>CM046045.1:653648-1273648 GCA_025215565.1 Flaveria ramosissima
TCTTTATAGTCAAGCCATTCTATTTGATAGAATCCTTGAACAAGAAGTGTAGCCTGTTTGCGAACAATCACATACTTTTCATCAGTTTTGTTCTTGAATATCCATTTTGTTCCAGTTGGTAACTTTCCCTTGGTAAGTTCACACAAAGCCAAACATTTAGCTTCTTGAATTGCATCAGCTCGTCTTGCATGCCCTCTACCAACTGTTTTCTTTTAATGTCATCTCAACATTCTTTGAAACTATTTGTGAAAGAAAACATGTATACAAACATGTGTTCATTGCTCCAGACTTGTTAATGATTTATTCTTGTTTTGATACTTAAGGGCTGTTTGAAAGGGCCTGACGATGGGCTGAGCACTGGCTGGCTGACTCGGTCAGCCGGTCAGTGCGTTTGATATTCCGGCGACACTGGATGACCCGGTTGCAAGGGGCTGACCGAGACCCTCAAATTTCCTTCGCTGACCCGGTTGCAACTTCAGAGAAAAGGGATGTAGAGGAGAAGGTGGAGGGGGAGGAGGTAGTGGTGGTGGGGCCATCTTGTTTCCACCGGTGCCATCTTGTTTCCATAGTCACCGGCAGATGATGTGAGTTCTGAGGCGGCAAGGTGGTGGTAGAGATGTGGAGGGGGGGTGGTGTGGCGATGGTGGTGATGACGAGGGTGGTGGTGGCGATGGTGGTGGTTTTCCAGTGAAAACAATGGTGGTGGTGGTGATTGTGTGTGTATTTAGTATTCACCAATTTTGGGGTTTATATGGGAAAATAGTACAAGGGTATTACTTCGTACGATTATTTTTATCATTCAGCAGAGTCCAGTCAGATACGAATTAAACAACCAAATTTCAGCTAGTTGCAGACTCAGTCAGAACTAACCGGGTCAGCTTCTAACTCACTCAGATCTTACTGAGTCAGCGATAATCAAATAGCCCCTTAGTAAGTTAGAACTAGGCTTAGAACGGGTTTAAATGATGAATTATAGTTTGAAAATGATATTAGTTAGAAGGTAGTTTGTAAGGCCCCGTTTCCGGAACGCTTACAGTTGGATAATCATCACACATAAACATAAAACATATAGTTAAATTTGCTAAAACATCACAGCGGAATACTTAACAAACCATTTCATATATTAATAATTTCATTTGCAAAATAATACAACATTGTTAACCATTACAAAATATCATTTGTTTGCATTACAATACAAAAAAACATCATTGTTATATAAATTGAATGCCAACCAATACCTGACAACTGGAAAATACATAAAAGTCAGCGTTGCTCAGTGAGTTCTAGTTTTATAATTAAAAATACTTTACATCCGTTTAAAACCGTTCTTTACTTTTGTTCACGATCATGCATCATACGTACAAATAGATAATCTTATTATTATCTTTCATAATCATTCGTCACCGCACGTTACTCGTTATCATTCATCCATTCTCATACTTATCATACATTTCTTACATTTCATACGCTTGTCATTAACTTCCGATGACAAGGATTAAACCCCAGTGTGCATCCTTCCGTGGTAGCTAACCCACACACAGTTGAGCTAACACCCTTCATTGGGTGTGAACCTCCTTTCATTTGCTTGCAAGACTTTTCATTCATTTCATTCCACTTTTCATTATCTTATTTCCTTCACTTCGTTATGATAATACTTTACGTTCATTATCGTAATCACACCATGTAAAGCTATATGATAATACGTAATAAGGAACAATAAGAAAACACAACATAAACATACATATCATCATATAATCATCATACATCACCCATCCACATACACATACACATGAACATACGGGTACACACCCAAATCTTACCAAAACATTTAAACATGCATTTCCAGCCCCAAACAAGTTTAAAACCTTCAAAATAGGGGATCTAGAACTCACCTGGATGCAGTTAGTAGCTTCTCTATTAAGCTTTCTATGCTAGGATCACACTACACAGTCTGCAGATAAGTTAACACTCAAAAGGGTTATTTTTTGCCTAAATTCATTGCTAATTTTGCTGCCAGATAAGCAGATTCGCTACCAGTTTCGCTGCCAGTTTCGCTGGCAATTTCGCTTCTAGTTTCGCCCAACTTTCGTTGGAATTCCATCTCTGCGAAATTACCTGCGAAACTATAGTTTCGCAGAAAAGCCCATAGTTTCGCTGGTTGAGTACACAATTTCGCTGGACGAGCAAACAGTTTTGCAGAACGGGCTGAAATGACGAACCAACCCATTTTTAGCCCAAAACTTCAGCCTTTTACATCCAAATACTTAGTTTATCATCTATGATGCTATATCTAAGCTTTTTACATGTTTTCTTACACAAAAACGTGAGTTGTGTATGATTCTTTGCCACTTTCAAAACCCCCAAAACCCTAGAATCTGGGTATAATCTAAAGAGACGTTTAGATGATGATTCTTACCTGGATTCTTGGTCTTTTCTTGGTCTTTGATCAATCAAGCCAAAAATCCCCACTTTTCTCCATGTTCTCTCTCTACACTCTCTCTCAAGAAAGTTGGTTGTTGAGTTGCAAATAGGAGTGACTCTAGCTGATTCGTATATATATATATCGGGTGTTCACGGGACCTTAAACCCGCCTAACACACAACCCGTAAGGTTAACTTGGTCCATATTCCATTTCCTTCTTATTTACATTAAATAACCCCGACTAAGCCCATTATTATTAATTGGCTCGTTTTGACTTTATTCAGGGCGTTACAAGTCCACCCCCCTTATTTAGGTTTCTTCCTCGAACCTGTAAGTTGTTGAATAATCGAGGATAAAGCTGCCTCATCTCCTCCTCAGCTTCCCAATTGGACTCAGATCCCTTTCTATACTTCCACTGTACTCGCACCATAGGAACCACTTTATTCCTTAGCCTCTTCTCTTTGCGATCAATGATCGCCACTGGTTGCTCCACATAATTGAGCCGATCATCCACCTCGATATCCTCTAGTCGCACCCCCATATCCTCATCGGCTAAGAACTTTCTCAGATGAGATACATGGAATGTTAGATGAATCCCACTTAGCTCATCGGATAACTCTAATCGATAGGCTACTTCCCTTAACCGAGTAATGATTCGGAAGGTTCCTATATACCTTGGGCTTAACTTTCCCTGCTTCTTGAACTTGATGATCCCTTTCCAAGGTGAAACTTTCAACATCACTTTATCGCCCACCTTGAATTCGATTGGCCTACACCTCTTGTCAACGTATGACTTCTGTCGATCCTTTGCTGCCTTTATAAAGGCCTTGATCTTTTCTAGCTTTTCATTCGTAGCCTCAATCACCTCAACAATCCATAACTCCTTTTGACCAATATCACCCCAACAAATGCGCATTCTACATCTCCTACCGTATAGCATCTCATAAGGAGGCATACCAATGCTGGCATGATAACTATTGTTATATGAGAACTCGGCTAATGGTAAATGGCCGTCCCAACTTCCCCCGATTCAATGAAGCATGCCCGAAGCATATCCTCAAGCGTCTAAATAGTCCTCTCTGATTGACCATCCGTTTGAGGATGATAAGTTGTACTAATGTGTAACCTCGTCCCTATAGCATCGTGGAATTTCTTCCAAAACTTGGATGTAAACCGGGTGTCACGATCAGACACAATAGACACCTAGTATACCATGACGACTTAAAATCTCCTTGATGAATAGATCCACGAGTCTCTTAGAGGAATACGTTTCACGGATCGGTAGGAAGTGAGCACTCTTTGTCAGGCGATCAACTATCAATCATATGGCATCATACCCTCTCGCGGTACGCGGTAACTTCGTGATGAAGTCCATGGTGATATGTTCCCACTTCAACTCGGGTATATCCAAAGGTTGGAACTTCCCGTACGGCTTCTGATGCTCCACCTTCACTTGCAAACAAGTAAGGTACTTACTCACATACTCCGCTATGTCACGCTTAATACCCGACCACCAGTAATCTTTCTTCATGTCTTGATACATTTTTTTAGCACCGGGATGAATGGAGTATCGATTCTTATGAGCTTCATCCATGATCCTTCGACGTAGATCCCCATGACGAGGAATCCATATTCAACCGAATTAGGTTCTAACACCAAGAGTGTTTTCACCCAACTCCGCGACTAGACCTCTCATCCTTTTAGTGTTAAGATGATCTTCCTTCAACGCCTCGTCTTGAAACTACTTGACCTGTGTCATCACATCAGAGGTCATAATCAATTGATAAGCCTTTACCCGAATTGGTCCAGGCCTCTCCTTTTGGCTAAGGGCATTTCGCACTACGTTGGCCTTGCCGGATGGTAATGGATCTCGCAATCAAAATCCTTTATGAGCTCCAACCATCGCCTCTGCCTCATATTCAAATCCGTCTGCTCGAAGAAGTACTTCAAGCTTTTGTGGTCAGTGAAGATGGTGCACTTCGTCCCGTACAGGTAGTGCCTCCTAATCTTTAATGCAAAGACCACAGCTGCATAAGCTATAACCTTTCCTCACTGAATCAACACGCAACCCAACCCCGAGTAAGACGCATCTGAATAGACCACCAAATCCTTGCTTCCTTGGGGTAATGATAAGACTTGAGCTTGCGTCAGCCTCGCCTTTAGATCCTCAAAAGTCTTATCCTGATCATGACCCCATACAAACTTCACATCCTTGCGGGTCAACTTATTCAACGAAGAGCTATCTTGGAGAAGTATTGGATGAATCTCCTATAATAACCCGCCAACCCCAAGATACTACGGATTTCGGATGGCGTTTTTGGAGACTTCCATTGCATCACCGCCTCCACCTTGGCCCGGTCCACCATAATCCCCTCGAGATTCACTACGTGACCCAACAACTAAACTTCGCACAACCAGAACGCGCACTTGGAGAATTTAGCATATAATTTCTCTCTTCTAAGCGTCTCCAACACTTCCTGAATATGATTGGCATGCTCCGCTTCGCTCCTTGCGTAAATCAAGATATCATCAATAAACACAATCACTGTTTTATCTAACATCGGCCGACACACTCGATTCATCAAGTCCATAAAAGCAGCTGGCGCGTTGGTTCAACCAAACGACATAATGAGAAACTCGTAGTGTCCATAATGCGTGAGAAAAGCTGTTTTAGGAATATATTGGTCCTTCACCTTCAGTTGATGATAGCCAGATCGAAGATCTATCGTCGAGAACCAACTGACACCTTGGAGCTGATCAAATTACTCATCAATCCTTGGTAATGGATACCGATTCTTCACCGTCAACTTGTTCAATTCACGGTAGTCAATGCACATCCTCATACTACCGTCCTTCTTCTTCACGAATAAGACCGGAGCACCCCAAGGAGATATACTTGGTCTAATGAACCCCTTATCAAGCAACTTTTGTAGTTGCTCCATCAACTCATTCATCTCGGTTGGAGCCAACCGATATGGTGCCTTAGCAATAGGCTGGGCACCGGGTATCAAGTCAATCTAAAATTTGATTTCACGATACGGTGGCACACTGGTAGGTCTTATGGAAACACGTCGGGGAAGTCACACACAACCGGTACATTGGAAAATTGTGGATTTGACGTATCTACATCCTTCACGTAGGCCAAGTAGGCACTACATCCACGTCTCATGCACTTTCCCGCCATCATCATCGAAATCACCTTCAGAATCATAGTGACTCAGTCATCGTAGTTGTCGCCGAACTCCCGTCAGGCGCTGCTAGTCTAATCATCTTCTTGCGACACGCAATGTTCGCCTCGTAGTCCGCTAACCAATCCTTTCCTAGGACTACATTGAACCCGATTAAGGTCATCACAAACAGTCTAGGAGGAAACTTATGATCTTCTAGTTTTATGTCACAACCTTCTATTAGATCGGAGATCCTGGTAGACTTACCTATGGCAGTTTCTACATTGAAGGTCTCATCAATGCTTCTACTCCTAATGGGCAACTTAGCACAAAATGCCACAGAAATGAAAGTCCTACTTGTGCCAGAATCAAATAACACAGAGGCAGAGTTTGGTTTAATAGAAATTTACCTGACACAACATCGGGGTCTGTCCTAGCCTCCTCCCGGTTCATAGTGAATGCTCTGGCGCTGGCTTTCTGCCCTTCGGTTCCGGCCGTCTTCTTCGCTACGGAACTCTCAGCCCTTGGCTTCTTGCATTTCCTGCTCATGTGACCCTCTCCACCACAGTTAAAACATCTTGCCACACGAAAATCCTTTGCTATATGCCTCGTCCTCCCACTCTTGAAGCATACATTCGATCCCCACCTACATTCTCCGGTATGCTCCTTTCCGTACTTGCCACACCTCTTCGAACGACCCCTCCACGTTCGCAGCCTTGTTGTTTGGAACGACCCCTCCACGTCCAAACCGCTTCCCATTCCAATTCCGGTCACCACCACCTTTCTTGCTCACCTCAGCCACCACTACCTCTATTTCATCATACAACCTTCCCGCCAGATCAACCACCAACCTAAACGTGAACAGTCGAGCGACGATCATGTGCCTGCCAATATCCGCCATCAAGCCCTGAATGTATCTCTTAATCTTTCGTAACACAGGTGTCACCTGATTTGGCACCAAGCTCGCCATTTCGTTGAACTTGGTGGTGTACTGCTGGTGCGTCATGGTCCCACCTCCAACTGCAGGAACTCCCTTTCCACCTTGTCAAGTTCCCTTTGAGGACAGAACTCCTCAATCACCAACTTCTTCAACTCGTTCCACCTCATCCTCCCGATCCCCCTTCTGCCCTCAGCCTAGACAATATTGTCCCACCAGCACAAGGCCGAGTCTATGAAGATGTGGGTGGCAAACTTCACCTTTTGGTCCTCCCTGCACTCGCTGATATCAAGTACAACCTCCATCTCTCTCACCCATCGGTGAGCAGCAGCTGCACTACCATTACCATCGAAGGTCGGGGGCTTGCACCTTTGAAATGCCCTGTAGTTACAACCTTGTGCAGTTTCTTGCACAGGCTCTTCCTCCTCCTTCTTTTCACTAGAAACAACCGTCTCAGTCTCTGGTTGTTCCCTTTACCTCGTGGGCCTCCTCCTTTCCTTCCTATCCACTTCCCTAATAGCTTTAATCACTTCAGTCACCACAGACGGGCAGGATCGTCTGCATGACCTGGTGAACCTCCTCCACCGCAGCCTCCTTCACTGAGGCCCTTACGTTAGCACTCTCATCACCACCCTCCAAATAAGGGGTTTCAGGCTCTTCATGGGCCATCTCTTCAGCCCTAGCCCTTCCTCTTGTGACCGGTGGTCCATCACCACATCCATCACGGCCTCCCGCCTCGCGAAGCCTTTGAAGATCTACCTCCAGCCATCCTCTAAACACGCTATAAGATCCAAACACCAACACGGTCATTCAAGGTAATAGCTCAGTTTATGCAAGTATAGTTAGTCTCTAATTACAGTGGCCAGTTGTGATTAGCCACTTACTTTACTCTTCATACCCCAAGCATTTCCTATCCTGACGGCATAAATATCTAAATCTACAATAGGCACATAGATCATATAACATGCGCACATAATACCGATTACCTTTATAGAAAATACCTGATGGCACGTAGCTACTCGGACTGGCATCCTTCCATTTTGTCCCATTCTCAGTTTAAGTTTAGGTTTTTGAAAATATTTACCCATTTCTCTTAGACTTTGGATCTGATACCAACTTGTAAGGCCCCGTTCCCGAAATGCTTACAGTTGGACAATCATCGCACATAAACATAAAACATACATTTAAATTTGCTAAAACATCACAGAGGAATACTTAACAAACCATTTCATATATTAATAATTGCTTTTGCAAAATAATACAACATTGTTAACCATTACAAAATACCATTTGTTTGCATTACAATACAGAAAAACATCATTGTTATATAAAATGGATGCCATCCATAAAACTTGCTAAGTAGTTGCGCTTGTGCCATCCTCAGCAACCACTTCATAGTAGTTCAAGGTCTGAAAATTGAACACGTCTTACTGCCCTTGAACTCTTTGAAGAATGAGGGCTCTTCTACCAGCATCATACCTCCACCCAATAATGTAGTTTGAAGTTCCTTGGGGTGGGGATGATATAGCCCTTGGAATGCCTTCCCCAAAGAGACTCTGAATGAAAGAGTCTAAAGAGTCCACATCAATGTGAACTTAAGGAAGTTGCTGAGTATGCACAATTGCAAGTGTGGATGGTGAGTCCTCAATGTCCATACTCCCTGAAGAACTCCCAGGTTCTGTGACTGTAATGACTTTCTCCCTATTTTTGGTAGCATCACCCTCTTGCAAAGGTGAGCTAGGAGTTAGGTCAATCACATTCACAGGTTTTTGTGTTCCTGGTTGAGCTCTCTTTAAAGGTCTCCCATCTAGTTTTTCCTTGAGATAAAATATCTCAAGTTGCTGATCATTGACCTTGTTGTGCAGGGTAGCCACCTGAGATTCAAGGTGACTAACCTTAGAGACTAAATAGGAGCATGTTTTTGACATTTTTTGCACATTTAGTCTCAAGTTCCCCTCATCATCATCAGAAGAATCATTAGGGATGAGATGATTGGACCAAAGTCCTCTCTTTCACCACTAGCTTTAGGTTCTAGACTGCTTGATTTCCTCTGCATATTGACAACCTCAGTTGAAGTGTCAATGGGCTGAGTTGCCATGGTTGAGGTCTTAATGATATAATCACTTGCAGAAGTGAGAGCCTCTTCCATATGAACCTCTTGAACTGGTTTAGGGAGATCCACTTCAATGATAGGTGACTGATGTGGGCTAGACAAAGGAGACTCAGGAGTACTCATTTCTCTTTGAGTAGTGGAAGAGTAGAGAGACTTATGGTACTCACTGAAACCTATGTCTTCATTAGTATAGAATTCAAGTTTGGGAATGGGTTGATTTATGTCTAAAGGCTGGGGATGGTAACTGTCCCCTGAAGGTTGTTCACTTGAGTGTTGAGACTCAGAGTGAAGGCTTAAGGCATTTGGGTTTGTGAGCTCATCAGGCGGAGCATGAGGAACCTCAGTACTGATTCTTGAAGAGATGGAGTGGTTTGCTCCTCAGAGGAAGTGGGAGCTCAAGTATACACTTCCTATTGTAAGGGGGCCTGCACAAGCTCAATAACTTGAGCAGGGGTTTGTTTGGATTTATTTTGGTAGGTGAGGGTGATTTGTGGTATTTTTGGTGGTTGGGAGGTAGAAGGTATGGATTCAACACTAGCTTGTGTTTCTAGGTTGTCAACTTTAGTAATCCGCGCAGGTGTGTCCGCACCCCCTTTAATATTTTTGGGACAAGGGCTGTTTCTACCCCTGAGAAGCCTACAGTTGGCTTTTTCATGATTTTAAAGATGTCGGGATTCATCTGTCCCAACTTAAGAATATTACCTGTTTCCCTCAACTGGGAGCCCAGTTCACAGTTGAGAATGTATTAAACATATCTAGGAAACATATAATACTCTAAGGAGTCCAAGTTAGCTAGTAAATTTGTATAAACAAACTGAGAGTACCTGAACTTGACCCCTTTAACCATTCCATGCACTATGAAGGAGAGATCCTCATGAATCTGGTCCCACCCTCCATGCTTGTTTGACAAGCTATGGATAACCACATCAAGCAAGTATTTGCACTGGGATGAGACCTTCCCTTTCCTGAATGTCTTTACAGAGAAATCTCTATCATAGCCTATCTGCTCAAAAGAATGATTAACAGCTTCCTTTAGGAAGGACAACTCACCTTCTTCATCATCCAGCTATAAATGAGTGTTGATGATGGCCGGAGTGATGAAGATTGTCCTCACCTGCACTGTAGCAGATAGTGCCTTCTCCTCATCTATAAGAACCTCTTGGCAGGTCTTCCAAAATTCAAGCAAATGATCCTCATAGAGAGTAGTATCAATGGTTAGGGAGGTGAAGTAGTTGGATAGAGCCAAAAAACGCCAAACCTCTGAGAAACTATCATCTTTCTCAGAGTTCAACAGAGCAACCTGGTTGTGTTGCCTGTGGAGTTGCATGGAGAAATCAGGGTTGTTTCTTCGGTTTAGATTGGCCATTTTGAGAAGCTTAAAGGTGAAGGAGGGTAAAGAACAAGGGCGGTTTGGGAGAATTTACGTTTAAGGAATAGTATAATTGAAGAAGATAGTGAAAGAGGGGGGAACCGTTGGGTATTTATGTTAAAAGGATTTGAGACAAAGTTAATGAAAGGGGATAAACTTTGAAATCCGGATGTCGGTCCCACTTCTGAAAAAGTAGTTTACTTTTGCCCAAAAGTAGTTTTCTTGGATGTCGAGAAATCTTCTGAAGGTTATTTGCTTCGGAAGTTCTGAAGAAGAAGCTTCCGAAGGAAAATTTGCATCGGAAGATATTTTAAAGGTTTTTAAGAATTTTGCTTCGGAAGATAATTAACACTCAGAGTTTTATTCTAAAAAGAAAGAAAATTTTCGAAGGGGTAAATTGCTTTCGGAAGAAAAATGTTCTTATAAAACATAAAAGTACTTAAGTTGATTTTAAACTTCGGAAGATATTTCAGGAATTTCTTCCGAAGGTAAAATTACTGAAGTAGTTATTTGTTTACCAAGACATAAATTTCTTCCGAAGGTAATTTTAAATCTTCTAAAAAGCAAAGAGATCAAAATTTTTAAAAATCTAAGAAATTTCTTTTGAAAAGAGTTTCTTCCAAAGAAAAAAAGGGCTTATGAAGATGATGAAATAGACAACTTAGGACACACAGGTTGTAGAAATAATATGAGTATGTTTTAAGAAAAACTATTCAAAGTTAATCATCCCAATAGCCGATACAAAATATTTAAATCTTTGTTCATCATAAGCTTTGGTGAACAGATCAGCATATTGTTCATTTGTGTTAACTTTGACTAGTTTGATTAAGCCTTTTTCAAAGTTATCTCTAATCAAATGATTTCTGATATTGATATGCTTTGTCCTTGAGTGCTACATAGGATTTTCTGTTATTGAGATAGCACTGTTGTTGTCTATGTGGATGGGAGTCTCCTTGAAGTTGAATTCATAGTCTAGCATCTGATTTGAATCCAAAGCACTTGAGCACAGTAGCTTGCAGCAGCAATGTATTCAGCCTCAGCAAATGATGCAAACATACAGGATTGTTTCTTACATTGCCAAGAGACTATCCTTCCACCAAGAAATTGACATCCCCCTGATATAGACTTTGCAGTCATGTTGCAACCACCATAGTCACTATCTATATAAGCATACTGATTAAAGTCAGAATTCTTTGGATACCAAAGGCCAAGTGATGGAGCACCTTTGACAGATCTTAAAATTCTTTTGATAGTGACCAAGTGTGACATCTTGGAGTTGGCTTGATATCTTGAACAAATGCATGTAGCAAACATGATATCAGGCCTGCTAGCTGTGAGGTATATAAGAGACCTAATTTCATCAACACACTCCCCCTCAAGATCAGGTCCAAGGGAGTGGTTCCTGGCTATGGGTGTCTTAGTAACCTTACAATCAGTCATGTTGAACCTTTTAAGTATGTCTTGCACATACTTTGACTGACTTATGAAGATGCCATTTTTAACTTGCTTCACTTGAATTCCTAAACAGAAATTGAGTTCCCCCATGGCACTCATTTCAAACTTGTCCTTCATCTGCTTCTCAAAGTCTTTGCAGAGCTTTGAATTAGTTCACCCAAAGATAATATCATCTTCATATACTTGAACTAGCATTATGTCATTTCCTGTTCTTTTGATGAAGAGAGTTCCATCTATAGTACCCCTTTTGTATCCATGCTGACAGAGATACTGAGATAGAGTTTCATACCACTTCCTTGGTGCTTGGTGCAGCCCGTAAAGAGCTTTATCAAGCCTGCAGATATAATCAGGATGATCAGGATCTGCAAATCTAGGTCGTTGTCTGACATACACCTCTTCATCAATCACCCCATAAAGAAAAGCACACTTAATATCAAGTTGGTAGACCTTGAAGTTCTTGGATGCCGCAAAAGCTAGGAATTCCTAACAGCTTCAAGTCTTGCTACAGGAGAAAAAACATTTGTGTAGTCAATTCCTTCTTCTTGTGTATACCCTTGAACAACTAGTCTTGCCTTGTTCTTGATGACAAGTCCTCTATCATCCTTCTTATTTCTGAACACCCATTTGGTTCCTATGGTAGTCTTCCCTTGAGGAAGAGGACATAGGTTTCAAATCTTTTGCCTTTTGAATTGAAGCAACTCCTCTTGCACAGGTTCAACCCAACTTCCATCCTTTAGAGCCTCATCAATTTTCTTTGGCTCTATCTGGGACAAGAAACAAGAGTGAAGACAAACATCTGCATCATGGGTTTGTCCTCTTGTTCTCACCCCTGAATCAACATCTCCAATGATGTTTGTGGTAGGATGAGACTTGTGGATCCTTAGCTGAGGGATCACATCAAGTTGCTTAGACAGATCTAAATTTGAGAAATTCAGATCTGGCAAGGAGGATTCACCCTCCACATCAGCACATTTATCAAGATTGACTTGATCCAATGAGTGTGTGACATCATTGATGTTGTCTTCAATGGAATGGTTATCAGCATCAAGGAATTCCTGATCACTTTCACCACTACCATTTTCTCCAACATTTGAAGCTCCTTCATCTGAGTTTTAATCCTCTAAGCTAGAATTTGAAGGCACCCCAGAAGTATCAGCAGGATTTGTCATTGATGTACTGGTATAAGCTTCATTTGCAGGATTTGTTACCACTTGTGCTGAAGATGTGTAGCTTGAAGGTCTTGTTAGCTCAAATCTTGGGTCAGGATCACCTGTAGGTAGTATATCTGTGGACCTTGAAACATACTCACAAGATTTGTTAAAACAGTTGGTAACTAAATCAAGATCAAATATCCAATCTGGACCAGAACCTTTCACACAAGGAGTGTTGCTCATTGAAAGTCACATTGGCTGACTCCTCAACTACTCTGGTTTTGAGATTGTATACTCTATAAGCTTTAGCCTGAGAAGAGTATCCAATGAAGTGTCCATCATCTGATTTCTCAGCAAACTTGGCAATTTCATCTTTGGTATTCAAGATGGTGCAAGTACATCCAAATGACCTAAGAAAACCAATAAAAGGTTTTCTCTTGTGCCAAAGTTCATAAGAAGTCTTACCATGTGTCTTAACTACTAAAACTCTGTTTTGCACATAGCAAGCAGTGTTCACTGCCTCTGCCCAGAAGGTGATGGGCAGTTTAGAGTCAGACAACATAGTTCTTGAAGCTTCAATTAGTGTCTTGTTTCTCCTCTCATCAACACCATTTTGCTGAGGAGTCCTGGGAGCACTATATTGTCTTGTAATACCTTTTTCATCACAAAATGTATCAAGGATTTGATTCTTGAATTCAGTTCCTTGATCACATCTTATGGTTTTGACCTTGTGATCACATTGATTCTCAATCTTTAAGATGAAATTCTTTAGAATCTCAGGGGTCTCATCCTTAGTTTTTAAGAAAGAAGACCCAAGTGAATCTATTAAAGTCATCTGTGATCACCAAAAAATAAGAGGTCCTTCCTAAACTCATTACACTGATGGGGCCAAAGAGATCCATATGTAATAAGTGTAAGGGATTAATGATGGAATTTCTTTCCTTTGGCTTGTGAGATACCTTGTGTTGCTTCCCTTTCAGGCATGCAACACAAAGTTCATCACTTATAAACTCTTTCTTTGGTATTCCAGTTAACAAATCATTCTCAATTAATTTATTCATGTTTTTAATGTTTACATGGCATATTATTTTATGCCAGAGGAAAGACTCATCATTATTTTCTTTAAATAGAAAGCATGAAACTTCTCCTGAGGAAGATGTTTCTTGCAAATCCATCTTGTACATGTTCCCTTTCCTGGGGGCTCTGAAAAGGATGTGCTCATGAGGAATGACCACCCCGGGCCTGAGAACAATGCACTCATGCTCAGTAAAGAGCATGTTATGACTGTGATCACAAAATTAGGATACACTCAAAAGATTGTACCCAAGCTCCTTGACAAAGTTTACCTTCTCAATGCTGAGCTTACCATTTGTGACCTTGCCCCTTCCTGTAATATAACCTCCTGCATCACCTCCAAAAGCAACTGGTCCTCCATCAATTCTTTCAAACTTTTGGAGTAGTGACTTATTGCCTGTCATGTGCCTGGAACAGCCACTGTCAATGATCCATATATTTCTGTTTGTCTTGAGCTGTTCCTGCACAAAAGAGATAGTTAGTTACATTTGAAAACCCAAGCCTCATTGGTTTTGGGCTTATAACAACAGTAATTGATCCTGTAGTCATGCTAGAATGATCATTTGCTGATGTTGATGAAGAACTTTCAGCCACTTGGTCTTTCTTTTACTTCCACACCACCTTTGGAAGCGTAGACTTGACCTTCAATACTTCGGAAGTTTTTTTGACTTCGGAAGTTTTGATGACTGGACCTTCAGAAGATTATGCTTTCACTGCAGCAGGCTTCGGTGCTTCGGAAGTATTCCTTTCTTCCGAGACAAAATTTTCTTCCGAATGCAAGTTTCTACTTGTCTTTTTCTTTATTTTGGAGCTTCCGAAGGAAAGAGATTTTCCTTTCGAAGCTTGCTTCTTCTTCTCCAAACTCTTGGAAGTTTCTTTCTTTGTCATGTGGAGAGTACTCTTTGGATTGTAAACACAATCCTTAGCAAGATGAGAAGTACTCCCACACATAACATAGACCGATTTCTTCCTTCTAGGAGTTTTTCTTTGTGAACAAGGCTGAACTTGATCAGTTTCCTTCTCCATCTTCATCTTTGTAGATGTTGTGGCATTCTTGTGGAGATAGAACTACCGTTAGAGCTGGATGGTTCAGGTTGTACAGTAGTGGTGCACAACTGATCAACCTTCTTCTTGATGATGGGATGATTTGGAGATACCATCAGAACTCTTGTTGATGGAGTTCAAGTTGGTGTCTTCAGCCTTCACCACTTTAAATCCTGCAAAGATGAAGACTTGTTTCTGTGCAGGATTTAAGTTGGCCTTGATCTCTTGAGCCTTCTTGGACTTTCTTTTGGCCTTCCTGATAAAGTTCTTTCTCTTGTACTTGGTCATCCCAACAGCTTTGCTCTCCTCAGAGGGATGGTGACCCTTCTTAGAATGCTATTCTTCACTCTTCTTAGAGCCATTCTTTACCATCTCCTCTTGATCCTCTTCAGTAAAAAGGTTTATGAGGGGAAGCTTATCTTCACAAGTTCCACACCTAGGAGATCTTACAGACAAGATTGTGTGTGGAGGAGCTATCTTACAAGATCCCAGTCCCTGCTTATTTTGATAACAAACTTTTGCATGCAAGGATGAGGAAATTATGTTCTTGAAGGTCTCTTCTTTAAGAACACATTTTTCTGCCTTGGCTTTGCTGTTCACAAGCTCAGCCTGGCATTCAGTTTACTTAATAATGAGGTCTTTTATCTGAGTCCTGTAGTTTGTGTGCTCATGTTTAAGAGTTGAAATGGTTTTCTCTAAGTCCTCTATCTTTAGTTTATAATCATTTTCAGCTTTCTTTAAATAAGCTTTTAAGATATTTAAGGACTCAAGATCAGATCTCATTTCTAAGTTATAGGACCTGTATCTATTAACTTTAGCAATATATTCAGGAGTACAAATATGTTCAATACCTTGGCTTCATCATGGTCTGCCATGAGTGCTTGGTTTGCAGATGCATCTTCTACCTGAAAGCTCCAGTCAAAGCCTCCTTCTTCAACAGCAACTGCAACTTGCTGCTTTGGCTTCTCATTCTAGGGAGCTTTGTCAGTGTAGTTTGGTTTGGTTTGTGTTTGGCCACCATTTGTCCTTGGTGCCTTACACTCCCTTGCAAAGTGTCCCATCTGGTTACAGTTGTAACACTTTACTTTGCTTTTATCCAGCCCAAACTTTCCACCGGCTACATTGCTTTGAAACTTCCTCCCTGTCCTCTTGTAGAACTTCTTGGCTCTGTGAGCGAGGAGAGCCATCTGCTGAACTATCTCCATGTACTCCAGATCATCTATATGGATACAGTCCAGGTCTTCAAGGGTGAAGAGAAAGTTGCCTGTGGTTTTATCAGCAGAGACAAAGGCATGAAAAGAACTTTTCTCTTGGAAAGGACTTCCTTGAGTGTAGCTTTCTCTTGGAGTCTCTGGGAAGGTGATAAAAGGGCCCTTTTGTGAGTTGTCAGGGTAGCATATAAGATGATGTTGTGGTTTAATGCTTTCCCTTTCAACCACATGGAGGGCTGAACTCAGTTGATTGCTAGAGTTACCAGATGAGTTTTGCATGTTCATCTCCATCTGGTAGCCACTAAGAATGCCATACAACTCTGTGAGAGTAAGAGTCTTAAGGTTCTCTGTCCTCTTGATGACAACACAATAATGTGTCCATTATCTAGGAAGAGAGGACATAACCTTCCTTACAATGTCCCTGTTCTTAAGAGTTACTCCAACATCCATTATAGTATCCACAATCTCAACATACCTGAAGTATTGTTGAGTCATGGTTTCACCTGCTTTGAAGGTGAAGTTTTCAAACTGCTGCTTCAGGAGATCCTTCTTGTTCTCCTTTGCTTCAGAGGACCCCTCATACATCAGCTTCAGTGCTTCCCATAGTTGCTTGCCAGTTTTGCACTTCTTGAAACCTCTGTAGATGGAGTTAGGAAGAGCAGTTTGAAGGGCTGTCATGGATTTCTGATCAATCTCTATTCTTTTTCTATCTGCTTCAGAGTAATCAGCCACAGCCTTAGGAATCATACCACCACCAGTAGCAGAAGTGGTGCTTGGTATGTAAGGTCCTTTAACAACAGAGTCCCGCATCCTGGAGTCTTGAGACTTGATGAAGCCTTCCATTCTTTGACACCAAGTATCAAAGTCTTCAGGAGTGATCAGTGGAGACTTTGTCATAGTTCAAGTTTCCATATCCGCTTTGGTTAGAGCTGCCATTTGAGTTGTTAAGTATTTTGTGTGTGATCTTAAGATGGTAAGATCTTATATCAAGAGCCTGGAATGCTCTGATACAAAATTCAGGAGTGATCAGTGGAGACTTTGTCATAGTTCAAATTTAGGACCGTTGAAGGGTATGCACTTACAACACAACAACACAATGAGGAGAGTTGCTTAGAACACTTAACATATCAAATAGGGAACTGGTTAACTTGTTAATGAAAGATGCTAAGAACACAAGTAAATATGAGACAGAACAAGATTGCAAACAACACAAGTATTTGGTTTTCAAGAATGTTGTATATTGTTTCTCAAGTTTTATTACAAGTTACAAAGCATCGATAGAAAGTTACAAGTACTTGAGATACTTTATACTACATCCTACAGCCGGCCATACTTTGAAGCCCAGCTGGATACAATTGACTAGACAACTACAAAATCAAATGTAGAGTCAAAAGACAGATATGCCTTTTGACTTGTGACTATGATATGCCATAGCTCACATCCTAATATATTACAAAAAGGATAAAAGTACATAAAGTAGAAAGCATGGACTCAAGACCTCAATGTAAAGTTACTAAAATCATGGCCCTTTCACCAACTCATGTAAGTTAGTGACTTTACAGAGTAGCAACGGAAAGATGGTCCAGCTTTATGGTTAAGTACATCAGATCAAGGCATATCTCTAAAAGTCTTCAGAAGAAATCTGTCTCACTCTTTGGCTTCGCAAGACTTTGTCTTTGAAGCTTCGGAAGACTTCACTTTTGGCTTCGGAAGATGTTGGTCTTGGCTTCGGAAGATTTTACACTTAGAATATTTCTAGTGCATGGTGTAAAACTTCCGAAGCATTTCTACTTCTGTTCTTTAGTGCATGCTTGCAGAGAGACTTTGGATGTTTTGGCTGCATCAGTCTTATAGGAATTCTTACACAGGGTCATACTGCCATTTTAGCTACGTTTACGAAGAAAACAACTGAGGAAAAGAGGATCGAAGAGATCCCTATCTTTCTTTACCTTCCCAAAATTTTCATATAAGATTTACCTAGCTTTCCCCAGACAGACAGATCGAGTTTCAGATTAATTTGACATATGGAGTCTCATCTATTGCTAGAGCATCTTACAAATTAGTTCTAAAAGAACTACCAGAACTGTCTACCTAACTGTATGAGCTGTCAGATAAAGGATTCATCCAACCGAGCTTATCAGTTGAAAGTTCAAAAGAAGAACTACACGACACACGACTTAAAGTTTAGAGTCATTGATTTACACGTAAGATATAGAGGCATTACTTGTACGATATCAAGTGCATCATTACACTGATCACAAGAGCGTTAGTATATCTTTGAACATAAGGAGCTTAACATGAGACAACGTTGTTGGGTCGACCTATTGAACGACTATGAAAACGTGACGAAGTACTATCCGGGTAAGGCTAATTTGGTAGCTAATGCCCTAAGTCGAAAGTAAATACCTAAACCAAAACGAGTGCGAACACTCAAGCTTACCATCCACACCAGATTAACTGATCAAATCCGTAATACTCAAATTAAGGCTTTGAAGGATGAGACTCTGAAGGTAAAGTCCATGCGAGACGAGAAAAAGCAATTACTGACAAAATCTGAAGGAATTCGTTACTTAATAGAACGAATATGGATTTTCAGTACGTGAATTTACGAGAGCTAGAAATATATGAAACTCATAAGACTCGATATCCCTTTCATCGAGGTTCAGGTAAGATGTACCATGAATTGAGAATTCTTCATCGATTGCAGGATATGAAAGCTAGTATTGCCCCACATGTAAGAAAGTGTTTAACAACCACAAAATTTAGAATGGAAGTGGAAGTAGATCATAATGGATTTCATTATGACGCTACATCGAACTCTCAGTGGATGCGATACCATTTGGGGAATACTAGATCGCTTAGAAAAATCCGCACACTTCCTGGATATTAGTAAGACTGATTGAATTGAGAACTTAACTATTACTCAAATTAAGGCTTTGAAGGATGAGAATTGAAGGTAGAGTCCATGCGAGACATGGAAAAGCAATTACTACTACTACTATCGCTGCCGCCCCGCCACCGCCGTCGCGGCCCCTGCTCCTACTGCTGCTGCTGCTACTTTAGGAATCATAAAAGACGGTTATTATTTATTAGAAAATAATTCTTCAGTGTCTTCTACGTCAAGTTAATGAAAAACTTATATTATTTATTAGCAAATAATAATTGATATATGTTTCATTTAACTTACTTAAGTATAAAAAAGTATATTTATAAAAAAAAACTTTAATTATCTATACCATAAAGCATATAGGAGGGGTATTTTAAGATACTATAAAACTAAAAGCACTTACTATATCTAATGCATAAGGTACAACCACATTTGAGGGTAAAATAGTATTTATAAAAATATTTACACATTACTCCTTACAATTTGTTAAATAATAGCCTTACACTTACTAACACTTGCATAAAATTTTATATTATCTACCCTTAAACCCAAAAAAAACTTATTATATTTTAAGATTTCAGCTATATTTTTTAATCTATCACATTTAAAAATGATTTGAGATTAAAACTTAACCTGTGTTTATTTTTAAACATTTTGGTGTAAACTTTATGCTTAAACGATTTTGTATTTTGTGAGATACAATAAGTTAATGCATATATACAAGTCGTCATGCATTACTCATTTATTTGATGTTTTAAAATTTAGCTTAGAAAAAACATAATAAACTTTTGTAAAACTACTATAAGAATATCAAAATATTAAATGCATGTGTCAAATGTAAAATATCGCCCCGCAGCATTGCGCGGACACACTTCTAGTAAATAAAATATATTTATAAAAGAAAACATAGTATTAGAAGATATAGTAAAAGTTGAGTGATTTTAAAATATAAAAAACTTTGAATAGTTTTAATTGAGCACTTAAATGACTTGTTTACTGTTAATTGAAGTTTTCTTTTAATATTAAGTTCATGTTATCAATTAGTTTCAACAAATAGATTTTAAGCCACTAGAGTTTTATATCACATCAAGATTCAAGTTTTGAAGATAAACTAAAGGTTCAAGAAGGCAGACCGAAGGTTACCTGAGATTTGTGATGGTAGTCGGCAATCGCAGGTAGTGTCTTGGTGGTTGCTAAATCGCTGTGATATTAGATCACATATTAGCGTCAATGAAGGTGCTTTTTGTTTGAGTTGACAAAACGATGGCAAAAGCAATACTTGTTACTGTCCTCGAGGAATTCAAGACGATGATGGGTGAATCAAGTGACAAACGTAACATTTTTTTCATAGGGTTCTGTTCACTGATATTTGGTGTTGATTGTAAACCTTTTTGATCTAGTTAATATGGGTCGTAATTAATACATAATAATACATCCATTAGGAAATGCATAATGAATAAGTCACTAGATAGTACATTATAAAATTGCAATGTAATTAGTTACATTTCTCGAGAAGATATAATAGATTGTTTCAAATATAATAATTTGCATAGAACTTTTTCAAATATACTAATTTGCATAGAACTCTTATAGTAATACTGTATTTTTATTACGTATCTACTAATGATGTATTTTTAGTATGTATTTTCCAATGAATAAGATGAATCAAATTGTAAAGGTGGGCCAATCATTACAGTTCGTTCTAAAGGTGGGCCAAAAACCAAGTATGGACCCAACCCAATGTATCCGACCCTTGCCCGGGTTGTACCTACCATCATCGAACCTGGGTTGTACCCAAATGAACCCATGTGGTTGGAACCAGTTTTACCATTCTATATGGGAAGAGTACCTGTCTCGTATCAAACCGATCTGACCCGACCCGTACCCAGTTCCGATAATTGGTTGTATTTAAAAAAACGTTTTTAACGGATATATTGTCGTTTGGTTTTTTTGACCTTTTTTCTAGGGTGTAAAGGTCTCATGACTTGGTTCAAATAGACGTGAGTTGGTATGGTTAAGTACCCAACTCCAAAACGTATAAACAAGTGCGAAAAATACAAAAAAACTCTCGTTGCGCACTTTCAACCCTCATCCTGCACTTCCAGCTCCCGTTCTACACATAATCTCGCTCAAAATATTAT
Organism: Flaveria ramosissima; assembly: GCA_025215565.1. Lineage (NCBI taxonomy): Eukaryota > Viridiplantae > Streptophyta > Magnoliopsida > Asterales > Asteraceae > Flaveria > Flaveria ramosissima. The sequence continues at coordinate 674,619 of CM046045.1, forward strand.
GTTTGGTCAAATTTTGTTCTTTGGGCCAACTGTTGTTCGAGTTCTCTCACATAATTAAAACATGAATGTTTGGTGCAATTTGTATTTGGTTGAGTTGTCTGGCAGGTGTCAAAGCCTCTTAGCAAGTTTTGTGAAGCCTTGCTAGCCAAAGAATCAAACACTATTTTGAATAAACACACACAAAAAACGATGAAAAGTAATAATGATTCTGAACAAACACAATTGGGTGAAAACAGTTGAATCTTTCACTACAACGTTCACACGGTTTGGTATTGGATGGCTAAGTTCGTGATTCAAGAAACTCTGTATAGCAGGCACTTCAACAACCCTTGGTTGACCAACATTATTTGAGAATGATAGGTTCAAATGGATCGATCTGTGTATATGTTATGATGCAATTATCACTTATATGAACAAAATAATTAACAGATGCAAATATAACAAAAATTAATAGAAGTTTCATTGATAGCTTGCAAAGGATTACAATGTACAATTGAGAGTTCTAAGTATTCTGCAAAAGTCTTTTTGCCCAAAAATACATAAAATCCTATTTATACTAACAAAGAAACTAAGGTACATATATTAACAAATAAGTCCCTATACTATGACAAAAGCAAAATATAAAAACTAAATGCTAATCTTCAAAGGCTCCAACAATACTCCCCCTAAGATTGGCATGTCATCTTCAGTCAAAATAATATTCTAGTTATTCTTTAATCTTGAACATGGGCTTCTCTTTATACAGATCATGTTCTCTCAGTGCTTTCTTTATTTCCGACTTGAACTTTCCGGCCAAAATACCTTGTTTAGGCTTTGCTTCGTTTGTCTTGATCTCCATAGCATCCATCATCAGTGAAGTTTCCTTTGACAGACTAGCTATGTCAATATTGGCATAAAAATCTATTGTACTCGGTTGATCTTTTGTATGAATTACCAAAACACCCTTGCTTGATATTCTCATGAATTTATATTTTGAATGTCCTTCTTGACAATATTAGCATATGCCAGAGCTTTCCTTAAGGAAATTCACTCCATGGCAGCATTCATCACCTTTATGATCGTCATGAAGTATTTTCTGTCATTCTCAGCATCTTCTGAAGCAACTTGCTCAAATTTTTTATTAGACAATAATGATATGTAGCTTGGATGTAGGAGTTTCAGTTTAAACACTCCAAAAAGACTTATCATGTCTTTATCCCAATCATCATTATTTCTCACAAGCATAAGGTGGAATGTATTTGAATCATAGAACCATCGCAGGATTGGTTAGGAAGTTTGAGTTACCTCTATTACTTTCAATCCTGGATTTGTCACCTTCTCAAAATATCTATCACCAAATGCTTCCAAATAATCCACATCTATTGATGAACTTGATTCTCCCTTTTCTTTTCTCTTCAACTTCTGAAAGTACATCTTGTCCTCCTGATCACATCTAGTTTTGAGGAAAGATGGCATTCTTGATATACCCCGGTCAAGAAGCTTTACAAACTTTTCTCCTCTTGGACTGGTAGAGCTATGATACTAGAGTAAAAGTGATATACATCACATATGGCATTTACTCTTTTTATCAGTAAGGCATCAAACACATTATCATACTTCCATGCCACAATCTTTACTTCTTTAGTCTTGTCAGGTACAATCATAGTATTTAAAAGCTCAAAAATTAATTGCCCTGTTTAAAGCACATTCCTTACTATGTCTCCTGCTGATCTTGCCTTATTCCACAACTGCTTTTGATCTATAGAAACCTTGTAAGCCTATTTCTCAGTATCAGAGAACATCTTCATTAGCTCCTTTCTATTCTCATGAGTCCTTTTCACTAACTCCATGGACTTGATTTCTTTTGGTTTCAACACTTTAGTTCTCTTAGTAATCTCCATGTTCTGTGGGTTATCCATATCAAGTATAATCATCTTGTTGTATATCTTCTCAGTTTCTTGAAAATTCCACACCAATCATCTTTAAGATTCACCTTACAGTCTATTCAGCCTTTTCCATGGGTAATTCTTGGATTGCAATCAAATCGTGGGAGCAGTAATACTCATATCATCTGGATTAGGATGGTGTAGTTCAGTCACAGGAATATCATCTATATTCAGACTTTCACTCATAGGTGCCCATTCACCATGCTCTAAGCTTATCTTATTAGGATCAACAGTGATGATGACTCTATAAGCATGCATTTTTCATACTCCTTATTAATCTGAGTCACAGTCAACCCATCTAAGAACACTCTATTATACTTTTTCTTAACAAGATAGTTATATCTGTCTTCAAAGTCCATTGGAATAGGAATATCATCATGAAAATTCATCATTGGAGAATCAACCACTCACATACATCTTCCTCCTCAAGTACTTCATCATACCATTTGTCTGGGAAGTCAGAGTCAATATCATCAAGAGCTTTAATTTGCTTTTGTACTTCTTCTTCCTTTGAATTCACAGCTTCTTTACCAATCTTTTGTATCTTAGATGGTACAGAGATGGTTCTGTTTTAGCTTTATCTATTTTTCTTGTTCCTTTCTTAGCTTTAGAAATCTTTTCAATCACAATTACTTGAAATTCTTCTTCACTTTCTTTCTCAAACATAATCAATTCAGGCTCTTTTTCCTGTTCTTGTACACTTTCTTTCAACTTCTCTATCTTTTCATTCAATCTTTTGACTTTTTCTTCAAGTACACTCATCATCAAGTCTTTCTTTTTACCATCAGCTTTAAACGCATTCTTATCTTGTAATTTCTTTATTAATTCATCTTGATCAACATCTTAGCTTTCAAATCATCTATTACCTCTTCATCACTGTTATGCTCAGTTTGAATACAAACATCATGGGTTTGTTTCATCACTGTCTCATCCACTATCACAATCTGATCTTCTTGAGCTGGAGATGGTACATCAGAAGTTACATTCTGAATGATTAGTTCAGATAATATAGCATCAAGGTAATCAAAATCAAAAGTTTGATTTTGATTCAAGCTAGTATCAACATTCTCTTCATCACCATCCTTAGCAACGTTCTCATCATCTGCCTCTTGATCATTCATTTCAGCATCAACTTCAGCTTTATCATTCCTAACATTTTCATCTTCGTGGTCAGATACAGTTTCTTCACTATCCATCTCTTGGTTAGTGTCTTCTATGTTTCCCCCAGTATCACCACCTTGGTTATCACCACCATCATGATCATCTTGGTCATTACCACCATCATCATCATTGTTGGATCTAGAAAGGCTGGTGCAACCAAAACCAAATCACTTAGAATATTTTAGGACAACGAATAAAGGACTTCCGAAGCTAAGTATGGAACTTCCGAAGGAAAAAGGAGCTCTTCCGAAGACAAAGTGTAAAACTAACTTCCGAAGGAAAACTCCAACTTTCGAAGACAAAGAACTTACTTCCGAAGATCAAGACTAAGAATGATAGATCAGAAGTCAACTTCCAAAGTATAGAAGTCCTCAAGCCTCGGAAGTATAGAAGAAGTATAAGTGGCTTCGAAGAACTTGTTCTTCCAAAGCCAACTTACCTTCGGAAGACACTACTATTATCCAGTGGACATAAGTATGGTCTCCCTGACACTCCGCTGCAGACATCTGAGATACTGCATGGCGTTTTCTCAAAAGCCATGTAGTTGACCATACTTTATTTCACTGTTTACCTTTATAAGTTAGTACAGTTGCCATCTTTAGTTGGTGACAAAAGTTAAGTCATGGACATGTCATGACGACCATATCTTAGATAATACGTTATCTAAGATACCTTAACTTTTGCATTGTAGTATATGCTTTAGTCTTAGGTTTCCAGCTGGTATCAAAGTATATCCGGCTGTAGGATCTAGTATATATAGTTTCTCATTGTAACTCATGTTTTATGTTTGTAAGAGTCTTGTAATACTTTATGTTGAGAAGTAATATATACAAGTGCCTTGAAAATTATTTTTGTGTGTTCTTTGCTACTTATTATATTATTATCAACTCTTATTAAAGACTCTACTTCATCTGATTTGAGTGTTCCATAAGTGAGTTTGAGAGAAATTCAAGTGTTTAAGTGACAAACCCGATCCTGCAATCATCAGTAGAAGAACTTTCATCATTAACATGTTCTTCTTCATCCTCATCATCATCATCTTCTTCTTCTTCTACAATCACCTTTTCAAATACATCTTCAATCAAATCAGTAGGATCTACAGGCTCATCTTCAATCAAATGAAAGTGTTGTTGATTAATATGAACCTCATCTCTAGCAACATCTCTCATGTAATCAAACATAGGGACAATTTGGGCTCTAGTAATAATTGCCAGTCTTTTGTAGACAACCTCATACATGTGTTTCGAGTCTAATCTATCACCTTCTACACCATAGACATACAAATCTGGATGTTGTTCATTGATAATGAATTGAAGGAATTTAGGATACATCAGGTACTTATTCCACTTCCCTTTCTCCAAGTTAAAAATGAATCCATTCATGATCCATTTGGCCATATTAAATCTTCTATTTGTGACCAAAGCAACTATAGGAAAAGCTATGTCCACTGGAAATGAATTCCATCCCGCACTTCTCTTGGACATGCAATGTTGGAAGATATAGCATAAAAGCTTCCAATGATTGGATACTCAAGCTCTAAAGAACTGTTTCTACGGGAAGTTATCCGGGTGACCCATCAAAATAAAAGTTTCTCTACACTCATTAAAAGTGAACTCTGATAAGTCTTGGGCTTTATTGTCACCCAGTCTAAGAGCAACTCTGATAGACTGCTCAGACACTTCTATCATCCTGTCTCCAGTAACAAACCCTCTCAAGACTTTCTTCCTTCATTATCTATCTCAATCTCAGCTGTTCTCCAGAACCTCTTTATCAATCTTGCATATATGGCTGGACGAGCACACATAGCATACACATATCTTGTTCTCAGAATGAATCTAATCATCTAGAAATGCAGCTACATTATGCTTTGGCTCAAACTTAGCTCAGGCATCTGTCATTCACAAAGAAACAAGTATAAGTATGAAAAGATTACGTTGATGTAAATCTCGTAATGTTTTATCAATTTTATATACAATAACACTTAAACATATTTCTAAGTGTTTCACACATTTAGTTTCTCAAATGTATTGGATAAAAATCAACCATTATTGTGAGATTAAAATCATGTAACAAGTTATGAACACTTAGTTAATTTTTTTTTCAAAATTTACTTAATTGATTTTAAAATTTTAAAATTTGATCAAGTTTATTCAAAATTTTCTAAGTGTTGAACACTTACTGTTATATATCCAATCTAATTTTGAAAAGTTATAATCAATTAAGTAACTTGTTTCTTGTTAGATTTATGAACATTAAGGGAATTTTGATGATTAATAAGTGAACATTTATTTAGAAATCATATTATCGATTCATTTCTGATGATAAATTTATTATTATTATTTTTAACTGAAGAACACACGGATCATCAAGAAATTTTATGATGAAATTAAGTTTTGATGATGTTAATGTGGTCGAAATCATGTGTTATCAACAATTTCATATTTAATTTTGAAGATTTCATCACATTTGATCATCAAATTTCAAATCTTTCAACATTCTGAGGGTTCGAACGCTCGAAAAGGGTTCAAACGTCCAATCGAATGTGATGTTAATAGAATGCGATTAGATGATATGCACTCACCAAGTTGTTTAGAATTACTGTATATCTTAATATCACAATAATCTCAGTAAATCAGTCTAAACAAGAGTGAATGGTGATCGTCGGGTACTAATGAATATGAACAAAGTGTTTAGAGTGTGTGAATGATCGAATGAAATGAAATTCTATCAAGTGTTGAATTTATATAAGTGTGAAAAACCCTTGGACACATGACCACTGTGTAGGCATATGACCACTGTTGAGACGCATGAGGCTTAGGCGCATTCGCACTGTTCAGGTGTATGACACCTGTTTAGGCGCATGAGACCTAGACGCATGAACTCACTTGGTCAAATTTTATCAAAGGAGTTAGGCGCATTGGCACTATGCAGACACATGAGCACTGTTTTAGGGGCATGGGCACTGTTCAGGCGCATGACCTAGCCTGAAACACCTAACACTTGGACAATTTCATGAACCTTCAGTTCGTATGAGAACTGTTTAGGCACATGGACTTTCAAGGCATCTACACTTGGTTTATTTTCAACATGGAATGTTTGGTGTTGTTCAGGCGCATGAACTTGGATAAAACGCCCAACACTTAACAGTTTTTCAGACTTATGACCACTGTTTAGGAGCATGAGTTGAAACCAAAACACCCAACACTTAACAAAAATCTAAAAATTCATCATACTCCTAAAATAGACGTATGAACACTTTTTAGGCGTATTAGACCTTTCCATACGTCTAACACTTGTAATTTTTTCACCAAAATCATCCAAACCCTAATTTTAAAATTTTTTACTGTTCTTCATGAAATTTTCAACCTTGGTCAAAGTTTGACTTTTTGACTTTTTGACTATACAAAATCTAAGACTTTTTGACTTTAACATTTGAAAATTCTATTTCTCACTCAAACTTTTACCTTTTATTTCTCAATTAATTTCTCGTCATTTTAGTCTCAAAATTTTGAAGATTTTAAAAAATTACGAACAACCTTAACTTTTTTTAGTGCAAGAAGCTTTTCCATATTTCCAATCAATTTGAAATCTTTTCAGGTTCATTTTTATATCAAACACACACATACTTGTAAACTTTTAGCATCATAATTTTCATCCAGATATTTATTTTGATTTCTCTTTTTCAATCTTTACTCCCCCTAAACTTTTAAGTTCACAAACTTAAAAGTTTATATAAGTTGAAAATTGAGAATAACCAAACATTATCAACATGGCTGCACACATAAAATCATGCAAAGATCAAAATAAAGCAGAATAAAACTTTACTATATACACAATAAATCATATACCTGCAGTGAAATCATATCAGATAATAACCAGCACATTAAGATAAAAGAAATTATGGATAATCATCGACAATGATTAAATCCTGATCATGTGTGTTCCAGGTCAGCGTTACCGCAGCAAAGGAGACACTAGATCTAAAGACAGACAATGAGTACTTTGACAAAAGTATCAGCACACTTACTTTTTCAATTCTTGGATTGATTAAGGTTTGATTACTTATGACATTATCTAACCCAAACTTAGACTTAGAGAGTCCGACCGTCGTCAAGGTATGCAAGCAAGCACTTTTACTCAACTTAAAAACCTGACATAAATGTATAACCAGATCTCATGTTTAGTTCATGAGAGAATCATCATGGTAAAACCATTTGATAATCTCTGAAAAAACCACCATGGAAAAACCATTAGGTAATCCATGAATCCGTTTCATAAAGAATTGGATAGAGATGATTCATAAGAACCATAGAACATCCATTTTGAACTTTTGAAAGGATTGTGCACATTGGCATCTTTAGCATCAGGTGAGAATATCCAGGTCTGTAATCACTTACAACAGAGGATACCTCGTCACTTCAGGTCTATGATGACTCATAACAAAGAAGTGAGCAAATGCGGTAAACAGATCTCATGGTTATTCATATTACCACCAGGTGTGATTTTGGAACTTGACAAACAATCAATCAGATAAGTCAACACCACTCATAAGAACTAAGACGGATACACATAAATGCATAATGATTTAGTTAAATCACAAGAATCTTCTTTTTCAGTATATTTGCATGAGTTTACCCGCACATCATATCTGATCACATCAGACTTCATTAACGAGTGAAGTATGTAACAGATTATAACTGATGTACTATCATTTCTCACATATTGCAATGGAAGATTCAATCCTAAATTAAGAAATGAACAACTAAACTATGTTTTTGTATTTTCATTTTATATTTCTTTTTTTTCTTTTGATTTTGCACTTTTTATTTTTGTATTTGCCTTTTCTTTTTGTTGATACATATGTACCTAGATGTTGATCTTAATGTAATATGTCTTGAATGTCTTACACTTATGTAATGCTTGGGTTATTAATGAAATGAGAATGTTTGGATGTGATTTATAATGTTTAATATTTCATTAATGAGTTGATATTGACTTGATTATATAGGTTTGTGATTGTTTGAATTGATACACATAATGTTATATTAATAAATTCATTCAAACTTGGTTAAGTAAAGTTCACATGCGTCCGACTGAACCATGCGCCCTAACAGTGGTCATGCGTCCGAATGGCCATGCGACTGAGTGTCCATGGGCCTAAACAGTCCATACGCCTGAACAACTTCATGCGACTAACTTAGTGGAACGACTGAACACTCAGTCGTGCGAATGGATAAACCGCATGGCTCAATCGCACGAATGAACCATGCTGATGATTCAGTCGCCCGAATGAGCAACCCTAACCTATAAATACCACCTAATTCGTGGAAAAACGTAAGCATTCAATCTACTTCGACTCCAGACGTACCCTAGCCGTCCAGAAGCCTCTAAGTTCGTACTCCAAGTTCATAGAACGCTGTAGATCGATTCCTAATCGATTCTTGACGTTAGATTCAATACGTTATTGTTTCTACGTGCGTTCTCACTGATTGGATCGCCAATCAAATAGGATTCCGCACTATTTGGTTTGGTTTAACACATTAATCAGTTGGTGTTTCGTTCAAATACCAGATCCTAACAAGTGGTATCAGAGCTTTGGCTCTTGATTACGTGTGATTCAATCATTTTTTATACAAAAGTTGTGTTTTTTCACTAAAAACACAATCTTTTCGTGTCAAACGGTGTCTTGGACGTCCCCTGCTCATAAAGTTTTGGTTTTTTCCGGCATACGGCGATTAGGGTTGGTGAAAATTCGGGTCTTACGGCCAAAACACCTTAAACCTAGAAATTTTCGAAATCCAGCAGCTTCAGTCGCACGATTGACTCAATCGCACGACTGGACTTCATTCGCATCCCTCAGACGTATGATTGGACTCAGTCGTACCTTCATTCGTACGACTAAGCAAACCGTACGCATTGTTCAACCGCACCCGTTCATTCGTACGACTGGACCAATCGCATTAGTTCAGCCGCACAATTGAACCAATCGCATCGTTCAATCGCACGGGTAGCCCAATCGCACAGCTCCATTCGCACTAGTAAAACAAATTGTTTAAGAGACTTAAAGTTAATCGAGATGGAGGATCAGTATTCAGCGTTTACAGCCGGGAAGGACTCACGTATTCAGAACTTACTGCTACTGAAGAGTGAAGTAGGAAATCACAATAAACCCCCGAAGCTTATAACATTAGATGAGTTTCCACACTGGAAACAACGTTTTGAGATCTACTTAAATGGAGTAGATCCTAATATGTGGGAAGCTATTGAGATGGGGTACAGTATGCCGGTAGGAGCTGATGGGGTGAAACTTACATTAGGAGGCATGACTGATGCACAGAAAGTCAAATATAATGCTGAAAAGAGAGTGTATGCGTTGCTTACTCAGTCTATCCCTAAAGATATTTTTCATCAATTCTCTGAGAATAAGCAAGCCAAGAAGTTATGGGATGAGCTGGAGAAAAGGTATGACGGGAATGCGTCATTGAAGGCTATTAAAGCTAAAGAGTTGAAGAAAGAGTTTGACAACTTCTCATCGATGGGTAATGAGAGTTTAGACGATGTTATTGATAGATTCTACCATTTGATGAGCGAGCTGCACACGCATGGTGTCACAACTACCATGGAAGACAAAGTGTCGAATTTTGCAGACGGGTTGCCAGAAAAATGGGCTTCTTTTGTTTCAAATCTGAGACAGAATGGAATGCTAGCAAAGTTGGACATCAATGATTTCATTCTAAAGTTGCGAGAAGAAGCAGTAAGGATGAAGTACCGAGCTCAAAAGTCTTCGTATACTCAGAATCCAGCTTTGTACAATGCAACTCCACAAGTTAAGACGTCTGGAGCACCACTTCAGACCGCCTTTGTGTCAAGCTCATCTGGTCCTTCACAAGCCTCTTCTTCAAGATCAGAAACGTAAGGGTCTTCTAGTACCCAATACATTGGATCTGAAGCAAATGCTACAAGACTGAAGACCGAGAATCTCGGAAACGTGATGGTAGAAGTAGCAAGAGAGCACATGGATCTCTTAGCAGCAGTAGTCCATTCCTATGATGGACTTGTTGCAGGGAAAATTGGAAACTGTCATCTGGCAGACGAGGACTACAAGCAGGTAGATGAGACAGAGCTGGAGAGGATGGATATCATGTGGGCCTTAGCAAGTGCTATCCGGAGAGCTAAGAAGTTTGTGAAGAAGACCGGACAAAACTTGGTTGCTACTAAGGACACTACTTTTGGTTTTGACAAGAGTAAGGTGACCTGCTTCAACTGTCGAGAAAAGGGGCACTTCAAACGAGAGTGTGTGAAGCCAAAGAAGATTGGAAACGGGAATCCATTCTCGTCCTTCACTCGTCAAGATAAGTCAGCTAGCAGTCCTACTTCATCAAGCAAGGATCCTAAAGCCTTGACAGCTCATGATGATGAAGGACAGGACTGGAGTTTTCGGTTTGTTTCTCCGGGAGAATCCAATGTTGCCAGTGTGGAAGACTTAGATGATGATTCCGCGAGTGAAGGAGATATTGCAGTAGAGCTAGCGATGTCAAACAGTGAAGAGACTGCAACTGAGGTCAACTACAAGCCTGAAGAAGGGACAACTACAACAAAGACAGAATCACTAGAACCAGAAACATCAGATGCTGCGTTGATGGCTGATTCATCAGAACCTCCTCAGGTTAGTACTACTGACCAACTTTTCAAAAATCATGCTTGTTCTGATTGTAATAAATTTAGGGAAAGCATAGATCTGAAATTTGCTAGGTTATTAGATCATAACAATAGCTTAGTAAAGGATTTGCAACTATGCACTGAGGCAAATAGAGTTTTAAAACAAAATGAGCATAGTTACAAAGAAAAGATAGACCTTTTGAATAAACAGCTTAGGGAAACAAGAGTAGTAGCTTTTAACCAAGCAAATGACATTAGGTACTATCTTAACTCCCTAGAAGACACTAAGAAACAAAAAGCAGTTTTAGAAGTAGAAGTCAATTCATTAAAGCAAAAACTGCACAGTTGGACAAGTTCATCTCATATTGTCCAACACATAGTGAGTGAGCGTAACAATGGGGAGGGTTTGGGATATAAAGTAGTTCCACCACCACCTGAGACCTTGATGAACACTAAGAGTAAACCAATAAATAACAATCCAATCAAGGATCATGTGGTGTCTACTCCTCTTGTAAGTGATCCAGATTCTTCATGTACTTCGAATGAATCTGGAACAAAACAAAAGGAGGCCACTTCAAAGGAAAAGGGAAAAATGCCTTGTGTTAATCTGGAAAAAAATTTGAAAAGGTTAATATAAAGTCAGGGTCAAACAAAGTCAAATCTGAACCTAAAAAGACTGTTAATGTTAACCTATCACGAGTTTCATGTCAAAGTCCAGTTAACCAAAATGGAAAAGATGTTAACAATGTTAAAACAATTAAGTTTGTTAAACAAGATAAAACATCAAAAGAAGTAGAGTCAAAGCCCAAACATAATGATGTCACTAGGGTGTCACACACGTCTCCACATAGACAGTTTAATCATAAAGTTGATAGCAGGTCATGCTACAACTATGGAGAGTGTGGACACATTGCGTCTTATTGTCCTTACTATCAGACACCTAGGAAGAAAGTTGAACTTCAGGAATCAAGAGCTAGGTCTTCTAAGAGGAGCTCATTGACTCCACCTAGAAGGACTAATGAACCCAAAGTTCAACCCATTATCCAGTCGTCTGTTTATCACAAACAGGCCTTACACAAATCTGGCTTATGGAAAGAAAAGTCATCCTCTGTGTCTGATAATGATGACAAGAAGTCACCTGAGCTACCCTCACCTTCTAAGGGTCCATGGGTTGAATTCATGATGTGTGATTCCTCTGGGAAACCCAAGACAGTAAAGGCTTGGGTTCCTAACCTAAACTAATGCTTTAAATTGAATGTGCAGGGTGTTCGCTATAGTGCTGAAACCAACACGTGGATTGTAGATAGCGGAGCATCCAGGCACATGACAGGAAACAGGGCACTCTTAACAAACGTCAAACAAATAAAAGGAGGGCATGTTTCTTTTGCCGGTAACAAAGGAGGGTATATCACAGCTCATGGGGAAGTTGGAAATCAGAAAGTTAAGTTTGATAAAGTGAACTACGTTCAACAACTTCAAAACAACTTACTTTCTGTTTCCCAAATATGTGACAAAGGAATTAAGGTTATCTTTGACAACAAGAAGTGTTATGTCCTGAAGAAGGACTATGTGATTCCGGAGGACCAAGTTTTGATGACAGCTTCAAGATATAAAGATCTTTATGTTTTGGATCTCTCAACGGCTTCTACAACGGGTCATGAAGTTCAGTGCTTCTTATCAAAGGCTGACTGAGAAGGACTCCATTTCCTGGCATAGGAGAATGGGACACATTAATCAACGGAAGATGAATCACTTGATCCAGAATGATCTAGTGAGAGGAGTTAACGTCAAAAATTTCCAACTTCCGGATTTTTGTGTAGCATGCAAGAAAGGCAAACAAACGAAGAAGTCTCATAAGGAAAAGAAAGTTCATTCTATCGAGCTTCCTCTTGAACTTCTTCACGTGGATCTGTTTGGTCCAGTCAGTACAAAAAGCATTGCAGATGACTTGTACTGCTATGTGGTTACGGATGACTACTCAAGATCCTCTTGGGTAATGTTTCTGAAGTCCAAATCAGAAACATTTGAGTCTTTCAAAGAATTAGTAACCACACTGGAATCTCTCTACAAGCTGAAGGTAAGACAGGTACGCTCAGACAACGGGACCGAGTTCAAGAATCAGTGGATGGAGGCTTACTGCAAGGAAAAGGGAATTGTGCACCATTTCACTTCTGCCTACACGCCTTAGATGAATGGCATTGCTGAGAGAAAGAATCGCAGCTTGATAGAGACAGCACGGACAATGCTAGCAGACTCGAAACTGCCTATCCAATTCTGGAATGAGGCAGTGGCAAATGCATGTTACACATTAAATCGAGTTCTGGTAGTCAAGCGCCATGGCAAGACATGTTACGAGTTACTACAACGACGTAAACCTAATCTAGAGTATCTCGAACCATTTGGCGCGCCGTGCACACTTCTGAAGAAGACTCAAGAAGGAAAATTCAGCGAGAAGGCTGATGAAGGTATCTTCCTAGGATACAACATACCGAACAAGAGAGTTTACAACAACTCAACGGGTTTAGTAGAAGTGTGGTGTAATGTTGATGTTCAGAGATACACCACACCACCTACTGGAAAAGGACCCGCTTACTTTTTTGACTATGATGGATTCTTCAAGTCCTTCAACATACCTTTCTCCACTTTTGACGAAGAGTTAGCTACAAGGATGATGTATAATATCTTGAACTCACCGTCACTAGATTCAGCATCATCAGGTTCACACGGTGACTCATCTCACCACTCAGGGGGAGCACTCGAAGCAAGTGACTCCTCCTCAGAAGATGAAGCTGAAGAAAATGATCAGAACAATCAGGAGGGACAGGTTCCAATTCCTGCAAGTCCACAAGCATCTAACAGTGATGCCTCTTCGACTTCGGAACCTCAAACTCCTACTACCTCAGATGCAGAACCAAATGTTCATAATCTTGATTCTGAGGTAGTTGTTCCCACCACTCCAGGATCACGTCTAAATGTCTATCATCCCCTAGACAATGTCATTGGGGATGTCAGATCAGGAGTGCAGACTAGAAATCAGTTGTACTCAGCTGATTATGCCTCGGTAATGGAAAAAGGATACATTCACGACAGTGCTTATCGTTGTTTTGTCTCACAGGTTGAGCCAAAATACGTCAGTGAAGCACTGAATGATGAGGCATGGGTGAGTGCCATGCAAGAAGAACTTCTTCAATTCAAGAAGTTAGGTGTATGGACTCTGGTAGATAGACCTAAAAGTGCTAAGGTCATTGGCACCAAATGGGTCTTGAAATGCAAGAAGGATGACCAAGGCGTCATTATCAGGAACAAGGCTCGACTTGTAGTTCAGGGATTTCGACAAGTCGAGGGCGTTGATTACATTGAAGTGTTTGCACCCGTGGCAAGGATGGAAGCCATCCGCATCTTCCTTGCCTATGCATCGTATATGAAGATTAAAGTTTATCAATTAGATGTGAAGAGTGCATTCCTTCATGGTGAAATCCGAGAGACAATGTATGTCAGTCAACCCGAGGGATTTGAAGATCCTTATCATCGGGACAGAGCTTACAAACTCGACAAGGCTTTATACGGGCTTCATCAAGCTCCAAGGGCCTAGTATGAGAAACTCTCAATTCACCTTGTGAAACATGGATTTCGCGGAGGTGTTATTGATTGCACACTGTTTATCAAAGAGAAAGATGGTGATTTGCTGCTGGTTCAAATCTATGTTGATGATATCATCTTCGGATCAAAGAATGAAGAATTATGTAAAGAGTTTGAAGCAGTAATGAAGGCTGAATTTGAGATGAGTGTCATGGGAGAGATGAAATTCTTTCTCGGGTTACAGGTGGATCAGACACCAAAAGGAATTTTCGTACATCAGACCAAGTATGTAGGAGACATTCTCAGTCGGTTTGATATGGAGAATGCTTCTGCAGCTGGGACTCCACTTGCTACAAACCATGATATAGCACCCGATGAAAATAGAGATCTGGTCGATGCAACCATGTACCGAGGAATGATTGGATCTCTCATGTACCTCACTGCCTCAAGACCTGCATCATGTATGCTACATGTCTATGTTCTAGATATCAGGCTAAGCCAAAGGTTAACCATCTGATTGGGGTCAAAAGGATATTTTGGTATTTGAAGGGTACCCCAACACTTGGGTTGTGGTATCCTCATGATGATGATTTTGAGCTCACGGCGTATAGTGACTCGGATTACGGTGGCTGCAAGATGAATTACAAGTCTACATCAGCAGGGTGTCAATTCTTTGGGAGGAGATTAGTGACATGACAGTGTAAGAAGCAGACCTCGGTTGCCTTGTCAACCTGTGAAGCCGAATATGTTGTTCCTGCAAGTTGTTGTTCACAAATCATTTGGATTCAACAGTAAATGCAGGACTACGGTTTAAATTTCTCTTCTACTCCTATTTTTGTTGATAACTCTGTTGCAATTGCAGTAACTAAAAATTCAGTACAACATCCTAAGACCAAACACATCGGCATAAAATATCATTTTATACGTGACTGTTTTGAAAAGAATTTAATCGATGTGGTAAAAATAAATAATGATTTTCAACGCGCTGACCTCTATACAAAGGCTTTTGACAAACCACGTTTTCTATATCTGTTAGAGGTCAACGGCGTTAAAAAGAAAAGTGATGTCATTCCTGATGATGACCATGTGTAGTCCGATGCATTTAGTCTAATTTTTTTATTTTTTCTTTTTATTTCCTCTATTTATTTTATTTTCAGTTTAAATTAAATATATGTTATTTAGCTATCTATTAAAATCCTAAAAAACATAAATCGGTTACGGTTTTAGAATTTTAGGGGGAGAATAGGTCAGCCAGTAACATTAAAATTAAAAAAATAATAATAACAATAACGAGGGAGAAGGAGAGGCTAGCTGATAGAAAGTAGATCGTATCTGTGATACCGATTCAAATACTTTGGAAAATGATAGTACACAGGAACAAATCAAGTGGGACTTTAAAAGTTTAAATTAGACAAGATGCAAAATTCTAAGTATAAGTCTGTGTAGTATGAACAATATAAAAGGAAAAATGATAGAAAAACCTGTAACTACTAAGGTAACACAATGAAAGTAGACCTAGAGGTTGCTAGACCACAGATGATATGTCGGTAGATTCAACACAATAGATGATTTGACCTGACTGGTGATCTCAAGATCAAACTAAGTTGTTCAACTGACTGTGGGCTCCCATTTTATCACTGGTTAACACAATTAACAATATTCCAATAAGGGGTAACGAGCAAATAAACGCCACAAATGTGAGCGGATGACCATAATTAGAGCAAAGCACGAAATAAATGTAAAGCAAATGCTATCAAGCTAATAACTTATGTTTTTGGTGCGTTATGTGCTAAAGAAAAATAAAAATGCTCTAACAAGAAGATAGGTTGTGTGCCTCTCTGCTGTGCGATGGCACTGACCTGAGGATAAGCATAACCTAGATATTCTAGAATTCATTGTCGTTTGCCGCCTCTCTGCTGTGCGATGGCACTGATCTGAGGATTGGCTTCTCTTTGAAAGCTCTAAGAATAGTCGCTTCTTGTCAAAATACCCGTAGACCGCTCAAAAACTCCTGAGGAATGTTGATTACCACATAAGTGTGGGATCCACAAATGTTGGTTGAAATAATTAAACCTTAAACTATCACCAATCTGTGTCAAAAGTCTGTGTATGGATTTAAGAGGACAAATATACTGACAATCATCGTGGCTACAACTCATGAAAGTCCAAATCAATGTGGGAATCTAATACTACCAGTATGATTTCCTAAATTTGCTAACGACTCTGGATGAACACCAAGAAGTGAACATCAAAAAGTTTTTGATAACATGTCCCAAATGATTTGACTTGCCTGCATGATTCCAAATTGAATTGGTCCAGTTATGGTCAAACTAAATTGAAGCTGCCTATTCCGGAACCGAATCCAGTAGATTTCTATCTTAGGATTTACACCTCACAAAAAGTCAAGAACAAGTTTATTTTTGTACTTCAGTTTAAGTTTTTATTTATTTAGTCAAATCAGTTTGTTTGATATCGGACTACATCATGGAATTCAGAAAGGAGTAAATCACCTAAAAGGGTCATGTCTGAGGTGACCACATGTGTTTTCAAAAGGTAAATGGGTCACGTCTGAGGTGACAAAGTGTTTAAAAGGATCACGTCTGAGGTGATCAAAAGTTTTTCAAGTTAAAATGATCATGTCTGAGATGATCAAAGGCTCATAATGTAAATTCACAGTTTAAAAGGGTTTAAATGTCAAATGGTCATAAAGGCAGAAAATTACATGAGTATGACCCATTCGCGCGAATGGACCATACTCATGCCTGTTACAGCCGAATGGACATGAGTATGGACTATTCAACCGAATGGCTTATGCGAATGACCCATTCGACCGAATGAGAGTGTGCGAATGAGTCAGTCGACCGACTGAGCTTCAGTCGGCCAACTGAATGTGAACGACTGAGCCAGTCGCCCGACTGAGTTTCAGTTGCCCGAATGAACTGAGCGAATGAGGCCAGTTGGCCGATTCAACTCAGATTCAGTATATAAAGGGCCATAATCGATCGCATTCTCCTCACCACTCCCAATCACCCTTATATCGCACATTGTACCGTTACGCTGCCCTAATTTCTTTAGACCTCGATTATACATTCTTCTTGATCTTCTGACATGTGTTTGCATTTATACAGGTATAATTAGATGAAATCTCGCAGAAATCAGAAGAAATGGTGCCCTAATTTGTGATGTTCGATTGAAACAAGAACCAAACCTTTAAATGACCCAATAACCTACTGAAACTAAGTAAAATGTTAAAAATAAGTCTAATAGGTTATTACTTATGAGATTGCGAGTCTAAAGAACCATTAAACCACGTTTAATTACATGAATTGGTCAAGATTCGAACCTCAGTCGACCGAACAGTGGGTCATGCGACTGGTCGTCTGGATGAACTCTAATCGCACGATTGAGTCGGACGAATGGGTCAATCGGCCGAATGTATTATGCGAATGAGCTCAGTCGGCTGACTGAACCAATCGTAGGCTCAGCCAACGGATTGAACTCAGTCGTCTGTTCATTCACCCGAATGAGTCCAGTCGCATGATAGGTCAACCGACTGACCACAGTCGCATGATTCATTTGCATGAATGAATCAGAATGAATTCAAACAAGATACTTAGAACTAAATTGTGGTATGTGATTTTCTAATGTTTTTTGTGTCTTGTGGTTCATGTCGATGGCTGATAGATGGTCTATCAACCCTAAACACAATATATGTGCTCATCTAGACCATACTACTCGAAATGGTGCCGAGTTTGCAGAGATCATCGCTTTTCTCAGGCGATCAAGGATCCACAAGGCCATCTCTACTCCATGCACTCCCTACAGGTCTTTACATCAGGCCTTCTGGGAAAATGCTTCTGTTGATCGATCACGTGAGCCATATAGCATACAGAGAGTACTTGAGCTGGGGGACGATACTGATCACCCCACCAGACTTCACCCGCTTATGGTGAGAGCATGTTTCCTGAGGATTAAGTACGCTGGGGACATCAACTCAGGTGTGCTCAACAAGAGCAACCTGTGTCCCCAGTACAAGTACTTAGCACATGTCATTCTGAAGTGCATTGCTTCCAGGGGGTGGGTTTGATGATCTTTCAGACCAGATTCAGAATGCCTATGTGGCACTTGTGCTGAACCACCCCTTCAGCTTCTCGAGCATGATCTTTTCTTACCTTGTGGAGAATCTGGAGGCAAAGGGTAAGGAGGGTTTCTGCATGTACCCCAGATTCTTGCAGCTGATCTTCAATGAGAAGCTGCCATCACTTCCAAAGGAGCGCCATGATGCTGTGGCTTTAGAGATCATGGACGATACGACCCTGGGTCGTATGAGAGTTTACCGGGGTAAGCAGGTAAAGCCCCAGGTAAAGAGACTGATAGGCCATCTGGCCAATGAGAGGTACGTGGCACCTGGCAGACGTCCGTGGCGTCACGTAGACAACGACTCCGATGATGAGCGGCTACAGCTCCCAGAGCACGACTCTGATGATGACGATAGCGGGGATGCTGGAGATACCATGCCCACTCGACCAAGGGGCCCCACTACTGATAGTACATCTCCGGTATCTACCCCCACTGGAGATATAGCAGAGTCTGCTGGGTTCCACCAGGATTTTATAACTGGTGAGGAAGAGGAGGAGTCAGATGAGGAGCCACTAACACGGACTGTGGGAAGTATAGTCGTTCCCACAGAACAAGGGCTCCGGGCGGTTGGTGAACGCCCCGGTGGATCGGGAGAGACTGCTGCTGACCCTACATATGCTCCAGATCCGCCAAGCCTTGTTCTAGGGGGAGCATCCTCCTCGACAGGATCGAGGAAGAAGAGGATGGCTCAGCCCCACGACATGAAGAAGAAGAAGCGCAGACTCACCTTCATCACCACCACATCCACCACCACAGCCACCACCACTACCACCTCTACAGCCACACCATCTGTCACCACAGCCACCATCCCTACCACCATTCCTCCTAAGACCGCTACCACCCTTCCATCCACCACCACATCATTCACACCTACATCACCAACCCCTACATCTATACCACCTCCAATCTTCACCACTGTCACCACCACCACTAGTCATCCTGCTGCCATCGTCCTTCTCTCCATATCCATCAGGATCACCTCTACCTCCCTTTGGGGTAGAGGAACAACTATCAGCGTTGAACCGTATGGTGATGCTTCTGTTAGCAGCCGATGACGAGAAGACAACACAAATCTGTCAGTTAGTAGATCTTACTACTGCGCAATCTCAGCAACTTTCTCAGCAGGCTCGACTGAATGATCAGCAGGCTCAGCAGATGTCTCAGCTCCAGGAGCAGCATGACAATAAGATTGAGGAGTTGGAGGCTGCAAACAAATCTCTGCAGCTAAAGCTTAAAGGGTCTCAAGACGAGCCCTTAAAGATAGGAGAAGAAGATGAAGACGATGATACTGATGATGAAAGTGATGATGATGATGGTGACAATCATGAGGGTGATACAGATGCTAATGATGATGATGATGAAGATGACTTCTGTGCTGCTGGTGCCACAGCTACAAGCGAAAGGAGGACCAAAAGGAATCAAGATCAGAGTACCTCTACATCCGCCCCAGTAGCAAAAGAGATGAGGATACAGGATAAGAGTAATGCTTAGTTATTTATGTTATTCAAATCATATGTACTTGAATCATGTATTAAACTTATGAAATGAATATCTATTTTAATGTTAAGAGTTTTTGCTTTGAGTATTTACTAATGATTGGTGTATTACATGTTTAAATCGAGCAGATCCAAATTATCAAAGGGATGAACACGATATTGCTCCCCTCCAACAGATCAAGACTCAACTAACCATGATTCTTGATCTGCAAGGGATTGTCAGAAGATCAGTGAGTTACACCCCTGAAGAAGGGGAAATAATTCATGATCTTACTGATGAGCAACTGGCAGAAATGATCAAGCTCAATCCCGATGAGATTGTAAAAGACGCTCCAACTTTTGAAAAGGACAGTGACAATGAGCTGAACGACATTGATGAGATAGAGATCGAGGACGTCACAGCAGAGCATTATCCTGAGTACGCTGACAAAGAGGGAAATATGGTTCCCAATCTGGGTGATTCTCTAGTCAGTGATACATTCGAGATATTGGATGAGATGGAGCAAGAATCTGAGAAGATTGAAGAACAAGCCCAAGCCTCAAACGTTGATGTTGATATTAGAAAGGCTGAATGAGCTGCATGTTTTGAGGAAATCCGAGACAACGCGCTGCTCCTAAACAGAATGTCCACACCAAGCTTTACAAAGTGAAGAAACATCACAAGGTGTCAGGCAAGATTATTGCGTGGGCACATTTTGAGGATCTTAACGTTTACGCCATAAAGAGAGAGAAGGGTATTGAGTACTTTAGATTCCCGCATGATCTAAAGTCTCTACCTGGTTTTGAGCTCAACCAGCTAGCTAAATTGAAGCTACTATATGCTGACCCGAGGAAGATGTCAGGCTGGTTTGAGGCTGCCTTGAAGAAAGAGTACCACACCAGGTGGGTCAACTTCATACCTCAACAACCTACGAGGTATATCAGACGTTCTGAAGTTGATCCCATAACACTAAGCCCAAGATAGTGCTGAAGTGGAGTCCCCCAAGAACAATGTCAAGAATCCCTCTCAGGGAAATGCCACAGGACTTCACTCCACACTTTAAATGGTGGTACTATGATTGGAGAACAGGGGAGGCGGTCATAGTTCTGAACAAAGAGGGAAGAATGGATACTATCAGGGTGTTTGACCCGATGTGGCTCACTAACTTGTCTGCTGATGATGTATACACATTATACAAGTGGCCACTGTTCTATGACACGCAAGATATTGTACAAGCCCTCCAATTCCAAAATGTGATACGACTCTGCTTTGCGTTTGAGATACACGCAGGAGTCGCAAGAGAGGAGAAGTACAAGAAATATGAAGAGGTTATGAAGAAGGTAAGACTTTAGATAGATCTAGGTCCAAGGGGGAGTTTGTTGATACATATGTACCTAGATGTTGATCTTAATGTAATATGTCTTGAATGTCTTACACTTATGTAATGCTTGGGTTATTAATGAAATGAGAATGTTTGGATGTGATTTATAATGTTTAATATTTAATTAATTAGTTGATATTGACTTGATTATATAGGTTTATATTAATAAATTCATTCAAACTTGGTTAAGTGAAGTTCACATGCGTCCGACTGAACCATGCGCCCCAACAGTGGTCATGCGTCCGAATGGCCATGCGACTGAGTGTCCATGCGCCTAAACAGTCCATACGCCTGAACAACTTCATGCGACTGTCTCAGTCGCACGACTGAACACTCAGTCGTGCGAATGGATAAACCGCATGGCTCAATCGCACGAATGAACCATGCTGATGATTCAGTCGCCCGAATGAGCAACCCTAACCTATAAATACCACCTAATTCGTGGAAAAACGTAAGCATTCAATCTACTTCGACTCCAGACGAATCCTAGCCGTCCAGAAGCCTCTAAGTTCGTACTCCAAGTTCATAGAACGCTGTAGATCGATTCCTAATCGATTCTTGACGTTAAATTCAATACGTTATTGTTTCTACGTGCGTTCTCACTGATTGGATCGCCAATCAAATAGGATTCCGCACTATTTGGTTTGGTTTAACACGTTAATCAGTTGGTTTTTCGTTCAAATACCAGATCCTAACACTTTTATCACACACATACAATATATACAAACATGCAGTCAACTTTGACAGTTCTCTTTTAATTTGCTTATATAAAGAAGGGTGGGGGTTCTTTTTATTTTGATAAAACAAAATCAGTTTTCAACATGATTAATAAGACCAATAAAATCAACCAAATACTCAAACCTTCCTGGTAAAAAGACTTTTTTAAATAGGTCAACCAATTGTTTTTCAGTTGATGTTTGAATCAAAATGATTAAACCTTTTTCAGAGTTATCTCTAAGAAAATGATATCAAATTTTGATATGCTTTGTTTTTAAATGTTGGACAGGATTAGATGTTATAAACATAGCAGCGGTGTTATCAACGTAAATAGGAGTTTTAAGAAAATTGAACCTGTAATCCAGCAGTTGGTTTTGTAACCAAAGGATTTGAGAACATATTGCTCATGCAGCTATCTACTCAGCTTCTGCAGTTGAGACTAAGACATTTGTTTGTTTCTTACACTACCATGAGACTAATCGGGGACCCAAAAACTGACAACCACCCGTAGTAGATTTGCGATCTTCATAACATCCCCCATAATCACTATCAGTATATCCATGTAACTCAAAGTTTCCTTCATAAGGATACCATATCCCTAGAGTCGGTTTTCCTTTGAGATATCTGAATATGCGTTTGATTGCGATAAGGTGAGATTCTTTCAAGTCTGACTGATACCCGGCACAAACACAAACAATATACATTATGTCAGGTCTAGATGCAGTAAGATACATCAAAGATCCAAGCATAGATCTGTATAAAGTTTGGTCACTTGATTTTCGTTTCGGATCAGGATCAATCTTGGTATTAACGTCAGGTTGAGTTCTGATAGATTGACAAGCTTGTAGTTTGAACTATTTCAAGAGCTTGTCTACAAATTACTCTTGATTGATAAAAATGCTATCTGCATACTGTTTCACTTGTGTTCCAAGGAACAAGTTTATCTCTCCCATAGAACTCATTTGGAAACGAGATTTCATGATCTCTTCAAACTCAGAGCACAATTTCTGACTTGTAGAACCAAATATGATATCGTCCACATACACTTGAACACATAAGAGATCATCCACATCATTCTTTATGAATAAAGTTAGATTAATTTTCCCTCTTGTGTATCCATGTTGGATCAAATGCTGCGACAATGTCTTATACCAAATTCTAGGAGCTTGATGTAGACCATATAAAGCTTTGCACAGCTTGTACACACGATGAGGGAATTCAGCATCTTCAAAACCTTGAGGTTGCTTGACATACACATCATCTGTGATTGGTCCATACAAAAAGGCACCTTTGACGTCCATTTGGTACACCTTGAATTTCATATAAGAAGCATATGCTAGGAAGACACAAATTGCTTCAAGTCTTGCAAGTGGAGCAAACACTTTATCATAATCGATTCCTTCCTCCTGGGTGTAACCTTGTGCTACTAACCTTGCTTTGTTTCGAACAACTATTCCTCGATCATCTGATTTGTTTCTGAATAACCATTTTGTGCCAATGGCATTTTCTCCTTTAGGCAAATCCACAAGCTTCCACACTTCCTGTTTACGAAACTGTAGCAACTCTTCTTGCATAGTCTCAATCCAACTATTGTCTTATAACGCTTCAGTGATGTTTTTAGGAACCATTTGAGAGAGAAAACACGAGTATAAGCAAATATTAGCCTGTTTTGAATGACTTCTCGTTGTTCTCTCATTCAAAGGACCAACAATCTATGATATAGGATGTTTCTTGTGAATAGGAGACGTTGGAATCTCATCTTCTTGAACATTCACATCAAGATTAGTTTGGTTCAAGTCGGAGAGCTGATGCAACAGGTTTGAAAAATGTGGAGTGAAATTTGAAACTTGAGTTGGTGAGTTGATAAAATAATCAAGCTTGTCATGACATCTACATCTTCAGATACAGATGAAGTTCAAGACTCAGGTTGTTGAATTTCTGCTCCATCATTAAAGATAGGTTGAGAAACATCAGAATTTTCAGGAACATGATGTTGTTCTTAAACTTGTTGATCATGAGTTTTGAATTGAATATAGGATTTCTAACAAATAAGAAGAATGGATAGTCTGGACTTGAATCATCCATATCATCAGAGTCTAAATTATCGCTAAAGGATCCAAGATCTCCTACCTGTTTTCGGTTGACACAAGAAGATTCAAGCAGGTTAGAATTGAATGAGTTTGATAATGAATCTAAATCAAATAACCAAGCTGGACCATTTGCAACAAATGGAAATGAATTTTCAAGGAATTTAACATTAAAGTTTCAATGATAAGATTTGCCTTAGAGTTATAAATTCTAAATGCTTTAGAAACTGACGAATATCCAAGAAAGAATCCATCATCAGATTTTGCATCAAATTTGCCAAGCTGATCATTTGAGTTTAGAATCAAAACCGAACAACTGAAAGATTTAAGAAAATCTATGTTTAGTTTCCTGCCAAACATCAACTCATAAGGAGTTTTCTGTTTGTCTTTCACCAATAGAGTACGATTCTGAATGAAACATGCAGTTGATATGGATTCATCACAGAAAGTAATAGGAATCATAGCATCTGCTAACATTGCACGGGCTGCCTCAATCAACGTTCGGTTCTTCCTTTTGGCAACTCCATTTTGTTGTGGAGTTCTAGGAGCACTGAACTGATGAGCGACCCCTTTTTCCTGCATAGAACATGTCCACATTAGCATTTTTGAATTATGTTCCATTATCACTTCTAATTATTTTTACTTTTTGATCAAGCTGATTTTCTACTTTAGTAATAAACTCTTTTAATAATTCAGCCGTTTTAGATTTCGCACACAAAAAGAAAACCCAAGAAAATCTTGTATAGTTATCAGTGATAACTAAACAATAAGAATTCTTCTTAATACTTTACACGTTTACTGCACCAAATAGATCCATGTGCAACATCTGTAAAGGCTTGGAATTTGAGTTTATCAGCTTGGACTTATAAGACGCTCTGTGTTACTTCCCTTTCAAACATGCTTTACACAGGTATGATGTAGCAAAAACTTCTTTGTTGGTATGCCTACTACATGATTTCCTGCTGCAAGTTTGTTCATGTTTTTGAAGTTGGAATGCCCGAGACGTCTATGCCAAAGCCGGCTTTCATCATTTGAAGCGTGAGCAATAAGGCAAGTTGTTTCTATTGAAGGATCAACTTGACACATATCTAGCTTGTAGACATCTCGATCACGAACAGCTTTAACAACCACCCATCCCTTGCTAATCTGAAAACTTGGATTAAAAATATAACAATAAGAGTCATCAAACAAAGCAGAATATGATTTATTTCATATTTGGGAAACACTTAAAAGATTAAAGTTCAACTAAGCATAGTAGTTGACTTTATCAAAGCTTGTAACCCCATTAAATACCGTTCCTTCTTCGGTAATCTTTCCACCTGCATCTCCACCAAAAGCTACATGCGTACCATCTTTTATCTTAAATTCTTGAAGTAAGGCTTGATTGTCTGTCATATGCCGGCTACACTCACTATCAACATACCACATGCTTATTGGTCGTCTTGGGCGAACTTGCATTTCAAAGACATTTTAGTTGAGTTATCAACCCAAGCCAAAATGGTCTTGGACTTGCCAGATTTATCCACAATGGTAAATTTCTTAAAATGGAGTTTGTTCAAGTCAGATTTCTTTTGAAATTTTGGATTATCAAATCCTCTTTGAACAACTGTTTGATTATCTTTTCTTTGTTTTGACCTCAAAGAATTAAAACGATTCTCAAGGTCATCATCAAGAAACTTTGAACCATCAATTGAAACATATTTTGAAAAGATTTTCTTGTTAAATGTTCCATTGTTCATTCTCACAGGTCGTGGAATGAAGTTTCCTTATTTATATTGTTGTGCTCTCGCAGTATAATGATCATCATAATCAGAATTGATTCTTCTAAGAGATCTAAAGCCTAAAGAAGGTTGTTTTGATAAGCATTGAAAACCATAATTTTGATTTCTTTGAAATCTTTAATTTCCATATTCTTTCCTAGGAGAGTTCTTCCTGAAGAAACAATCCTCAGTATTATGATTTCTTTCATCACACAAGGCATAATATTTGTTGAAATAACAATCAGTAGTTGAGTGATTGGTCATATCACAATGTGAAAGTACTTGTAAAAGTAACACTCAGATGTGTTATGATTATACATAGCACATATGTCACAGTACCTTTGTGGATATTTGAACAACATTTGATTAAACCTAAAGGTGGAAGCCACATTTGATCCTTGTTTAGATTTAGGGGTAGTTAGGTTAATCTGTTGTTTTGATGTATGAGTTTGTTCTTTTGATTTTTAGGATTTGGCTTTTGAACATTTTCACAATTCTTTGACTCCTTAGACACAAATCTTTTATGAACAGCAGACGACCTAGGACCTGAACTTGTTTTTAGATGAGCGTTAGATTTGATCATAGGTTTTGATGTCATTTCAGATATTGTGTTGATGTTAAAAGTTCCTGTAGACACAAACTTCACTGGTTTAAGTTGAATTGATTGATTGATTTGTTCAGACTTTTTAGCTTCAGTATTTGCTTTTCTTCTTCTTTGATTTCTTCTTCTTGATGAAGTTTTGTTGCTTTGGGTTTGAATTGAATCTTGAGAAGATTATTTTTTAGATTCTTTAAGTTTTAGATCAATTTGGTTTGATTCATAAGAACTTGAATCATCAGAACAGGAAGTCTTTGATTTCTCTTCTTTATATTTCCCATTCTTCTTGTTATTGATTTTAGTAACTTTTTCAACACATTGTTCAAGTTCACATTTTTCAATAACACATTCACCTTTAGGTACAAACAACTTTTTGTTCTTTTGTCGAGGTTCATAGGATTTGACTTTTATCGAATGATCATTCTTGATCTTTTTTGAGTCTCTCTCCTCGAATATTTCAATATTTATCTTTTCAATTTAACTTTCATAAGTTGATTTAACATTCTTTTTCTTCTCTTGAAATTCTTTATTTTCAAGTAAGGTATTGGTGATAGATTTAGACATAGGTTCATGTGTGAATCCTAAACCTATTTTATCTTTGTTTTTTCTACCATTTACCAATTGCTCAACAATAGTTTTTGAGCTTTTCACTTTGGCTAAATCAACATGAGTTGCTGCATGTGCCAATTTCTCTTATTCTAAAATTTTGGTCATCTCTGCAAGTTGCTTCTGTACAAGTTTGTTCTTTTAAGGTTTTGTTCCAAGAAGTTTGAAGAGATATGATGTTGTCATAAGAAATTTTATGATCAGCTTTAAGCTTATTGTGCATTAACTCTTCTTGTTTCAGTTTATCACATATTTTGAATGAGTAGTATCTGTAGTGTTCTACTTGTTCAAAACATACTTTAGTGCACATTTTCTCTCTTACTTCCACTGTTATTTCTAGATAAGAATTTGAAGACTCAGTATCAGAAGACGAGTTTTCAACCTTAGGTTATTCTGACTGTGCCATAAGAGCAACTTCTTCTGAATCTTCCTTTGGGTCAAATTTGTCGCTCCAGTCATAGTCTTCCTTATTGTCTGATTCACCTTCTGCCTTTGAATCTTTGTCTTTAAACCAGTCTTTGTTGTTAATCTCAGCATAAGTGCTAGACTAGAAGTAAGATTTGCTGTAAATTTTCTGCATAAGCACTCCAATCATAACCATCCTTGATACTTACAGCTAGGGCTTTCTTTGGCTCTTCAGTAGTCTTTGATTCTTCTTTCAGTTCTGGCATTGGAAGACTTTGATATGGCTTCTGAAATGTCTTCTGAGCTTCTTGATGATATGTTAGGTCTAGGATCAGTAGATTTAGTCCATTTTGTATAGGCTTAGTACTTGAATTAATATCTGTAATGAATGGTTGTAATTCATTATTGTGTATGCATTATATATATAGGTTAATCCATGTATATGTGTGTTGATTTATGTATGGTTGCAGGTACGAACATTATACTTGGTCAATTTCTGAAATTGACCAAGTGTAAGAAA
Organism: Flaveria ramosissima; assembly: GCA_025215565.1. Classification (NCBI taxonomy): domain Eukaryota; kingdom Viridiplantae; phylum Streptophyta; class Magnoliopsida; order Asterales; family Asteraceae; genus Flaveria; species Flaveria ramosissima. The sequence continues at coordinate 702,633 of CM046045.1, forward strand.
CATCTACGAATGAACATTTTGTTCTTGCGTAGATATGTTTCTTACAAGTAAAATGCATCCAAAGATCTTCTGCGGATGAACAATCTCACAGGTTGGAAGAACAAGATTGCTTCGGAAGAACAATGTATCTTCGGAAGAACTAGACTTCTACGGAAGACAATATTCCTGCGGAGTCCAAACACTTGTATAATACAAGTACTAAAAGTCAACAAGTCAACAAGGCAGCTATGTGAATCCCAAGAAATCCGATGATTCCTTAACAGAAACAATTCAAATCCCAAGAGATCCGGTGTTTCCTATAACAGAAACATCATTGTCTATATAAATGGATCCTAGGTTTCGAATCATGGGCGGCTTCGACGACAACAACAATAGCAATACGACAATTCCACAAACAACAAACATCACATCAAATCTCACAATCAAACCCTAGCAGCCGTCACATCATTCATCACAAAATTTAATATCATTCATTCATTATTTGTAATCATTAACATGTTTTAATGAAATACATATTATTCAATAATTGTGTTTCTTTCAATGTGTTCTTGAATCTTTATTGATATTGAAATTTACTACAAAACAATTAAACCAAGCCAACGTTGATTCCGCAAACGTTGACTTGTCTTCAACCGACACTGATAATTCCTGATTGTGATCCTTGGATTCACAGGTGGTATCAGAGCCAAGTGCTCATTGATTTAGATCGATTGATCTATCAGTGTTAGTTGTGTTTAATTGCTTTGATTCTGTAGATTTGTCAGTTTTTACTGATTAGATCTATTGTCTTTAAAAGGGATTTGTGTGAAACTTGTTTGTCGTTCAATAGTAGTCGGTTAGATTAACTTGGATCTATATTCAAATCAATTGAATAGCAGATCCTGTTGATCATATTAATCAATTAACATCTCAGATCTTAACTAATCATGAGCAACTTCAGTGGATCATCTTACCATCCACCGAAGTTGGAAACAAAAGCAGACTTCAAATCATGGAAAATCAAGTTTAGGAATCATGTAAATTATACAGATTCTGACTTATGGGTTTCTATAACAGAAGGTCCTTATATTCCACCCACCCTTGGGCCGGATTATAATGATAACAATCAAACCATAAGCACAAAAGATCTTTCACCTGATGATATTAAGAAGGTTAAAGTTGATATCAAAGCATATAGCTTGCTTAGTATGGCTTTGCCAGAAGAAATATTGATCAGATGTAAAAATTATAAAACAGCAAATTCCTTATGGAAGATTCTTCATACACTTTGTGAAGGTAGTGATGAAATCCGAAGCATTAGGAAGGACACCCTTCGTTCACAATATGAAACTTTTCATCATATTGAGGGTGAATCAATTCCTCAACAACTCCACAAGTTTATGCAACTTGTCACAGAAATGAACATTCTGGAGTTGAAATACACAAATGAGGAATTGAACAAAAAAATGCTCCATACTTAACCAGAAAGTTGGAAGCAAACTGTATCCATGTTCAAGAATACCATAGATCTCAAAGCAGTCGGACTAGACACTCTAGTGGCTAAAGTTGAGGCTCTTGAACTGGATGAGAAATCAAGAAACAAGAGTATAAGAACTCATGTATCACCATATCACTTTAAAGAAACAAGAAGTGCTGGAAGTGCTTTCATGTCTAGTAATGATGGTGATAACTCTTGTACTTTGAGTGAAGATGAAGAGGAAGTAAGTTTCTATGCTTCAAAACCTCCTAAGAAATCTTCTAAAAGTAAGTCAAGAAAAGAGAAAGAAAGATCTGATGATCAAAGAGACGAATCATCTGAAAAACCATCATCCAACAATCAATCAGAGTCTATCACTGTCATTCTAGACTCTGAAGAACAAAAGGCAGCTTTTGCAGCCTTCAGTTCAAGCTTTCAAGCTTACCTAGGAAGTACATTGCCCACTGCCAACATGTGCCAACAAGATTTAGAAGAACTGCCTCCGGATGTAGTGGAGGAAATGGATCTACAATGGCAAATGGCAATGATTGCATATAGATCCAAACAATATCTGAGAAGAAACAATAATTTGGCTGCTGCAAGTAAATCATCATGTATAGGAGTTGATAAGTCAAAGGTAAGATGCTTCAAGTGCAATCTCTATGGAAACTTTTCTAGAGAATGCAATCAACAAATTCTGACACGACACAACATCAGAATCATCAGGCCAAACAACCCTCATCAACTCAAATATGTTTTAGACTGCCACAACTGACCAACTCATCCCCACTAGCCACCAATTCACCAGCAGAAACTAGCAACTCTAAAGACTCTAGGCTGATCATTCTTCAAGATGGAACCTGTGACTGGAGTGTGTATGAGAAGGAAGTCTTAGAAGAAAATCAAGCTCTAATGGCTCACATGGAAAACAAGGCTCCACCCATGGCAAGTGAGGTAAGAGACAGGTTATGTTCATCAATATGTGTTGAGGAAGTAGAAAGATATAGATTCCATGCTCAACAATTAGCTGATAAAGTTAAAGAAACAATGATTTTGAATGAATCTCATGTAAGAGAACATAAACTATATTAAATTAAAATTAACTCTTTACAAAAGGATTTAGACAAAATTGTTTCTGAAAATTACAGCTTAAAAGCACAAGTTGAGCATGGTGATCATGCATCAACTGAAGTGAAACTTCAAAAGTTTCAGCTCTCATCTCAGCAATATGAGAAATTACTAAATTCTCATATTGAATCAAAGAAAGGGTCTGGGTTGGGATACAATGCTGTGGCACCTCCAGTTAACAATAACTATGTTTCTTTGCCTGAATAATGATAAATAATCTGTCAAAATATTTTGTGCCTAGCACCAATATAGGAACTAGCTCAAATCAACAAAACATTGATAAAGAGGTGAATGAAACTGAGTCTTCTGAATCAGAAAGGATTAATCAATTTAATTCAGAATTCAACTTAGATGAGTGGGATTACTTGGATGATTCTGATGAACATGATGCTGATCTTTTAAATAAGGGTAAGAATGTTGTGTTTGGAACAAATATTCCAAAAGTGCTTGAAGAAACAAAGTTGACATACCCTCCTAAACAAAGAAACATGCTGAAAACCATTTGCATGAGAATATCTCAGTTGAATGAAGGTCTTCAAGAACTAAATCAGCAACAAGCCTCCTCCAATAAATTAAATGAGAAATCTGCTTCTACTGAGGAAAGAGAGAAATCCATGGAAAAAGGAAAGAAAAAGGCATCAGCAGATCATCAACGGAAGAAGAACCTCTTTCCTGTACCAGATCAACAGAAAAAGAAAACTTCAGTAGAAGTTAATGATGATTCAGTAGATGATCTACGGAAGAGGAATTCAGCAACAAACAATCAAAAGATGCATAAACTGGAAAAAGAAGAAGCACATCCAAAGCTGAAGAAGAAAGAACAACAACAAAAGTTAGCAAACCATAAGAATGATTCTGAGAAAGAATCAGATGAAAAGTATTGCAAATGGTGTGACATGAAAAATCACAATACTGAAGATTGTTACTTCAGTAGCTTTTGCTCTATTTGCAATATGAACAATCACATGACTGCTGATTGCTACTTCAACAAACATTGTGCCATCAGCAACAAAAATAACCATTCCACATAAGAATGTTATTTCAACAAAAAGAACAAGATGTAAGGATTCCTTAAGTCTGATGCAACCCAAAACATCCAATGTGTCTCTGCAACATGCACAAAGTACTGAACTAAAGAATGCTTCGGAAGTTTTACACAATGCACTAGAAAATACTCTAAGTGTGAAATCTTCCGAAACCAAGACCAATATCTTCCGAAGCCAAACATGAAGTCTTCCAAAGCCTCAAGGACAAAGTCTTCCGAAGCTTCAACCTATGAAGACAGATTTCTTCCGAAGACTTTTAGTACACATGCTTTATCTGATGTACTGTTCCATAAAGCACCTTTTCGCTGCATCTCTGTAAAGTCACCAAGTTACATGAGTTGGTGAAAAGGTCCATGCTTTTGGTAACTGTACATTGAGGTCTTGAGTCTGTAACTTTCTACTTTATGTATTTTATCCTTTTTATAATGTATAAGGATGTGAGCTATGGCATGTTATAGTCACAAGGTCAAAAGGCAGATATGCCTTTTGATCCTACAATTGATTTTGTTAGTGTCTAGTCAATTGTATCCAGCTGGCTTTCAAAGTATAGCCGGCTGTAGGTTGTAGTATATGTATTCCAAGTTCTTGTATCTTTCTTTATGCTTTGTAACACTTGTAAAAGAACTTGAGAAAGCAATATACTGCCTCCTTGAAACCCAACTCTCTTGTTTTGTCTCTTTACTTTACTTGTGTTCTTTGTATCATCTTGGTTAATCCAGTTCACTGTTTGATCAAAGTTTAGTTGCTCTCCTCATTGTGTTGTTGTGTTGTAATTTGTTCAAGCCCTTAAACGGTCCTGCACAAGACAAAAGGCAAAAATAAGAAAGAATCAGATAAGTCTGAATCAGATACTCAATCTACTTGTTGGACCAAAAGAACCAATGAGCCTGATCAGAAAAACCTCTAAGTCCCACAGACATTACAACTGCTGAAATTACTACAGCTAAAGACATCAGCTGATTACAAGGTCTGAAGACAAAGTTTGAAAGTAAAGTACTGAAGACAAAGTCTGAAGACAAAGACTGAAAACCAGAGTGATCAGTAGTTGTCACAACAGCTGAAGTTATTAACTTCAATAGTTGTGATGGTTTTCCTTTTCAGTACTTGTAATTTACCTTTCAGTAGTTTATAGTTTCAGTAGTTTCCTTTCAGTAGTTTTATTATTGTAAAACATCTGAAGTTCTTACACTTCAGATGTTGTAGCTTCAGTAGTTGTAATTACTGTTTACACTTAGACTTTTTGTGAAGGTGTCCTCAGTTGTTGTGGACATCTTCAGTAGATTAGTTCTTTTCAGTAGTTTGTTAATTCTGTTAGATGTCACTATCAAGTGACATCAGCAGACGTCACATTCATCTATAAAAGGAATGTTGACCTAGTTGTTTTGTAACCGAAGCATTAGCGTGAATGAAAATATTCCTTTAACAGAAAAGTTCTCTCTCTATAATCGTCATTATGTGATTGCATATTCATACTTATCTTGCTTGAATTTGATCTTATTTCTGTTATATTCCGCTGCAAATTCAAATCTAATTGATCAAACTAGATCCGATCCTATCAAATGGTATCAGAGCTGGTTAATCATTGATCGATTTAACAATTGATCATTGAAACTGCTCTTTTTATATCTAAGTTTGATCGAATTAGCAAATTTACAAGAATTGATTACAGAGTTTGATTTTTTGTCGCTTCCGGTAAATTAATTTGAGATTCAAATTGTGTTGTTGAGTTTTTAAGCTAGACTGATTTTAATCTCATTGAATTTGGTTGAATTTGTGAAAATGACTACTTCAATCAATGATCCTCACAATACTGGCTCCTCAACTAAGCCTCCGATGCTTGTTAGGAGTGAGTATAACATATGGCAACGCCGAATGCTCCATCACCTGTCTGTTAACAGTTCAGGTTGTTGGAAGTCAGTGGTTCATGGACCATATAAGCCTATGGTGAATAATCCTGAAACCAATGAGATGGTTCCGAAGAAGAAGGAACAATATTCTGATGAGGATTTAAAGCTGTTTGAAATTGATGCTAAAGCCCATGGAATTCTTGCCATGGCACTGCCTAATGAAATATACTCTGGGCTTATGCATCATGAAACTGCTCATGATCTTTGGGTTGCTCTGAAAGAACAATTTGGAGGAACTGATGAGGTCTTAGTAAACAATAGAGAAATCCTTGCCCAGCAATATGAGACAATCTCTCATAGGAAGGGTGAGACATTGACTCAACAGTTTGAGCGATTTTCATGTTTGATATCTGAGCTAAAAATGGTTCAACATGAATATACAAACAGCCAGATGAATAACAGATTCCTCAGATCCCTGCCTGAGAGATGGGACACTTATACCATTGTTCTACGCTCCAGTGCAAATCTTGATACTCTATCTCTCACCCAACTTCATGGGAAACTCTTAACATTTGAGAGAGAGATAGAACAGAAAAGGAAACTATCTTCATCTGGAAAGCTCACTGATGACTTTGTACTAGGAAACACTGCTCTGGTTGGTCATGAGTCTGAATATGCTTCATCTGAAAGTTCATATGATGAGCATATTGATTTCTCTTCAAACAGTGGAAATCATGCTTTTGTTGGAGTTGAGGGTAACTCAGGTTTTAGTGTTGATAACTTGTGTTTTCTGATGGATGATTTGAAAGGAATTGCTGATGATGATCTGGAAGAGATGGATATTTTGAGCCAAATGGCATTGATCAATATCAGATCTCAAAAGTTTTACAAAAGAACAGGTAGAAAATTCACTGGTCTCTCTGGCAAAACCAAAGATGGTTTTGATAAGAGCAAGTTGAGATGTCACAAGTGCCATAGACTTGGACATTTTGCTAGAGAGTGTAGATCATCTGGATCTAACTCATCTGCACCCTTTGTGACTTTTCCAAGCAATAGCTCACAATCCAAAGGGCAACATTCTACCAGTTCTGATCATCATTCACAACATCAATCATCTCCTGCATTCTTTGTTCCTCAAAGTCCAATGCCATATCCTTATCCATGTTTTTACATGCCTCTGTCTAGTCAGGTTCCTGTACCCATGGCTCAACAACCACATGCTCTACCTGATCCTCAACCATCTCAAACAAATCAACAATCTCAATCTCAATCTCATCAGAGCTTTTTCACCCCTGAGGTTGTTGACTGGAGCAGCTTACCAGATGATGTCTCTGGTTATTCTGAACAACTATTTGCTGGTGCTGGTCAACATGGTGGTGAAAACCCTTTTGAAAATCTTGCTCTAATGGCCCTGGAGTCTACTGATGGAAATCCTTCATCATCACAGGTACCACAGGTATCTTCTGAGGCTAAGGCCAAGTTATGTTCTGAGTCATGCATAGCTGCTTTTGTTTCAATTAGGGAAGCAAATGTAGCTTTAATTATTCAAAACCTTGACCTAGAAAAAGCAATTTCCAAAAGAAAAGCTGAGTTTGAGTCTGTTTTAAAAGAGAAGGATGAGGAGATTTATAAACTAAAGTGTCAAATCACTGATGAAAAAGCAAAGGTAGAGGTCATTTTGGAAAATCACAAGAATCTCAAAGAAACACTTGCAGCTACTCAAGTTAATTGTGAACGTTGGGTAACTTCATGCAAGGGATTTGAAATGCTTCTCAGTAAACAAACAGCTTCTAATGTGAAGTTTGGGATTGGGTATAATCATACCATACCTCCTACAGATTTTACTCCCAAGCTAGAAGTAAAATCTGAGGATGATTGTAATTCCCAAACCACATCATCATGTGTCTCATCCTCAAATGATAATTCAAAATCAGAGGATGAAGTCAGTGTCATCACCTCAGCTAATCAAATTGCTGATGGTCCCACTGCTTCTAAACACATGATCAAGAAGAAACTGAGTAATTCAGTTGTTGTTCCACAAAGTACTCAAAGTACTGAAGGGCAAAACACAACACCTGAAGAGCATTTCAAATCAGAGGAAAACAAGCATTGCTTGACAACTGCTGAAAGGTCTATCAGGAATCTCAAAAGTACTGATTGAAAACTTCTGAAGAACAAATCTTCAGTTGTTGCAAATCCTTCAGTAATTCCCAAAAGTACTGAAAGGAAGAAAGTACTGAAGAACAAATCTTCAGTAGTTTCATCATCTTCAGCAGTTGATCAACAAAAGATGAAAAGAAAGCCATGTGAAATATGTGGTTTGTTTAATCATCTTACTGATGAATGCTGGTATAACAAGGGTTTAAAATTCAACATAGAGAAAATCATTAAGAAGAAAATGCATAAAATGAAAGATGAATTTCAAACCAAGTTTGTACCACAATCATCTCAATCTGATAAACCAAAGTTTTTTCAAAAAGTCACAAAGAAGGAAGGGGTTTGTCACACAACAGCTGCAAGTATTCCTCATGGAATATTAAAAACTCAGACTAAGTCTGTGTCTTTTAAAAGGGAGGATGTGGTGAATCACAAGAACAAATCACCAACCAGTACTGATGTGTCAATTGAGTTGAAAACTTTGACAACCATTCAGACACAACTTGTTATGATGGTTCAACATCTATTGGGGAGAGTTAACCAATTAGATGTTTCTGTGATTAAACCACTGAAAAGGACACCTAAGCCAAAATCAAAGGAATCCTTTTCAGCACCATCTACATCTTCAAAAGCTGTTAATCATGCAAAATCAGTTAGTTTAATATCTGTTGATGAAAACAGACCCAAAACCAAAAAGGTTTGGGTCTCAAAGGCTAACTAATTTTTGTGAAAAATGAAGGGTTCTTCAGCATGCCAAAGAAGCATCTGGTATGTAGACAGTGGAGGATCCATGCATATGACAGGTGTGACAACCGACCTCCAGGTTGTTACCCTAACCCTAGATTACTTGCATCATTATCCATGTTATGAGTGCTAATAATTGAAACTATACAACCCTACTATGGAATTAGAAGCAATTCTTACTATTTGATGTAAATTATGATTTCATGTGATTTTTATTATTGACTTTTAACCAATTTAGGTTTCTACCTTTTTAAAAATTAGTGTTCCGGGAATGTCAACTAGTCACCCTTACAAAATTAAACTCAAGAGAAGGCAATTAAAATGTGAGCATACACACTCACACTTGCATAATTTCGGCCATGCATGCATGGGTATGCATTAGACACCTCAAATCACATTCCACTAAATAATACATAATACCCAATACTACAAATTACACTACACAATATTAATTTACAATTAAAATTAAATCAAAACTCTTCCCCACTACACTCCAAGAGCGGCCGCCCCCTCCCTCACCACTCTCCTCTCCTCTTCACACCACCCCTCTCACCATCTAATCTTTCATGCATTCTCTCCATCTCTCTCCCTCTCTCTCCCTTTAGTCGAACCAGCTGATCCAAACCTTCACACACATCTCACAATACTCTCCAACTATTCTCTCTAGTCTTGTGAAGAAGAATTCGAAGACCACACCAAGAACCATTCGGCCAAGAGCAAAACCGCAAAGGAGTAGCCTTGTTCACAAGATTTGGTCACACAACCGTGTTTGTCCCACCTCTCCAGCCTTAGTTCGAGTTTCTCCATCCAAGTCCAAGGAGTTTCAAGCCATTCACGGCCATCAACACCTTCTAAACCGTGAGTTACATCGATGTAAGCTCAAGATGTCGGTTTTGTGACATTTCTCTTGTTTTCATCATTTAACATCTAAGAACCGTGTATTTCCTTGTTGTAGCAGAAACATCTCACCATCATCTCATTCTTAAGTAGTTCCCAACGTTCTTGAAGGTAAACTTCATGTTATGTTAGTCATTCTTGAGGTGGAAACCGAGTTCCACCATGAAAACCCTCATTTTGAGTGTTTTGACATCATCTAACTTGTGAAAGCTTAAACTCTTGTAAACTAACTTGTGACCTGCATTTTTATGACTTAATGAACTCCAAATAACCTATTTTTAAAAGTTCCAAGTGGCTACATACTCAAACCCACGGTTGATACATGGATTTCACCTTGAAACCCTCCTTTCTACATGTAACAACACCCTCTTGAGCATTTGTTTGAAAAATCCTTTTAACCAAGACCCATAACCTACTCATGAACTACTTAATGACACCTTAAAATCTGTTTTATGAAGTGTAAATGAAGTATTGGTAACATTTAAACTCAAGTTATGATGGTTTACACTAGTGTAATTGTCGGTTATGGCATTTTCTACATATTTGAAGCATGGATGTATAGATCAACTAGGCAACATGTTGGGACTGAAATACAGTAGGTTTTAGTGAATATTAGAAGTGTTAGCAATGTTTAATCTCTGGAATAAAGGACATGTTGTGATTTACCCTCTTTTAGTCACTTTCGGGACCCGAAAACATGGTAAAATGACTTAAAAATAGTAAGAATATGAATTTAACATTCTTAAAAAGTATTCCAGGCTCAAAATGATAAATAAAGTACTCTGGAGTCAATGGATAATTTAAATGGTCAAAGACTCAAATAAATGACATTTTAACTAAAAACGGGTGCAAACCGAGCATAGTTTTTGAGAAATCTATAAAAATAGAGTTCAAAACTAAGATTTATAAAATCATATGATTTCAGTAAGATAAGTGATAAAGGACCTAAAAGATTTAAAAATTCGGTCAAATGAGCTTTAAATGGTCAAACCCGGTCAAAACCGCGTATTAACGGGTCAAACGTAAAAACAAGATTTTTAACTATAAAAGGCCAATTTACACAATTTAAGGACTTAAAAATTTATAAAAAATCTCTTAGAAAATACCTACTGGTCCAAGATTTAAATATATGAAAACTCCAAATTACTGTTAAAAATATCCGGCTTTTACCGTAACCGGGAGCGTTAAACGCGCAGTTTTTAAAATCGAACCCGTAGACTAAAGTTTTGAATCACTTACTCCATAATAATCATAATATGACTCTAATAATCTGATTTTGGACTTAAATGACATAAAAGGCAAGAAACTAAACTTAAGGGTAGAAACTGTCAATTTTGAAACTTGAGGGACTAAACTGTAAAATTTTTCCAAACCTTATAACCGACTTCCAGGAAGCTAATAAACACTTGAACATAAAATCTCTTAATATACTTAATCTAATGAAGTGAAAATCCCCAATTTTCATGAAGACGCCTTGACTTGCCATAAAAGGAAACTTTTTATACAAACCTTCACTAAACCAAAGCCGTACCCTATAGCTAAACTCTTGACACCATTGTTGCACTTTGAATGAGTTTAGGGCAGTAGCTTATTGCTTAATATGTACTTGTTAGGGTGCTAGACTTGTGACACTTCCCGACACACCAAGAGACTTTGATTTGGAAACCTAAGGTGAGTTCTAGTGATCCCCCTTTTTACTATTGTTTTGGGATGAAACATGCTCTACTTTTTATGAACTATGATTGCGCTTTATTTTATGATTCTATGTGGGATTGTGGTTACCTGCTGATTCTTATATCATGATCATTAATTCTTTCGTGAACCGCTTGATTTATATGGATAGATCTATTTGGGGAATCCCCCACACACAGTGGCTTCCGTTCCAGGAAGGTTACCCCACTGAGATCCTGAGGGATCGTTGTGGCATGTAACAAGTTTTGCTAAGATTCTATGGTGAACCATCCGGGCAGGTAGGGTTCACTGGTATGGGGCTCAGTTCTTCCTTCGGGAATATCCGGTAAAACACAACTTTAGAAGAGGCTAACCGGGACTGAGTGCAGGGTTGATTATGATTTTATTTTTCCCACGATGATAAACAATGATTATTTTCTTTTAATCAAAGAAGGATTTATTAAGTCCTTTTGTTTTTAAACTTTAAGCACTTGAATTCACCAACTTTTTAGTTGACACAATTTTCTTTTGAGCATGTTTCAGGTAATATTTGAAGAGATCCTAGCAGTTGTGAAGACCTAGACTTATCCCCGTGACATGGCATTGGCTTATTTCCTTGATGAAACAATTGAACAATTTATATTTTGTGTTGAACAAGTACAATTTCATTTTTATGGATGATTGTAAAACTTATTTGGGGCTTGATGTGTCTCTAGCCCTGTTACCTTTTTAAAACTTTAATGCCATGTGATATTCTCTCCTTTGAGCTCTTATAATGGTTTGTTTCCGCTGCCATATGTTGTTGCTAGTCTGTGACGTCCCACCCTACCTGGGCCCGGGGTGTGACAGATTGGTATCAGAGCCAAAGGTTGTAGAGAAGTCGGGAATGCCATAGTAGACCCTAGGCTACAACCCTGATACCCTAGGACTGTCCTTGTGGGAAGTGTTGGAATGATCGGGTTGGGTAAATTGATGATTACACTTGATCAACGTAATCATGAATTTACCGGACGCGTAATTTCCATCACTGATCTTTAGGTTATGGTTGGACTTTTTCTGGTTTATATTGATGATTTGAAACTAATTTTTAAAAGGGGATTTAAATGATTTTTATGATGAACTATGTTATCCGATACTACTTGAAGAAACTATTGATCTGGGCAAAACAGACAGCTATATGTTGGAATAACAGATACTATTGCCATCACTACTATTATTAGTACTATTATGTAAATCATGAGCTATGAGAAACCAAATTACTCATGATGTATTTCTTACAGGATAACGACAATGGCTGATAAAGGAAAGGCGCCTGCTCACCCCGACGCTGAGACCGCTCCTACCGAACACCTGAGGAGAGAGAAGCCCCAGACGGAGTATGAGGCGTACCTCCGGAGATGCGGACATCCAGGGTGGATATCCGTCACGTCCGAAGACACTGAGGCTTCCGAGGACTCTTCCTCCACATCACCTTCCCGAAGCCGAACGCGATCCCACTCTCCTCAAGTAGCTGCTCCGACCCTCTCACCCATCCCACCTATTGGGAATAGGGGTGCGCGTACTGTCACCCTACCATCGCAAAAGCGTTAGGCCAGGATCCTCCGTATCCTTTAGGATGCCTCCTCCTCCTCCCTCGCCTGTTAGGATTCCGACATCAGTACCCCCACTGTTTGACCCTCGCGACGAACGCCTGATGCCGCCGAGACATAGTAGTATGACGGCCCTACTGTACTGGCTGGTGATAGGTACTCCCAGTCGAGTCGCCGGGCAAGTGATGTAGGACCCTCCGATGCGACATTAGATGAGATTTTGAGGACTGTTCACCGTCATCAGCTGACTGTTCAGCACGCCACTCGAACTTCTCAGTCGGCTCAGTTCCAGGCGATGATGGCTACACAGGGAGTGAAGCGGTTGGAGCAGGAGCAGAGGAAGAAGGGTACAGGGTGGTTTGGATGGCTAAAGAGGAAGTGGATGTGAGAACTGGAGTACTCAGTGGGATTGATCTGTCTGTGGACAGTAGAAGGAAACTATTTGAATTCTTATTCGAGACTATTATTTTATTATTATGGGGGTGATGGCACCTTCCAATTGTAAGAGCATGACTCTGATTCTATTTGTTTGGATGATACTATTGTTAATTGCTTTTGAGATGCTAGAATTATTAAACTGTCTGTATTGAATTGCTATATGTTTTGTCGTGCTTTGAAATTGTCTGTGCCTTTACTAAATTGTTGCCCAACTATTATGTCATGTTTTGAATTGGACTTTTTAGGTTCTTTAGTGGGTTGTAAATACATATATGCATGCCATGATCCCTCTTTCAAGGCATGGTGTGATAGGATAATGATGCCTAGGCTATCCGAAACAAAATTTATAAGATGCTAAACGAATCTATTTGTGATACTATCAGAATGCCGACTCGCAGAGGAACACGTTTTGGTCGACGTGGAGCCACCAGGGGCCGCCATGAGGAAGCAAGGCCTATTGGAAACCAACCTACTCACCAGGGACTCCCCACGGGAGAATACTAATCAAGAGAGTGATGAAAGGATTGCTAACCTCGTAGCTCAGCAACTGGCCAACGCCATTCCGACTATCATTGCACAGATAAATGCAGACCGGGATAACACTACTGGTAATGAACGGCCGGTAAACGATGAGAGCCACGACGATGAAGCTGAGGAGTTAAGGAATGGGTGCTCTTACAAGACCTTTATGGCATGCAAGCCCAAGGACTTCTATGGCACCGAGGGTGCTATAGAGACTTACAGTGGATCGACGAAATGGAAGCCGTCTTAGACATCAGCGAGTGCAAGATGGAGCATATGGTGAGATTTGCATCACAATCTCTCAAGGGATCAGCTCTTGAATGGTGGAAGTCCATTACTCAGAGCCGTGGAAGAAACGTGGCTAATCGAATGGGTTGGACTGAATTCCGAGAGCTAATGACCAACAAATATTGCCCCATCAATCAACTCGAGAAGCTGGAGACATAATTTTTAAGCTTGGAGATGAAGGGACCCAACTACACCGAATACATCAATCGTTTCTTAGCCCTGTTCCGACTTGTGCCACATTTGGTGACGCTAGAAGCCAAAGGTGTAGCACGGTTCATCTGGGGACTACACCCAAGAGTTAGGGGTATGGTTCGTGCCTCTCAGCCTGTGACCCTGCAAGCTGCTGTCGACCTTACCAGCAGTTTGACTGATGATCTAATTAGGACTGGATGGACCGATCAAGGAAGGGCTGATGAGAAGAAGAAGTTTGTTGGTGATAAAAGGAAGTGGTTTGAAGCGAAAAGAGCGGTTGGAAGTAGCAGTGGGTCAAGTAGAAGGAGTTCTGAAGGAGTGAGACGTGATGATCAAGGAAGCAAAAACCGGAGATTGTATACGGGGACAAGCCCACTCTGCAGCAAGTGCAAGTTACATCATCAAGGAGAATGTAACCCGATGCCCTGTTTTAGGTGCAAGAGAACAGGCCATCTAATTAAAGACTGTACTTATGTACCGGGGAAACAATGCTACGAGTGTGGAGACCCAGGGCATATGAGGAACAAGTGTCCTAAACTGGGTAGAGACAAGGATGCCAAGCACAACAAGCCTAAGGGAAGAGCTTTCGTTATGGACCCACAGGAGCTCGTAGGGAACCCGACGTGGTCAACGGTACGTTCCTTGTAAACAATCATCCCGCTACTGTACTGTTTGATACTGGAGCGACTGCTAGTTTAAGATTGACGGTAATATTTTAGAAGCTAACGAAATCATTAGAGATTGCCCCCTGAATCTAAAAGGGAATATGTTTAAGATTGACTTGATGCCCATTAAGTTAGGAGGATTTGATGTGGTCGTGGGTATGGACTGGTTAGCGAAGCATAAAGTTGAAATCGTATGTGATGAGCGACTGCTCAAGATACCATTGAGCGTCGAAGAAGTGTTAGTGGTAGAAGGTGAAAGGAGTAACACTCTATACCCTATGATATCTCACTTGAAAGCTACCAAGAGCTTGAAGAAGGGATGTCCAGCTTTTATAGTATATGTGATGAAAGCCCAAAAGGAGAAGAGGATAGAAGAGATTCCCGTGGTTTAGGAATACCCAGAGGTGTTTCCGGAAGAACTACCAGGACTTCCTCCGAATCGACAAGTGGAATTCCAGATAGACTTGTTGCCTGGTGCTGCACCAGTAGCCAAGGCACCGTACCGGCTCGCCCCACCTGAGATGAAGGAGCTAATGGTACAAATTCAAGAACTAATGGACAAGGGATTTATACGTCCGAGTGTCTCTCCATGGGGTGCCCCGGTACTATTCGTGAAAAAGAAAGACGGAACCCTGCGAATGTGTATTGATTACAGGGAATTGAATAAGCTGACCATAAAGAACCGTTACCCTCTCCCGAGAATAGACGACTTATTTGATCAACTGCAAGGAGCAAGTTATTTCTCCAAAATAGACTTGAGGTCAGGATACCACCAGCTGAAGATAAGAGAAGAGGATATACCCAAAACCGCCATCCGAACTAGGTATGGACACTATGAGTATTTGGTCATGCCCTTTGGACTGACTAATGCTCCAGCAGCATTCATGGACCTCATGAATCACGTTTGCCGCCCTTACCTCGACAAGTTTGTGATCGTGTTTATCGACGACATACTGATCTATTCTCAAAGTAAAGACGAGCACGAGAAGCATCTCAGGCTAATTCTTGAATTGCTCAAGAATGAGCAACTATATGCCAAGTTCTCAAAATGTGAATTCTGGATGCGCCAGATCCAATTCTTAGGTCATGTGGTAAATAAGGATGGGATTCAAGTTGACCCTTCCAAGATTGAGTCCATAAAGAATTGGAAGATTCCTGAAACTCCTACGGAGATAAGGCAATTCTTAGGACTGGCTGGCTATTACCGAAGATTTATAAAGGACTTCTCGCGTATAGTGCAACCTTTGACCGCACTAACAAGAAAAACACAACCTTTGTGTGGGAGCGAGAGCAGAATGAGGCGTTTGAAACGCTTAAAGAGAAATTATGCAGTGCACCTATCCTTGCTCTTCCAGAAGGAGTAGAAGACTTCGTGGTCTATTGTGACGCTTCACGTCAAGGGCTAGGATGTGTATTGATGCAACGCAATAAGGTGATTGCTTACGCATCGAGACTGCTGAATGATCATGAGAAGAACTACACGACGCACGATCTGGAGTTGGGTGCCGTGGTGTTTGCCCTTAAGATGTGGAGGCACTACCTTTATGGCACAAAGTGCATTATCTACAATGACCATAGAAGCCTGCAGCATATCCTTGACCAAAAGATGCTCAACATGCGTCATAGAAGATGGGTTGAGCTATTGAACGATTACGAGTGCGAGATCCGCTACCATCCTGGTAAGGCCAATGTTGTTGCGGATGCGTTGAGTCGAAAGGAAAGAGAGAAATCTCTTCGAGTACGAGCCTTAAGGATGAGTGTGTATACCAACCTTATAGCAAAACTGAAGGAAGCTCAAGGCGAGGCATTAAAGGAAGAAAAATTAAAAGAAGAAGGATTGACTGGAATGGAAAAGCAGTTGGAGATAGGGGACGATGGTACATATAGATATGGTGGAAGGACTTGGGTGCCAAAACACCGAGGAATTCGAGAAGCAATCCTCGATGAAGCACACAAGTATAGGTATTCAATTCACCCTGGAAGTGATAAGATGTACCAGGATTTAAAGACACTTTTCTGGTGGCCGGGAATCAAAAGATCAATCGCTGTTTATGTGGGGAAATGTTTAACTTGTGCCATGGTAAAAGCTGAGAACCAAAAACCATCGGGAACATTGCAGCAACCTGAAATTCCAGAAAGGAAATGGGATAATGTTACGATGGATTTTGTTACCAAGTTACCTAGAACGTTTAAAGGCCACGATGCTATTTGGGTAATAGTGGATAGACTAACGAAATCAGCTCACTTCTTGCCGATTAGAGAAGACTACGATATGACGAAACTGGCCCAACTTTATGTCGACGAGATTGTAACAAGGCATGGAGTGCCTCTGTCGATCATCTCAGACCGTGATAGTCGTTTCACCTCTCGTTTCTGGAGATCGTTCCAGCAAGCTTTAGGAACCCGTTTAGATCTTAGCACGGCTTACCACCCTCAGACCGACGGACAGAGCGAAAGGACTATTCAAACGATGGAAGACATGTTGAGAGCTTGCGTGATGGACTTTGGCGGAAACTAGGATAACCATCTTCCTTTGGTGGAATTCGCCTATAACAATAGTTACCACGCGAGTATCAAAGCCGCTCCGTACGAGGCCCTTTATGGCAGGAAATGCCGATCACCCTTGAGTTGGAATGAGATTGGCGACAGCCAAGTGATGGGACCCGACATAGTGTTGGAAACCACCGATAAGATCTATAAGATAAAGGAACGACTGAGAGCAGCCAGAGACTGACAGAAGAAGTACGCCGACAGGAGGCGGAAACCTCTAGAGTTCCAAGTGGGCGACAGAGTGATGCTAAAAGTAGCACCGTGGAAAGGGACAGTGAGATTCGGAAAAAGAGGAAAGCTAAGCCCAAGATACATTGGACCATTTGAGATAATGACAAGAATTGGCCCAGTGGCATATAAGTTGAAACTACCCCCGGGATTGAGTCACATACACGACACCTTTCATGTGTCAAATTTAAAGAAGACCATGGTAGACAAAACCCTAGAATTACCATTAAAAGAAGCAAGGATAAGCGACAAACTGAACTTTGTGGAAGAACCTGTGGAGATCACGGATCGTTTGGTCAAACAACTCCGGCGGAGCCACATACCCAAGGTTAAGGTTAGATGGAACTCCAAGCGAGGACCTGAATTTACTTGGGAGCGTGAAGATGAAATGAGGAAGAACTATCCACACCTCTTCAAACCCACCTGTTCAGTCTCTAATCAGAGTTAAATTTCGGGACGAAATTTCCTAAACGGTGGGAGAATGTGACAATCGACCTCCAGGTTGTTACCCTAACCCTAGATTACTTGCATCATTATCCATGTTATGAGTGCTAATAATTGAAACTATACAACCCTACTATGGAATTGGAAGCAATTCTTACTATTTGATGTAAATTATGATTTCATGTGATTTTTATTATTGACTTTTAACCAATTTAGGTTTCTACCTTTTTAAAAATTAGTGTTCCGGGAATGTCAACTAGTCACCCTTACAAAATTAAACTCAAGAGAAGGCAATTAAAATGTGAGCATACACACTCACACTTGCATAATTTCGGCCATGCATGCATGGGTATGCATTAGACACCTCAAATCACCTTCCACTAAATAATACATAATACCCAATACTACAAATTACACTACACAATATTAATTTACAATTAAAATTAAATCAAAACTCTTCCCCACTACACCAAGAGCGGCCGCCCCCTCCCTCACCACTCTCCTCTCCTCTTCACACCACCCCTCTCACCATCTAATCTTTCATGCATTCTCTCCATCTCTCTCCCTCTCTCTCCCTTTAGTCGAACCAGCTGATCCAAACCTTCACACACATCTCACAATACTCTCCAACTATTCTCTCTAGTCTTGTGAAGAAGAATTCGAAGACCACACCAAGAACCATTCGGCCAAGAGCAAAACCGCAAAGGAGTAGCCTTGTTCACAAGATTTGGTCACACAACCGTGTTTGTCCCACCTCTCCAGACTTAGTTCGAGTTTCTCCATCCAAGTCCAAGGAGTTTCAAGCCATTCACGGCCATCAACACCTTCTAAACCGTGAGTTACATCGAGTGTAAGCTCAAGATGTCGGTTTTGTGACATTTCTCTTGTTTTCATCATTTAACATCTAAGAACCGTGTATTTCCTTGTTGTAGCAGAAACATCTCACATCATCTCATTCTTAAGGAGTTCCCAACGTTCTTGAAGGTAAACTTCATGTTATGTTAGTCATTCTTGAGGTGGAAACCGAGTTCCACCATGAAAACCCTCATTTTGAGTGTTTTGACATCATCTAACTTGTGAAAGCTTAAACTCTTGTAAACCAACTTGTGACCTGCATTTTTATGACTTAATGAACTCCAAAGAACCTGTTTTTAAAAGTTCCAAGTGGCTACATACTCAAACCCACGGTTGATACATGGATTTCACCTTGAAACCCTCCTTTCTACATGTAACAACACCCTCTTGAGCATTTGTTTGAAAAATCCTTTTAACCAAGACCCATAACCTACTCATGAACGACTTAATGACACCTTAATAATCTGTTTATGAATTTAAATGAAGTATTGGTAACATTTAAACTCAAGTTATGATGGTTTACACTAGTGTAATTGTCGGTTATGGCATTTTCTACATATTTGAAGCATAGGGATGTATAGATCAACTAGGCAACATGTTGGGACTGAAATTACAGTAGGTTTTAGTGAATATTAGAAGTGTTAGCAATGTTTAATCTCTGGAATAAAGGACATGTTGTGATTTACCCTCTTTTAGTCACTTTCGGGACCCGAAAACATGGTAAAATGACTTAAAAATAGTAAGAATATGAATTTAACATTCTTAAAAAGTATTCCAGGCTCAAAAATGATAAATAAAGTACTCTGGAGTCAATGGATAATTTAAATGGTCAAAGACTCAAATAAATGACATTTTAACTAAAAACGGGTGCAAACCGAGCATAGTTTTTGAGAAAAATCTATAAAAATAGAGTTCAAAACTAAGATTCATAAAAATCATATGATTTCAGTAAGATAAGTGATAAAGGACCTAAAAGATTTAAAAATTCGGTCAAATGAGCTTTAAATGGTCAAACCCGGTCAAAACCGCGTATTAACGGGTCAAACGTAAAAACAAGATTTTTAACTATAAAAGGCCAATTTACACAATTTAAGGACTTAAAAATTTATAAAGAAATCTCTTAGAAAATACCTACTGGTCCAAGATTTAAATATATGAAAACTCCAAATGACTGTTAAAAATATCCGGCTTTTACCGTAACCGGGAGCGTTAAACGCGCAGTTTTTAAAATCGAACCCGTAGACTAAAGTTTTGAATCACTTACTCCATAAAAATAATAATGTGACTCTAATAATCTGATTTTGGACTTAAATGACATAAAAGGCAAGAAACTAAACTTAAGGGTAGAAACTGTCAATTTTGAAACTTGGGGGACTAAACTGTAAAATTTTCCAAACCTCATAACCGACTTCCAGGAAGCTAATAAACACTTGAACAATAAAATCTCTTAATATACTTAATCTAATGAAGTTAAAATCCCCAATTTTCATGAAGACGCCTTGACTTGCCATAAAAGGAAACTTTTTATACAAACCTTCACTAAACCAAAGCCGTACCCTATAGCTAAACTCTTGACACCATTGTTGCACTTTGAATGAGTTTAGGGCAGTAGCTTATTGCTTAATATGTACTTGTTAGGGTGCTAGACTTATGACACTTCCCGGCACACCAAGAGACTTTGATTTGGAAACCTAAGGTAAGTTCTAGTGATCCCCCTTTTTACTATTGTTTTGGGATGAAACATGCTCTACTTTTCATGAACTATGATTGTGCTTTATTTGATGATTCTATGTGGGATTTGTGGTTACCTGCTGATTCTTATATCATGATCATTAATTCTTTCGTGAACCGCTTGATTTATATGGATAGATCTATTTGGGGAATCCCCCACACACAGTGGCTTCCGTTCCAGGAAGGTTACCCCACTGAGATCCTGAGGGATCGTTGTGGCATGTAACAAGTTTTGCTAAGATTCTATGGTGAACCATCCGGGCAGGTAGGGTTCACTGGTATGGGGCTCGGTTCTTCCTTCGGGAATATCCGGTAAAACACAACTTTAGAAGAGGCTAACCGGGACTGAGTGCAGGGTTGATTATGATTTTATTTTTCCCACGATGACAAACAATGATTATTTTCTTTTAATCAAAGAAGGATTTATTAAGTCCTTTTGTTTTTAAACTTTAAGCACTTGAATTCACCAACTTTTTAGTTGACACAAATTACTTTTGAGCATGTTTCAGGTAATATTTGAAGAGATCCTAGCAGTTGTGAAGACCTAGACTTATCCCCATGACATGGCATTGGCTTATTTCCTTGATGAAACAATTGAACAATTTATATTTTGTGTTGAACAAGTACAATTTCATTTTTATGGATGATTGTAAAACTTATTTGGGGCTTGATGTGTCTCTAGCCCTATTACCTTTTTAAAAACTATAATGCCATGTGATATTCTCTCCTTTGAGCTCTTATAATGGTTTGTTTCCGCTGCCATATGTTGTTGCTAGTCTGTGACGTCCCACCCTACCTGGGCCCGGGGTGTGACAACAGGGAGCAGCTCTCTTCTTCATGATTATTCTCAAGGGAAGAAGGGATTTGTTTCTTTTGGAAATGATGCCAAGGGTTACATCATTGGAAAAGGATTGGTCTCAAATGGGGAAATAAGATTTGATGATGTTAACCATGTGGAGAACCTCAAGTACAATCTATTGAGTGCCAGTCAAATGTGTGATAAAGGGCATGTTGCACTTTTCACAAGTCAAAACTGTCGGATTCTGTCTTCCAAAGTTTTGAACAAGATTGACAAGATATTGGATGAATATACTCTCCTGAAGGCCAACAGGATTGGAAGAGTATATGCCTTAGATTTATCAAAGAAAATCGATCTTAAAGGCCATCCATGTCTGTTCTCCAAAGCCTCTCCTCAAGAATCTGAACTATGGCATAGAAGGCTTGGTCATGTGAATCTTAAGAACATGAATCAGCTTATTCATCATGGTTTAGTGAGAGGTTTGCCATTGAAGGAGTTCAAATGTGATGATAACTGTCCAGCTTGCTTAAAAGGGAAGCAACACAAAGTTTCATTCCCTCCAATAGAAGAACCCAAGTCCACTGCCTGCTTGCAATTACTACATATGGATCTCTTTGGTCCTGTTAGAGTAATGAGTATGGCAAAGAAAAAATACTTTCTGGTAATTGTGGATGATTATTCCAGATATGTATGGACTTTCTTCTTGCATTCCAAGGATGAGGCTGCTCAAATCATCATGTATTTTGTGCTGCATGTGGAAAAGCAGCATTCACTTCCAGTCAAATGTGTGAGAAGTGATAATGGCATAGAGTTTAGGAATCACACTCTTGATGAATTCTATTGTCTAAGGGAATCAAGAGACAATATAGCATTCAAAGAATTCCTGAGCAAAATGGAGTGGTGGAGAGAAAGAACAGGACCCTTATTGAAGCTGCAAGGACAATGTTGGCTGACTCAGGTTTGCCACTAACCTTTTGGGCTGAAGCTGTCAACATAACTTGCTATGTACAGAATAGGGTATTAGTGAATCAGAGGTTGATGAAGACTCCTTATGAGTTATTACATCATTTGGCCCCTCTAATTTCATTCTTTAGATCATTTGGGTGTCCCTGTTATATTCTTAACACAAAGAATCCACTTCAGAAGTTTGAATCCAAGGTGGATGTAGGGTATTTTGTTGGGTATTTATCTACTTGCAAGGCATACAGAGTTTTTAATTGCAGAACAAAGATTGTTGAAGAAACTTTGCATGTCAAGTTTAATGAATCTCCAAAAGACAAAATTCCTCAAAACCCTGTGGAGTTGTTTGATTTGGACATACTGCAATATGTTCCATTTCAGTCTCCATCTGTTATTGTTTCTGAAGCTCCATCATCTCCATCTGATGAAAGTTGTAGTGATCATCTGCCTGTATCTACTACACTTGATGTTCCTGTAGCTTCAGCAGTTCCATCCACAACAAATGCTGATGAAATCTCTGAATCCTCTACTTCATTTGAACTGCCATCTCAGTCTAGGTTTCAAGAATCTGAATCAACATCTGTTGCTGCTCAATCTCTTACAAACACTTGCACAAATATTATTGAGTATCAAGAATTGAATAATCATCCCATGTCCCAGATCATTGGTGACATTAATGCTGGTGTTTCAACAAGAAGTCAATTGTAAAATTTCTGCCTCTATGCTCTATTCATCAATCAGCAAGAGCCAAAGAATTATCATTGGCACTAAGGGACAATGGATGGTTGAAGCCATGCAGCTTGAGCTTCTTCAAATTCAAAAACAGCAAGTGTGGGAACTGGTTCCTCTACCCCAAGGTAAGTGTGCAATAGGCACTAAATGGGTGTTTAGAAATAAAACTGATGAAAAAGGTCAAATTGTCAAGAACAAGTCCAGACTGGTTGTACAGGGGTTTTCACAAGAAGAAGGTATTGATTATGATGAAACCTTTGCCCCTATAGCTAGACTGGAGGCAATCAGATTATTTTTAGCTTATGCTGCTTTCCATAACCTTAAAGTTTTTCAAATGGATGTCAAAAGTGCATTTTTATATGGTAAAATAAAAGAAGAGGTTTATGTGTGTCAACCACCAGGTTTTGAAGATCATAAACATTCAGATTGGGTGTATAAGCTTGATAAGGCTCTTTATGGGTTGAAACAAGCACCCAGAGCCTGGTATGAAACATTATCTAACTTTCTCCTTCAAAATAATTTCACTAGAGGCTCCATAGATAAAACTTTCTTCATTAAGAAAGTAGGCATGCATAAGCTCCTTGTTCGAATTTATGTAGATGACATTATTTTTGCATCCTCTGATCCACAGTTGTGTGATGCATTTACTAAATTGATGCAACAAAAGTTTGAAATGAGTGCCATGGGAGAATTACAGTTCTTTCTGGGTTTGCAAATCAAACAAATGGCTGATGGAACTTTCATTCATCAGTCAAAATACACAAAAGATTTGTTAACCAAGTTTGATTTACAAAACTGTAAGCCTTGTTCTACTCCCATGAGCAGCAACACACAACTGGATGTTGATCAAAAAGGTAAAGCAGTTGATGAAACTCTTTACAGATGTATGATTGGTTTCTTAATGTACCTTACAGCTTCTAGACCAGATATTATGTTTGCAACTTGTGTCTGTGCTAGATTTCAGGCTGCACCTAAAGATTCCCATATGATTGCAGTCAAGAGGATCTTTAGATATTTGCAAGGAACTCAATCTCTAGGACTTTGGTATTCCACTGGGCACTCTTGCAAATTAGTTGCTTTCTCTGATAGTGACTATGCAGGGTGTAAG
The DNA here is from genome assembly GCA_025215565.1 of Flaveria ramosissima. Lineage (NCBI taxonomy): Eukaryota > Viridiplantae > Streptophyta > Magnoliopsida > Asterales > Asteraceae > Flaveria > Flaveria ramosissima. The sequence continues at coordinate 726,680 of CM046045.1, forward strand.
TTAACCAGAAAATCAACTTCTGGTGGATGCCAATTTCTAGGCAACTGTTTAGTTTCTTGGCAGAGTAAGAAACAAACTTCAGTTGCTACATCCACAGCTGAAGCATAGTACATTGCAGCTGCAAGCTGTACATCTCAGGTACTCTGGCTTCAAAATCAATTATTGGATTATGACATTACAGAGACTAAGACTCCTTTATTAATGGATAGTGCTTCAGCTCTTTGTATTGTTAAGAATCATGTCCAGCATTCTAGGACCAAACATATTGAGATCAGACATCATTTTATCAGGGATTGTTATGAAAAAGGTTTGATTGATCCAAAGTTTGTGCTTAGTGCTGATGAGCTTGCAGATATATTTACTAAGCCTTTGGACAGTGCAACTTTTCATAATCTTCTACTCAGGCTTGGTATGTTGCAACTAGAATAATTTGACAACTGCTGATGCTCTTAGTCAATAAATACTGATGAGCATTAGTATAATTCTGTCAAAAATAAGTGCTGATAAGTCATTTTATCTTCAGCAGTTTTTATAACTATTGAAGACTAAACTACTTAAAAGTACTGAAGTACTTCATGTGTTAAAAAGTACTGATGTAGTTCAAACTACTGATGTCTTTTATAATAGATAAGTACTGATGACCAATGAAACATCTGAAAATCAGATGATCTAATGAGTAAGTGTTAAGGTCATTGAAACAGCTGAACTTTGTGAATTGACGACAACAACTACTGTTTCATTTCAAAACAACTGAAGCCAAAACCAAGTCTTCAGTAGTTTACAACTACTGATGACCAACACCAAGTCTTTAGTTGTTTACAACATCTGAAAGTTAAAACCATGTCTTCAGTTGTTTTCTAACAACTGATGACTCACACCAAAACTTTCAGTTGTTTTCTTTCAGCCGTTTCATAACCTATATATACCTAACCCTAACTTCAAACTTTTCATAACTCACTTTCCAAACGTTCATCTTCCATTAATGGCGACCATGCAAATCAAACCTCGACATAACTGTGTCGTTTACCTTACCAAATCAGCCTTTTAGAACAAGTTTGATGCTGCCATTGATTTGATGGTTGATTCCCAATATCGCACAGCCTTTCTCTTGAATCCTACCATCTATCCCGATACCCTTTGCCAATTCTGGACAAACGTCACTGTTCATACTGCTGGGAATGATGACTCGATCACTCTCCAGTCGTTTGTTAACCAGAAACAGGTAGTCATCACTTCTGAGATCATTCGTCAAACCCTGGACCTGAATGATGCCACCTATGTCACCAGATACCCCAAAGGCACCATTGATTTATCCTTTGTTAATCATGGTTATGAGGGTGACCTAAGTGCTACTACTATTTTGAAGAAGCACTTCCATGATGCTGAGCGGCTCATTTTCCATATGATCAATGTCTGTCTTGCCCCCAAAACATCTTCATGGGATCAAATGTCATCCAGGTGGCAACAGGTATTGTATTCTATCCTTGAACATCAAAGCCTAAATTTTTCTGAAATAATATTTTTGGAATTAAAAGATTTGGCAATGAAACCTGTGGCTAATAGATGGATATTATATCCAAGGTTTCTTATGGCCATAATTCTTAATCAATTAAAATCTGATGGCCTTGTTGGCCTTGGAGTCCCTGCTCTGGTAGTTTTGCTAGAGGTATACTCCATGCACAACTCCAATCCACAACTCAAAGAGGCTGCCAAACTGCTAAAACCCAAGCAGAGGGAACCCACAGCCTCCACCTCCAGATCTAAAGTTCCCTCCAAACCAAAATCCAAGAAACCCAAAAAGGCTACTCAGGGAGTTAAGTCCCCTGATGATGCCCCTGCAGCACAAACTCAGGATGAAACTACTAGTCTTAATCCCCTTGTAGTTTCGACGACTCCACCAGCTGAAACCGCTCAGGTATCCTCTCAACAGAATCCTGATGCAACCCACATTGGGGAAGCCACATTACTGGAATCTATCTCACTTGAGAAGATTGCCATTGAAGAGCACCATTCACCCCGGGTGCAATCCTTTTCACCTCCATCTCCCACTGAAACCACCCTTACTAGCCCAACTGCAGTCATTGCACAAGTGCTGACTCAACTACATTCCTCTACCCCTCCCCAGAAACCTGTTAACACTGGGAAAACCTCAACAGCTGAGGGAGAGGATCATAATGTAGTTGACAACCCACAGCATAGGGATTATAAAGTCCAGTAGATGTGGAGACTAGAACATCTAGTGAGGCTACCTCTTCCCCTGTTTCAACGCATGAACAGGATGAAGCTGGTATCATCTCTAAGACCTCACCAGAGGCAACTGCCAATGAAGGACTTCATCCTGAGGCAGGAAGTCCCCAGTTCCAAGATAAAGGGGCACATGTGATTACTGATCTACACTCAGCACATGTTCATCCTGATTTACTCAGGAGGTCAGCTGATTCAGCTAACACTGATGATGACCTGGGCTTTTTCTTTGAAGTTCTAGCCCAAAACACCATTCTTGAGACTGAGGTTTGCAGATTACAAGAACTGCTTGCCAAAATGTCTCAGGAATCAAGTCCATCTGCCCCAATTAACCCACAGATGGCAGCTTCTGTTGAAGCTCTCCCAAACACTGAGCCACTCTCATCAAATAAGCCCCCAGCCTCTGTTTCAGGCACCATTTCTCAGGGAGAGAACCCCTCTGAGTAAATGGTTGCTGCTTTTAAATCTTCCTTACCTCTCATCACTCCCATCATCACTACTATTGTCCATCAAACCATTGATGAGAGGATTTCCTCAAATCTTCAAACCCTTGTGGATGATGTTATGTCAAAGAAACTTTCCGACATTCAAACCCCTGAACCCAATGCAACCAAAAAGGGGGAGTCTAAGTCAGTGAATGATGATACAAGAAAGAGAGTTGAAGAGGAAGAAGTCAAAGAGAATAAAGGAAAAGAGATAATTACTTACAAAAGAAAGAAAAGTGCTGCTGAGGATGAGAAGAAGTTGGAGGAAATGATCAAAGAAGCTGATGAGTAACACAGTAGATCCATGGACAAGATTATTGATCAGCTCTTCAGACAAGGCTTTGATACTGCCAAACATGATTCTGAGATCAGAAGGCTTGAGATTCAGGAGATTGAAAATAGATGGGCAGGCTGCAATGAGAAAGAAAGGGAAAAATTGGAGGCTATGATCAGATTCTTATCAAAACACTTGGGACGAACTATCATTGAAGTCAAGTCATTGTCTAGAGATAGCATTTTGGAGATAACCACCAAAATATGCTTTTCTGAAACCTTCAACAAAGGTCTGATCATAGAAGCTCTGGATGAAGCTGGTGCTGGGAAAAGATCTGACATGGCTAAGTTATCCAAAGCCACCCTCACAAACAAAATGATAGAGCAGCCTTTACAATCTCCCTTACCAAAACAACCCTCAAAATCAACCTCACAACCTCCAAAACAATTAACCTCACAACCCTCAAAACAACCAACCTCACAACCCTCAAAACCAACTCCTTTACCTAAGAAACCCACTCAATCTACCACCAGTGATGCACCTAAAAGAAAGAGAAGGGTGTTGAGAATGGAAGAAGAAGAAGAAGAAGGTGATGAAGAGGATAGTCTGCCAATCTCTGCTGTGATCAAAATGAAGAAACCTGAGCCTAGGAGTCAACCAACAACAATAACTCCTGAAACTCAAAGGCAAATGGTTAAAGTTAAGATTGAAGAAGAAGAACAGCAGAAACAGCATGATGAGCAATTTCTCAAAATGGTTGACAAGGACTTCCCTCAGTCTTCATCTATTCAAGCAATGAAGAAACAAGCTCTGAGGCTGTACACTCTTAGGCATACATTCCAACATCAAAGAGAAAGAATGAGGATTTGGCCAGACCCCAGGGTAAGTTCCAGAATACACAAGAGAAACATACCAAGTAGATATCATGGCCACGTGAAAAAGACTCTGAATGCTACAATTATGTTGGCCATGGTAGTCTCACCCTGGGAGATTATAGAAGAATTCAAGAGAGCACACCACTCAAAAACAACCCCTCAATCTATACTTGAGAACAAAATGATCAAGAAGGGGCTGCTATACAAGAGACTTGAAGATCTTCAAAAGAGTGAACTCCAGTTGTTGCTAGAAGGCTCTCATCCAGATGAATTTGCATACAGAGAGATCACAACTGTTGAGTTGAAGAATGGGAAGACAGTAAGATATCTGTCTGAATATTATGGCCCTGAATTCTTCTTTGAGGGAGAAGCAGAAGAACTCACCAAGGAGGAACAAGTTGTTCTCCTTGAGGCCTATGCAAGAGAGTCTTACAGAATCATCAATGGGAAATAGGTTTCATGGTTGGGACAAGACTCTGTGTCTAGTTTCCCCAAGACAGAGTTCCCTTCCACACTTAGCCAATCAAAAGATCAGAAACCTTTTCTGGACTGTGCTTACATGATTACCTCTGAAGCTGATCAAGAGAGTGTTTCTGCCAAAGAATAAGTGGGATCATCAATAAACTTAGAGGTTTTGGTTGCATTGGTTCAGGGGGAGTTTGTTGGACCAAAAGAACCAATGAGCCTGATCAGAAAAACCTCTAAGTCCCACATACATTACAACTGCTGAAATTACTACAGCTGAAGACATCAGCTGATTACAAGGTCTGAAGACAAAGTCTGAAAGTAAAGTACTGAAGACAAAGTCTGAAGACAAAGACTGAAAACCAGAGTGATCAGTAGTTGTCACAACAGCTGAAGTTATTAACTTCAGTAGTTGTGATGGTTTTCCTTTTCAGTACTTGTAATTTACTTTTCAGTAGTTTATAGTTTCAGTAGTTTTATTATTGTAAAATCTCTGAAGTTCTTACACTTCAGATGTTGTAGTTTCAGTAGTTGTAATTACTGTTTACACTTAGACTTTTTGTGAAGGTGTCCTCAGTTGTTGTGGACATCTTCAGTAGATTAGTTCTTTTCAGTAGTTTGTTAATTCTGTTAGATGTCACTATCAAGTGACATCAGCAGACGTCACATTCATCTATAAAAGGAATGTTGACCTAGTTATTTTGTAACCGAAGCATTAGCGTGAATGAAAATATTCCTTTCACAGAAAAGTTCTCTCTCTATAATCATCATTGTGTGATTGCATATTCATACTTATCTTGCTTGAATTTGATCTTATTTTTGTTATATTCCGCTGCAAATTCAAATCTAATTGATCAAACTGGATCCGATCCTATCACTACTGATTGTGAAAAGGGTTCGAAACTTAAGAAGTCTGAACTAAAATCAAAGTCAAAATCAAAGGATAAAACATCATCAAGTGCTCATCCATTGAAGAAAATACCAACTTTCCAGCAGTCAAAAACACCTCACAAAAGGGTAGATTTGACTGATAAGGAAACAAAGGATGATGATGCATTCTTTGATAAATTTGAAAAAGGAAATCATATACCTTATTCAAAAACAAAAGATTGTGAGACATTTAATCATAAAATTTCATTATCAATACCAACGTCTCAAATGAACAAGATTAAGTTGAATCAAGAAGAAATTGGGAAACAAGAACCTAGTTCATCAACATCCCATTCAACAGAATCATCCTCATCTGAAACAACTCAGAATGAATCAACCAAAACTAAAACTGAAAGTTCAAGACTTGTTCATGAAGGAGTAACAAGTTTAGACACTGTTGACAAACCCAAGATCATTAAGACTTGGCTTGTCAATTCTAACTGATTTATTTATGAATGCAGGAACAATATTGGAGAGCTGACAACAAGTGGTATGCTGACAGTGGTTGTTCCAGGCATATGACAGGAAACTGTTCACTTCTCCATGATTTCAAACATAAAAATTCTTCTTATGTGGCATTTGGTGGGGATAAAAAGGGAGGAAAAATTGTTGGTGAGGGAATGATAACAAATGGTGTGCTCAAATTTATGAAAGTAAATTATTGTGAAAATTTACAGTATAATCTACTAAGTGTGTCTCAAATTTGTGATCCAAATTATACCACATTGTTTGATAATACTAATTGTTACATTCTTAAGCCAGGATTTAATGTTCCAGAAGAATGGGTCCTCCTCAAAGCATCAAGAAAAGGAAACACTTATGTTTTGGATATTAACAACACATCACTCACAAAACATGAAACATGCCTTCTATCTAAGTTATCAGAAGATGTATCTCAACTATGGCATAGAAGGCTTGTCCATTCTAACATGAAGAACATGAACTAATTGGTAAAAAATGACCTGGTAAAAAACTCTCATTGAAGCAGCCAGAACAATGCTAGCTGATTCGCAATTACCCATCACATTTTGGGCTGAGGCTGTGAATACTGCATGCAATGTTCAAAACAGTACATTAATTGTCAAAGAACATAACAAAACTCCATATGAGCTCTTGTTTAAAAGAAAATCATACATAGGATATCTTAAAGTCTTTGGATGTCATGTATCTGTTTTAAACATAAAAGAGTCATTGGGAAAATTTTCAGAAAAAGCATATGATGGTTTTTTTGCTGGATATTCTTCAACATCTAAATCTTATAGGATTTATATTCCACAACATAACATTGTGTAAGAAACTCCTAATGTATCCTTTGATGAATCTGTATTTACTAAGTCAGTTAAAGGTTTATCATGGTTGTTTGACATAGATGCTCTAACTAAATCATTTAACTATGATCATTTGAACACTGCAGGATCTGATGAAGTATGTTATCCATTTGTTCCACCTCATATGACTGAAGTAACATTATCTGCTGATCCTCCAAGGATACACACATCCTCGGGTGGAAACACATCAGCAGCAGCTGCAGACACTACATGTGGAAATGAACATGGTGCATCCGGAGATGTGAATGTTGTCCCTTCAACAGATCCATGCTCTCAAGTGAATAAAACAAACATTGGAAATGTTTCAAGTCCTCACTTATCATCCGGAGAAGTTCCTGTAGCTCCTACGGAAGAGCAAAATGATTCCGAAGAAGTTCCTACGGAAGAGCGAATGATTCAGGAGAAATTTCTACGGAAGAGCAAACCGATACTGGAGATGCTCCTACAGCCCATCCAGAAGACACTCATGATCCTTCACCTCATGTTGAAAATTTTGACTATTTTCTAAACTCTCAACCTGGGTTTGATCATCTAAGGCAATTGAAATGACTAACCTGGAATCATCTATGCCAGTTGAATCAATTCCATCAATGAGAATCCATAAGACTCATCTGGTCAACAACATCATTGGAGATCTTACAAAGAGAACTACAAGGAGCCAAAGTGGTACTGCCAACCTTTGTCTCTTCAGTTGTTTTCTTTCTCAAGTGGTCCCTCCGAATATCACTGCTGCTTTAAAAGACAATAATTGGATTGAAGCTATGCAGGAAGAGCTTCAACAATTTAGAAAGCAAAAGGTATGGTCTCTAGTTGATTTGCCTGAAGGTCAACATCCTATTGGAACAAGGTGGCTATACAAAAACAAACTGGATGATAGAGGGATTATTGTAAGAACAAAGCAAGGTTGATTGCACAAGGATACACACAAGAAGAAGGAATAGACTATGATGAAGTTTTTGCACCAGTTGCAAGAATTGAGGCCATAAGAGTGTTTCTAGCTTATGCATCATATAAGAAGTACACTGTGTATCAGATGGATGTCAAGTGTGCAATCCTATATGGGAAGATTGATGAGGAAGTTTATGTGTCACAACCCCCCGGCTTTGAAGATCCTCTTATAGGATCAAATGTACCAATTTGTGATAATTTATGAACACAATTCAATGAAATACACACAAAGTAATCAAATCAAGCAAGATATCAACAAAATTTAAAGTTTCATTAATATCAAGCAAAGACAATTACAAAGTGTGTAGCAGGTTCGAATACAATTCTATTCAACTGATTCAACTAGTTTCCTACTACCTGTAAGTCTAAGCTATTTATAATGAAACAAAAAGTAAAGGAACTAACTAATTACAAAACTAGTCCCTATACTATTACAAAGTATTAAAAGACAACTAAAGACAACATGTTAATCTTTCTTAGAGCACTAACAATACTCCCCCTAAGATTGACATGTTCTTCTGTCTTCAAAATCTTCAATCTTTGTCTTCTTTTTCTTTTCTTCCTTCTTTAGCTTTATCTTCAGCCTTTATCTTCAACTCTTTGTCTTCATCATTCAAAGAAGTCTTCTGGTTCTTCTTTGATCTTAAACATCGGCTTTCGTTTCTACATCTCTAGTTCTTTCAAAGCATTTGAAATTGCAGACTTGAATTTACTTGCAAGAATGCCTTGTTCGGGTTTAGCTTCATTCGTCTTAATCTCCATCTTGGTCATTCTCTCCAGTGTATCTTTAGAAAGACATGAGATATCAATGTTAGCATATAACTGTTGATGCATGTATGTCCCTAGATCATGATATGAAATGTAATAGATCTTGTTTGTCTGATTATGATGTAATATGAAATGATTAATGAAATGATATGGATTGTTTGTGATTTGTAATGTCTAATATTTCATTAATGAGTCGATGTTGAATTGGTTAATTGGGTTTGTGATTGTTTGAATGGTTACACATAATGTTATATTAATTAATACATTCAAACTTAACTTAATGAAGTTCTCATGCGAATGGCCCATGCGAATGGACCACACGCATGAATAACTTCATACGATTGACTCAGTCGCACGACTGAACCAGGAGACTGGATCAGTCGTATGATTGACACATAAGATTGGCTCAGTCGCACGACTGAACTCTCAGTCGTGCGGATGGATCAACCGCATGGTTCAATCGCACGACTGAACCATACTTATGGTCCAGTCGCACGAATGAACAACACTAACCTTTAAATAGACCCAATTCGTGAAAAAACGTAAGCATTCATACCATTACGACTCCAGACGTACCCTAGCCGTCCAGAAGCCTCCCAAATCGTTCTCCAAGTTCACAGAACACATTAGATCGATTCCCAATCGACTTCTAACGTTAGATTCAATTCTTGATTGATTCTTCGTGTGTTCTCACTGATTGGATCGCCAATCAAATAGGATTCCACACTATTTGATTTGGTTTACACGCTAATCACTAGGTATTTCGTTCAAATACCAGGTCCTAACAAGTGGTATGAGAGCATTCGCTCTTGATTACGTGTGATTCAATCAAGATTGCATAAAAGTTTGTGTTTTTGCACTAAAAACGCAATCTTTGGTGTCAAAAGTGATCTTGGACGTTCCCTGCTCATCAAAGTTTGGTTTCTACGGACTTAGGCGATTAGAACTTGCAAAAATTCGAATTTTTACGGCTAAACCACGTTTAACCTAGAAAATTTCGCAAAACAGCAGCTTCAGTCGCACGAGTGACCCATTCGCACGACTGGACTCCATTCGCATTGCCCATTCGCACGATTGGACCTAGTCGCACCTTCATTCGTACGATTGAATCGTTCGTTCGCATAGCTCATACGCATTAGCTTCATTCGTACGACTGAACCAATCGCTTAGTTCAGCCGCACGATTGAACCAGTCGCAGAGTTCATACGCACGACTAGACCATTCGCATCCTTCAGTCGCACCAGTGACAGTTTGTTTTATTAGACTTAAAGTTTTTAGCCATGGAAGATCAAATGTCAGCCTTTACTGCTGGGAAGGACTCTAGGATACAGAATCTGCTGTTGCTTGAGAGTGAGGTGGGTAATCATAATAAACCACCAAAGCTCTTGACGTTAGATGAGTTTCCCCACTGGAAACAACGTTTTTAGATCTACCTCAATAGAGTGGATCTGAATTTGTGGGAAGCCATCGAGATTGGATATAGTACACCGGTGGGAGCTGATGGAGTTAAGCTAACGTTAGGAGGGATGACGGACGTGCAGAAAGTTAAATACAATGCAGAGAAAAGAGTTTATGCATTGATTACACAGTCTATCCCAAAAGACATCTTCCACCAGTACTCAGAGAATAAGCAGTCCAAGAAACTTTGGGATGAGCTAGAGAAGAGGTAATACGGGAATGCTTCGTTGAAGGCAATCAAGTCCATGGAGTTAAAGAAGGAATTCGATAACTTCTCATCGATGGGTAACGAGAGTTTAGACGACGTCATAGATAGATTCTACCATTTGATGAGCGAACTGCATACACATGGGGTGGATACTATCATGGAAGAGAAAGTTAGTAACTTTGCAGATGGATTGCCTGAAAAGTGGGCTTCATTCGTGTCTAATCTGAGACAGAATGGAATGCTGGCAAAGCTGGATATTAATGACTTCATTCTTAAGTTGCGAGAATAAGCACTTAGGATGAAGTACAGAGCTCAGAAGTCTTCGTACACTCAAAATCCAGCTTTGTCAGAAGTCTTCGTACACTCAAAATCCAGCTTTGTACAACGCCACGCCACAAGCTAAGACATCTGGAGCACCTCTCCAGACTGCATTTGTGTCTAGCTCATCGGGTCCTTCACATGCTTCTCCTTCAGGATCAGACACGTCAGGGTCTTCTTGTACCCACTATATTGGATCTGAAGCAAGTGCTACTAAACTGAAGACCGAGAACCTCGGTAATGTGACTGTGGAAGTAGCTCGAGAGCATATGGATCTTTTGGTTGCAGTGGTTCATTCATATGATGGACTTGTTGCCGGGAAGATTGGAAACTGCCATCTGGCAGACGAGGACTACGAGCAGGTGGACGAAATGGAGCTTGAGATGATGGACATAATGTGGGCCTTAGCTAGTGCTGTCCGGAGGGCGAAGAAGTTCGTTAAAAAGACAGGACAGAACTTGGTAGCTACTAAGGATACCACATTTGGCTTTGACAAGAGCAAAGTGACCTGCTTCAACTGTGGAGAGAAGGGGCACTTCAAGGGAGAATGTGTGAAGCCAAAGAAGACGGGTAACGGGAACCTATTCTCGTCTTTCACTCGCCAAGACAAGCAAGCTACTAGTTCTACTTCATCAAGCAAGGATCCAAAAGCCTTGACTGCTCATGATGATGAAGGACATGATTGGAGCTTTAGGTTTGTCTCACCAGGGGAATCAAACATTGCAAGTGTAGAAGATATTGATGATGATTCTGCGAGTGAAGGAGATCTAGCAGTTGAGATAGCAATGTCACATAGTGAAGAAGCAACTGCAACCGAGGTCAGTTACAAGCCTAAAGAGGAGACTACCACGTCAGAGACAGAAAAGACAGAATCACCAGAACCAGAGACATCTGATGCTGCGTTGATGGCTAACTCTTCTGAACCAACTCAGGTAAGTACTACTGACCAAATGTTTGATAATCATGCTTGTTCTGATTGTGATACTTTTAGGAATAGTATAGATGAAAAGTTTGCTAGGTTATTAGATCATAATGATAACTTAGTAAAAGATTTGCAACTGTGCACTGAGGCTAATAGAGTATTAAAACAAAATGAGCATAGTTATAAAGAAAAGATAGACCTTTTGACTAAACAGCTTAGGGAAACCGAAGTAGTTGCATTTAACCAAGCTAATGACATTAGGTACTATCTAAACTCCCTAGAAGACACTAAGAAGCAAAAGGCAGTTCTAGAAGTAGAAGTAAACTCATTAAAACAAAAACTGCACAGTTGGACTAGTTCTTCACACATAGTTCAACACTTAGTGAGAGAAAGGAATAACGGGGAGGGATTGGGTTACAAAGTGGTTCCACCACCACCTGAGACCTTGATGAACACTAAGACTAGACCAGTTAATAATAACCCCATCAAGGATCATGTGGTGTCTACTCCTCTTGTTAGTGATCCAGATTCCTCATGTTCATCTATTGAATCTAGAAACAAGCAAAAGGAGGCCACTTCAAAGGCAAAGGGTAAATTGCCTTGTGTTAATCTGGAAAAGGAATTTGAAAAGGTTAACTTAAAGTCAGGGTCAAACAGAGTCAAATCAGAACCTAAAAAGACTTCAAATGTTAATCTTTCACACGCATCAAGTCAAAAACCAGTTAACCAAAAAGAGAAAGGTGTTAAACAGGTTAAAACAGTTAACTTTGTTAAACCAGAGAAAACATCAAAAGAACCAGAGTCAAAACCTAAAGCGATTGATGTTACTAGACTGTCACATACTTCTCCACAAAGAAAGTTTAATCATAAAGTTGATAGCAGGTCGTGCTACAACTGTGGAGAGTGTGGACACATTGCTTCCTATTGTCCTTACTATCAGACACCTAGGAAGAAGATTGAACTTAAGGATTCAAAGCCTAGGTCTTCTAAGAGGAGTTCTCTAACACCACCTAGAAGAACTAGTGAACCTAAAGTTCAACCTGTAAGCCAGTTGACTGTTTATCACAAACAGGCCTTGCACAAGTCTGGTTTATGGAAAGAGAAGTCATCCTGCGTGTCTGATACTGATGACAAGAAGGAACTTGAGCTACCCTCACCCTCTAAGGGTCAATGGGTGGAATTTATGATGTGTGATGCCTTTGGGAAACCCAAGCCAGTTAAGGCTTGGGTTCCTAACCTAAACTAATTCTTTACTTTGTATGTGCAGGGTGTTCGATACAGTGCTGAAACTAACACGTGGATTGTAGACAGCGGAGCATCCAGGCACATGACAGGAAATAGGGCTCTTTTATCAAACGTCAAGCAAATAAAAGGAGGGCATGTTTCGTTTGCTGGAAACAAGGGAGGATATATCACAGCTCAGGGAGAAGTGGGGAATCAGAAAGTTAAGTTTGATAAGGTGAACTACGTTCAATAACTTCAAAATAACTTACTTTCTGTTTCCCAAATCTGTGATAAGGGGTTTAAGGTCATCTTCGACAACAAAAAGTGTTACGTGCTGAAGAAAGACTACGTGATCCCAGAGGACAATTTCTGATGACTGCTTCAAGATATAAAGACCTTTATGTCTTGGATCTGTCAACAGCTGCTACAACGGATCATGAGGTTCAGTGCTTTCTATCTAAAGCTACTGAGAAGGATTCCATCTCCTGGCATAGGAGAATGGGACACGTTAGTCAAAGGAAGATGAATCACTTGATTAAGAAGGATCTGGTTAGAGGAGTTAATGTCAAGAACTTCCAGCTTCCTGATTTTTGTGTAGCTTGCAAGAAAGGTAAACAGACGAAGAAGTCTCATAAGGAAAAAAGTTCATTCGATAGAACTTCCTCTTGAACTTCTTCACATGGATCTGTTTGGTCCAGTCAGTACAAAGAGCATTGCAGGCGACTTGTACTGTTTTTGGTCACTGATGACTACTCAAGGTTCACTTGGGTAATGTTTCTGAAATCCAAATCAGAAACATTTGAGTCATTCAAGGAGTTAGTAACCACACTGGAATCTCTCTACAAGCTGAAGGTTAGACAAGTACGCTCAAACAACGGGACATAATTCAAGAACCAGTGGATGGAGGCATACTGCAAGAAAAAGGGAATTGTGCATCAATTCACTTCTGCCTACACGCCTCAGATGAATGGCGTTGCTGAGAGAAAGAACAGAAGCTTGATAGAGACAGCACGGACTATGCTGGCAGACTCGAAACTGCCTATCCAATTCTGGAATGAAGCAGTGGCGAATGCATGTTATACACTTAATCGAGTCTTGATAGTCAAGCGCCACGGAAAGACATGTTACGAGCTACTACAAAGACGCAAACCGAATTTGGAGTATCTTGAACCATTTGGCACGCCGTGCACACTTCTGAAGAAGACACAAGAGAGTAAATTTAGCGAGAAGGCGGATGAAGGAATCTTTCTAGGATACAACATACCGAACAAGCGAGTTTACAACAACTCAACGGGTCTAGTAGAAGTGTGGTGTAATGTTGACGTTCAGCGATATACCACACCACCTACTGGCAAAGGACCCGCCTACTTTTTCGACTATGATGGATTCTTCAAGTCCTTCAACATCCCTCTCTCTCCCTCGGATGACGAGTTAGCTACTAGAATGATGTATGATATCTTGAATACACCATCTAGCTCACAGGGAGAATCATCTACTCAGTCAAGGGGAGTAGTCGATGACAGTGACTCCTCCTCTGAAGATGAAGCTGAAGAAGATGACCCGACCAGTCAGGAGGAACAGGTTCCAGTTCCTGAAAGTCCACAAGCATCTACCAGTGATGCACCTTCGACTTCGGAACCTCAAACTCCAACTACCTCAGATGCAGAACCAAATGTTCAGAATCTTGGCTCTGAGGTAGCTGTTCCCACTACTCCAGGATCACGACTAAACGTCTATCATCCCCTAGACAATGTCATTGGGGATGTCAGATCAGGAGTACAAACCCGAAATCAGCTATATTCAGCTGATTACGCCTCGGTTATGGAAAAGGGTTATATTCATGACGGTGCTTATCGATGTTTTGTCTCGCAGTTTGAGCCAAAATATGTCAGTGATGCATTAAATGATGAGGCGTGGGTGAGTGCCATGCAAGAAGAACTTCTTCAGTTCAAGAAGTTAGGTGTATGGACTCTGGTTGATAGACCTAAAGGTGCTAAAGTCATTGGCACCAAATGGGTCCTGAAATGCAAAAAGGATGACCAAGGGGTCATTATCAGGAACAAAGCTCGATTGGTGGTTCAGGGATTTCGCCAAGTCGAGGGGATAGACTACAATGAGGTGTTTGCACCCGTGGCAAGGATGGAAGCCATTCGTATCTTCCTTTCCTATGCATAGTACATGAAGATTAAAGTCTATCAATTAGATGTGAAGAGTGCATTCCTTCATGGGGAAATCAGAGAAAAAGTCTATGTCAGTCAACCCGAGGGATTTGAAGATCCTTATTATCGGGATAGAGTTTACAAGCTCGACAAGGCTTTATACGGGCTTCATCAAGCTCCAAGAGCCTGGTATGAGAAACTCTCGACTCATCTTGTGAAACACGGCTTTCGCAGGGGAGTCATTGACAGCACGCTGTTTATTAAAGAAAAGGATGGCGACCTATTGCTCGTACAGATCTATGTTGATGACATAATCTTCGGTTCAAAGAACGAAGAGTTATGCAAAGAGTTTGAAGCAGTTATGAAGAAAGAGTTTGAGATGAGTGCTATGGGTGAGATTAAGTTCTTTCTCGGGTTACAGGTGGATCAGACTCCAAATGGGATCTTTCTACATCAGACCAAGTATGTAGGAGACATTCTCAGTTGCTTTGACATGGAGAATGCTTCTGCTGCTGGGACTCCACTTGCTACGAATCATGACATAGCACCTGATGAAAATGGAGATCTTGTAGATGCCACGATGTACCGAGGAATGATTGGATCCCTCATGTATCTCACTGCCTCAAGACCTGATATCATGTATGCTACATGTTTATGTTCTAGATATCAGGCTAAGCCTAAGGTCAACCATCTGATCGGGGTCAAGAGGATTTTTCGTTATCTGAAGGGTACACCCACACTTGGGTTATGGTATCCTCATGATGATGACTTTGAGCTTACTGCGTATAGTGACTCGGATTACGGGGGCTGCAAGATGAACTACAAGTCTACATCAGCAGGGTGTCAATTCTTTGGGAGAAGACTAGTTACCTGGCAGTGTAAGAAGCAGACATCGGTTGCATTGTCAACCTGTGAAGCTGAATATGTTGCTGCTGCAAGTTGCTGTTCACAAATCATCTGGATTCAACAGCAAATGCGGGATTACGGTTTAAAGTTCTCTTCTACTCCCATTTTTGTTGATAACTCTGCTGCAATTGCAGTAACTAAAAATCCGGTCCAACATCCTAAGACCAAACATATCGGTATTAAATACCATTTCATAAGAGACTGTTTTGAAAAGAACTTAATTGATGTGGTAAAAATTAATACTGATTTTCAACGCGCTGACCTCTATACTAAAGCCTTTGATAAACCACGTTTTCAATATTTGCTAGAGGTCAACGGCGTTAAAAAGAAAAGTGAGGTTATTCCTGATGATGATAATGTGTAGTCCGATGTAATTTAGTTAAAGTTTTTCTTTTTTATTTTATTTTATTGGTTTACTTTAGTCTGTTTAAATTGTAAACTCATGTTATTTTGCTGTTTATTAAAATCTTAAAATAATTAAACCAGTTATGATTTTAGTATTTTAGGGGGAGAATTTGTCAGCAAGTAACATTAAAAAAAAACGAGGGAGAAGGAGTGGATAGCCGATATAAGGTAGATCGTATCTGTGATACCGATTCAAACCCTTTGGAAAATGATAGTACACAGGAACAAATCAAGAGAACCCTTTGGAAAATGATAGTACACAGGAACAAATCAAGAGGAACTTTAAAATTTAAATTTAGAAAAGATGCAAAAATTCAAAGTATAAGTCTGTGTAGTCTAAGCAATATAAAAGGGAAGATGATAGAAAAACTGGTAACTCCTAAGGTAACACAACGAGAGTAGACCTAGAGGTTGCTAGACCACAAATGATATGTCAGTAGATTCAACATAATAGATGATTAGATCTGACTGGTGATCTCAAGATCAAACTAAGTTGTTCAACTGACTGTGGGCTTCCATCTTATCACTGGTTAACACAATCAACAATATTCCAATAAGGGGTAATGAGCATGTAAACGCCACAAATGTGTGCGGATGACCATAATTAGAGCAAAGCAAGAAAAAAAAATGAAAGACAAATGCTATAAAGCTAATGACTTATGTTGTTGGTGCATGTTGTGCAAAATAAAATAAGCTGCTCTAACAAGGAGATAGGTTGTGTGCCTCTCTGCTGTGCGGTGGCACTGACCTGAGGATAAGCATAACCTAGATATTCTAGAATTCATTGTTGTTTGCCGCCTCTCTGCTGTGCGATGGCACTGACCTGAGGACTGGCTTCTCTTTGAAAGCTCTAAGAATAGTCTCTTCTTGTAATAAATACCCGTAGACCGCTCAAAAGCTCCTGAGGAATGTTGATTACCATATAAGTATGGGATCCACAAATGTTAGTTGAAATAATTAAACCTAAAACAATCACCAGTCTGTGTCAAAAGTCTGTGTATGGATTTAAGTGGACAAACATATTGACAATCATTGTGGCTGCAATTCTTGAAAGTTCAAATCAATGTGAAAATCTAAAAATTCTAGTATGATTTCCTAAAGTTGCTAATGACTCTGGATGAACACCAAGAATTGAGCATCAAAAGATTTTGATAACAAGTCCCAACTGATTTGAATCGCCTGTATGATTCCAAAATTGAATTGGTCCAGGTGTGGTCAATCCAAATTGAAGCTGCCTATTCCGGAATCAAATCCTGTAGATGTCCATCTTAGGATGTATCTCTCACAAAAAGCCAAAAACAAGTCTTGTTCAGATTATTTAGTTTAATTTTCAATTTTGTTAGTTATTTTAGTTTGTTAGGTTGTCGGACTACATCAGGAAAATCAGTAAGGTATCAACTCACTAAATGGGTCATGTCTGAGATGACCGCATGTGCTTTAAAAGTATAAAACAGCGTCTGAGGTGACAATGTGTTTAAAAGGGTCACGTCTGAGGTGACTAAATTGTTTAAAAGGATCACGTCTGAGGTGATCAAAAGGTTTTCAAGTTAAAATGATCATGTCTGAGATGATCAAATGCTCATAAAGTTAATTTCAACAATTAAAAGGGGTTTAAATGCTAAATATTCAAATTGGCAGAAAATTTAATAAGTATGACCCATTCACACGAATGGACCATACGTATGGACTAATCATACGAATGGGAGCCATTCGTACGAATGGATCATGAGTATGGACCATCCAACCGAATGGCCCATACGATTGGCCCAGTCGTTTGCTTAAGATAGAACGAATGAGTCAGTCGCACGACTGAGATCCAGTCGGACGACTGAAGAAGGGCGACTGAACCAATCGCACGACTGAGTCCCACTCGCACGACTGAAAGGTGCGTATGAGCTCAGTCGCACGATTGAATCTAGGGTTAGTATAAATAGAGGGGGAGTCGGTCGCAGAGGCTCACCACCCTCAAATTAACCCTAAATCGCACGACTTAACGTCACTCTGCCCAAATTTCATTTGATCCCTAAAACCCCCCATTTCTTGATTACTGATCATATACATCGACTTTACAGGTAATTTGGGGTGAAGAGAAACCACAATAACGTTCAATTTGACACCAAATCTGGAAAATCAGACCCGTAAACTAACCGAGACTTAAGTGGCTTAATAACCTAACTAAACGACTCAAACAGATGAAATTAAAGATGTTAGGTGTTATACAAATGGATTGCAAGTCTAATGAACCAAAACACGAAGTCTAAAACTCAAAATTGGTGAAAAAGTGAATTTTAATTGAACAGTCAGTACATCATGCGAATGGACAGGTTGATGAACTTCAGTCGCACGACTGAAGGGTGCGAATTGCCTAACCGCACGACTGAACCATGCGTATGAAGTTCAGTCGCACGACTGGTGTAACCGCATGAGGTTACATACGCATGAGTCCAGTCGCACACTCAGTCGTACGCATGAGATCATTCGCACGACTGAATCCCAGTCGCACTGTTCAGTCGCACGACTGATCTCAGTCGCACAACCTCAATCGCATGACAAAAGATTTTCTTCAAGTTTAAGTGTTTCATGACATTCCTAGCCAAAGGTACTAATGTTTATTTTGGTTTGTGTTACAGATGGCGAGTCGATGGACTATGAGCACGAAGCATATCATATGTGCTCATCTGGATTTGACATCCAGAAACGCTGCTGATTTCTCGGGCATCATCACATTTCTACTGAGATCGAGGATTGCACATGCCATATCTACTCCTTGTACTCCTTATAGGTCCGTTCAGCAGGCCTTCTGGGAAGGCGCTACAGTTGATAGATCCTCTGAGCCTCACTGCATCAGAAGTACCATTTTTGGAGAGGCTATTGCTATCTCAGAGGAGGATCTAAGGATCGTATTACAGTTGGGGGATGACGCTGATTGTCCGACTCGATTACACCCCCTCACAGTCAGAGGATGCTTTCTTAGAGCCAAGTACTCTGGGGACATCAATGCTGGGGTACTCAACAAGAGTAACCTCTGTCCCCAGTTTAAGTATTTTGCGCACGTGCTACTTAAGTGCATAGCTTCCAGGAAGGGAGGTTTTGATGAGCTATCCGACCAGATACAGAACGCGTATGTTGCGTTGGTGCTGAACCACCCGTTCAGCTTCTCCAAGATGATCTTCACCTACCTGGTGGAGAACATTGAGGGGAAAGGGAAGGAGGGCTTCTGTATGTACCCGAGGTTTATGCAGATGATCATAGATCAGAAGCTTCCCTCCCTGCCGAAGGAAAAGGATGATGCGGTAGTCCTCGAGGTGATGGATGACACTACCTTGGGGAGGATGAAGGTGTACAGGGGGAAGCAAGTGAAACCCCCTGTCAGGAGGTTGTTTGGGCATCTGGCCCGGGAGGACTACGTGGTGCCAGCCAAGAGAAAGTGGCGCCACGATGATAGTGACTCTGATGTGGAGCAGATTGCTCTACCCACTCATGACTCGGATGATGATGACAGTGGGGATGCTGGAGACGATATGCCTATTCCACCGAGAGGCACTGTGTCTGATGTTATACCTCCAGTGTCTGCCCCAGCTGGAGATGTTGCTGAGTCAGCTGGATTTCATCAGGATTTTGTTCATGGTGCCGAGGAGGAGGAGGAGTCGGATGAGGAGCCCCTAACACGAACTGTGGGAAGCAAAGTTGTTCCCACAGAACATGGGCTAAGGGTGGTTGGTGAACACCCGAGAGACTCCGGAGAGACTGATACTGACCCAAGCTATGCACCGGGGTCAGCAGGCAAGTTGTAGGGGGAGCATCCACCTCAACGGGGACGAGGAGGAAAAGGATGGCTCAACCCCATGGTCAGAAGAAGAAGAAGCGTCGGTTGACCTTCGTTACCACCATAGCCTCTACTTCTACCACCACCACTACCACTTCCACAGCCACACCATCCACCACCACAGCCACCACATCCACCACAGCTACCACAGCCACCACCATACCTCCCACCACAGTACAGATTCCATCCACCACCATATCCTTTACTCCCACATCACCTCCACCATTTCACAGACCCATCTTCACTACAGCCACCACTACCACCACCTCACACTAGGCAGGACCGTCAGCCCATCCCTCACACACTTATGGATCACCTCTACCTCCAATCAGAGTAGAGGAACAGCTGTCAGCGCTCAACAGGATGGTGATGCGCTTACTAGCTGCAGATGAAGAGAAGGCTGCCCAGATCCGCCAGCTTGCCGACCTGACTGCTGCACAATCTCACCAGATTGTAGAGCAAGCTCGAGTTATAGAGGAGCAGGCCCAACAGATGGCTGCTTAGAGTACTGAGATAGCCCAACTCCAAGCACATAGTGTCACATCAAGCAAAAAGATAGAGGAGTTGGAGGAGGCAAAGAAGACTATCCTGTTGAAGCTGAAAGGATCTAAGGAGGAGCCCCTCAAGATCAAAGAGGGGGATGGAGAAGATGGAGATGATGGTGATGATGATGATGAAGATGATGATGAGGATGAGGAGGATGATACAGAGGAGGATGAGGAAGCCGAAGCTGAAAAGACAGAGGAGAAGGAGGATGATGATGATGCAGAAGGAGGGGATGCAGCTGCATCGGCCTCTGCTTCAGGTTAAGAGAGGAGGTCAAAGAATAGACAGGACCAATCAGCCTCCACCTCTGCTCCTCCAAGTGACGAGACTATGATACAGGATAAAAGTAAAGACTAGATGTTTATGTATTTATTTACTTTTGTGTTTGAATCCTGTATTGAAAACAATGTATTGAATGTTTATATTAAGTTAATGCATTTTTGTTTGATTAATTACTAATGATTTATGTGTTGAATGTTTAAATCAAACAGATCCAAATTATCAAAGAGATGAGTTTGATGTTGCTCCCCTTCAACAGGTCAAGACTCAACTAACAATGATTCTTTATCTGCAAGGGATCGTAAGGAGGTCAGTGAGTTATACCCCTGAAGAAGGGGAAATAATTCATGACCTATCAAACGAGCAACTCGCAGAGATTTTCAAGCTAAATCCGGATGAGATAGTTAAAGATGCTCCGACATGCGATTCGACTAGTGATGAAGAGCTTAACGATGTTGATGAAGTCGAGATCGAAGATGTCACCGCCGAGGATTACCCTCAGTACGCTGACAATGAGGGAAATGTGGTCCCCAATCTGGGTGAATCCCTCGTCAGTGATACTTTTGAGGTGTTGAACAAGATGGAGCAGGAAACAGAAAAAGCAGAAGGAACAGCCCAAGCCTCAAATGATGATGTTGACATTCGAAAGGCTGAGTGGGCTGCATGTTTTGAAGAAGTTAGAGCCCAACGTGCTGCACCAAAGAAGGATGCCTACACCAAACTCTACAGAGTCAAGAAACATCACAAGGTGTCTGACAGGATTATAGCATGGGCGTATTTTGATGATCTTAATGTTTATGCAGTTAAGAGAGAACAGGGCATAGAGTACTTCAGATTCCCACATGATCTAAAGACTCTACCAGGCTTTGAGCTCAACCAGCTGGCTAAGCTAAAGCTTTTGTATGCTGACCCGAGGAAGATGTCAGGCTGGTTTGAGGCTGCCCTAAAGAAGGAGTACCACATCAGATGGGTTAACTTCAGACCCCAACAGCCTACTAGGTATATCAGAAGGTTTGAGGTTGATGCCATTATTGGCAAGCCCAAGATAGTGTTGAAGTGGAGTGCTCCGCGCACAATGTCAAGAATCCTACTCAGGGAAATGCCACTGGACTTCACTCCATACTTTAAGTGGTGGTACTATGATTGGAGAACAGCTGAAGTGGTCATAGTGCTAAGCAAAGAGGGACAAATGGATACAATCAGGATATTCGACCCGATGTGGCTTACTAACTTGTCGGCAAATGATGTATACGCTATACAAGTGGCCACTGTTCTATGACACGCAGGACATTGTACAAGCCCTCCAGTTCCAGAACGTTATACGACTCTGCTTCGCGTTTGAGATTCACGCGGGAGTCACTAAAGAGGAGAAGTACAAGAAATTCAAAGAGGTTATGCAGAAAACAAGAGATTAGAGAGATCTAGGTCCAAGGGGGAGTTTGTTGATGCATGTATGTCCCTAGATCATGATATGAAATGTAATAGATCTTGTTTGTCTGATTATGATGTAATATGAAATGATTAATGAAATGATATGGATTGTTTGTGATTTGTAATGTCTAATATTTCATTAATGAGTCGATGTTGAATTAGTTAATTGGGTTTGTGATTGTTTGAATGGTTACACATAATGTTATATTAATTAATACATTCAAACTTAACTTAATGAAGTTCTCATGCGAATGGCCCATGCGAATGGACCACACGCATGAATAACTTCATACGATTGACTCAGTCGCACGACTGAACCAGGAGACTGGATCAGTCGTATGATTGACACATAAGATTGGCTCAGTCGCACGACTGAATTCTCAGTCGTGCGGATGGATCAATCGCACGACTGAACCATACTTATGGTCCAGTCGCACGAATGATCAACACTAACCTATAAATAGACCCAATTCGTGGAAAAACGTAAGCATTCATACCATTACGACTCCAGACGCACCCTAGCTGTCCAGAAGCCTCCCAAATCGTTCTCCAAGTTCACAGAACACATTAGATCGATTCCCAATCGACTTCTAACGTTAGATTCAATTCTTGATTGATTCTTCGTGTGTTCTCACTGATTGGATCGCCAATCAAATAGGATTCCGCACTATTTGATTTGGTTTACACGCTAATCACTAGGTATTTCGTTCAAATACCAGGTCCTAACAATAACTCAATAGGTTTTTGACTTTCCTTTGAGTATACTTCTAGTACTCCTTTCCTTGATGAATTCAATGTCTTTTATATCTTTCTTGACAATGTTAGCATAAGCAAGAGCTTTTCTCAAAGATATTCTTTCCATAGCCGCATTCATCACGTTAATTATAGAAATGAAATACTTTTTGTCTTGCTCTGCTATCTCAGGAGATACTTTCTCAAACTTTTGTACAGACAAAAATGAGATATAACTTGGATGTAAAAGCTTCAGTTCAAAAACTCCAAATAAAGTAATCATGTCCTCATCCCATCGTTCGAGATTGCGGACCAACTTAAGGTCAAACGTCTTAGTGTTATAAAATCATCTGAGGATTGGCTTTGAGTTTGGATTACCATCTATCACTTTCAGACCAGGAGTTGTGACCTTCTCAAAATACTTGTCATAAAATTCAATCATAGAATGTTCCTCCTCAGACTAGAATCCTTTTAGCTTTTTATTATTCCTCAAAGTAACAAAGTACTCTTTATCCTCTTGATCACATCTTGTCTTAAGAAAATTACTTGATCGATCCAATCCTCTTCTTAATAATTCTACCAACATCTTGCCACGTTTCGAATCAGAAGGATTGATCAGAGGTAATCTATTCAGCTCTTAAAGATCTTGCACTGGAAGTTTTATGATGCTAGAGTAAAAGTGATATACATCACACACAGCATTTACTCTCTTTATCAAAAATGCATCGAATACTTCATCATACTTCCATGCGATAATCTTTACTTGGTTGGTAAAATCTGAAGCAATCATAGCATTCAACAGTTTAGCAACTGATTATCCTCTGTGTAGTACGTTTCTTACCAAGTTTCCAGTTGATCTTGAATTATCAAAAATATGCCTTTGTTCAGTAAACGCTTTGTGTGACATCCGTCACCTTAAGGTCCGTCAATTAAAGTGGTTTTCTGTTAACTATTCCTTGATCGATCATTCCTCATCTTTATTAACTCTTTATGTGGATATCATGTGTGCCTTATCATCGTTGTGCTTGTGTATTCGTTGTAATCATACGTTAACTTTAAAAACTATTTAAAACTTTCAACATCGTAACCGCTAAATATATCGTTTTTATATATAATAAACGTCACTAATAAAACCATTTTTTTAAGTTATAAATATCATTAAATGCATTTTTATAATTAATATAATTAACCTAATAAAGTCGTTTTTCAACCGAAACAAATTTGGGAAACTTGGGGGTTAAGTGCAGGGACTAAACTTGTAATTTTGCAAACTTGGGCTGAGTATATAAACCCATTTCCCAGCCCTAATCTCCCATTACTTCATCTTCTTCACCTTCTTCACTCTCTCTACTCCATCTTCTTCATTCTAGCACCAAATCCGACCCGCTTAGTCTCGTTTTCGTCGTCTAGACTTCATCTACAGCCTAGTCTACTCCTTTCTAGCAGGTAGACGACTTTGGTTGTCCCTTTTCATGCTTATTCACGGCTGTCCAAACTAGGGTTTCGGGTGTTCGGGTTCAACCCGAACACATGAGGTCGTGTGGGTGCGTGTGAGGTCTTTCTGCTTGTGTTTCATGTTTGTGCATGTTTGTGGAGTGTTTCTGGAAGTCCTTGTTGTGTAAAACATGCGTTTAGAGCAGCCGGGGGCTGCTCAGCCCGACCACAGTCGCGATTCTGCTGTCCAGGCGACTGGGTCTGTCATGCGATTGAGTCGTGCGACTGGGTGAGTCGTGCGACTGAGCCATGCGTCTGAGTCAATCATGCGACTGAGTTGTGCGACTGGGTATGTCGTGCGACTGAGTCGTGCGACTGTGTGTATGTATGCGATTGAGTCATGCGTGCGAATGAATGTATGCGATTGAGTCATGCGTATGAATGAATGTATGCGATTGAGTCATGCGTATGAATGAATGTGTGCGATTGAGTCTGGTGACCGACTGAATGAATGCGATTGTGCGTGTATCGCACGAATGGAGTCCAATCGCACGAATGAAGGTTGAATCGTACGAAAGTAGCTAATTCGCACGATTGAAGGTTGATTCGTGCGTATGGAGGTTGAGTCGTGCGATTGAGTGTTGTGTGGTACGACTGAATGCCAGTCATACGAATGAAGGCTCAATCGTACGAATGAAGCTGATTCGCACGATTGAGGGTTGATTCGTGCATATGGAGGTTGAGTCGTGCGTCTGGTCTTGCCGTGCGACTGTAATTGTTGTGTGTGATTTCTATCTTGTGCGTGGTATGTGTAGGTCGTGTGATGTTGAGGTAACATTAACACAGTTGCCATTGCTCGGCCACAAATATTAAAGTCAACGCTAAAAAGGGCACAAATACTATTCTAAACAAATTAAACTAACGCTTTACAATTATCAACCGACTTATAACTAATGACATTTATCTAATGCTTCTTCAATAACAATGAAACTTTTACTCAAACATCATCAACAATGGCGACAATGTCTAGTACTTGGATCTACATAAGGTCTAGTATGTGTGTCTGTTTGTGTCAGTTACACGCGACCCAGCCGATACAACCCGAACCGACCTATCATTATTATGCGCTTATTTCATATCATTAATGCTTAACAATAACTATCAATAGGTGTTTGACTGTTCATTTGCATTCAACATTTGGGAACTTTGATCTTACATACTTACCACTTAACAAATGAGTTTCGTGGCCCCTTTTTACGCTTATACAATATTTCAATCATTTACAACTTGGGGGAAAAGTATGCTCACCCATTTTCAATGCTGTACAACTTACTTACATTTTACATACAAGGAATCAACGTGATACTTTGTTACTAGTACTTATCTGATACATGCTTGGGTCTGCTGTGTGGTTCTATCTTTGCAACTATTTAATTCCAGTGTGGGAACCGACAGTTAGGTATTGGTAGTACTACTGGGTTGACACCTCCACCCTTGTTCGATGGTATACTAGTTGGTACCATCAGTGGCCAGGAACGGGCCCTTGGGTGAATATATGCCGACAATTTCTTTGTGTACGTCGCTAGGTTTGGTTGCAAAGCTCATTGTCATGTGATTTTACTTGTGTTTATAACTGTATTCACGGTATTCCGCAACGCTTACTTTATACAGCATCACTTACTTATTATTTACTTAAACCTGCGAGCTCACCAACAATTATGTTGACCGTTTTGAGCATATCTTTTCAGGTGATCATGCAAGTTCAGGAATCTAGGTGTGCTGCCTTAGTGGAGACCCTAGGATACATTTTTGGGACTTAACATATTTTGACAAACAATTATTTGAACAATGTTGATTTGTGTAAACAATTATAATCTTTTGATACTTGTTCCCGGGTTGTGAGAATTTACATTACAATTTCATCTTTAATTGGTTATGTGAATCATTATCATGTTTATGCTTATGGCTATGTTGTCGTGAACATTGACTAAACACGACACAAGTCCCCTTGTTGTCGGGTGTCGTCATGACACGCTTGTCATCATTTATTTATATTGCATCTCTATCGCTTACCATGTGTTATGACGATCCCGATCTCGTTACATCCCCGTGTTTCCGCTTTTAGCGGGGGTGTGACACTTTGTAAGCTTGTCTTTCTAGATCAGCAAACATTTCAATCAACCCTTTTCTGTGAACATGTGCATCAGTCTTTCTTGCCATTTGTTTGATGTCCTGTGGCTTTAACATTCTTGTCCTTTTTGTAATTTCAAGATACTGAGGATTATCTGTATCAAGTACAATCATCTTCTTCAATTGTTTCTCCGTTTCTTGAAAAATTCTGACAAGGTTCCTCAATGATACAGATTGTAATCTCTTTAGTTTCCTCCACGGGTAGTTTCTAGCTTGCAACCATGATCTTAAAGCTAGAATACTCATATCATCTGGATCAGGATGGTGCAGCTCAGAGCTAGATAATTCTTCTACATTAATCACTTCTTTTGCTCTAGTCCATTCACCATGCTCAATAACAATCTCATTTGGATCTACTGGTGCAACTGACTCTGCAGAAATACATTTCTCATATTCATTATTAATCTGAGAAACTGTCAGTCCATCCAAATATACTCGATTGTATTTCATCTTCACAAGATAATTATATCTTTCTTTAAAGTCTTGTGGAACTTCGTCTTGTTCATGAGTTTGTTCTTGTGAAGAGAAATGTGATACAAATTGAGCTTCATCAATATCTTCATCATCCAAAACTTCATCATACCAATCATCATTGTATACTTCCTCAATATCTTCTAACGCCTCAATCTGTTCTTGAACATTTTGTTCTTTAACATTTTCTTCAGTTCTTTGCACTTTGGAGGATGATTCAGATAGATTTGTATCTACTACTTCATCAATTTTTCTTTTTCCTTTTAGCTGCTCAAGATTTTCTTCAACACTCATCTCAGCACTTATCACTTGTACTGGTGAGATAGGCTTCTGAGCTTCTTTTTCTTTCTGCAATTCATCTTTGAGTTTTTCATTTTCTTCAGTTAGTTTCTTGAACTTCTCCTCAAGAATATCATAGTCTTTGATCATTACTTCAAAATTCTTGATTACATCTTCTTTATCTTTTGCAAACATCACAATCTTTTCATCTTTCGAGGCATTTTCTTCAGTCAACTTTAAGTTTTCATCCTTAAGCTTTTGAATTTCTTTTTCAAGAGATATGTTCATCTCTTTCATCCTTTCATTCTCCACTTTCAACTCTTCAAGTTCTTTCTCTTTACTCAAATTTTCTTCTTTCAATCTCTCCAACTCATCAATATCCACTGTCTCCTCTGTTTGTACTGACACATTGTGTGTCGTACTCACAATTCTTCTACTCCTTCATTCACATCAACTTCAAATACCGGGTCATATAACACATCATTCATAAAATCGAAATCAAAGGTTTGTTTTTGTGAATCTATTTCATGTACAGCTTCATCATGAATATCATTAACATTTTCTTCAGCCATGTTTTGTGGTTCATTGACAGTATCATCATGAATGTCAGCAACATTGGTTTCTTCAGCCATATTTTGAGGTTCATTTCCCGTATCATCCTCATTTCTTTCCTCAGTTTCTTCTTGATGTGCTTCAGTTCCACCATCATTTCCATCATCATCATCATTGTCATCACTTTCCTCATCTGATGAGCTTTCAGGAGCTTCATCCTCACTTTCTTCAGCATCATCATTATTATCATCATCTTCATTGTTATCATGATCATCATTTTCTTCATCTGATGAGCTTTCAGTAGCTTCATCCTCACTTTCTTCATCATCTTCTACATCCTCAATGAGATCATTTGGATCTATTGGTTCTTCTTCAGATAGATGAAAATGTTATTGATTCATGTCTACTTCATTCATTGATACATTCCTGATATAATCAAATACTGGAATGTTTTGAGCACCAGTGATCATTGCCAGTCTTTTATAAAATGCTTCTGACATATGCTCTAACTGTAGCTTTTCTCCTGTAACTCCTTCAGCATACAGATCTGGATTTGCTTCTTTAATAAGCTGTAAGGATTCCTTAAGTCTGATGCAACCCAAAACATCCTAAGTGTCTCAGCAACATGCACTAACTACTGAAGTGAAGAATGCTTCGGAAGTTTTACACAATGCATTAGAAAATATTCTAAGTGTAAAATCTTCCGAAGCCAAGACCAATATCTTCCGAAGCCAAACATGAAGTCTTCCGAAGCCTCAGAGACAAAGTCTTCCGAAACTTCAACCTATGAAGACAGATTTCTTCCGAAGACTTTTAGTACACATGCTTTATCTGATGTACTGTTCCATAAAGCACCTTTTCCGCTGCATCTCTGTAAAGTCACCAACTTACATGAGTTGGTGAAAAGGTCCATGCTTTTGGTAACTGTACATTGAGGTCTTGAGTCTGTAACTTTCCACTTTATGTACTTTATCCTTTTTGTAATGTATAAGGATGTGAGCTATGGCATGTCATAGTCACAAGGTCAAAAGGCAGATATGCCTTTTGATCCTACAATTAATTTTGTTAGTGTCTAGTCAATTGTATCCAGCTGGCTTTCAAAGTATAGCCGGCTGTAGGTTGTAGTATAAGTATTTCAAGTTCTTGTATCTTTCTTTATGCTTTGTAACACTTGTAAAAGAACTTGAGAAAGCAATATACTGCCTCCTTGAAACCCATACTCTCTTGTTCTGTCTCTTGCTTTACTTGTGTTCTTTGTATCACTTTGGTTAACCCAGTTCACTGTTTGATTAAAGTTTAGTTAATCTCCTCATTGTGTTGTTGTGTTGTAATTGTGTTTAAGCCCTTAAACGGTCCTACAATTGGTATCAGAGCTTTCCAGGCTCTTGATATAAGATCTAACCATCTTAAGATCCCTCACACACACAAAAAACTAAACTCTTCAAATGGCTTCCATCTCAAAGACTGATATGGAGACTGGAACCATGAACAAATCCCCACTGATCACTCTTGATGATTTTGACACCTGGTGCATGAGGATGGAAGGCTTCATCAGGTCTCTTGATTCAAGAATATGGGAATCTGTTGAGAATGGACCTTTCATACCCAGCACCCCCTCTGCTACTGGTGCTGGTATGATTCCTAAAGATGTGGCCAACTACTCAGATGAAGATAGAAAAAGAGTAGAGATTGACAGGAAGGCCATGACTGCTCTTCAGACTGCTCTCCCAAACTCTGTATACAGAGGTTTTAAGAAGTGCAAGACAGCCAAACAGCTGTGGGATGCACTGAAGCTGATGTATGAAGGCTCCTCTGAAGCCAAGGAGAACAAGAAGGATCTTCTGAAGCAGCAGTTCGAAAATTTCACCTTCAAAGCAGGTGAAACCATGACCCAACAATACTTCAGGTATGTTGAGATTGTGGATACCCTAGTGGAAGGAGGAGTTCCTCTTGAGAACAGGGACATTGTAAGGAAGTTCATGTCCTCACTTCCTAGGCAATGGACACACTATTGTGTGGTGATCAAGAGGACTGAGAACCTTAAAACTCTTACTCTGACAGAGTTGTATGGGATTCTCAGTGGATACCAGATGGAGATGAACATGCAAGGTTCATCTGGCAACTCCAACAATCAAATGGGTTCAGCCCTTCATGTGGTTGAAAGGGACAGCATAGAACCTCAACATCATCTTATATGCTACCCTGACAACTCACAAAAGGGTCCTTTCATCACCTTCCCGGAGACACCAAGGGAGAACTTTACTCAAGGAAGCCCATTCCAAGAGACAAGTTCTTCTCAAGCCTTTGTGTCTGCTGATGAAAGCTGTGGGAATTATCTTTTCACTCTTGAAGACCTGGACTGTATCCATCCAGATGACCTGGAATACATGGAGATAGTTCAGCAGATGGCTCTTCTCACTCACAGAGCCAAGAAGTTCTACAAGAGGACAGGAAGAAGATTTCCAAGCAATGCTACCAGTGGAAAGTTTGGGCTGGATAAAAGCAAAGTTAAGTGTTACAACTGTAACCTTATGGGTCACTTTGCTAGGGAGTGTAAGGCACCTAAAGCAAATGGGGGCCAAACACAACCCAGACCAAACTACACTGACAAAGCCCCTCAGGCTGAGAAGACAAAGCAACATGCTGCTGTTGCTGTTGAAGAGGGAGGCTTTGACTGGAGCTTTCAGGTGGAAGATGCTTCTCCAAACCAAGCACTGATGGCTGACCATGATGAAGCCAAGGTATTGGAACATCTCTGCTCTCCTGAATGCATTGCTAAAGTAAATAGATACAGGTCCTACAACTTAGAGATGAGATCTGATCTTGAGTCATTAAACATATAAAATCTGATTTTAGAAAGTCTGAAAATGATTACAAGTTAAAGATAGAGGACTTGGAGAAAACCATTTCAGTACTAAAACATGAACATACAGATTTTAGAACTCAGATCCAAGATCTCATAACTAAGTTGACTGAGTGCCAGGCTGAGCTTGTGATCAGCAAAGCCAAGGCAGAGAAGAGTGTTCTTGAAGAAGAGACCTTCAAGAACATGATATCCTCATCCCTGCACAACAAAGTCTGTTATCAAAATAGACAGGGACTGGGATCAAATGAGATAGCTCCTCCACACACAATCTTGTCTGTAAGATCTCCTAGGTGTGGAACTTGTGAAGATGAGCTTCCTCTCATAGATCCTATAAGTGAGGATGATGAAGAAGTGATAGTGAAGAATTCCTCTGAGAAGAGTGAAGAAGAG
The DNA here is from genome assembly GCA_025215565.1 of Flaveria ramosissima. Taxonomy (NCBI): domain Eukaryota; kingdom Viridiplantae; phylum Streptophyta; class Magnoliopsida; order Asterales; family Asteraceae; genus Flaveria; species Flaveria ramosissima. The sequence continues at coordinate 757,593 of CM046045.1, forward strand.
GATTCTTCCAAGGGCCACTATCCTTCTGAGGAGAAGAAATCAACTGTGATGACCAAGTCCAAAAGAAAGAACTTGATCAGGAAGAGCAAAAGGAAAGCAAAGAAGGCTCAAGAAATCAAGGCTATTTTTGATGCTAAGCAGAAACAAGTGTTTATCTCTGCAGGTTTCAAAGTAGTAAGGACTGAAGACTCCTCAGCTAAGAGTCCTGGTTCATGTTCAAATCATCACAATGCAAAGAAGAAGACTGAGCTGCTGTGTACCACTGCTGCACAGCCTGGACCATCAAACTCCAAGAACAGTTCACAGCCCAAAAGAACTGTCTCAGCATCTACCAAGATGAAGGTGGAGAAGGGATGTGACCAAAGCCAGTCTTGCTCTCAAAAGGAGACTTCTTTGAAGAAGAAAATGTTATGTGTCATGTGTGAAAGTACTTCTCACATTGCTAAGGATTGCCCATACAATCCTAAAAGTACCATTCACATGACAAATACAAAGACTTCAAAGAGTCTCAGGAAGTCTCAAGCTTCGGAAGGAAAGTTTGTTTCCTTCGGAAGCTCAAAATCAAAGAAGAAGGTAAATGGAAAATTACCTTCGGAAGCAAAGTTGGTCTCGGAAGATAGGAGTTCTTCCGAAGCACTAAATTCTGCTGCAGTGACTGTAGATTCTTCCGAAGGTTCAGTCATCAAAACTTGTGAAGTTCCAAAAGCTTCTAAGGTTTTGAAGGTCAAGTCCAAGACTCCAAAGGTGGTATGGAAGTCTAAGAAAGACCAAATGACTGAAGTTTCTACATCAACAACAGCTGAAGATCCCCATAGTACAACCATAGGATCTATTACTGTTGCATTACCTTCTATTACACTTAATGAGCCCAAGACAAGTAAGGCTTGGGTTTCCAAATGTAACTAATCATTTTCTTTGTGCAGGAACAGCTCAAGACAAACAGGAATGTCTGGATAATTGACAGTGGCTGTTCCAGGCACATGACAGGCAATAGGTCTCTACTCCATAATTTTGAGAGAATTGATGGAGGACCAGTTGCTTTTGGAGGAGATGAAGGTGGTTACATTTCTGGAAGGGGCAAGGTCACAAATGGTAAGCTCAGCATTGAGAAGGTAAACTTTGTCAAGGAGCTTGGGTACAATCTTCTGAGTGTATCCCAATTTTTGATCAGAGTCATAACATGCTCTTTACTGAGCATGAGTGCATTGTTCTCAAGCCTGGTGTGGTCATTCCTCATGAGCATATCCTGCTCAGAGCCCCCAGGAAAGGGAACATGTACAAGATGGATTTGCAAGAAACATCTCCCTCTGGAGAAGTTTCATGCTTTCTATCTAAAGCAAATAGTGATGAGTCTTTCCTATGGCATAAAAGAATGTGCCATGTAAACTTTAAGAACATGAATAAATTAATTAAACATGATCTGGTAACTGGAATGCCAAAGAAAGAGTTTACAAGTGATGATCATTGTGTTGCATGCCTGAAAGGGAAGCAACACAAGGTATCTCACAAGCCTAAGGAAAAGAACTCCATCACTACTCCCCTACACTTGTTACATATGGATCTCTTTGGCCCCACCAGTGTAATGAGTTTAGGAAGGACCTCTTACTGTTTGGTGATCACAGATGATTTTACAAGATTCACTTGGGTCTTCTTCCTTAGAACTAAGGATGAAACCCCTGAGATTCTGAAGAATTTCATCTTAAAAGTTGAGAATCAATGTGATCACAAGGTCAAAACCATAAGATGTGATCAAGGAACTGAATTCAAGAACCAAATCCTTGATACATTTTGTGATGAAAAAGGTATTACAAGACAATATAGTGCTCCCAGGACTCCTCAGCAAAACGGAGTTGCTGAGAGGAGAAACAGGACACTTATTGAAGCTGCAAGAACTATGTTGTCTGACTCTAAACTGCCTATCACCTTCTGGGCAGAGGCAGTTAATACTGCTTGCTATGTGCAAAACAGAGTTTTAGTAGTTAAGACACATGGTAAGACTCCTTATGAACTTTGGCACAAGAGGAAACCTTTCATTGGTTTTCTCAGGTCATTTGGATGTCCCTGCACCATCTTGAATACCAAAGATCAAATTGCCAAGTTTGCTGAGAAATCAGATGATGGACATTTCATTGGATACTCTTCCCAAGCTAAAGCTTATAGAGTATACAATCTCAGAACTAGAATTGTTGAGGAGTCAGCCAATGTGACTTTCAATGAGCACACTCCTTGTGTGGCTGGTTCTGGTCCGGATTGGCTGTTTGATCTTGATTTAGTTACCAATTGTTTTAACAAATCTTGTGAGCATGTTTCAGGATCTGCAGAAAATTTAAATACAGGTGATCCTGATCCAAGATTTGAGCTAGGAAGACCTTCAACTCATACATCTTCAGCTCCAGTTGGAACTACTTCAGCAAATGAGGTTTCTATCAGCACAATAATGACAAATTCAGCTGATACATCTGGTATGCCTTCAAATTCCAGCTCAGATAAAGACACCTCACTTGTAGAAGACAACAATGGTGATGGTGATAGTGATTAGGAATTTCTTGATGCTAATAACCATACCATAGATGACAACATCAATGATGTCACACATTCATTGGATCAAGTTAATCTTGATAAGTGTGATAATGTGGAGGGTGAATCTTCCAGACCAGATCTAAATTTCTCAAATTTGGATCTTTCCCAACAACTTGCTGTGATCCCTCAGCTAAGGATCCACAAGTCTCACCCCACCACAAACATCATTGGAGATGTTGTCACAGGGGTAAGAACAAGAGGACAAACCCATGAAGCAAATGTTTGTCTTCACTCTTGTTTCTTATCTCAAATAGAGCCCAAGAAAGTTGATGAAGCTCTAAAGGATGGAAGTTGGGTTGAAGCTATGCAACAAGAGCTGCTTCAATTCAAAAGGCAGAAAGTTTGGAACCTTTGTCCTCTTCCTCATGGGAAGACTACCATTGGAACCAAATGGGTTTTTAGGAATAAGAAGGATGATAGAGGAATCATCATCAAGAACAAGGCAAGACTAGTTGTTCAAGGATACACACAAGAAGAAGGGATTGACTACACTGATGTCTTTGCTCCTGTAGCAAGACTAGAAGCTGTTAGGATATTCCTGGCATTTGCTGCATCCAAGAACTTCAAGGTCTACCAACTTGATGTAAAGTGTGCTTTCTTATATGGAGTGATTGATGAGGAGGTTTATGTCAAACAGCCACCTGGTTTTGTAGACCCTGATCATCCTGATTATGTCTGCAAGCTTGACAAAGCTCTTTATGGGCTGCATCAGGCACCCAGGAAGTGGTATGAGACACTATCTGAGTATCTTTGTAAACATGGATACAGGAGAGGTACTATAGATGGAACTCTCTTCATCAAAGGACAGGGAAATGACTTATTGCTGGTTCAAGTATATGTAGATGACATCATCTTTGGTTCAACTAATCCAAAGCTCTGCAAAGACTTTGAGAAGCTGATGAAAGACAGATTTGAGATGAGTTCAATGGGAGAACTCAACTTCTTTCTGGGAATTCAAGTGAAGCAGGTTGAAGATGGCATCTTCATAAGTCAGTCAAAGTATGTTCAAGACATACTCAAGAGGTTCAACATGACTGATTGTAAGATTGCTAAGACACCCATAGCCAGAAACCACTCCCTTGGTCCAGATCTTGAGGGGGAGTGTGTAGATGAACACTTATACAGGGCTATGATTGGGTCTCTTATGTATCTTACAGCTAGCAGGCCTGATATCATGTTTGCTACATGTATTTGTGCAAGATATCAAGCCAACCCTAAGATGTCTCACTTAATCACTGTGAAAAGGATTTTAAGATACCTCAAAGGTGCTTCAACACTTGGTCTATGGTATCCAAAGAATCCTAATTTCAATCTGTATGCCTATACAGATAGTGATTATGGTGGTTGCAATATGACTGCAAAGTCTACATCTGGGGGATGTCAATTCCTTGGTGGAAGGGTTGTCTCATGGCAATGCAAGAAACAATCCTGTGTGTCTGCATCAACTGCTGAGGCTGAATACATTGCTGCTGCAAGCTGCTGTGCTCAAGTGCTTTGGATTCAAAATCAGATGCTGGACTATGGATTTAACTTCAAAGAGACTCCTATCCACATAGACAACAATAGTGCTATCTCTATCACTGAGAACCCTGTGCAGCACTCAAGGACCAAACACATCAACATCAGGTATCATTTAATAAGAGATAACTATGAAAAGGGATTAATTAAACTAGTCAAAGTTCATACAGATGAACAATATGCTGATCTGTTCACAAAAGCTTTTGATGAACAGAGATTTAAGTATCTGATATCAGCTATTGGGATGATTAACTTTGAGTAGACTTTTTCTTAAAACTAATTCTAATTATTTCTTCTTAAAATATGTGTGTCCTAAGTTGTCTAGTTCATCACTTTCATAAGCTCATGTTTTCTTTGGATGTAAAATTCTTTTTGAAGACTTTCCTTAGATTCTTGAAAATTTTCTGATACTTCGGAAGATAAAATTTTATCTTCGGAAGAAAAACATGTCTTCAAAATAAATAACTGTCTAAGAGATTTTACCTTCGGAAGAAGTAAATTCATCTTCCGAAGCTTAAAATTCTTATCTCAGACACTTATTCATTTTTAAGGACCTTTTCCTTCCGAAGCAAAATTAACCTTCGGAAGCTTTGTTTATTCCTATACAAAGCATCCAAGGGTTTATTTCTCTTCCGAAGCATAAATCTTCAAGACTCTCAGGAAAATCTTCCGAAGCCATTTTAGCTTCGGAAGCTTTTTCAATCAAAACTTCCGAAGACAAATTACCTTCGGAAGCTTTTCGAATTCCAAGAAAACTACTTTTTGAGCAAAAGTAAACTACCTTTTCAGAGGTGGGACCGACTTCCGGATTTCAAAGTTTATCCTCTTTCATTAACTTTGGTTCAAATCCCTTTTCACATAAATACCCAACGGTTCCCCCTCTTTCCCACTATCTTCCTCAATTCTACTATTTCTCTAACCTAATTCTCTAAACCGCCTTTGCTTTCTACCTTTCTTCACCCTTAAGCTTCTGAAATGGCCAACCTTAACCGCAGAAACAACCCAGATTTCTCCATGCAACTTCACAGGCAACATAATCAAGTTGCTCTGTTAAGCTCTGAGAAAGATGCAAGTTTCTCAGAGATTTGCCAATTCTTGACTCTGTCAAACTATTTCACCTCCCTGACCATTGATCCTACTCTATATGAGGATCACTTGCTTGAATTCTGGAAGACCTGCCAAGAGGTCATTATGGATGGGGAGAAGGCACTGTCTGCCACAGTGCAAGGGAGGACAATCTTCATCACTCCGGCCATCATTAACCAACATTTGCAGCTGGATGATGAAGAAGGTGAGGTGTCCTTCCCAAAAGAAGCTGTTAATCATTCTTTTGAGCAGATGGGCTATGAGGGAGATTTCTCTGTAAAGACCTTCAGGAAAGGGAAGGTCTCATCCCAATGGAAATTCCTGCTCCATGTGGTTATCCACAGCTTATCAAACAAGCATGGTGGATGGGACCAGATTCCTGAGGATCTCTCCTTTATAGTTCATGGAATGGTTCAGGGGGTCAAGTTCAGGTATTCACAATTTGTTTATACTAATTTACTTGCAAACTTAGACTCCTTAGAGTATTACATGTTTCCTAGATATGTTCAACACATTCTCAACTGTGAACTGGGCTCACAGTTGAGGGAAACAAGTAATATTCTTAAATTGGGACAGATGAAGCCCGGCATCTTTAAAATAATGAAGAAGCCAACTGTAGGCTTCTCAGGGGTAGAAACAGCCCTAGTCCCAAAAATGTTAGAGCTCATTGCTCAAGGTGACAACCTAGCAACACAAGCTAGTGTTGAACCCACACCTCTTTTATCCTTACCCCTAAAAAGACCAGAAATCACCCTCACCTACCAAAGAAAATCCAAACGAACCCCTGCTCAGGCTATTGAGTCTGTGCAGGCCCCCATATACTCAACCTTACAGGAAGAAGTGGACACTAGAGCTCCCACTTCTCCTGAGGAGCAAACCACTCCCATTACTTCACCTATCAGGGCTGAGGTTCCTCAAGCTCACCCTGATGAGCTCACTAGCCCAACAGCCTTAAGCCTTCACTCTGAGTCTCAACACTCAAGTGAACAACCTTCAGGGGACAGCTACCATCCCCAGCCTTTGGATCTCAACCAACCAATTCCCAACCTATCCTTCTACACTGATGAAGACTTAGGATTCAGTGAGTACCATGAGTCTCTCTTCTCCTCCCCTACTCAAAGAGAGATGAGTACCTCTGACTCTCCTCAGTCTATCCCACATCAGTCACCTATTACTGAGGTGGACACTTCTGAACCTGTTCAGGATGTCCATATGGAAGAGGCTCTCACTTTTGAAAGTGATTACATCATTAAGACCTCAACCATGGCAACTCAGCCCACTGGCATCTCAACTGAGGCTGCCAGTGAGCAGAGGAAAACCAGCAGCCAAGAAACTCAAGCTGGTGGTGAGAGAGAGGACTTTGGTCCAATCATCTCATCCCCCAATGATCTTCTGATGAAGATGAGGGGAATTTGAGACTAAAGGTGCAGAAATTGTCAAAAACATGCACCTATTTAGTCTCTAAGGTTAGTCACTTGGAATCTCAGGTGACTACCTTACAAAACAGGGTCAATGATCAGCAACTCCAGATTTCATATCTGAAGGAAAAACTAGCTGGGAGACCTTTAAGGAGAGCTCAACCAGGAACACAAGAACCTGTGGAAGTGATTGACTTATCCTCCAGCTCACCTATGCAAGTGGGTGATGCTACCAAAAAGGGGGAGAAAGTTGTTACAACCACAGAACCTGGGAGTTCTTCAGAGAGAATGGACATAGAGGACTCACCATCCTCACTTGCTGTTGTGCATTCTCAGCAACTTCCTCAAGTTCACATTAATGTGGACTCTATAGACTCTCTCATCAGGAGTCTCTTTGAGGAAGGTATACCAAGGGCTGTCTCATCTCCACCACAAGGAACTGGCAACTACATCATAAGGTGGAGGTATGATGATGACAGAAGAGCCCTTATACTTCACAGAGTTCAAGGCCAACAAGAAGTTTTTCAATTCCAAAGCCTGAGCTTCTATGAAAGACTGGATTTAGTCAACTTGCCACTTGTCAATCCAAGCAATTCAAGACAAGCTGACAGGCTGGCTCAAAGAATCCAAGACAGGATCCTTGCAGAGTTTCTCTAAGAAGGAGACTTAGGCAATCAGGCAATGTCATCGGTCAACTGGATGTTGAGGTGGACCCTAAGATTAGTTTCATAGGGGAAACCTTGACTGAAGGCCCAGTGGCAGAACCTGAGACCCCTGTCTCATCATCAACAACTGCTGCAGAGGTCCAAACTCCATCTGAGACACCTGCTGGTGAAGGTGTTTCTCAGCCTCTCTCTGGCCAGAGCATGGAAGCTACACCAAGCAATGAAGGCCAAGCCTCAATCCACCCTGAGTCACAAAGGTCTGTTGGTGACAAAGGGAAAAGGATAATGACTCCTGAGGAAATTGAGGAGGAGAGAGAGAGAGAGGAAAAGGAGACTAAGGGGAGAAAGTTCTACTGGGTCATCTAGCTTCATGCAAGCTGCAATCAGGGCTGCTCCCAGACCAAATACTCAAGATGATGAGTTAAGGGCAGTCAGGATTACCTATTTACAGACCAGGAACTATGACATTGATGAAATCATCTCCCTCCCCTTAGAAGAGTTAAATGAACTGGCTGACATGGAAGTGTCAAGAGAGATGAAGGAGAAAGAGGATGCAAGGATACTTCTCCAATTCAAAGAGGAGAAGAGACAGAAAAGACTTTACAAGCATGCTCCCACTCTCTCACCAGTTCAAGAAAGTCCTGCACAGGAAGATGTGGCTCCACAAGAACCTCAGGTAGATAAAGAAGAAGATAGGATCAAGATGATCAACTACCTGAGTGCCACAGGCTTCTATCAGGCAGATGCACTTCTTCCCCTGTCCTATGACTTCATTGAGTTTGAGTACTAAAGCAACTTGAGCTTGAGTTAGTCAAAGAAAGAAAGACAACTAAAAGGAAGCTAAGGGAAGAAGCTGCAAAGTCAAGAGCCATCATTCAAAAGAATGCAAAGAAGTCTGCTGACAGACAAAGAATGTGAGCTTCTTGAAGCTATATGGATTCTCCGGAAGGAGACTTGGCCCCATGTCTCTATCCACTATGGATGAGCATATTAGGGTGATCAAGCAGAAGATTAAAAGTGGAGAACTCATTGACTTGCACTCTCTTCCAAGTCAAGTCCCACCTGAAGTGGAGGTCAAGTTTGAACAACCAGAGACACCTCAACCAGCACCTCCAGCTGAGCCTCAGCAAGCTTCATCTTCTGATCCTAGGCAGGGTCAAACTCCCTCTCCTTCTGAACCTGTGAGGGAGGAACACCCAACTGAGAAAGACACTGATGATCAACATGGTGCTGCAGACCAGTCTTCTCAGTTAAAGACATCCAAGAGGAAGAAGAGGATGGCTTCTAAACCAAAGACTAAAAAGAAGAAGCCAAAGTCATCTACCTCTGCACCTCAGGCTGAATCAGATCAACCTGAGGAAGTGCATGATGAGGCAGCCCAATCAACTCCTATTCAAGTGGCTCCTCTAACAACTGAGACACCCATCTTGTCCTGGACTTACTCTACCAATCCAGAAAGATGGAATGTTATCAGAGATCAAGGTGTTGAGAATGTCTACTCATGGCAAGACATAATCAACTTACCTCTGCATGATCTCTTTGAGATGAGAAGATACTATGAGAGTCTTGATGATCCTGACCATCTAATGAAGAAAGGAATGGTCTGATTGTACTGAAGACTACCAACATTTGAAGATCTTCTAAGTGTTTTGGTAGCATCAGCCTAGGGGGAGTTTGTAAGGATTCCTTAAGTCTGATGCAACCCAAAACATCCTAAGTGTCTCAGCAACATGCACTAAGTACTGAAGTGAAGAATGCTTCGGAAGTTTTACACAATGCATTAGAAAATACTCTAAGTGTAAAATCTTCCGAAGCCAAGACCAATATCTTCCGAAGCCAAACATGAAGTCTTCCGAAGCCTCAGAGACAAAGTCTTCCGAAGCTTCAACCTATGAAGACAGATTTCTTCCGAAGACTTTTAGTACACATGCTTTATCTGATGTACTGTTCCATAAAGCACCTTTTCCGCTGCATCTCTGTAAAGTCACCAACTTACATGAGTTGGTGAAAAGGTCCATGCTTTTGGTAACTGTACATTGAGGTCTTGAGTCTGTAACTTTCCACTTTATGTACTTTATCCTTTTTGTAATGTATAAGGATGTGAGCTATGGCATGTCATAGTCACAAGGTCAAAAGGCAGATATGCCTTTTGATCCTACAATTGATTTTGTTAGTGTCTAGTCAATTGTATCCAGCTGGCTTTCAAAGTATAGCCGGCTGTAGGTTGTAGTATAAGTATTTCAAGTTCTTGTATCTTTCTTTATGCTTTGTAACACTTGTAAAAGAACTTGAGAAAGCAATATACTGCCTCCTTGAAACCCATACTCTCTTGTTCTGTCTCTTGCTTTACTTGTGTTCTTTGTATCACTTTGGTTAACCCAGTTCACTGTTTGATTAAAGTTTAGTTAATCTCCTCATTGTGTTGTTGTGTTGTAATTGTGTTTAAGCCCTTAAACGGTCCTGCATAAGCAATTGGAGAAATCTTGGGTACATTAAGTATTTATTTCTCACTCCTCTTTCAAGATTGAAAATGAAGCCATTCATTATCCACTTAGCCATATTGAATCTTCTGTTTGTGGCTAAAGCAATAATGGGAGATGCAATGTCTACTGGGAATGAATCCCAACCAGCACTTCGTTTAGACATGGAATGTTGAAATATGTAGCATAACAGCTTCCAATGCTTATACACTCGAGCTCTGAAAAATTGCTTTTTGGGGAAGTGATCAGGATGACCCATTTGTAGAAAAACCTCTCTACATTCATTGAAGGTATATTCTGATAAGTCTTCTGGGTCATTGTCACCAAGTCTTAGAGCTACTCTGATTGCTTCTTCAGAAACTTCAAGCATTCTTTCTGTTGTAATAGAAGCTCTTAGAACTTTGTTCCCTTCATCGTCTCTTTCAACTTGTGCAGTTCTCCAAAATCTTTTAATCAGTCTTCCATTGATCATTGGTCTAGCAAACATAGCATAGACATATTTTGTTCTGAGCAGAAATCTAATAATCTCTTCATATCCAATGGCTTCTCTGTTTTCATCATTTATGTATGCAGCCACATTGTGCTTTGGCTCAAACTTCAATTCTGCCATCTGCAAAATATAAAGAAAATAATATGAGAACATTGAATATTGTTTAATGAGATTCATTTCTACATATGACTTAGAAAATTTAACTTATAACTTTTCATTCAATTTTGACTTATTATTTTGACTTTTTATTTTGACTTTGATTTTGACTTTTGAATTGAGATTTTAATTTGTGAAACATTTAACTTTATACATTTTGAATTTATTATCTAACATTTGAATTTTGACTTATTTACTTTTTGAAAAATAATATATTTTTTTTTAATTTTAAATCTGTCTGTTCATCTTCTTCTTCTTCCATCGAAGAACCGACTGATCAAACTATTATCAAATCATTTTCACTTTCAGATCATGAACTTTACATCAACCTACTGAACGAAATGATCTGCCCAAGATATATATTAAATTGATGTGGCTAGTGTGATATGATCCAAGTCGGGTCATACCCAATAACAAGCCAAACAAACACCGACAAATATTTATTTGTTGATTAGATCAAACAAATAAATATAAACACCAATTTAGAAACCGGGTTTTCTAAATCATTGCTTTTGCAAATGAACAAGTTTATATATATATATATATATTTGTTCATATGGGATTATTTGTTCATTTTTTAAATTAGTTAGACAATGACAAATAATAGTGTGTGTGTTAGTGATATAAAATTAAAATGGTTTAATTTTACATCATAAGGGTGCAAGAGTGTTTTAGTTTTTATTAAAAATTTGAATCAAAGGGGAGACAAAGGGTGCCAAATTCGGCCGCCCCTTTGTCTTGGTTCCCCCCCCCTTTTTTTAGTTCCAAGGCCATGCATTACTTTCCCACTTGAACACTCTTGCATCCTCTCTCTTTCTCACACACACACACTTGAGGAACTCTCTCAATCTCTCTCTCTCTCTCACGGTTTTGAAGGAGAAAAGAGGCAGAATTTTCAGCTTTCAAAGTGGTTTTGGTTGCTGAAAATTTGGTGTCAAGATTCCTAGCAATCAAAGGTGTTTGTACAAGCTTGGGGTATCACCTCTTGAGGTCTTCTTCCTTGAAGATTCAGCCACGTTTTTCATCTTCTTTCACCTCAAGAAATTCGGTTTTTGAGCTGCTACAAAGGTTGTATTTTCACCATCTTATGTTCTTTATTGTATGCATTGTATATGATCCATGGCTTGGGGTTCTTTATTAAATGGGTTTAATAATCATCTTATTAACATGTTTTAAAACCTATATTTTCCGCTGCGTTTTCATATAAACAAGGTTATATGAGCTTTGATAAACATGTTAAAACCCCTACACCTACTCACAATCAGATACTTATCAATAAACCAGAGTCAATTTTAGATATGATTCACATTTGATTAGTTAAACTTCGAAGTATATAGTGTTCGAACGCACAAATAGCATTCAAACGCCTATACCTATAATTTGATTTAACCAAAAAAATTACTAATTTGAATCACAAATTTACGTATATAGATCCAAATACTATCTACAATCAACAGGATTTGATGAAATCACAAATGAAATGAGAGATTGATGATGAGTGATAGTCGAAAGTTCAGGGGTTTTGTCTGTGGAAATTTGAATGTGAATGAGGAAATAAGTGTAAGTGTTCAATTTATATTAAGTGAAATTTGGACGCATGAGCCCTGTTTGGGCGTATGAAACCCTAAAATTTACTAACTTTTTAGACGCATGAGCACTGTTTGTGCGTTTTGACTCAGACGCATGGGAACTGTTCAGACGCATAAGCACTATTTAGGCGCTTTTGCACTGTTCAGTCGCATGGACTTTTCTGAAACGTCTAACACTTGTAATTTTGAAACTTTTCAACTATGTAGACGCATGAGACATGTCAAACGTCTAACACTTGGTCAAAGTCAAATTCATTCACTGTTTAGGCGTATGGGATTATGACAAACGCCCAACACTTGATTAAAATCATGGACTTATAACAACTATTTAGGCGCATGGAATGTGAAAAACGCCCAACACTTGTATACTTCCATGGACTTATTACAACTGTTTAGACGCATGGGAATGTATCAAACGTCCAAACACTTGTATAATTCCTGAAAATTTCATCATGCTCCTATTTAGACGTATGTGCACAGAGTTGACTTTGTTGACTTTCATGAGTTTAACACTTGTGATTTTCCAAATTCTTCACCTGCACACTGTTTAAAAATATTAGTAATATTTCATACTAATATTTAAACATTTTAAGCATAATTTTGAATTTTTCATAATATTTAACTTTTAGTCCCTCAATTTTGAACTGTTTTCATTTGGCACTCTCAATTCACAAATTTTATTTTCTTTTTATTTTTAAAATTTTATGTTGTCCCTTCATTTTATTGTCAACATAAAATCAATTATCATCTAATTTTCAACTTTTGACAGAAGCATTTTCATTTGCAAATTTATGTATGTTCATATTATATTTTTCAAAAATTACATTTTCAAATTACACAAATACTTTGAACATATAGCATCATCATTTCAATTCGACATTTTAATTTTGATTTTGATTATTTTGTGAGAACAACTCTTTCATTTATTACTCCCCCTAAACTTTTAAGTTTGAAAAAACTTATAAGTTTCCTAGGTAAGATAATAAGATCACACATCACATTGTGACATTGCCTTCACACACTAAAAAACATGCATAGAAGCAAAATGAAAGCAGAATCAAAATCTAATATAAACAAAAGAATTAATGTCTGCAGTGAGATCATATTAATGAAGATCAGCACATTAAAATAAAAGAAATGTGAATAGTCATAGACAATAAATAAATCCTGATCAAGTGTGTTGCAGGTTAGTGATATCACAGCAAAGGAGACACAAGATCTAAGGACAGATAATGAGTGTTTTTGACAAAGTATCAACTCACTTACTTTTTTAATTCTTGGATTGATTAGGGTAGATTTAGATATGACATGATGTAAATCATACAGAGACTAAGAGAGCTCAACCATCATCATGACATGCAAGAAAGAACACATACTCAACTTATTACCTGAAACATATGTATCACCAGAGTTGATGTCACTTAAATTAATTGAGAATGATCAAGGATAACCATTTGATCAGCTCTGACTATTCATTTAAATAGTTTGTGCACATTGGCATCTTTTGCATCAAAGAGAGAATCCAGGTTTGTAATCACTTACAACAAAGGATATCTCAGCACTTCAGGTCTATGATGACTCATAACAGAGAAGTGATATGATGCTTTGTAATAGATCTCATGATTAAACACAGTTTCAAAAGGTGTGAGAGGTGTAACTTAACAAGAATTCAATCTGATAAGCCAAAACAACTCAAAAGTACTCAGATGAATACACACAAGCATTAAGATTTAGTTTGATCACAAGAATTTACTTTTTCAGCATAATAGTCAGATATTGTCTACATATCATATCTGATCATGCCAGACTTTATTAATGAGTGAAGTATGCAACTGATCTCACTAATATACTATCATTTCTCACATGTTGCATAACATATTCCTTTCAAAAAAATGTAAACTGATAATTAGAAAAAAGACTCTATTTTTGTAGTTTTGATTTATATTTTTGTATTTGATTTTTCTAAGAAAACAAGAATCACACACACACAAAATATAAACAGGCAATTAACAATGAGAGGATCACTTATTATGATCTTTTGATTTAGGGAGTTCACATATGATTTATACGACCAATTGACTCTACTAAATACTCAAACCGTCCTGGTAGGAAGGCTTTAGTAAATATATCTGCCAACTGTTTTTCTGTTGCAATTTGAATCAATATGATTAATCCTTTTTTGGAGTTTTCTTTGAGAAAATGATATCGAATTTCGATATGTTTTGTTTTTGAATGTTGAACAGGATTAGCTGTTATGAACATAGCAACAGTGTTATCAATGTAAATTGGTGTTTTAAGAAAATTGAACCCATAATCCAGTAGTTGATTTTGCAACCAAAGGATTTGAGAACATCCTGCTGATGCAGCAATGTACTCAGCTTCTGCAGTTAAAACAAAGACATTTGTTTGTTTCTTACATTGCCACGAGACTAGTAGGGGACCAAGAAATTGACACCCACCCGATATAGATTTTCTATCTTGACAAAATCCACCATAATCACTATTTGTATATCCATGTAGTTCAAAGTTACCCTCGTAAGGATACCAAAGCCCTAAGGCTGGTTTACCTTTGAGATACCTGAATATCCTTTTGATAGCAATTAAGTGAGATTCTTTCGGGTCTGATTGATACTTGGCACAAACACAAACAACATACATAATGTCTGGTCTAGATGCAGTAAGGTACATCAAAGAACCAATCATTTATCTGTATAACGTTTGGTCAAGAGATTTTCCTTTTGGATCAGGTTCAATCTTCGTGTTAACATCTGCTAGAGTTCGTATGGACTGACAGTCTTGCAACTTAAATTTCTTCAAGAGCTTGTCGACAAACTTCTCTTGATTGATGAAGATTCCATCTTCAGTTTGCTTGACTTGAAGTCCAAGAGAGCTGTAATTTCTCCCACAGAACTCATTTGGAACCGAGATTTCATGATTTCTTCAAATTCATTGCACAATTTTGGACTGGTAGAACCAAATATGATGTCATCAACGTACACTTGTACACATAAGAGATCATCATTATCCTTCTTTATGAATAAAGTTGGATCAATTTTCCCTCTTGTGTATCCATGTTGGATTAAGTGTTGTGATAACGTTTCATACCAAATTCTAGGGGCTTGATGAAGTCCATATAAAGCTTTACTCAGCTTATATACTCGATGTGGAAATTTTGCATCCTCAAAGCCTGGAGGTTGCTTCACAAACACATCGTCAGTGATAGGACCATATAGAAATGCACCCTTTATGTCCATTTGATACACCTTGAATTTCATGAATGAGGCATAAGCCAGGAAAACTCGAATGGATTCAAGTCTTGCAACTGGTGCAAACACTTCATCATAGTCTATTTCTTCTTCCTGTGTGTATCCTTGTGCAACTAGTCTCGCTTTGTTCCTTATTACAACACCACGATCATCAGTCTTATTTCTAAATAGCCATTTTGTGCCTATTGCATTTTCTCCTTCAGGTAGATCCACCAATTTTCACACTTCTTGTTTGCGAAATTGAAGTAATTCTTCTTGCATGGCTTCTATCCAACTTGTCCTTTAATGCTTCGGTAACATTTTTAGGAACAATTTGAGAAAGAAAACAAGAGTATAAGCACACGTTTGCTTGTTCTGATTTACTCCTTGTTGTTCTCTCATTCAATGGACCAATAATCTGAGAAATTGGATGATTCTTGTGAATACGAGATGTTAGAATCTCATCACATTGAACATTAACATCCAGATTTGTTTGGCTCAAGTTGGAAAGCTCATGTAACAAAGTAGAAGAATGTTGATTGAAGTTTGAAACTTGAGTCGGTGAGTTAATAAAGTAATCAAAGTTGCCAGTATCAACTACATCACCAGAGATGGATGATGTTCCTGACTCAGGTATCACAAACTCATTACCATCACTAGGAAAATGTTGTGATCCTTCGTGATCAGATGAAACTGAATGACCTGAAATTGTATTATCATGATTTTGTATTGTTGATTCCTTGACAAATGATAAAAATGGGTAGTCTGAGCTAGAATCATCTGGGTCATCAGAATCTGAATCCACACTAAAAGATCCAAGATCTCCTCTTGAGTTCTTCTTACCTGTGGAATCAAGACAATTTGATTGATTAAACAAGTTAGATTGAAGAGAGTTTGATAATGAATCTAAATCAAATAACCATGCAGGACCATTTGAAACTAATGGAAAAGAATTTTCTAGAAATTTAACGTTGAATGTTTTAAGAATGATATTTGTCCTAGAGTTATACACTCGATAGGCTTTTGAAACAGATGAGTATCCAACAAAAAATCCATTATCAGATTTTGCTTCAAATTTTCCAAATTGATCACTTGAATTAAGAATCATAACAGGACAACCAAATGATTTTAAAAACTTTATGTTCGGTTTCCTGCTAAACATTAACTCATATGGAGTTTTCATTTTATCTTTCACAACTAAGATTCTATTCTGAACGAAACACGCAGTTGATATAGCTTCATGCCAAAAAGTGATAGGAATTTTTGCATCAACTAACATAGAACGAGCAGCTTCAATCAGTGTTCTATTCTTCCTTTCAGCAACTCCATTTTATTGAGGAGTTTTGGGAGCACTGAACTGATGAGCTATCCCTTTCTGTGCATAAAACATTTCAATGTTAGCATTTTTGAATTCCTTTCCATTATCACTTCTTATTATTTCACTTTATTTTCTAATTGATTTTCAACTTTAATGATAAATTCTTTTAGTAAATCAGTCGTTTCAGATTTGGCATATAGAAAGAAAACCCATGAAAATCTTGTATAGTCATCAATGATAACTAAACAATATGATTTTCGTCCAATACTCTTGACATTTGTTGGTCCAAAAAGGTCCATATGTAACATCTGAAGAGGTTTGGATATTGAGTTTATAGGCTTGGACTTATAAGACGCTCTGTGTTGCTTTCCCTTCAAACATGCGGAGCAGTGATCAGTTGTTGCAAACTTCTTAGATGGAAGTCCAATGACATGATTCCCTGCTACAAGCTTGTTCATATTCTTGAAATTTGAATGTCCGAGACGTCTATGCCAAAGCTGGCTTTCATCTTTTGATGCCTTAGCAATTAGGCATGTTGTTTCAGTTGAAGGATCGACTTGAGAGATATCCAGCTTGTATACATCTCTATCTCTTTCAGCTGTGACAATCAACCAATCTTTGCTTATCTTGAAACCTGGCTTCAAAACATAACAGAATGAATCATCAAATAGAACAGAATATGATTTATCACATATTTGAGATACGCTTAAAAGATTAAAGTTCAACTGTGAACAAAAGTTGACTTTATCAAAGCTTATTATCCCATTTGATACTGTTCCTTCTCCGGTTATTTTTCCTCCAGCATCACCACCAAAGACGACATGAGTTCCATCTTTTAACTTAAAATCTTGTAACAAGGCAGGATTGCCTGTCATATGCCCACTACACTCACTATCCACATACCATGTATTGAGTGGTCTTTTTGGGCGTACCTGCACAACAAGAAAATTAAGTTGAGATATCTACCCAAGCCGAGATGGTCTTGGGTTTTCCAAATTTATCAACAATTGTAAATTGTTTGTAATGAAGATTATTCAAATTAGGTTTATTCTTGATGAATTTACCAATTTTATTTTGGAAATTGTTTTGAAAATTATTTGATTTATTTTTGAGAACATTCATATCGTTTGATTGATCAACTTTTGAAATGTATTGATGACTAACATTTTTATTAGTCATCCTTACATATCTTGGTATGAACTGTTCTTGCATATTTTGTTTAGATCTAACATAATTGTTCTTTGGAAAAGATCTCAAACCTAAAGAAGGTTGATTAGTGACTTTTTGAAATCCATTAGTTTGATTTCTCAGATATTGTGGATTAACAAAGCCTTTGCTCATGTTTGATTTTGCAAAGTTTCTAGTAAGAGGTCTATTTCTAAAGTAACAATTTGCAGTATTGTAAGTCTTTTCATCACAATAAGTACAATATTTGTTAAAATAACAATCTGCTGTCGAATGAATTCTCATGTCACATATGTGACAGTACTTGTTGAAGTAGCACTCAGTAGTATTGTGATTTTTCATATCACAAATTTCACAGTACTTTTGTGGAGTTAAAAATAGCTTTTTGTTCACTTTTGACATTAACACAATGTTTGATTTTGGTGTCAAATAGTTAATCTTTTGTCTTTGATTTTTCACAGTTTGATTTTGTGCCAAATTATTATGCATTTGTTTAACATGAACTTCCTTCTTGAATGCATTAGGAACAAATCTTTTTGCTACAGCGGAAATCTTGGAATCTGAACTTGATTTCAGATCAGAGTGAGATTTGTTCATAATAGTTGCTTTGTTGTGTTGAAGATAATTCATATTTAACAAACCAGCTGACACAAATTTTATTGGTTTCAGTTTGGTTGTTTGATTTGTTGCTTTAATCAAATTTTCTGAACTTTTGTTTTGTGGATGTTGCTTTTGATGATTTCTTTCTTCTTCTTTGATTCTTTGATTTAGAAGAACTTGGTTTACTTTCAAATTGAACATCGTCAGAAGAAGATTCCTTTTCAGATTGAACTTGTTTCAGATTAATGGTGTTTGAATCTTCTGATGTTCCTACCTGTTGTTTATCTTTGCTTTAAACTTTAACTTCTTCTAATACAACATGAATTTTATCAGAAGTGTTTTGTTTTGGTTGTTTTGGTTCATAAGATTTTATCTTGATTGGATGACCATTTTTGATCTTTTCTTGATCATTTTCAACAAACACTTGAACATTTTCTTTTTCTTCTTCTGAATTCTTGTTTTTGATCTGGAAAGCTTTAAGTTTAGCTTTATTCTCTGGAGAATGATCATGAGTATTGAAGTTCTCTGGTAGTGTGTTCGTAATAGATTCATGCATAGGTTTATGAGTGAAACATAACCCTGCTTTTTGTTTATCTTTTCTTTCACGTACAAGTTTTTCTACTATCATTTTTGAACTTTTTACTTTTGCCAGATCCATTTGAGTAGCAGCATGTGCTATTTTCTCTTGTTCAAGATTCTTGGTCATCTCTTCCAATTGTTTAGAAACAATTTCTAAATCTTTAAAGTTTTGTTCCATAAAGTTTGAAGAGAGATAATCTTTTGATCTACTGTTTTGTGATCAGATTTTAGTTTGCTATGCATATATTCTTCTTGTTTTAGCTTCTCATAGATTTTGAATGAGTAGTTTCTGTAGTATTCAACATGTTCATAGCATGATTTAGTGCAAAGTTTTTCTCTCACTTCAGATGGGATTTCAGGAAATTTTTGAGCTGTGGTTTCAGATTTTGAAGTTGAAGAGTCAACCTTTGGTTGATCAGACTGTGCCATTAGAGCTACTTCATTTGTATCCTCCTTATGATCAGACTTGTCACTCCAATCATAGTCATCTTCTTCATCATCACTTTCCACTTTTGGATCATTGTTTTCTGACCAATCTTCTCCTTGAACTTTTGCAATAAGAGATAAACTTGATGTTGAATCATTTGTAAACTGATCTGCATATGCATTCCAATCATAACCATCTTTAATGCTGACTACTAGAGCTTTCTTGGTTTCTTCAGATGATTTAGTTTCATCTTTAAGCTCAGGCATTGGAAGACTTTGATAAGGCTTTTGAAAAGTCTTCTGAGCTGGTTGAAACCATTGATCGCTTGAACTTGATTTAGCATTTCCTCCATTGTTCCTTGGAGCTTTGCATTCTCTGAGAAATGTCCATAACTGTTACAGTTAAAACATCTAGATTTTGACTTGTCAAATCCAACAGTCTTGTTAGCACCTGGCTTGTATTTCTTGTTGACATAAGAATGTTTTTGTGTCCTGTAGGCAATCATCACCATTTGCTAGTTTAAGTCCATATCTTCAACATCTTCAGGATCCATCTCAAACAAATCCTGCAAAACAAAATCTAGTTGAGTTAAATGGCTACCTTGATATGCTTGAAAACTAGCCATAAATGCAGTGAATGCAGTTTTAGACTCTTCATCCTCTAATAGGATGTTAATCACATCTTTAACTTTGCTAGATTTAGCAGAGTTAAATGAAGAAGTCTCTGTTTGAACATTTGATGTTTGGGACTGAGATTTAGGAGGAGATTAAGAATGAGACTGAGTTGTATAAGCAGGAGCACTGGTAAATGATGAGTCAGTGAAGAATCCTGCTCCAACAAACAAATCTCCCTCTTCTTCTGTGCTTTTCTCACTCTTTGCCATAAATGCATTCTCAATAGTGGTTGTAGGAGAAGCAACAAACTGATACTGAGACATTGATGCTGCTCTATCATTGTTCCTTGAGCAACAAACTTATACTGACTCTATCTTTGCAATAAGTAGATCTAGATCCATAGGGAACTTCTCAGTATGCTTTAGTAGGGTAACTGGTTGTTTCCATGATGAGGGTAAAGCATTGAGTAGTCTGAGATTTAGATCTTCAAGAGCAGGCTTAATACCAGCTGTTGACATCTCAGTTGTAAGTTGAACAAATCTGTTCATCATCTGATTTATTGTTTCTCCAGACAAATGTTGAAACAACTCTAATTGTCTTTTCAACTTTTGTTTCTTGAGATTTTGAATCTCCTTTCCTCCTTCACATATGATCTTTAAGGCTTTATATAGAGTGTATCCAGTTTGATATGCCTCAAGCCTTGCAAGAACTTCCAAAGGTAGTCCTTTACACATCAAGGAATATGCTTTAATGTCATTCTTTACTCTTTTCAAATCATCTCCTTGAAGACCATCTTCATGATAGGGTTCTGGAGAATCTTTAGTGTAAACAAACCCTCTGTCAGGCCCATCTGTGATTATAGGAATGTATGGTCCTTTTTCTATAGATTTCCAAAGATCAGTGTCAATGGAATTAAAATGTTGTGTTAGCCTCAGAGACCAATTTTTGAAATCAGCTCTATTTTTAAGTTTTGGAACTCTATTTTCAAAATCTTCTGATTTCACCATTCTTATATTTTTGTTGATTTTCTTAGATTTTGAATTAAGAAAATGAATGAAAAAGTTTTTGAAAATTTTTCTTTAAAAAAATTCAAAGTGTCAAAGGTGATGCGCCTGAACAGTGTTTATACTCCAAAACAGTTGATGCGCCTGAGTTGAGAAACGTCTAAGGGAATGCCTTAGAAAATTTTCTAAAACGCCCAAGGTTGATGCGTCTAAACAGTTATAAAACGCCTGAACAGTTGTCAAGCGCCTAAACAGTTGTCAAGCGCCTAAACAGTTGTCAAGCGTCTAAATAGTTGTAAAACACCTAAACACTTGTAATCTTTCTCAACAAAGATGATACGTCTGGAATTTTTCTCTTCAACGGTAGTCAAACGTCTGAACTAAAAAACGTTCACATAGTGTTAATGCGCCTACACAGTGTTAAAGCGCCTAACACTTAGACAAATTTTTCAGTCAATCTCAGCTCATGCGCCACATTCATCATGTTCATATGAATGTAACTAACTCAAATCTTCTGAATTCTTCAAATGTTGATGAATTCGATTGAAACTTTCCAATTAAGTGTGTTTTATGCCGATAATCATTCTTCTAACATCAATTTCTTTCAATTTCAACAACAAATCACTCAATTTTGAAATTTTCAGTCCGAAATATGTAAACCTTTTTCGAGCACAAATTCAACAAATTGACTTGAATTTGATGAATTTAACTACTAATTGTGATTCAAATCATGTTTCTGATGATGAAACAGATATGAAATTCACAAATTTTCAATAGAATTGTATATCAATCACAGATTCAGTGAAATTTTTGAGTTCGACAACTTCAAATATATCTCACTAATAGCTTACCAACAGCTCTGATACCATTTGATAGGATCAAATGTACCAATCTGTGATGATTTATGAACACAATTCAATGAAATACACACAAAGTAATCAAATCAAGCAAGATATCAACAAAATTCAAAGTTTCATTAATATCAAACAAAGACAATTACAAAGTGTGTAGCAGGTTCGAATACAATTCTATTCAACTGATTCAACTAGTTTCCTACTACCTGTAAGTCTAAGCTATTTATAATGAAACAAAAAGTAAAGGAACTAACTAATTACAAAACTAGTCCCTATACTAATACAAAGTATTAAAAGACAACTAAAGACAACATGTTAATCTTTCTTAGAGCACTAACATCCTCATTATCCTCATAGGGTATACAAGCTAGATAAAGCCTTGTATGGTCTTCATCAAGCAGCAAGAAAGTGGTATGAAACACTATCATCTTTCTTGCTCAAGCATGGCTACAAAAGAGGAACCATTGATCAGACACTCTTTCTCAAACAAGAACATCAAGATCTCTTAGTTGTTCAAATATATGTTATGGACATTATATTTGGCTCAACTAATAAGAGATTGTGTGTAAATTTTGAAGAGCTGATGAAATCTAAATTTCAGATGAGTTCAATGGGTGAATTAACCTTCTTTCTTGGTCTTCAAGTTCATCAAAAACCAGATGGGATATTCATCAATCAAGAAAAATACATACATCAAATTTTGAAGAAATACAATCTTGCTGAAGTATCCTCATGCAAAACACCATCATCAACAATTGACAAGATTGTTCCTGATCCTTCAGGAAAATCTATTGATCAAAAATTATATAGATCAATGATAGGTTCACTTATGTATCTAACTGCCAGTAGACCTGACATTATGTTTGCTGTGTGTGTGTGTGTGCTAGGTACTAATCTGATCCAAGGGAGTCTTATCTGAATGCTGTAAAAAGGATTTTCAGATACCTCAAAGGAAAACCAGGACTTGGTCTTTGGTATCCAAAGGATGGTGACTTTACACTCTACTCATACTCAGATAGAGACTATGGTGGATGTAACAGTAACAGAAAATCAACAACTGGTGGATGTCAATTCATCGGACCAAGGCTAGTATCATGGCAGCGCAAGAAACAAACCAATGTATCTGTATCCACAGCTGAGGCTGAGTACATAGCTGCTTCAGCTGGTTGCTCTCAAGTCCTTTGGTTGCAAAACCAATTGCTTGACTATGGTTACAACTTCCTTCAAACTTCAATGTACATAGCAATTCTGCTGCTATGTTTATAACTGCTAATCCTGTGCAACATAGTAAAACAAAACATATTGAGATAAGATATCATTTTCGGAGAGATTGCTCAGAAAAGGGTTTGATTAAGTTAGTCAAAGTGGATACAACAAATCAGCTTGCTGATTTATTCACTAAAGCCTTTGATTCAGTCAGATTTAATTTTCTAATTGGGTCTCTAGGCATGATTAACTTAGATTAATCAATTTGACAAACAAAATACTGTGTGTAATGATGCTTCATCATGACATATGCATGGGAAATGGTAGTACACTATATCTTTGCTTATTCCTGAATTCATAAATAACAATAAATCTAAGCAAGTTTCTTGATATGTAAGTAGATTCATCTTGAGTGGAAACTACACTGAGTGCATGCCAAACATAATGCTAAGTGATTGTTTGTGGGAAACTTCATTTTGAGATTACAAAGTGAGTCTTATTCTGATGTGACCAAATCACTCATCTAAACACACTATGTACCAACACTTTATAATATCTATCTTTGCAAATCATACTCCCTCTGTTTTGTGTGAACAAAGACCTGGGTGTATGATCACCATACTGAATATCAGTTACAAAAGGTGAAAAGATCATGATCCTCATCATCCCTCTATTTTGTGTGAACAAAGACCTGGGTTAAAGGCACCTCTGTTTTACGTGAGTAAAGACCTGGTGACCTGATGATAATCATTTCTAAGCTCTCAAAAGAATCTTATGTGATCAATTGTATATTAATCTAGAGCTTTTACATCATTGCATTAATGAGATGCCCAATGCATCTCAAGATAAAACTTATAACTTAAAGTACATAGTTCTTAAGTGTGAAAAGTGATTATTTGACTTGCAAAGGGAGGACAAAATCTTTGTGAATTGAATGTGAAGCCCATAACATTTATTTCCAAATCAATATGAAAACATGATAAACAGCATGCCTAGTTGATACATGAGCTCTTGTATGGATTTAAGTGGACAATATACTTGCAATCAGAACTTTGTTCAGGTATCAATTCAACAAATAACTCATTAGGAAAAGGCTTAGTATTATAGTATGATCCCATCATATGTGTATATATGTCTGAGCATCATCATACAGTTAAATGTCACTCATGCTATTCTTCTTAGAAATTTATGATAAATGCTTAATGTCATCATTAATCACAAATTTAGGGGGAGTAGAATTCATGAAGTTAAGTTTATCAATCAGCAGCTTTGTCTATTTCATTATCAATTTGAAGGAATTGGAATCTGAGCACCATCTTAGCTCCTGGATACATGAAATTTTCTTTAAAATTATTTTTAAGCTTTCTTGTGCTAAATTGTCATGAATACAAAGTCAACAAGGTCCAAAAGCAATAAATGGTTCTTAGCAATGGACTTGGACCATACAACAATATTTCTCTGCATTGTGCCATCTTAAGCATCAGCAGAAGCTACAGTGTTGAAAATTTAAATGTTTATCCGTAGATTGGTAAACTACGGATGAGCAAAGATCAACAAATATAATTTAATTTCATAGTTTGGTAATCTATGAAAATGTAAGTTATACTTCATCAGTAGATGTCGTTAATACATCCTCAGATGATTTATGGGATCCGTAGATGATCTGCGGAAGAATTTGTTGAGGGTCCCACTTCATTAAAGTAATAAAATTAATGTGTCTAAGAGTATAAATGATGTTGTTTGACTTTAAAATTCATTATTCGCTTTTTCAGTTCACTTTTCCAGACCTAGAAAAACACACTCTTAACAAACTTTTTCCCCTTCTATAACATTCAAATTTTACCAAATCAAAACATCAAATTGTTTGATATGTGCTGTGCTCTCAGATCGTTGTGTTCAAGGTAAAACATGTCGTAATGTTTCAATAATTAACCATTCGAATCTCGTTTAATCTCACAACTATTCGTATTCTCAGTGTGATTCTAACGAAATCTTTTTCTTCTGAACAGATGGATAATCGATTTGCGAAAGAGCACAATGTGTGTGCCTTCTTAAACCCTGATGATCCTGTTTTAGTAGGGTGTCAAGACATTATCTGATATCTAAGAAGATCCATGCTGTTCTATGTCTTATCAGCAGAGCCTGTAATTCACCAATCGCACATCATTGATTTCTGGAACTCCGCCCAAATAGAGGAAGATGTTCAAGTTATTGTGGCTGATGTGAAGAATCAAAGACTGAGAGTGGATGAACAGACAATAAGAAGGGTTCTTGAGTTGGGAGATATAGAAGCTGGTCACCCTGATGTGTTTGACAATGAATATATAGAAAAAACCTTTCTTCTGATGGGGTATGATGGTGACTTCGAGAAAGGAGAAATAAAGAAAGGAAGACTCTGCAAGCCGTACAGATTTCTCTGCCACACTTATCTTGAGTGCATCTCAAACAGGAAATCTGGACTTGACAGATTTTCAAGGGATATCTCTTCAGGCATTATTGGTGTTTTTGAGGAAAGAACCTACAATTACTCAAAGTACATCTTCAACTGCTTATGTGATCACACCAAAGTACAGAAGGCTGACAAGATGTACATGTTTCCAAGGTTTCTGCAACTAATCATCAACGTTGATCTGCCTGGAACTAGTGTGGATGGTGATGTGTTCGTTCAAGCACACCTTGGCAGATCCATACAGAATAAAATATCTGGGAAATATGAAGGAAGAGACATGCCCATGTTTGATCATGTGGTAGATGCTCATGCAAACATTCCTCAAAAGCTTGTGTTGGAAGATCAACAGGAGGTTTCATTAACCAACTCTGTTCAAGACACTCACTTACCGGATATATTACCCATACATCATCAACCTCAACCATCCCTACCAAATTCACCTGCCAGCCAAAACACAAAATCTCTCTCTCCAATTCACCCTCTATCACCAAATCAACAACAAACACCCCAACCAAATTCACCTGCCAGCCAAAACATAGAACCTATCTCTCCAATTCACCCTCAATCACCAAATCAGCTTCAAATGCAACTTTTTTAACAACCTCCGAATCCAGAAAATTCATCCACTAAGAGCATTTACACTGGGGAGACAGAGTTAGCCTCACAAGCAAGTACAATTCAAGTGTCGTTAACCAAAACTTAATCCCATGTACTCTCAAATGAAACTAAACCAGTCTCTCCGGTCACTGACCATCAACAACAACAACCACATCAAGAACCAGAAGATCAAGCTATTGAGGCCAGTTCAAGCTTAGCAAGTGTAGCCCATGAAGAAGTAAATGATGATGAGATTGCTTCTCAACATCATGAAGAAGAAGAAGAGGCAAACTATGTTGATGTGATTGCCTACAATGAAGATGATCTAAGTGATACTGATATCCCCTGTCAGCAAGAGTTATCTAGTTGCTGAATACAACAAGCTTGTTCTGAAGTCTAACAATAGAAAGCAAAGAATTCAAGAGTTGAAGGGAGTGATGAAAGTAAAAGATGATCAGCTGATGAAGCAAGAATCAAGTCTGAAAAGATTAAGGGAGAACATACAAGAAAACAATGAAGTGATTGATGCATTGCATGAGCTGGTTAAAGAACTTAAAGACTCAGCAAAGAATGAGAATATTGAAAATAAAAAGCTAAGGCTGAAGGTTGGTCAAATGAGTGACTCTCTCTATGATCAATCAGCTTTGTTGAGAAGAAAAGAAGAAGAGATTGATCAGCTGAAGATGAAGATATATGCTATTGAATCAGAGCAACTAAAGAAACCTGCTGAAACTTCAAAGCAACTTATTCAATACTCAAGAAAAAGGAAGTATTTGGGTTCAACAAATATACAAACAATCAATATTGAAGAGACACTCAAGAAGTCAAGGCATACATCTTCGGAACACACTTCTACAGTGGATGTGTCACCATTAAAGCAAGTAACTCATGATGAAGATGAAGCTGAGAGTGATGCTGAATGGAAAGAGCTGATTGAAGATGAATCTAACAAAGATCAAGAAGAATCAAAGACTAATGTTCTTCTTACAACAAAATACATTATGGAAGAGAGGCCCGAGTCATCTGTGTTTATGACACTGATCAATCAAGGGTTCCCATTTGACATGGTTGAAAGAATGGACTTGACTGAGATGAAAGATATGCTGAAAGAGTTTGGGCTTGCTAGGTTCATAGTTCCAAATTGTGACTATGAAGCATTCACCACTTTTCAAGCCATTCAGAAAATCAAGAAAGATCTAGGTCACTGTGATACAACAAAACTGAGCAAGTACAATATGGTATGTTGGCTACAGGGTCACAACTATAAGGGTCATGAGCTTAAAGGAAGAAGTATTGCTGAGCTGAGAAGAATGATGGAACATGTAATGTCTTTTGAACTTGATACTACAGTCAGATTCAGAACTGAAGCTCCACACCCATCTTATGAGCAACAAAGCAAACTTCCTGCTGATCCTATAACTGTTGAATCTAAAGATCAGCACAAAGGAAAAGAAAAACTGATCAGAGAACCAAGAGCAGTCATTCCTGGCAAAGTGTGGACATTGGGAACAACAGTCCGAGAAATCACAGAGAAGAAGTCTACATTAATAGAATTGTTTGACCACATTACTAGTCCATCCTCTCTAGAAGACAACAGAATCATGGCATGGAAATATGATCAAGAATGGGACTGTGCTATCATCAAGAGGTCATCTGGAAGAATTGAATACTTCCATGATGTAGAAACATTACTGAGACTTCCTGGGAGAGACATCAAAGACCTGCAAAGCCTGATCATCTCAAACTATCCAATCCATCCAAGAGGAAGAGACTTTTCTATTTCAGTGGGTAGGATGAAAACAAGATTTGTAGATGATGTACTGAAGGAGGCTAAGAGGGAAGATGCTGAACATAAGAAAAGACTTCAAAAAGAAAAAAGATCGAACATCAACTCCTCTACTATGGTTGATGATGAACTCTTAAGGAGGGTTGGATACTTAAACAGAAAAACAGCAGCCATCAAAGTCATAGCAAGAAATCAATACACTATTCCCATAACTGAGTGGGGATATATGGAGAAGACAAAAGAAATGGTGCTACTAAGGAATGCTGAGGGGAAGAAAGGTGAAAGATAAGAATTTTTGACCCTGTAGAAATCAAACTGCTACACCCCAGCTACACATCATACCTGCATGATAAGTTCTTTCCAAAGTTGTCACATGAAAGAGCACAGAATGATCTCTGCTTATATATGCACATGATTCAAGTGGTGGATAAACTACATGCTAAAGCATACAAAAGAAGAAGACATGATGCTAGGCTGCTGAAAGGAGCCAACATTGAAGTATCAGAATTAAGAATCTCTGAGGAAGATGAGCTCGAGATAGTGCACAATGAAAGTGTAGTGGAAACACTTACCACTGAAGAAGACATTTTGGGCATAAGTTTTGAGACTCTGCAAAGGATATGCAGAATGGAGATCAAGTACAAGTACGATGATCAAAAGGATGCGGAATCATACTTCAACAAAAGGATGGTGGCAAGATTGAAAGAACTTTCAGTTTTGAAGAGCTGATTACAAGTATCTAAGCCTAAGGGGGAGTATTGTTAGGTCTAGGATCAGTAGATCTAGTCCATTTTCTATAGGCTTAGTACTTGAATTAATATCTGTAATGAATGGTTGTAATTCATTATTGTGTATGCATTATATATATAGGTTAACCCATTTATATATGTGTTGATTTATGTATGGTTGCAGGTATAAACATTATACTTGGTCAATTTCTGAAATTCTGAAATTGACCAAGTGTAAGAAACATCTACAGATGAACATTTTGTTCTTCCGTAGATATGTTTCTTACAAGTAAAATGCATCCATAGATCTTCTACGGATGAACAATCTCACAGGTTGGAAGAACAAGATTGCTTCGGAACAACAATGTATCTTCGGAAGAACAAGACTTCTGTGGAAGACAATATTCCTGCGGAGTCCAAACACTTGTATAATACAAGTGTTACAAGTCAACAAGGTAGTTATGCGAATCCCAAGAAATCCGATGATTCCTTAACAGAAACAATTCAAATCCCAAGAGATCCGGTGTTTCCTATAACAGAAACATCATTGTCTATATAAATGGATCCTAGGTTTCGAATCAGGGCGGCCTCAACGGTAACAACAATAGCAATACGAAAATTCCACAAACAGCAAACATCACATCAAATCTCACAATAAAACCCTAGCGGTCGTCGCATCATTCATCACAAAATTTAATATCATTCATTCATTATTTGTAATCATTAACATGTTTTAATGAAATACATATTATTCATTAATTGTGTTTCTTTTAGTGTGTTCTTGAATCTTTATTGATATTGAAATTTACTACAAAACAATTAAACCAAGCCAACGTTGATTCCGCAAACGTTGACTTGTCTTCAACCGACACTGATAATTCCTGATTGCAATCCTTGGATTCACATGATATGACTGTTAGAGCTAGTTTGACCATTGCCTCCTTGTGTTCTTGGAGCTTTGCAATCTCTTGAAAAGTGGCCATAGCTGTTACAGTTAGAACACCTTGACATTGACTTATCAAAGCCAACTATTTTGTTTGCACTTGGCTTATAGTTTCTGTTCACATATGAATGCTTTCGAGTTTTATAAGCTATCATCACCATTTGCCAGTTTAGATCCATTTCTTCAACATCATCTGGATCCATCTCAAACAGATCCTGCAAAATCAAATCAACTTGTGTTAAATGGCTACCTTGGTATGCTTGAAAACTTGCCATAAAAGTTGTAAAGGCAGATTTACACTCTTCATCCTGTAAAAGGATGTTTATAACATGTTTAACTTTCCTAGGTTTAAAAGAGTTAGAAGATGGAGTCTCATTTTGAGTTTTAGGCATTTGAGGTTTAGGAGGAGACTGGGGTTGTGGTTGAGTTGAGTAGACAAGTGCACTTGTGAAAAATCTTGCTCCCACAAACAAGTCAGCCCCATCTTCTTGAGTAGTTTCATCCCTAGAAAGAAATGCATTCTCCACAGTATTTATTGGAGAAGCAACATACTTGTACTGAGAAGTGGATGCAGCTCTATCATTATTCCTTGAGCTCTCATAAATTTTCACTTACTCAATCTTTGCAATTAGAAGATCAAGGTCCATGTGAAACTTTTCAGTATGCTTTAACTATATCATTGTTTGTTTCCATGAAGATAGAATAGCATTTAGAAGTCTATCATTTAGGTCTTTAAGATCATTCTTAATGCCTAAAGTTGACACTTCTGTTGTAAGTTGCACATATCTGTTCATCATTTGATTTATAGTTTCTCTAGAAATATGCTCAAAGAGCTCAAGTTGCCTTTTCAGGTTCTGTCTTTTGAGATCTTGAATCTCTTTGCCTCCTTCATAGATGATTTTCAAGGCTTTTTACATAGTGTACCCAGTTTGGTAACCCTTAAGCGTGGATAATACCTGCAAAGGTAATCTTTTACACATAAGAGAATAGGCTTTAATATCATTCTTCACTTTCTTCAAATCATCTCCATGTAAGCCATCTTCTAGATAAGGCTCTTGTGAATCTTTGGTGTACACAAAACACCTATCAGGACCATCAGATGTAACAGGAATGTGATGTCCATTTTCTATTGATTTCCAGATATCAGTATCAATAGAGTTTAGATGGTGTTTCAGTCTTAGTGATCAATTCTTGAAGTCAGCTATGTTCTTCAACTTTGAAACTTT
Source organism: Flaveria ramosissima (assembly GCA_025215565.1). Lineage (NCBI taxonomy): Eukaryota > Viridiplantae > Streptophyta > Magnoliopsida > Asterales > Asteraceae > Flaveria > Flaveria ramosissima. The sequence goes on from CM046045.1 coordinate 788,336, forward strand.
GTTCTCAGAATCTTTAGACTTAACCATTTTTAAGATTTGAGTTTACGAAAATATAATATCTTTGTTGTTTTAAAATTTTAAATTGAAATAAAGAAATGGCAATAATTTTGGATTTTAATTTTTGAAAACTTTTCTAAGTGTTAAAAAAAAGTCTGAATTTGGATGGCCTGAATAGTTGTGAAACGCCCACTTTGACTTAGAAACACCCAAGGGAATGCCTTAGTAAAATTCTGAAACGCCCAGAAGTTGAAACGCCTGAACAGTGTAGAAACACCCAAACAGTTGCAAACGCCTGAACAATTGTCAAGCACCTGAACAGTTGTCAAGCGCCCAAATAGTTGTCAAGCGCCTGGGAATTTAGTTTCTAAAAAACATCCAAATAGTGCTGAAACGTCCACAACAGTGTCAAAACTTTCACTCTGAAACGCCTAAACAGTGTTCATGCGCCTAAACAGTTGTTATGCACCTAAACACTTAGGTGAATTTCAGATGACTTTAACAATCCAAACGCCTAATTCATCATCTTCATAACAACCTAATCTAACAAATTCTTCAAAACTTGATTAATTGATCTGAAAATTTTCAATCAAGTGTAATGTATACCGATAATCAATCCTCTATCATTAATTCTTTTAATTAGCAACAGTTAATCTAAATTTTTGCTTGAATTTGAGTTCGAATACGAAGAACAGCTCACACACAAATCTGATGAAAATTCAGATATGAAAGTGTGAAATCACTCAATTAGATATACATAATATAAAAGCAATTATAATGTTACCTTAGTATTAGAAACTTCTTGAAATTACTTGTAAAAGAAAATTCTTGAATTTGATCAAAACCAAAGTATGAAAGAAAGATATGTGGGTGATATTTTTGGAGAATGAGCAAATGAGAAGTGAGTGTTAAAGATTGTTTTTATAGTTCAGGTTAGGAGGAGATTATGAATGGTATTAATAGTGAGTTATAAATTTTTTAAAAGGGGGTTATGATTGGAATTTTAAATATATATAAGATTAAATAATTTAAATAAATAAAAGAATAATTACAATTTAAACTTTAAATTTATTAAGACTTTATTTTAACAATTTAGTTTTTTTTTTAAATCTGTATAGACATTATAAATCTTAAAAGAACTTGTAATTTGATAATTTATTTTAATTGAATATTTTAAAATCTTATAGATATTAATAACCTTTTAACATTTATAAAACTTATTCTATAAATTATGAAATTGTTATAAATTGATTAAATGGTATAATAAATGAAAATTGAACAATAATATGCGTAAAATTAGTTAAATAATACATTTAGTGCATTTTGATTCATCAAAATGAATTAATAATTTAATAAGAATTCTTTTTCAACGTATGAAAATTCAAAATGAGTTCGGGTTTGGGTTTATAATATGAAAATGGGTGGATGTTACAGTCTCCCCTACTATGTGAAATTTTGCCCCGAAATTTAATTACGAGAAGACTGGTTTCATGGATATGAGGAGACTTGGATTTCATTTCACGTTCGCAAGTGAACATTTGAGAACGTTTCAATTCAATGAGTTTTGACTATGGTGTTTTAATACACTTAAGTTTGTTCGATTTTATTATACATGATTTCATGGGTTTCTTCACAATGTGGTTAGATTCATCAATTTGATTGGAATTTTCTTGGCTTTCAAGCTTTTTCATTTCAGACGGTGCAAGACGACTAGGAAGGTTTAGTAACGAGTGAAGCACCAAACATTAGATCAATACGAGACTCGACTTGACGAACATGAGAAATATGTTTAAGACGCTTTTGGATGAAATCAGAAGAGCTTTCTCAAAGCAGACAACTTCGGCATGGTTCTTAGATGACATTGATTTTTCAAAGTTGCATTAACGTGAGGTTGATACGAGAATCATGTTTGTTAAGATTAAAGGTACAGTTCAGAATAAGAGGATCATTGTAATGGGTTTTCAGAATAAGTGCGGTTTTGAGGGTAAGACATTCAGAAAGATTATTAAAAGTCGTTATGAGAATTGGGTAATAAGCTTTAAAGTCCGAAGAAAACCAATGATAATACGATAACAACAATATGTTTCAAGTGTAACTTGTGGTTTACAACCTAAGGAAAATATGCTGACTCATCAAAGTATTAGGTCAACCACAACCTTAAAGACGACATGCGTACCTATAAGCGGACACTCACCCTAAGGGTTCCCAGGTAAGGTAAACAGATCCATCTGTTGATTTGGATTTATATGAATACCTTGCCTAGACAGAACACCTCAAAATACAGGCATCATGCTCTTCAAGCATTACATGTTTCATGTTGTAGCACATAGACTTTGACAAGACTTGAAAACCACGAATAACGATTCAAAGCTCATTTTGAAAACCATTTGATTTGGCACACAATGCCTTAGAATATGATTTAAGAACCGTGTGTGCATCGATAAGAATCAAAGTATAAGAATAAGTACATAAGGCATATAATCACATAAGCATGAATAAGCATATAAGACATATAAAATCCTATCTAAGCATGTAACATACATGAGAGGACTCATGTGTAAGGGTACTTAGTTATAGTCTAGGTCATTCCATTTCTAATAACCTAATTCCATATAACCATGGCTCTGATACCAATCTGTCACACCCCGACCGACAGCGGAATCATCGGGGCGGACGAATGTGAAACGATTGTTCATAGCTCATGGAATTTAATAAGTTGTCATAATGTTGGTTAGTTCCCATGAATTTGTACATAGGTATACAAGTAACTTTTATGAGGTAATTCATGTCATAGGTTAAGAAATATTACATAAATATAGATAGCATAATGATACAATCAACCTTCGACAAAAGATATCCATTACAAGTTATTACGATAAGCTAAGTGTACTTCTTTCCCATGATGAACAAGTCATACGTCATCAGGATCCGGCTATAACCTCCGCTTTAGCACCGAATAGGCTTGTCAGGCCTATAGATCTATGACGTCGCTAGGCTAGCAATAGTTAATGATTGTTTTTACAAGAGGACAATCATATAAGACTCACAAGTATCTCAAATAACCATGACATGTTTATAAACGAATTGCTCGTGCATTACAAGTATCAAGATGTTTTACAAGTTTCACTTTATAAGGTTTACATGTTTCACCCTAAACGATGTGAAATAAAGTAAAAAAGGGCATGGAAAACTCATATTGTATAATGATGGTTGTAGAGTACATAAGGAAGCTTAGATGTTCAAGAGTCAAGGTGATGTCCTAAAGGATAAAAAAAATAACTTGAGGTTAGAATTCATTACAAGAAGTTAGAATGTTTAGAGAATGCCAATAAGCGAAAGGTAGATTGAAAAAGGATTATTGTACCAATTTTAGATTCTGGACAGAATGTTTGGTACGTATTTGAACAGGTTTTAAAAATAGCAAAAGGTTTCATAAAATAATAAATATTTACAGTTGACTAGTTCAAAGTCTCCCGGACAACTTTCATTCAGAAATATTTTTATGAAAAGATCCATAAATAGGTCAAATCATCAGCACAAGACAGAATGTGCTGAAATGCGCACTAATCTTGTGAAGGCTATTGTTGAGTCGTCCGACTGAGTTTGAAGACGTATAAACTATCGTTAAAAAGGCAATTCAATGAAATTAATATTGGCGTCTGATTTTATTAAAATTTAGTTTGTTACGACCAAGTTATGGTTAGTTGAAGTCAAACTATATGCTGCCAAATATATAGTAAGGCACTTATGTGCACTTTTAAAATTGCTAGAGCATGAAACGGGTTAGAACAAATTTATGATATATGATGTATTAAACTTCATTTTTGTTATATAAAAAATATTCCAAGTGTTTCGCATACCCATCATTTAGAGAAATAATTTTGTGGAATAACCGAATGCGGCGGCATAGCCGTCCATATGGAAACGAGATTCTTTGTGTACGTTAGCGTGTTTTTAGCTTGATTTAGGAATGTTAGTGATTATTATAAGGTTAGTGAAAGTTAGAATGTTAATAATCAAATGATAATGATTAAAATTAAAAGAGATTTAGTAGAAGAGAGAATAAAAATAAGAGCATGAAAACAATTGAATGTTAGGATGATTAGAACAATATAAATATACATAATATAAAAGCAATTATAAGGTTACCTTAGTATTAGAAACTTCTTGAAATTACTTGTAAAAGAAAATTCTTGAATTTAATCAAAACCAAAGGATGAAAGAAAGATATGTGGGTGATATTTTTGGAGAATGAGCAAATGAAAAGTGAGTCTTAAAGCTTGCTTTTATAGTTGAGATTAGGTGGAAGTTATGAATGGTGTTAATAGTGAGTTACAAGTATTTTAAAAGGGGGTTATGATTGGAATTTGAAATAAATTTAAGATAATAATTTAAATAAATAAAAGAATTATTACAATTTAAACTTTAAATTTATTAAGACTTTATCTTAACAATTTATTTTTTAATAAAATCTTATAGACTTTATAAATCTTACAAGAACTTGTAATTTGATTATTTATTTTAGTTGAATATTTTAAAATCTTATAGATATTAATAACTTTTTAAAATTTGTAAAACTTATTCTATAAATTATGAAATTATTATAAATTGATTAAATGGTATAATAAATGAAAATTAAACAATAATAATAATAAATTTTTTTTCAACGTATGATAATTCAAAATGAGTTCGGGTTTGGGTTTATAATTTGAAAATGGTTGGAAGTTACAGTCTTCCCTACTTTAGGAAATTTTGTCCCTAAATTTAATTACGAGAAGAGTTATTTCATGGATATGAGGAGACATGGATTTCATTTCACGTTCGCAAGTGAACTTTTGAGAATGTTTAAATTCAATGAGTTTTGACAATGGTGTTTTACTACACTTAAGTTTGTTCGATTTCATGATTCATGATTTCATGGGTTCTTCACAATGTGGTTAGATTCATCAATTTGATTGGAATTTTCTTGGCTTTCAAGATTTTGTATTTCAGACGGTGCAAGACAATTAGGAAGGTTTGGTAACGAGTGAAGCACCAAACATTAGATCAATACGAGACTTGGCTTGACGAACATGAGAAATATGTTTAAGACACTTTTGGATGAAAAACGACTCCAGATGAGCTTTCTCAAAGCAGACAACTTCGGCAATGTTCTTAGATGACATTGATTTTTCAATGTTGCATTAACGTGAGGTTGATACGAGAATCGTGTTTGTTAAGATTAAAGGTACAGTTCAGAATAAGAGGATCATTGTAATGCGTTTTCAGAATAAGTGTGGTTTTGAGGGGAAGACATTCAGAAAGATTATTAAAAGTCTGTTGGATCTAGAAAGGCTGGTGCAACCAAAACCAAATCACTTAGACTATTTTGGTGCAACTAAAATAGGACTTCCGAAGCTAAGTGTGGAACTTTCGAAGGAAAAGCAGTTCTTCCGAAGACAAAGTGTAAGATCAACTTCCGAGGAAAACTCCAACTTCTTAAGACAAAGTATTCACTTCTGAAGATCAAGACTTAAAATGAAAGATCAGAAGTCAACTTCCGAAGTATGAAAGAAGTCCTCAAGCCTAGGAAGTATAGAAGCCTCTTCTAAAGTATAAGTGGCTTCGGAAGAACTTGTTCTTTCGAAGCCAATTTACCTTTGAAAGACACTACTATTATCCAGTGGACATAAGTATAGTCTCTCTAACACTCCGCTGCAGACCTCTGAGATACTGCATGGCGTTTTCTCAAAAACCATGTAGTTGACAATACTTTATTCCATTGTTTACCTCTATCAGTTAGTATAGTTGCCAACTTTAGTTGGTGACAAAAGGTAAGTCATGGACATGTCATGACTACCATATCTTAGATAATACTTTATCTAAGATACACTAACTTTAGCATTGTAGTATATGCTTTAGTCTTAGATTTCCAGCTGGTATCAAAGTATATCCGGCTGTATAATCTAGTATATATAGTTTCTCATTGTAACTCTTGTTTCATGCTTGTAAGACTCTTGTAATACTTTGAGTTGAGAAGTAATATATACAAGTGCCTTGAAACTTATTTCTTTGTGTTCTTTGCTGCTTATTATATAATTATCAACTCTTAGAAGAGATTCTTCTTCATCTGATCTGGATGTAGTATAAGTGAGTTTGAGAGAAATCCAAGTGTTAAGTGACAAAACCCGATCCTATAATTGGTATCAGAGCTTTTTAGGCTCTTGATTGTGAGATCTTACCATCCTAATCAACCTGTTTTTCACTTCTCCTTACACCACACTCAAAATGGCCCTCAACATGTCTGAAGTAGAGATGGGGACGATGACTAAAGCACCCATCATCACCCCTGAAAACTTCAGGTCGTGGAGCAGACGCATGGAAGGCTTCATCAGGTATCAAGACAGCAAGATGTGGCAATCTATTGGCAATGGCCCGTATAAGCCAAAGGTGGCAAGTGGAAAAGGTGCCATGATAGAGAAAGCCGTTGAAGACTACTCTAATGAGGACCGGAAGAAGCTGGACATTGATAGCAATGCTATGACTGTTCTCATGACTGTAATTCCCAACTCAATCATGGTAGGGTTTGAGTATTGCAAGTCAGCCAAAGAGCTGTTTGATGCACTTGCTCACATGTACTCCAGCTCCAATGACTCCTAGAAGGACTCACTGAAGGAGCAGTTTGAGAACTTCACCTACATTGCTGGAGAGACCCTCAGCCAGCAATACTTCAGGTACATGGATCTCATTTCTTTCCTTCAGTCTGTGGGAATTGCTCTTGAACTTAGAGACCTCACAAGAAAGTTCATGAGTGCACTTCCCAATGAGTGGACGTTCTACTGTGTCTCCATCAAGAGAACAGAAAATTTGAACACCCTCACCATGACCGAACTCTATGGCATCCTTGATGGATACCGTTTGGAAATGGAAAACAAGAGAGGCCATCAGACAAGTAGACCCTTGAGTCTTCCTTCTAGCAACGCTTTAATGGTTGCTGAAGGCTCAGGACCCTCCCAACCTCAACAGTACCTGACTTACACCCAGCAGACATCCTGTTCTTCTGGGCCATACATCACATTTTCTGAGACTCCAAAGTCTCAACAAGCTCAGCAAAGTTCATTTTAGGACAGCTGTGCTTTTGTCTCAGGAAGTGGACACTCTAGTGATTATCAGTATTGCTTTGATTATCTAGAGTGCTTCAGCCCAGATGACGTGGAATATGTGGACATAGTCCAACAAATAGCTCTCTTAACCTACAGAGCAATGAAGTTCTTCAAGAAAACTGGAAGGCAATTTCCCCAGAACTCAATCAACAGCAAATTTGGGTTTGACAAAACCAAGGCGAAATGTTACAACTGTAACCAACTTGGTCATTTTGCAAGGGAATGCAAGGCTCCCAAGTCTAATCCGGGAACCCCACAGGCCTCCAAACATCCCTCTACACCAAAGCCCTCTGGAAAGTCAACAGAAACAGCTGCAATGGCTCAAGAAGTTGACTGGAGCTTCATGGTACATGATGTGACTTCTGCTCAAGCACTCATGGCCGGAACAGATGACAATAAGGTATATGAACATCTCTGTTCCCCTGCCTGTATTGCTAAGGTTAAATTGTATCAGGACTACAATATGGAGATTAAATCCGATATTGAGTCTTTAATGTTTTAAAATCTGATTTTAAAAAGGCAGAATCTGACTATCAAAGAAAAATTAAGGAGTTGGAGAAAACTGTGTCCTTATTAAAACATAAACACACAAACTATAAGACTCAAATAAAGGATTTAATATCCAAATTGTCTGAGGCCCAAGCCCAGCTTGTCACAGTTGAGGCTCAAGCCAGGAAGTATGCTATTTGAGCAAAATTTCCAAGCCATTCTTGCATCATCTTCTCACTCAAAACTTTGTTACCAAAACAAAGGTAGGTTGGGAACCAATGAAATTGCTCCATCACACTCTTATGAGTCTATAAGACAACCAAGGTGTGGTACGAAGAGCAAGAGGTTCCATCTGCTGACCTACCTTCACATGAGTCGAAGAGTGATGCAACCATGGAGACCATCACAAGGAAGAACCAGGTAATATTACCCACTCTTATCGGTGATGATCAACCCCTGACCACCAAAGCTAGAAGAAGCAGAGCTAAGGCAGCCAGAAAACCACTAAGAAAGTGGCTGAGTCTAAGCTGAAGATAGCCTAAAGCAAAAGGGTGTATTTATCTCAGCTGGATTCCAGATGGTAGGAAAATTTGATTCAAGAAAGGAGTGTAGTATCAGCACTCTTTTCCTACCAAGGGATCAGAAGTTAAAGGGAAAGGTTGCTGATGAAGAGAAAAATAACAAGAAACAGCAATCCTCAAATTCCCAAAAGATTAACATTGCATGCATAATGTGTGGTCTGCAAAACCACATGGCCAAAGATTGTTACTACAATCTTGCTAGCACACATTATGCAAATAATGTTAAAAAGAAAGGAGTCAAGGAAGGTTTCTCATTTGGACCATATCAAATGGTTCAAGTGATGAAAAAGGGAAAGCTTGTTTCCGACGCACGGTTGCTTTCGGAAGAAAATCCTTCTTCCGAAAGGAAAATGGCTTTGGAAGCTAAAGCTGTCAAGACTCAAAAGAATAAAAGAGTCCCCTTGAAACCATCCCAGAAGAAGACTACTTCGTAAGAAAAGGTGGTAAAGGCTTCTTCTGAAAAGAAAGAAGCTTCGGAAGAATGCCATGTTGCAAAAGCTTCAACAAGCTCATCCGTCATGATCAACTAAGGGATGGAATGGAAGATCAAGGAAGATGCTGCAGCCCAAACCTCTTCTTCAATAACATCCATTGAACCCCCATGCATAAATTTTGGTTCAATTATGTCACTATCATTGGAAGAACCCAAGACCAACAAGGCTTGGATTTCCAATCAAAACTAATCATCTCATCTTATGTGCAGGGACATCCATATGACAATAATAACAATATTTTGATTGTGGATAGTGGATGCTCCAGGCACATGACAAGGAACAGATCTCTCCTTCAACAATTTCAACATTATGATGGAGGTCCTGTTCAGTTTGGAGGTGAGGTAGGAGGATATATTTCTGGCAGAGGAAGTATATCCAATGGAAAATTAAAAGTTGACAAATTTCACTTTGTCAAACAGCTTGAACATAACATGTTAAGTGTTTCTCAGTTCTGTGATTAAAAGCATCAAATGCTATTCACAGAACTTGAGTGCATTATCCTCAAACCAGGGATGACAATTCCTCAGGATTTGGTGCTTCTTAGATCTCCCAAGAAAGGGGATATGTACAAGCTGGATATGAACAATGCTTCCCCAATGGGTGAAGTATCATGCTTTCTTTCCAAAGCTGATGGTGATGAGTCAACACTATGGCATAAACGAATGTGTCATGTAAATTTTAAGACAATTAATAAATTGGCTAAAAATAACTTGGTACATGGTTTGTCTAAAAAGGAATTTTTCTACAAAGATAACTGTGTTGTATGTCTGAAAGGAAAGCAACATAGGGCATCTCATAAATCCAAAGTTGTTAACTCCATCACCACTCCATTACACTTATTGCACATGGATCTATTTGGTCCCACAAGTATAATGAGCATTGGAAGGAAATCATATTGCCTTGTGATTGTTGATGACTTTACTAGATTTACATGGGTATTCTTTTTAAGAACCAAAGATGAAATTGCTGAAACTTTAAAATCTTTTATTCTTAAAATAGAAAATCAAATTGATCACAAGGTTAAAATAATTAGAAGTGATCAAGGGACTGAGTTTAAGAACCACGTTCTTGACTCATTCTGTAACTCAAAAGGGATTGCCAGACAATATAGTGCTCCTAGAACTCCTCAATAAAATGGTGTTGCTGAGAGGAGGAACAGGACACTTATTGAAGCAGCTCGGACCATGTTAGCTGATTCAAAGTTGCCTCTAGCATTCTGGGCAGAGGCAGTCAACACTGCATGCTATGTGCAGAACAGGGTTCTTGTAGTTAAGCCACATGGAAAAACCCCTTATGAGCTATGGAACAAGAGGCCACCGTTCATTGGCTTTCTAAGGTCCTTTGGCAGCAGGTGTACCGTACTTAACACAAAAGACAATTTGGCAAAATTTGCTGAAAAGTCGGATGATGTTATCTTTGTTGGATATTCCTCTAACTCTAAAGCTTATAGAGTTTATAACATCAAAAATCAACAATTTGAGGAATCTTTCAACATTGTAGTTAATGAGCACACTCCTTGTGTTAGGGGGAATGGCCCTGATCATATCTTTAATTTAGTATTGTTTTGAAACTATTCTAAACCATGTTGTGAGAGTGTTTTAGCTGGAACAGGTGCTCAAAGTGAATCTGATGATGACCAATTGTTTGAGCTAGCCAGACCTATTCCAAGTTCTCCAAGGGCGGCAACAAATCAAGCTCCCACTATTGGCAGATCTGATAGTATGACTATCTCAAGAGATAGTGGAGCTTCAACCAGCGGTTCATCTATTGACCTTCAAACCTCATCAGGTGACATTGCGCAACACCAAGCTGATGGAAGCAACATCTTGAAGGAACAGGCAACTGTTAATGCTGCTTCACAACAAACAAATGATGATGATGTTTCTTATTCATTCAATTAGTCCTCATTGAATGAGTTTGAAACAGCAGCTGGACCAAGTGTTCAAGCTTCTGAGCAAAATATGTCCAATTTGGATCTATCTTTGCAACTGGAGGTAATTCCTAGACTTAGGATTCACAACACTCATCCAGCTGAGAACATCATAGGGGAAGTCTTTGAAGGTGTGAGAACAAGAGGACAAACTCATAATGGGAATGTCTACTTATACTCATGCTTTTTATCCCAGAAGGAACCCAAGAAGGTGGAAGATGCCTTGACAGATAGTAGCTGGGTTGAATCAATGCAAGAGGAGCTGCTTCAATTCAAAAGACAAAAGGTTTGGAACCTATGTCCGCTACCGTCTGGTCAAGTACCTATAGGCACTAAATGGGTTTTCAGAAACAAGAGAGATGATAGACGCTTGATCATCAAGAACAAAGCAAGACTGGTGGTTCACGGATACACTCAAGAGGAATGAATCGATTATACTGATGTCTTTGCACCTGTTGCAAGACTTGAGGCAGTTAGGATAAAGCTCCAGGATTTGAAGAGCCACAACATCCCAACTATGTGTGCAAATTGGATAAAGCTCTATATGGGCTGCACCAAGCACCTAGGCTGTGGTATGAGACATTGTCTCAGTTTCTCCTGAAGAATGGTTACACTAGAGGTACCATTGATAAGACTCTTTTCATAAGGAAGTCTGGGAAAGACATCTTTCTCGTTCAAGTTTATGTTGATGACATCATATTTGGTTCCTCAAATGATCAAATGTGTAAAGACTTTGAGAGCATCATGAAAAAGAAGTTTGAGATGAGTTCCATGGAAAAAATGGACTTTTTCCTTGGAATTCAGGTGAAACAAATGAAGGAAGGGTTTTTCATCAATCAATCTAAGTATGTCAATGACGTCTTAGAAAGATTTGACATGAAAGATTGTAATGCAGCCAAAACACCTATACCCAGAAACCATAATCTCTGCCCTGACTCTGAGGGGGAGGATACTGATCAACATCAGTATAGAGCAATTATTGGTTCTCTGATGTATCTCACATCAAGTAGACCTGATATCATGTTTCAACTTGTATTTGTGCAAGATATCAGGCTGCTCCAAAGGTGTCTCACCTAGTTGCTGCCAAGAGAATCCTCAGATACCTCAAAGGAGCACCTAAATTAGGGTTCTGGTATCCAAGGAATAGTGATTTCAATCTCTTTGGTTACTCTGACAGTGATTATGGTGGCTGCAATATCAACAAGAAATCAACATCAGGTGGATGTTAATTTCTTGGTGGAAGGATCATCTCATGGCAATGCAAGAAGCAATCCTGTGTCTCTACATCAACTACTGAAGCTGAATACATTGTTGCTGCTAGTTGCTGTGCTCAGCTGCTGTGGATTCAGAACCAGATGATAGACTACGGATTCAACTTCATGAGCACTCCTATCCACTTTGACAACAATAGTGCTATCTCCATTACTGAAAATCCAGTGAAGCACTCCAAGACTAAGCACATTGATATCAGGTACCATTTCATTAGAGATATTCATGAGAAAAATCTAATGAAGCTAATCAAAGTTGACTCAAATGAACAATATGCTGACTTGTTCACCAAAGCCTTTGATGAACAAAGATTCAAATATCTCATTACAGCTATTAGGATGATAAACCTTGATTAGTCTATCTCATTTGAAAACCTTTTAATGTGTAAAGTCTTGTGTCAAAACAATCTAAGCCCTGTTACAAAAAGTATAAGTTCTTCCAAAGAGGAATTAACCCTCGGAAGATGTCTTACATATCTTCCAAAGCAAATTCCTCCCAGGATAATTTTCTTCTTGGAAGATTTGTTTAGTCTCAGAAGAAGAGATTGATTTCATATCAGATCTACTTTCGAAGCTTATAACACTCTCCATTCTTAAAACAACATTTACTCTCAGAAGTAAAAAACTTTACCTTTGGAAGTATATTTGCCTTCGGAAGAACATTACCTTCGGAAATGCTTAATACTCGGAAGAAAGACTTTATTGTGTAACAGAAATCTTTTGGGCCCCACTCTGTAAAAAGTAAAGATTTTGTTAATGATGTCGGATTATTTAAATGGACTAAACCTTACCACCCCTGTCACATCCGCCTCTGAAAGGTCCTATCATCTTGTCCAAACCCCTTCAACCGCCATTTCACCCATTTAAATAACCCCGGCTAATCACTTTCATCTTTTTACCAAATTTACTGCCATAAAAGCTTCCTTCATCCCTAATTCACTTAATTCCAAACTATCTTTCTGCAACTTTCTAAAATGGCACTTAACCCTCAGCACAACCAAGTCGCACTCCTTGTTCTTCAAGGGATGCCGACTTCTCAGATATCATCTCCTTTCTTACTCAATCATCTTATTACACTGCTCTGACTGTTAACCCCACAACTTACCCAAATCACATGGCTGAATTTTGGGCCAATGGTCAGATTGAAACCCTAAATGGGGTTAGGGTAATAAGATCAAGCATCTGTGGCCAGGAGTTGGTCATTTTTGAAAAACTAATCAGGGAGCATCTCGAGCTTCATGATGAGGGCGCTCCTACAGAGTTCCCCAAAACAGATTAGGACAACACCTATATCCAAATGGGATATGCTGGAGATGTAAGCAGGTCAACCATTTACAAGTTTAACTTCTCTTACAACTGGAAGTTCCTGCTGCATGTTGTTCTTCATTGCTTGTCCAACAAATCTGGGGGATGGGATCAAATCCCATATGAACTAGGGTGCCTAGTTCATGGATTGGTGAGAAGCCTCCGCCTTAATTATTCAAGGTTTGTGCTGACCAATCTTATGGGGAATCTCCAGCGGGACACATTCTTCATGTATCCCAGGTTCCTTCAGCACATAATCAATTGTGAGCTGGACCAGAGTCAGCTTATCTGTGCAGCTGCTCTAACTGTTCCTCAGATGAGGCCGACCATCTTCAAGACTTTAAAGAGAGTGTCCACCAATTTCACCAAAAGACATAACTGCACTTCTTCAAGGTATGACTGAGCCAATGGCTCCTGCTGACATCCCTGTTAACCCCACCAGTGATGAAACCACACCAACAACTACCCTCACACTGCCAACTCTACCTTCTCACCCCATCAGTATCACTTATCAAAGATGCCCCAAATAAACCCTTGTTCAAGCTCCTCCTAATCAATCCAAAAAGACTAGAGTGGAACAATGGGCTCCCATTCAGTCTGAGGTCCAACCATCCTTCATAATTGACCTCAATATGGGTATCGAGTCTCCTCAGTCTCAAACCCATGAGCCCGAAACCCAAGCTGAAAACCCTCAGGGAGAGTCTTTATACTCCCCTAAGCAGCCAAAAAAGGAAAGCCCCACCATAGGCTCAATGCCTTTAGACATTGATCAAAGTCCCGGGTCCTTAGGCTTCACCTTTATATCCTTTACTGACCTACTAATAGGAGCTGATGAAGAGATTATGTCTCTTCAGGGCTATGAAGTTGATCCACAACACCCTCTCAAGGATCAACAGAGCCTAGAGAGATCTCTTATCTCTAGCCTCCATCAGCAAGCCTTTACTGAGGTGAGTCCCACTGATATGGAGGGGACTCATGTAGATTCAGCTGCCACTACTGAAGGAGCCTCAATGGACCGTCAGGACAGTGGTAACATTACTGAGACTGAATCTACGGCAACCATGCCCTTTGATGACTCTGAAAGAGACATCATTGAGCAAGGGAAACCAGGGCGCCAAGAAACCACCTCTGGTGGTGAGGATGAACATACTAGGTATGTTATCTCATCTCCCCATGATTCTTCAAAAAAGATGAGGGAAGACTGCAACTCACCATTAAAGACCTACTTTCTAAAATCTCAAACCTTGAATCTAAGGTTAGGACTTTAGAGGATAGGTCTGCCACTCAGCAACTTGAGATTGAAAATCTCAAGGCCAAACTAGCTGAGAAACAGATTGAGAGGTCTGTTAGGCATGTACCAATTCAGGTCTCATTGACCTCTTCCTCCAGCTCATCAAGCTCTCAAGATGATGCTACCAAAAAGGATGAGAGTGTTCAGGGACAAAGCCAAAGACAAGAGGAACCACAAAGTCAAGCTCTCACTTCCTTAAGTTCAAGATACCCTATGCAACAAGCTTCAGTTTTTCCTAAGCCTCCTCCAGATGTAATTCAAGGGGATCAAATGATGCTCCAAGATCTCAACAGGTTCTTCAACAAGTTCCTATTGGAATCTCTCATAACAGCCAAGTCCTGACTTGTCTGTGATTTACTTTGGAGCTCAAGAGCTTTAGAGGTTAAATGCACCTTCTACCACTATTGAGGAAGTTGGTCAACCTAAGGTCCAAGTGGAACCTGAGATTAATTTCGAAGGGTAAATAAGGACTAATGGCCGAGCAACTGAGACAGTTGGGATAGATAGTGCATTCTCATAGACTTCGAAGCACAAGTCAAAGCCTCAGAAGAACAATTTCAATCTTCCGAAGCTGAAATTGCAGCTGCAGAAAGACTATTCTCTTTATCCGATGATCTAATAGTCACAGATGCAATCCTAGAACTTGCATCTGAGTTAATAGGGAGGATTTTCTCACCCAACCCCTAGCTCAAACATCAGCATTAACTCCAACTCCCATTTCCACCACTCAACCTGAACCTTCCATCCAAGAACCCCCAAAGTCTCGCACTTCCGAAGATGTCAAAGGAAAGAGGAAGATGACTAAGGAAGAGCTTCAGGAGGAAGAAAGGTAAGAAAAGCTCAAAAGAAAAGGTAGACTTGCAACTGGAAAGCTGCTAGCTGCCAGTAGCAAAGCAACTGCAGCCAACCAGGAGGCTGTCAACAATAAAAGAAGGGTGGAAATCATTGACAGACTTGTCAATCTAGGAGTTGTGAGTGAAGATGTACTCCTGCTACCACTAGAGGAGTTAGTTGAGTTGGTAAAGGCAACTTTGCTGCAAAAACAGCAAAAAAAAGAAGCAGCAAGGTTGGCCTTAGAAGAAGAAAGGAAGAGGAAAGAAAGAGAAGCTAATCAGCAGCTTAGGAGGGAAAGGATAACTTTCCTAACCTCCAGGGGTTTCTCTCTAGAAGAACTATCTCCACACAACAATGATACGATCTTATGGCTCTTCAACAAAGAGCAAGATCAAATGGAGAAGGAGAGAAAGAGAGCTGCTAAGGAGAAGCTGATGTTGAAGAGCAAGAAGGAAGAGGAAGCAAGACTACCTGCTGCCAAGAAGATAGGTGAAAAGGCCTGGATGAAAGACTATCTCAGGGCTCATGGCTCCTCTGGCAGGCAGGTGGGTCCTATGTCTGAGAAGACCCTCCAGCGACATGTCAGTGACATAAAGGCTGACGTTCTCTCGGGGAAGAGGAAGGAGATGTACATAAGGGGACAGGGGATGATCTTCAAACCAACTACTCAACCCCAACCTCAAACCAAACCACTACCTGAACCATTTCCTTTTCCATTTCCCATCAAAACTGAACCAACCACTGAACCTTACACCCTTGAACCTACACCATCATCCTTACCAACCTCCTCACCTCAACCACCTAAACTACCTATACTCCAACCCAAAACACTAGCCAGAACCCAAACACCACAACCTACCCAACAACCTCTCAAACTGTAGATACATATGTACCTAGTTTATGATCTTAATTTAATATGTCTGTCATGTCCTTAATGTAAATGAAATATATGAGTTGAATGAAACATAATATGTGATTGATGATCTTAATGTTGAATGTTTCAGTGTATGGTTGAACGTTTATTGTTTATTAACTCATGGTTGAACTAACTACATAGGTTTCTGCATTATTTGAGTTGGTATACGCGTAAATCAGTTAGTACTCCGTCCCGTACACGGTCCTAACAAGTGGTATCAGAGCTTTGGCTCTTGATTTGCGTGTGATTCAATTGATTTTGATATAAAAATCATGTTTTCACTCAAAAACGCAATCTTTTTGTGTCAAACAGTGTTTTAGACGTCTACAGGTCAAAAAGTTAATGTTTTCCGGCATACGACAATTAGGGTTAGTGAGAAATTCGTGTTTTTGCGTCAAAATACCTTAAACCTTCAAATTCTCAAAATTCAGCAGCTTCAGTCACATGATTGACTCAATCGCACGACTGAACCCATCAGCATCCTTCATACGCACGATTGGACTCAGTCGTTCATCCATTCGTACGTCTGAACTGCCGATTCGCATTGTTCATCCACACCTGTCCATTCGCACGATTGAGCCATCCGTATTAGTTCATTCGCACGATTGAGCCATCCGCATTAGTTCATTCGCACGAATAGCCCAATCGCACACCTTCATTCGTACAAGTAAAACAGTTTGTTCTAAAGTTCAAAGTCGATAGTAATGGAGGACCAATATTCAGCTTTCACTGCAGGGAGGGATTCAATGATCCAAAATCTTTTGCTTCTAGAAAACGAAGTGGGGAATCACAATAAACCCCCTAAGCTCATCACGTTAGATGATTACCCACAATGGAAGCAAAGATTCGAGATCTACCTAAATGGAGTAGATCCCAATCTGTGGGAGTCGATAGAGACATGGTATAGCATGCCTGTAGGTGCAGATGGAGTCAAACTTACCTTAGGTGGCATGACTGATAGCCAAAAAGTAAAGTACAATGCTGAGAAGAAAGTATATGCAATGCTAACTCAGTCAATTCCTAAGGACATCTTCCATCAATTTCTGAGAACAAGCAAGCAAAGAAGCTATGGGATGAATTGGAAAAACGGTATGACGGGAATGCGTCATTGAAACCTCTAAAGGCTAAAGCGTTGAAGAAGGAGTTCGAAAACTTCTCATCAATGGGTAAGGAGAGCTTGGATGACGTCATCGATCGGTTTTACCACTTGATAAGTGAGCTGCACACTCATGGAGTTACAACGACCATGGAAGAAAAGGTGTCAAACTTTGCAGATGGGTTGCCAGAGAAGTGGGTTTCCTTTGTATCCAACCTTACACAGAATGAGATACTGGCGAAGTTAGATATCAATGATTTCATTCTGAAGCTGAGAGAGGAAGAGTTGAGGATGAAGTACAGGGCCCAAAAGTCTTCATATGATCAGAATCCGTCATTGTACAACTCAACTCCACAAGCTAAAACATCTGGAGCAACTTCCAAACGGATTGTGTTCGAATTCAGCTGCTACATCTCAAGCTACTACTTCAGGATCTGACCGGCAGGGTCGTCTTGGACCCAATACATAGCACCTAAAGCCAATGCTACAAAACTGAAAAACCGAGAATCTCGGGAACGTGATAGTAGAGGTAGCAAAGGAGCATATGGATCTCTTAGCAGCTGTGTTCAGTCCTATGACGGACTAGTTGCTGGGAAAATTGGAACTTGCCATCTGGCAGATGAGGACTACGAGCAGGTAGACAAGACAGAGTTGGAGAGAATGGACATCATCTGGGCCTTAGCAAGTGCTGTCCGGAGAGCGAAGAAGTTTGTCAAGAAGACCAGACAGAACTTGATTGCATCTAAGGACACAACTTTTGGTTTTGACAAGACCAAAGTTACATGCTTCAACTGTGGGGAAAAGGGGCACTTCAAGCGTGAATGTGTGAAGCCCAAGAAGACAGGAAATGGGAATCCATTCTCATCTTTCAATCGATAGGATAAACCCACAAGTAGTCCTACTTCATCAAGCAAAGATCCTAAGGCCTTGACCGCTCAGGATGACGAAGGATAAGATTGGAGCTTTCGGTTTGTGTCTCCGGGAGAATCCAACATTGCAAATGTCAAGGTGTTGGATGACGATACTGAAAGTGAAGACGATATTGCAGTCGAAATAGCCATGTCAAAAACTGAAGAAGCTACGAAAGTGGTCAAGCCTGTGATTAAAGAAGATGACAAAACTACATGTTCAGAATCTCCAGAAGCTGAAGAGACAATCTCTGCACTGATGGCGGATTCAACTGAATCTTCTCAGGTAAGTACCAAAGACCAATTGTTTGATAATCATGCTTGTGTTGAATGTAATAAATTTAGGGAAAGCATTGATTTGAATTTTTCTAGGTTATTAGATCATAATGATAGCTTAGTAAAGGACTTGCAACTGTGCACAGAAGCAAATCGTGTTTTAAAACAAAATGAGCACAGTTACAAAGAGAAAATAGAACTGTTAAATAAACAACTTAGGGAAACCGAAGTTGTGGCTTTAACCAAGCAAATGACATTATGTTCTATTTAAACTCCCTTGAAGAAACTAAAAAGGAAAAAGCAGTTTTGGAAGTCAAAGTAAATTCATTAAAACAAAAACTACACAGTTGGACTAGTTCTTCTCACATAGTTAAAAACTTAGTGAAAATACGAAATAACGGGGAGGGATTAGGTTACAAAGTGGTTCCACCACCACATAAGATCTTGTTAAATACTAAATGTCGACCAGTAAATAACAATCCTATTAAGGATCATGTGGTGACCACTCCTCTAGTTAGTGATCCAAATTCCACTTGTCAAATGGTGGAATCTGTCACTAAACTGAAGGAGGACGCTTTGAAATCTAAGGGTAAAATGCCTATTGTTAATATGGAGAGCAAGTTAAGAAGGTTAAGGTTAAGTCAGGTTCAACAACGTCTAATAATGAACACAAAAAGACCAAACAAGTTAACCAATCACGTGATTCATGTCTAAGTCCAAATAAACAAAAAGGTAAAGATGTTAAAAAGGTTCAAACAATTAATTTTGTTAAAGAAAATAAAACATCTAAACAAGAAGTGACAAAACCAAACAAGCCCAAAGTCACCCCGGTCTCACACACTTCCCCACAGAGACGTCTTTCCCAACATGTTGAAGGTCGATCATGCTACAATTATGGAAAGAGAGGACACATCGCTTCTAACTGTCCTAAGTATCAGACACCAAGAAAGAAAGTTGAAATTTATGATACAAAACAGATTTCTTCTAAAGGAGTTCTACTACTCCACCTAAAAGAAATAATGAAACTAAAGTTCAAACCATAAACCAGTCGTCTGTTTATCACAAACAGGTCTTGCACAAAACTGGCATGTGGAAAGAAAAATCTAGTCAAGTGTCTGATACGGAGAGCAGTAAGAAGCACGATATGCCCTCGCCTTCAAATGGACAGTGGGTTGAATTTATGATGTGTGATGGCTCTTGGTCACCCAAGCCAGTTAAGGCTTTGGTACCTAACCTAAACTAATCATTTCCTTTATATGTGCAGGGTGTCCGCTATAGTGCTGAAACTAACACTTGGATTGTAGATAGCGGAGCATCAAGGCACATGACTTGAAACCGGGCACTCCTATCAAACGTCAAACAAATTAAAGGAGGTCATGTTTCTTTTGCGGGAAATAAAGGAGGTTACATCACAGCTCAAGGGGAAGTGGGGAATCAGAAAGTGAAGTTTGATAAAGTAAACCACGTTCAACAACTTCAAAATAACTTACTTTCTGTATCCCAAATATGTGACAAAGGCTTTAAGGTAATATTTGACAACAAGAAGTGCTATGTCCTGAAAAAGGACTATGTGATCCCGGAGGACCAAGTCTTGCCGCAAGATATAATGACCTTTATGTCTTGGATCTATCAAAGGCCTCTACAACGGATCATCAAGTTCAGTGCTTCTTGTCAAAGGCTACTGAGAAGGATTCTATCTCCTGGCATAGGAGAATGGGACACATCAATCCATGGAAGATGAATCACTTGATCCAGAATGATCTAGTGCGAGGAGTGAACGTCAAAAACTTTCAACTCCCGGACTTTTGTGTCGCCTGCAAGAAAGGAAAACAGACAAAGAAGTCTCATAAGAAAAAGAAAATTCATTCCATTGAACTGCCTCTTGAGCTTCTTCACATGGATCTGTTTGGTCCAGTCAGTACAAGAAGCATCGCAGGCAACTTGTACTGCTATGTAGTTACAGATGACTACTCAAGATTCTCTTGGGTGATGTTTCTGAAATCAAAATCAGAAACATTTGAGTCATTTAAAGAGGTAGTAACTACACTGGAGTCACTCTACAAGCTGAAGGTCAGACAAGTATGCTCAGACAACGGAACCGAGTTCAAGAACCAATGCATGGAGGCTTTCTGCAAAGAAAAGGGAATTGTGCACCAGTTCACTTCTGCCTACACTCCTCAGATGAATGGTGTTGCTGAGAGAAAGAATCGCAGCTTGATAGAGACAGCACGGACGAAGCTAGCAGACTCGAAACTGCCTGTCCGATTCTGGAATGAGGCAGTTGCCAATGCGTGATACACGTTAAATCGAGTTCTGGTGGTAAAACATCATGGCAAGACGTGTTACGAGTTACTTCAACGACGTAAACCAAATCTAGAGTATCTCGAACCGTTTGGCGCACCTTGCACCCTATTGAAGAAAACGCAGGAAGGCAAGTTCAGCGAGAAGGCTGAAGAGGGAATCTTTCTAGGATACAACATACCGAATAAGAGAGTTTACAACAACGCAACGGGTCAAGTAGAAGTGTGGTGTAACGTGGACGTTCAGAGATACACCACCCCTCCAGCTGGAAAAGGACCCGCATTTTTTTCGATTATGATGGATTCTTCAAGTCCTTCAACATCCCTATCTCCATTTCTGATGATGAGTTAGCAACCAAAATGATGTATGATGTCTTAAACACACCATCACAAGACTCCACATCATCTGGTTCGCAAGGTGAATCGTCTAACCATTCAGGGGGTGCTCTCGAGGTAATGACTCCTCCTCTGACGATGAAGTCGTGGAGAATGACCAGAAAAATCAGGAGGAACAGGTTCCTACTACTGCAAGTCCACAAGCATCTAACGTTGATGCCTCTGAGTCTTCGGAACCTCACACTCCTACTGCCTCATATCTAGAACCAAACCTTCATAATCTTGATTCTGAGGTAGTTGTTCCCACCACTCCTGGATCACGCCTCAATGTCTATCATCTGTTGCACAATGTCATTGGGGATGTCAGATCAGGAGCTCAGACAAGAAATCAGCTATATTCAGCTGATTATGCCTCGGTAATGGAAAAGGGATATCTTCACGATGGTGCGTATCGTTGTTTTGTGTCATAATTTGAGCCAAAATACGTCATTGAAGCCCTAAATGATGAGGCATGGGTAAGTGCCATGCAAGAAGAACTTCTTCAGTTCAAGAAGTTAGGTGTATGGACACTGGTGGATAGACCTAAAGGTGCTAAGGTCATTGGCACCAAATGGGTCTTGAAATGTAAGAAAGATGACCAAGGTGTCATCATCAGGAACAAGGCTCGACTTGTAGTTCAAGGATTTCGACAAGTCGAGGTAATTGATTACAATGAAGTATTTGCACCTGTGGCGAGAATGGAAGTCATCTGTATCTTCCTAGACTATGTCTCTTACATGAAGATTAAAGTCTATCAATTGGATGTAAAGAGTGCATTTCTTCATGGAGAAATCCGGGAAACAGTGTATGTCAGTCAACCCAAAGGATTTGAGGATCCATATCATCGGGACAGAGTTTACAAACTGGATAAGGCTCTCTACGGGCTTCACCAAGCCCCGAGAGCATGGTATGAAAAACTCTCAACTCACCTTGTGAAACACGAATTTCGCAGAGGTGTAATTGACTGTACACTATTCATCAAAGAAAAGGATGGTGATCTACTGCTTGTTCAGATTTATGTTGATGACATAATCTTCGGCTCCAAGAACAAAGACTTATGTATGGAATTTGAAGTAGTAATGAAGGCAGAATTTGAAATCAGTGCCATGGGAGAGATGAAGTTCTTTCTCGGGTTACAGGTGGATCAAACATCAAAGGGGATATTTCTACATCAAACCAAGTATGTAGGGGATATTCTCAGTCAGTTTGACATGGAGAATGCTTCCGCAGCTGGGACTCCACTTGCTACAAACCATGATGTAGCACCCGACGAGAATGGTGATCTAGTCGATGCCATCATGTACCGAGGAATGATTGGATCACTCATCTACCTCACTGCCTCAAGACCTGATATCATGTACGCGACGTGTCTATGTTCAAGATATCAGGCGAAACCAAAAGTTAACCATCTTATAGGGGTTAAGAGGATCTTTCGTTATCTGAAGGGTACACCAACACTTGGGTTGTGGTATCCTCATGATGATGATTTTGAGCTTACCGCGTACAGTGACTCGGATTATGGCGGCTGCAAAATGAACTACAAATCCACCTCAGCAGGTTGTCAATTCTTTGGGCGAAGATTAGTCACGTGGCAGTGTAAGAAGCAGACATCAGTTGCATTGTCAACTTGTGAAGCTGAATATGTTGCTGTAGCAAGTTGTTGTTCTCAAATCATTTGGATTCAACAGCAGATGCAGGACTACGGTTTGCATTTTTCTAACACTCCTATATTTGTTGATAATTCTACTGCAATAGCCGTTACAAAAAATCTGGTCCAACATCCTAAGACCAAACACATCGGTATTAAATATCACTTTATACGTGATTGCTTTGAAAAGAAATTAATCGATGTTGTTAAAATAAATACGGATTTTCAACGCGCTGACCTCTACACAAAAGCCTTTGATAAACCACGTTTTCTATATTTGTTAGAGTTCAACGGCGTTAAAAAGAAAAGTGATGTCATTCCAGAGGATGAAAATGCTTAGTCCGACAACGTTTTCTTTTTATTTTCTTTTGTTTTCTTTTATTTTTATTATTTTAATTTCTTGTCTCGTTAAAATCCAAAAACGCAAAAATATTTTTGGTTTTAGAATTTCAGGGGGAGAATAGGTTAAATTAGTATTAAATTAGTTGTTTTAATTTCAGTATTCAAAAAAAAAACGAGGGAGAAGGCCATGCTTGCTGATAGAATTGAGATCGGATCTGTGAAACCGATTCAATGACTTTGGAAAATGATAGTACACAGGAACAAACCATTTGGGACCTTAAAAGATTAAATTGAATTAGATGCGAAATTCAAAGTATAAATCTGAGAAGTCTGAGCAATATAACAGGAAAAATGATTGTAAAACTAGCTACTACTAAGGTAACACAAAGAAAGTAGATCTAGAGGTTGTTAGACCACTACATGATGTGTCGGTAGATTCAACACAATAGATGATTAGACGTCATTGGTGACCTCAATTTAAACTAAGCTGTTCAACTGACTGTGGGTTCCCATCTTATCACTGGTTAACACACTCAGTTATTTCCAATAAGGGGTGATGAGCAAATAAACGCCCCAAATGTGTGCGGATGACCACAAAAAGAGCAAAGCACGAAAAAAAATTTAAAAATAAACGCAATCAAGCTAATAACAAATGTTGTTGGTGCGTTATGTGCTAAAAAAATATATGCTCTAACAAGAAGATAGGTTGTGTGCCTCTCTGCTGTGCGGTGGCACTGACCTGAGGATAAGCATAACCTACATATTCTAGAATTCATTGTTGTTTGCCGCCTCTCTGCTGTGCGATGGCACTGACCTAAGGCTTGGCTTCTCTTTGAAAGCTCTGAGAATAGTTTCTTCTTGTCAAAATACCCGTAGACCACTCAAAAATCTCCTGAGAAATGTTGATTACCATATAAGTGTGGGGTCCATAAATGTTTGTTGAAATAATTAAACCTTAATTCATCACCAATGAATGTCAAAAATCTTTGTATGGATTTAAGAGGACAAGTATACTCACAATCATCGTGAGCAGCAACTCTTGAAAGTCCAAATCAATGTGTACATCTTATAGTACCAATCTGATTTTCTAAACTTGCTTATGACTCTCGATGAAAACAAGAATCTAGCATCAAAAGGCTTTGGTAAAATGTCCCTAATGATTTGATTACCTATATGATTCCATAATGAATCGTTCCAGCTATGGTCACAATAACTTGAAGCTGTACTGTTCTAGAAAGAAATCTGCTAGATATCTATCTTAAAATTTCTACCTCACACAAAATCACAAAATTATGTTCAGTTTTATTTCTTAGTTATAGTTGCTTTATTTTGTTCTAACTTTTAGTCAAATTCAGTTTTTATCTGTCGGACTATGACGTGGAATTCAATCTGGGATTTAATCACTTAAAAAGGGTCACGTCTGAGGTGACCACACACGTGTTTTTTAAATGTAAAATGGGTCACATCTGAGGTGACAAAAGTTTTTGTTTAAAAGGATCACGACCGAGGTGATCAAAGGTTTTCTAAGTTAAAATGATCATGTCTGAGATGATCGAATGCTCAAAATGTTTATTCAAAAGTTAACAAGGGCTAAGTGTTGAAATGTCATAATGTCAAACTCGTAAGTATGAACCATTCGCATGACTGGACCATAAGTATGGACCAGTCGTACGATTGAATCATACTTATGAACCAGTCAGCCGAATGGAGCATGAGTATGAACCATTCACACGAATGGATTATAAGATTGAGCCAGTCTCCCGAATGGAGTTGTCCGAATGAGTCAGTCGCCCGACTGAAACCCAGTCGGCCGACTAAATGTGATCGAGTGAACCAATCGCACGACTGAGATCCAATCACCCTAATGAAAAGAGCGAATGGGTTCAGTCGCCCGATTGAAACCAGATTCAGTATAAATAGGGCCATAGTCGATCGCATACACTCATCACCCCTCATTCGCCCTAAAATCGCACAACATACCATTGCTTTGTCAAATTTTCTTCTGACCTAATTTGACTTCATATTTTGATATTCTGACGATTGCTGGTTGTTATACAGGTACAATGCGGTGCAAACTACTCAAATCTCAGTCGATTTGTTGCCCTAAATCAGTGAATTCGGCCCAAACAAGAATCGAGACTTAAGTTGGAAAAATAAACTAATAAAACTAAGTAAAAGTTTGAAATCAAAGTTATTAGGTGCTAAGTAGGGTTATTGCGAGCCTAATGAGCCAAACCACGATGTCTAATATTAAGTTTAGCTCAAAATTTGAATCTCAATCGAACAGACAGTAGGTCATGCGACTGGACACCTGGTTGAACTACAATCGCACGACTGAGCTGGACGAATGACTCAATTGGCTGAATGAACAATGCGAATGAACTCAGTCGGCCGACTGAACCAATCGCAGGCTCAGTCACCTGATTGAACTCAATCGCATGATAAGATCATCCAACTGTATTCAGTCGCATGTTAGGTCAAACGACTGAACCCAGTCGTATGATTCAATCGCACGATTGAACCAGACTGATCTCAAACGGGCTAATTAGAAATGGTTTCTGTTGTGTGATGATCTCACTTGTATGCTTCTTGTGTTACAGATTGATGGCTGATCGGTGGACCATAAACACCAAGCACAATATTTGTGCTCATCTGGACGCCACCTCTCGGAATGCTGCCAAGTTTGCTGGCATCATAGCTTTCCTGAAGAGATCACAGAGCCATATCTACACCATGCACTCCCTACAAGTCTATACATCAGGCCTTCTGGGAGGGTGCATCAGTTGATCGATCTCGTGAGCCCTACAGCATCAGGAGTACTATATGATGCTGATCATCCAACCAGGCTACAATCTCTGACTGTGAGGGGATGCTTCCTCAGGATGAAGTACTCTGGGAACATCAATGAAGGTGTGCTAAACAAAAGCAACCTGTGTCCCCAGTTTAAGTACTTGGCACACGTGATACTGAAGTGCATAGCGTCGAGGAGGGTGGATTTGATGACCTATCTGACCGGATCCAGAATGCCTACGTGGCATTGGTGCTTAACCACCCCTTCAGCTTCTTCAGCATGATATTTGCCTACCTGATAGAGAATCTTGAGGCCAAAGGCAAGGAGGGCTTCTGTATGTACCCAAGATTCTTACAGATGATTATTGATGAGAAGCTGCCTGCCTTGCCTAAGGAGAGCCATGATGCGGTATCACTTGAGGTGATGGATGACACGACTTTGGGCCGCATGAAGGTCTACAGGGGAAAGCTAGTCAAGCCCCCTGTGAGGAGACTGTTCGGGCACCTGGCCCGGGAGGAGTACGTGGCGCCGGCAAGGCGTAAGTGGCGCCATGAGGAGAGTGACTCAGATATAGAGCAGATTGCTCTCCCATCTGATGACTCCGACGATGATGACGGTGACGCTGGTGGAGATTCTGGCCCCGCTGCTTCTAGGGCCAGCACTGCACATGTTACATCTCCACCACCGCCAGTTTTCATCAGGATTTTTGCCCTTCCGATGAGGCAGAGGAGAGTGATGAGGAGCCTCTGACTAGGACCGTGGGCAGCAGGGTGGTTGCCACAAAAAGAGGTATAAGGGCGGTTGGAGGACGACATGGGGAGTCCGAGGATACTGCTGCTGCTGATTCAGATCCCTCATATACCCTGGACCCGCCCTGTAGCCAAGGGGGATCCATAGTGCCAAAGGGCACAAGGAAGAAGAGAATGGCTCACCCCTATGGCAAGAAGGGGAAAAGACTGAAGTTCACCTTGACCTCAGCCACCACCACAGCCACTACCTCAGCCACTACTTCCACCACTACTACCACCTCACACACCACTACCTCAGCCACTCCACCACTTACCCACATACCATCTACCACCACTACAGCTCACCCATCACCACCCACACATATACCACCTCCCATATTCACCACTGCCACCACCACCACCACTAGCCACCTGGCAGGACCATCATCTCACCCATCTTTCCCTTCCGGATCATCTCTACCTCCAAGTGGGGTAGAGGAACAGCTTTCAGCACTAAACAGTATGGTGCTGAAGTTGTTAGCCGCCGATGACGAGAAGACTGCACAGCTTAGACAGTTAGTGGAGCTTACTACTGCACAATCACTGCAGATATCTCAGCAGACACAGCAGATTGAGGAGCAGGCTCAGCAAATGGCTGCTCAGAGTCTAGAGATTACCCAACTAAAGGAGCAGAACGTGTTATCTACAAAGAAGATCAAGGAGTTGGAGGATGCCAAGAGGACCATCATGCTCAAACTTAAGGGCACAAAGGATGAGCCTCTGAAGATCCGAGAGGGCGACGGTGACGATGGCGATGATGATGATAGTGATGATGATGATGATGATGGTGATGATGATGGTGATGATACAGAGGGAGGTGATGATGTGGATGAAGGAGACGATAAAGAAGGAGGAGATCCATCTACTTCGGGTGCGCAAGAAGCTAGTGAGAGGCGGACCAAAAAGAATCAAGATTAGGGTGTCTCGACATCAGCCCCGACAGAAGAGGAACACATGATTCAGGACAAATGTAATTCATAGATGTTTAAGTAATTTAAATCATGTGTAATTAAATATTGTACTCAACTTATGTGCATGAATGTTTATGTATATATATTTAATGTTTCCTGTCTTGATTATTTACTGATGAATGATGTATTACATGTTTTTAAATCAAGCAGATCCAAACTTTCAACGAGATGAATACGATGTTGCTCCCCTTCAGCAGATCAAGACTCAGTTCACAATGATACTTGATCTGCAAGGGGTTGTTAGGAGGTCAGTGAGTTATGCTCCCGAAGAAGGAGAAATCATTCATGATCTCACTGATGAGCAACTGGCAGAGATGTTCCGGTTAAATCCGGATGAACTGGTCAAAGATGCCCCTACAGTCGAGGTTGCTAGTGATGACGAGCTCCGTGATGTTGATGAGATAGAAACTGAAGACGTCACAGCACAGCACTATCCTGAATATACTGATCGAGAGGGAAATGTGGTCCCTAATTCTGGAGATACACTCGACAGTGACATGTATGCTAAGCTGGATACGGTGGAGAGGGAGACCGAGAAATCAGAAAGCCAAGCCTAAGCCTCGGACGCCGATGTTGAGACCAAAAAGGCTGAGTGGGCGGATTGTTTTGCAGAGATTCGTGCCCAACGCACAACGCCAAAGCCGAGTGCCTACGCCAAGCTCTACAGAGTAAAGAAGCACCTAAAGGTGTCTAGCAAGATTATAGCATGGGCTTACTTTGAGGATCTAAATGTATATGATGTGAAGCGTGAGAAGGGAATCGAGTACTTCAGATTTCCACATGATCTGAAGACTCTCCCTGGTTTTGGGCTCAACCAGTTGGCACGCCTGAACCTGCTGTATGCTAATCCCAGGAAGATGTCAGGCTGGTTTGAAGCTGCGTTGAAGAGAGAATAACACACTATATCACCTACGAGGTACATTCGAAGGTCGGAGGTGGACCCAAGGACTGGGAAACCCAAAGTGGTGTTGAAGTGGAGTCCTCCTCGTACTATGTCAAAGATCCCCATGAGGGAAATGCCACAGGACTTCACTCCCCACTTCAAGTGGTGGTATTATGATTGGAGAATAGGAGAAGCGGTCATAGTGTTACACAAAGAGCGCCAAATGGAGACCATCCGGGTATTTGACCCACTGTGGCTAACCAACCTATCAGCTAGTGATGCTTATACTTTATACAGGTGGCCATTATTCTATGATCCTCAGGATATCGTACAAGCCCTCCAGTTTCAGTATGTAATAAGACTCTGCTTTGCTTTTGAGATAAATGCTGGAGTCACAGTCGAGGAGAGGCATAAGAAGTTTGACGAGCTAATGAAGGATGCTAGACAATGATAGAAACTAGGTCCAAGGGGGAGTTTGTAGACACATATATACCTAGTTTACGATCTTAATGTAATATGTCTGTCATGTCCTTAATGTAAATGAAATATATGAGTTCAATGAAACACAATATATGATTGATGATCTTAATGTTGAATGTTTCATTGTATGGTTAAACGTTTATTGTTTATTAACTCATGGTTGAACTAACTACATAGGTTTGTGGTTGTTTACATAGATCTTAGTCAAGAATGGTTGAGAAATATGTTTAAACTTAGTCATGTGAAGTTCTTATGCGAATGGACCATACGCATGAACACCTTCATGCTAATGAACCAGTCGCACGACTGAACCAGGAGACTGGATCAGTCGCACGACTGAACCAGGAGACTGGATCAGTCGCACGATTGTGACATGAGATTGACTCAGTCGCACGACTTAAGCCTCAGTCGTGAGGTTGGAACAATCGTATGACTCAGTCGCACGATTGAACCATATTAATGGTTCAGTCGCACGAATGAGAAACCCTAACCTATAAATACCACTTAATTCGTGGAAAAACGTAACACTTCTAATACCTACGTACTAAATCGCACCCTAGCCGTCCAGAGACTTCTAAGAACCTGTTCCAAGTTCATAGATCGCACTAAATCAATTTGCGATCGTTCTTAACGTTTAGATTCATTCTAAGATCGATTGTACGTGCGTTCTCACTGATTGGATCGCCAATCAAATAGGATTCCGCACTATTTGAGTTGGTATACACGTAAATCAGTTAGTACTCTGTCCCGTACACGGTCCTAACAAGTGTAGATACATATGTACCTAGTTTACGATCATAATGTAATATGTCTGTCATGTCCTTAATGTAAATGAAATATATGAGTTGAATGAAACAGAATATGTGATTGGTGATCTTAATGTTGAATGTTTCAGTGTATGGTTGAACGTTTATTGTTTATTAACTCATGGTTGAACTAACTACATAGGTTTGTGGTTGTTTACATAGATCCTAGTCAAGAATGGTTGAGAAATATGTTTAAACTTAGTCATGTGAAGTTCTTATGCGAATGGACCATACGCATGAACACCTTCATGCTAATGAACCAGTCGCACGACTGAACCAGGAGACTGGATCAGTCGCACGATTGTGACATGAGATTGACTCAGTCGCACGACTGAAGCCTCAGTCGTGTGGTTGGAACAATCATATGACTCAGTCGCACGACTGAACCATACTAATGGTTCAGTCGCACGGATGAGAAACCCTTTTAACCTATAAATACCACTTAATTCGTGGAAAAACGTAACACTTCGAATACCTACGAACTAAATCGCACCCTAGCCGTCGAAAGACTTCTAAGAACTTGTTCCAAGTTCATAGTTTGCACTAAATCGATTTGCAATCGTTCTTAACATTTAGATTCATTCTAAGATCGATTCTATGTGCGTTCTCACTGATTGGATCGCCAATCAAAGAGGATTCTGCACTATTTAAGTTGGTATACGCGTAATCAGTTAGTACTCCGTCCCGTACACGGTCCTAACACAAACTATCCCCTCAGCCTTCTAAACATCTCTCCTTAGAAGAGTTCAAGGCAATCAAGACAAAGCTCATCCAGTGCACAACCCTGAGCGACATCTCCAGTGAGGAGGATTCTGTCAAACAGACTTGTGTTGATGGATCCTCATGTTCCCACACTAGAGATCAATTTCTTGATCTACCCAGAGGAACATTGGACCAAGCTGCAAATCTTATTGGCCTCAATTCAGATACTTTGAATGAGGAAGAAAAAAAGCTAAGGAGAAGGCTGGTGACTCTGCTGGATACTAAGAAAGGTGACAGGGTGCCAAGACAATCCCTTGTGCCTAGGAAAAAATTCATCCAGTGGAGGTTCGAAGACTCTTCTCACAACTTTGTTGTTGAGAAAGAGAGTGGAGAGCTAAACAGGCTAAATGCCTCATCTTTGCTACACTTAAGCAGATTTGATATTGCTGAGTTAGCAGAGAAGCCACTCTCCAACCCCTCCAACTCTGAAGTAGCTGCTCACATAAGAAATCACCTGGGCAGTCTTCATCTGGCCGAGCTGACTGCTAGGACCAAGATTGAAGAAGAGTTGAAACTGAGAGAGGAGGAGAAATGGAAGGGATCAACAACCAAAGGCAAAGCCTTTCTATAAATGGTTGAGGGTCCTGAACTTGAATCTATAGTTAGATGGGAGTATGACTATAACTCCTGTCAACTAACTCTTTTCAAGGGGGCACAACAAAGTGTACATGTCATTAAGAGTGATAGACTGGATCTCATATCCACTAATGACTTGTACAAACTTCTCAGCACTACTTCAAGGAAGAACAAGGACATAGACAAATATCTTCTGTCCCTGGTGTTAAAGGTTTTGAGAAGCAGAAACAAGTGAGGTTTTGGTAGCATCAGCCTAGGGGGAGTTTGTTGGATCTAGAAATGTTGGTGCAACCAAAAGCAAATCACTTAGATTATTTTGGTGCAACTAATAAAGGACTTCCGAAGCTAAGTGTGGAACTTCCGAAGGAAAAAGAGTTCTTCCCAAGACAAAGTGTAAGATCAACTTCCGAAGGAAAACTCCAACTTCCGAAGACAAAGTATTCACTTCCGAAGATCAAGACTTAGAGTGAAAGATCAGAAGTCAACTTTCAAAGTATGAAAGAAGTCCTCAAGCCTAGGAAGTATAGAAGCCTCTTTCGAAGTATAAGTGGCTTTGGAAGAACTTGTTCTTCCGAAGCCAATTTACCTTCCGAAGACACTACTATTATCCAGTGGACATAAGTATGGTCTCTCTGACGCTCCGCTACAAACCTCTGAGATACTGCATGGCGTTTTCTCAAAAGCTATGTAGTTGACCATACATTATTCCATTGTTTACCTTTATCAGTTAGTACAGTTGCCAACTTTTGTTGGTGACGAAAAGTAAGTCATGGACATGTCATGACTACCATATCTTAGATAATACTTTATCTAAGATACCTTAACTTTAGCATTATAGTATATGCTTTAGTCTTAGGTTTCCAGCTGGTATCAAAGTATATCCGGCTGTAGGATCTAGTATATATAGTTTCTCATTGTAACTCTTGTTTCATGCTTGTAAGAGTCTTGTAATACTTTGAGTAGAGAAGTAATATATACAAGTGCCTTGAAAATTATTTCTTTGTGTTCTTTGGTACTTATTATATTTTTATCAACTCTTAGAAGAGATTCTTCTTCATCTGATCTGAGTGTAGTATAAGTGAGTTTGAGAGAAATCCAAGTGTTAAGTGACAAAATCCGATCCTGTAAAGTCGTTATGAGAATTGGGTAATGAGTTTTAAAATCCAAGAAGACAAAATCAATGATAATACGATAACAACAATATGTTTCAAGTGTAACGTTTGGTTTACAACCCAAGGCAAATACGCTGACTCATCAAAGTATTAGGTCAACGACAACCTTAAAGAAGACATGCGTACCTATAAGAAGACACTCACCCCAAGGGTTCCCAGGTAAGGTAAATGGATCCAGCGGTTGATTTAAATTTATATGAATACCTTCGCTAGATAGAACACCTTGAGATACAGGCATCACGCTCTTCCAGCATTACATGTTTCAAGTTGTAGGACATAGACTTTGACGAGACATGAAAACCACGAATAACGATTCAAAGCTCATTTTGAAAACCATTTGATTTGGCACACAATGCCTTAGAATATGATTTAAGAACCGTGTATGCATTGATAAGAATCAAAGTATAAGAATAAGTACATAAGGCATATAATCACATAAGCATGAATAAGCATATAAGACATATAAAATCCTATCTAAGCATGTAACATACATGAGAGGACTCATGTGTAAGGGTACTTAGTTATAGTCTAAGTCATTCCATTTCTAATAAATAATTCCATATAACCATGACTCTGATACCAATCTGTCACACCCCGACCGATGGCGGAATCATCGGGGCGGACGGAGGTATACAAGTAACTTTTATGAGGTAATTCATGTCATAGGTTAAGAAATATTACAAGAATATAGATAGCATAATGATACAATCAAACCTTCAAAAAAGATATCCATTACAAGTTATAACGATTAGCTAAGTGTACTTGATTCCCATGATAAACAAGTCATACGTCATCAGGATCCGGCAATAACCTCGGTTTTAGCACCAAATAGGCTTGTTAGGCCCATAGATCTATGACGTCGCTAGGCTAGCAATAGTTAATGATTGTTTTTACAAGATGACTATCATATAAGACTCACAAGTATCTCAAATAACCATGACAAGTTTATAAATGAATTGCTCGTGCATTACAAGAATCAAGATCTTTTACATGTGTAAGTTTATAAGGTTAACATGTTTCACCCCAAA
Source organism: Flaveria ramosissima (assembly GCA_025215565.1). NCBI lineage: Eukaryota > Viridiplantae > Streptophyta > Magnoliopsida > Asterales > Asteraceae > Flaveria > Flaveria ramosissima. The sequence goes on from CM046045.1 coordinate 821,785, forward strand.
AGGTGTGAAATAAAGTAAAAAGGGGCATGAAAAACTCACATTGTATAATGATGGTTGTAGAGTACATAAGAAAGCTTAGATGTTCAAGTGTCAAAGGTGATGTCCTAAAAAATAAAAAAGAAACACTAACTTCAGGTCGGAATTCATTACAATAAGTTAGAACGTTTAGAGAATACCAATAAGCGAAAGATAGATTGAAAAAGGATTATTGTACCAAGTTTAGATTCTAGACAGAATGTTTGTAACGTGTTTGAATAGATTTAAAAAATAGCAAACGGTTTCATAAAATAATAAATATTTACAGTTGGTTAGTTCAGAGTCTCCTTGACAACTTTCGTTTAGAAACATTTTTATTAAAAGATCCGTAAATAGGTCAAATCATCAGCACAAGACTGAAGGTGTTGAAACGCGCACTTATTTTGTGAAGGCTATTGTTGAGTCGTCCGATTGAGTTTTGATAGATTTAAAAATAGCAAACGGTTTCAGTAAATAATAAATATTACAGTTGGTTAGTTCAGAGTCTCCTTGACAACTTTCGTTTAGAAACATTTTTATTAAAAGATCCGTAAATAGGTCAAATCATCAGCACAAGACTGAAGGTGTTGAAACGCGCACTTATTTTGTGAAGGCTATTGTTGAGTCGTCCGATTGAGTTTGAAGACGTACAAACTATTGTGAAAAAGGTGATTCAATGAACTTAATATTGGCATCTGATTTTACTAAAATTTAGTTTGTTATGACCAAGTTATGATTAGTTGAAGTCAGACTATATTCTGCCAAATATATAGTAAGGCACTTATGTGCACTTTTAAAATTGCTAAAGCATGAAACGGGTTTAAACAAATTTATTATATTGATATATGGTATATTAGACTTCATTTGAGTTATATAAAAAATATTCAAAGTCTTTGGCATAGCCATAATTTAGAGAAATAATCTTGTGGAATAACAAAATGCGGCGGCATAGCCGTCCATATGCAAACGAGATTTTTTGTGTACGTTAGCATGTTCTTAGCTTGATTTAGGAATGTTAGTGATTGTTATAAGGTTAGTGAAAGTTAGAATGTTAATGATCAAATGATAATGATTAAAATTAAAAGAGATTTAGTAGAAGAGAGAATAAAAATAAGAACATGAAAACAATTGAATGTTAGGATGATTAGCACAATATAAATATACATAATATAAAAGGAATTATAAGGTTACCTTAGTATTAGAAACTTCTTGAAATTACTTGTAAATTTTTTTTGAATTTGATCAAAACCAAAGGATGAAAGAAAGATATGTGGGTGATATTTTTGGATAATGTGCAAATAAAAAGTGAGGCTTAAAGCTTGCTTTTATAGTTGAGGTTAGGAGGAGGTTATGAATGGTGTTAATGGTGAATTACAAGTCTTTTAAAAGGGGGTTATGATTGAAATTTAAAATAAATATAAGATTAAATAATTTAAATAAATAAAAGAATAATTACAATTTTAACCTTAAATTTATTAAGACTTTATTTTAACAATTTATTTTTTTATAAAATTTTTATAGACTTTATAAATCTTACAAGAATATGTAATTTGATTATTACTTTAGTTGAATATTTTAAAATCTTATAGATATTAATAACCTTTTAACATTTACAAAACTTATTTTACAAATTATGAAATTATTATAAATTGATTAAATGGTATAATAAATGAAAATTAAACAGTAATATTCATAAAATTAGTTAAATAATACATTTACTGCATTTTGATTCATCAAAATGAATTAATAACTTAATCTATGAATTTTTTTTCAATGTATGAAAATTCAAAATGAGTTCGGTGTTGGCTTTATAATTTGAAAATAAATGGATGTTACAAAAAGTCTTTTTGCACAAAAATATATAAAATCCTATTTATATTAACAGAAAACTAAGAAACATATATTTACAAATAAGTCCCTATACTATGACAAAAACAAAATCTAAAGACTAAATGTTAATCTTCAAAGGCTCCAACAGAGAAACATTTCAACCTCGCTACACCCACATATGTTGCGGTTCAATTAAGCTCTATTGTTTAAAATTGTGTAAAATGGAAAAATGATATAATTAGGTGTTTAGAAAATTTAAATTCCAGTCTAAACTTAACTAGTGGTATTTGGTTCCCTCCTTACGGTTAACATTTGTGTCACCTCTCGTTGAGTAAATCCCAATTCATGCTAAATGATAAAACATATGACTGCGTTGGATTTTTCTATATCCACACATCAGAGAATTTTTGTTTTTACTTATGAGACAACATATTAACAAAATTAAATTAGAAAATAAAATTTTCAATGGCATGTTATAGCGTCTCAAACAATACAATCACGATTGATAAATTAAAATATAGTCCAATTTACAATGACAATTTGTTAGTCCTTGATATGTTGCACATATTATTAATTTTAAAAACGTAAGACGGCCTCACTGTAAAATTTGTTGAAAACTTTATTATAGTTTATATATTTATGTTATATAATGTTTTTAGAAAAAGTAAAATAAGATGTCATGATTATGAACAATTTTGTAAGGACGAATTCTAAATTTTTAGATTTTAAATGTGATGCATTTGATGGAATTCAACTTGTCATTTGTTTCTTTGTGGTTTAAAACAAAAAGAGATTTTAAAAGTTTTTCATGGTTGTGTTTTAGAAGGTGATGAGGTTGACCCCTTTCCAGATGTGGCTTTTGGTAGTATTCGACAATAAATGGCATTCTTGGCGTTTCAAAATCTCAACTTCAAAAATATCAAGGTTTATTATCCCATTAGTTGTTTGCAGTTTTTGAAATTATATTTAATGACATTAAATTTATAAGTCTTTGAATATAAATATCAAATGTTTACATAAATGGTTGGGCCAATGAAATAAAATTATAAAAATAGATTTTAAAGAACTACATCATGTTTTTACTTGTGTCGTTGCTTTAACTTTGTTTTTAAATGTTGCGGGGTTTGAACGTTTGATAGACGAGTTATGATAATTTAGATTTTCATGACAATGACATACGTATTTCAACCAAAGGAAAAAAATAAATTTAATTATCGTTTGCAATCAATTTATGAATTTATCGATTAAAACATGGCCTAATACGAACATAAACTTAAGTGGTAGTAGCTCGATTAGAGACCCAGCTTTGACTATGTTGATTGTTGTTCACTGCAATTTCTATACGACAAATAGTAACACTCCAACAAGCGATAAATATAGTGGAACATATTTTTATATCCATTATGATTGTTGAAGCTATCATGAATTTAATATTTTGGCTTGGTGGAAAGGCAACAAATCCCAATTTGCGGTTCTTTCTACTACGGGTCGGGATTTCCCAACTGTTCAAACGAGCCAGAGGCTGTATAGATGTGCATTTGCCTAAATGGTTCGTACACAATTTCAGTTGTACCAAGGCTGAGAAAACATGGTACTTCCGGATGTTGCCCAAAACTTTGTGCACCACCAGTTCAAGCCACTAAAACTCATCTGCACATACAACAATGGCTTAATTCTACATCATGAAAGGGTAAAATAAATATATGAATTTCATGTCCAACAAAAAAACACATTATACCAACGGGTAGCTTTAATAGGTTTATTTTTGCATAAAAAACCTAATAATTATAAGAAATATAACACTTGACAACTCTAACCAATTAAGTAAATTTATTCTGATAGTGTTAGAAACGCCTGATTGAACTCTATTCTCTTAGCTTTTAGGGATTTCAAATTAGCTTTTAGGTTTTAGCTTTAGATTTTAGTTTTTAAGATTTAGAGTTTAACTAATTTTATGGTTTAGCTTTAATGTTTAAATTTTATGATTTAGAAAAAACCACATTAGTGTGCAGTGTTTAGCAATAGGTTTTAGTATTTAACTATAGGGTTTAGAGTTTGAATAAAACTTTGGTTTAGCTTTAAGGTTAGGGTTTAGGGGTGATGAGCCGATTTCGATGCAGCTGTAACGAGTTTAATAGGATTTTGTTTTAGTTGACTTCCTATAAGTAATTATAGAAAATAAACTTTTTACTTTTAACATTTTCATATATCAACCAACTCCATGGAAGGAAGACCTTAAATACATAATAACTCTTTAGAAACCAATAAGTAAGTTTATATGCATTTGAATTATGAAAATTAAAATTACCGTTGGAAATTTGTTAGAATGAGATTATTGATCTTTGTTTTGGATTGCTAATTGACATGGGTTAACAAAGGCATTTATACTAGAAACAAATAAGATTAATATACCAACAACTACACACAATTCTAATAATAAATGTAATTAAAGATACATTAAACGTATGAAATATCTGATTCATTATATTATGTGGATCACACTTTAATCTCTATTTTACTTATTATTATTTTGTTTATAAAAATTCTACGTCGCTCAGTTTTAATCTGATCCGTCACTTATGATTAGTTACCTAGATGGCTAGATAGAATTCTATATTCCTGTAAATTTAATACCAGTGTAACCTTTACTTATTTTTGAAAACTTTTTATTAAGTTGTACAATAAAAATATTGAAATTGTATCATTTATTAAATTTGAAAAAGACAGAGAGAAAATACATGATAAACTTGGGTGTCACCGTCATAGCCAAAACCCCTTCAAATCCATATCCAAATCCAAGCTCCATCAAATGATTTTGGGTACGGAAATATTCATAAAGATTTGGGGTCCAAAGCATGGAGTATTGTTCCATCAAATGATGAATGATAGTAATTTCAATCATGAGTTTTAAATGGAATATTTCCACGTAATAAGTACAAAAACAATTATTTGAGAAAAACATAAAGGGAATCGATCTTTTAAACAATTTAATGAATTTATATAAATTTAATTATATATATTTAATGAATTTATATAAATTTAATTATCAACTATTTTGTGCATAAGGTATTGTAATTTATTGTTTTGTTGTTATACATTCTACTACACACATGAACTTTTTAAGTGCATAATATAACTATATGTTGCATAGACTTTTATATTTTTAATTAAACCCCTAGAAAATTATATCTTCACCCCTTCAAGTTTGTCAATATTTAGTATATATATATATCATTTACTTATCTACTTTTAATGTTTATCTTCTATAAATTTTAAATTTTAATTTTTATAAAAATTCTAATATACCATTGTGGCATCCTTATTTTTATCTACGTCTTTGTGTAAATTTTATTCAAAATGAAATTATAAATATAATATACAAGTTATCATAAATAAATGTACAAGTCATATTAAAATTGGTTTTGATTATTATCCTCTAACTTTTACAAAATGATTTTCATAAAATTTTAATTTATACATGCGAATTTTTTTATATACGTTAATGTTTTTGGGCGTTTTCTTTTTTCTCTGACATGACATGCCTATTTTATCAACATTTTGCTGGTAAAATGGAACTTGTTTATGCTTCGAAAGAAAAAAGGGGCTTGTGATTGATTTCTTGTATAGGGTTTAACCATGAATTATCTATACTATATATAAACCATTTGAGAGGTGTACTTTACGATACCCTAAATTAAAAACATGTATTTTGTTCAATGCATAAATTATAATCATTTTTAAGGATAAAATAGAAATTATATTATTATGTACGGATTACCCCCCTTATAATTAATTACATAACAACCCTTATAATTTAACAAATTTAAACTATTTGTGTTGATACATATGTCCCTAGTTTATGTGCTTAATGTAAAAGTCTGTCATGGCTTACATATGTGTAATGATACAATGTAATAATATATGATTTGTGCTCTGATGTTTACTTATATCTGATTCATATATATAAACTTATTATATAGGTTTGAAGTTGTTATATGATGATTCATGCTAATGGACCATACTTATGGACAATATGCATGAAGACATCATGCTAATGAACCAGTCGCACGACTGAACCAGACGACTGGATCACTCGTATGAGTGAGACATGAGATTGACTCAGTCGCACGTCTGAACCTTCACTCGTGAGTATGAATCAGACACATGAGTCAGTCGCATGACTGAACCATGCTAATGGTTCAGTCGCACGAATGAAGACTGCAAACTTATAAATACCACTTAATTCATGGAAAAACGTAACTTGAGACACATACTCATAACCTAGCCGTCCAGAGCGTCCAGAAAGCCTATTCCAAGTTCATAGTTCGCATCTGATCGTTTTCTACTTGTTCTTAACGTTTCTTTAATCATTAGATTGATCGGGATTGCATTCTCACTGATTGGATCGCCAATCAAATAGGATTCTGCACTATTGATCAGGTTTCATGCATTATCAGTTAGTATTCCGTGCGTACACGGTCCTGACAAGTGGTATCAGAGCTTTGGCACTTGATTTTGCGTGTGATTCGATTAGTCTCGGTGTAAAAATCAAGTTTTTCATTCAAAAGAGTCACCTTTTTTAGTAAAACAGTGTTTTCGACGTCTCCAGGTCTCAAAGTTTACGTTTTTCGGCATACGGCAGATTAGGGTTCTTGAAAAATCGTGTTTTTGTGTCCAAGTGTCAAAAACCTTCGATTTTGCAAAAACAGCAACCTTCAGTCGCAAGATTAGCTCAATCGCACGACTGAACTCAATCGCACACCCCATTCGTACGATTGAACTCAGTCGTTCACTCATTCGTACGACTGAACAACCCCATTCGCTTGTCTCCAATCGCACACTCCATACGTACGACTGAATCCCAGTCGCATCCTTCATTCACACGACTGAATCCAATCGCACGATTGAATTCATTCGCACCCTTCATTAGCACGAGTGACCCATACGCATTGTTCATTCGCACGATTGAAGTTGTCCTGTTCTCAAAGTACAACGTTCATACAAATGGAAGATCAGTTTTCAGCGTTTACCGCCGGGAAGGACTCACGCATCCAGAAACTTCTGCTTCTGGAGAATGAGGTTGGAAATCATAATAAACCGCCGAAGCTTATAACATTGGATGATTACCCACAATGGAAACAGAGGTTCGAGATCTATCTAAATGGAGTTGATCCCAATCTTTGGGAATCCATTGAGACAGGTTATAGTATGCTAGTTGGGTTGATGGTAAGCTAACTTTGGGAGGTATGACTGACAACCAGAAAGTTAAGTACAATGCTGAAAAGAAGGTGTATGCTCTGTTGACACAGTCGATACCAAAAGATATCTTTCATCATTTTTCTAAGAACAAACAGGCGAAAAAGTTATGGGAAGCTTTGGAGAAAAGATATGATGGGAATGCATCATTAAAGGCTTTGAAGGCAAAGGCTCTCAAAAAGGAGTTTGATAACTTCTCCTCGATAGGGAAAGAAAGCTTGGACGATATTATCGACAGATTCTACCATCTGATGAGTGAGCTGCACACTCATGGGGTAACAACGTCTATGGAAGATAAAGTGTCAAGTCTTGCAGATGGTTTGCCGGAGAAATGGGACTCGTTTGTGTCTAATCTGAGACAGAGTGATATTGTTGCAAAGTTGGATATAAATGATTTCATCTTGAAGTTAAGGGAGGATGAACTTAGAATGAAGTACAAGTCACAGAAAGGATCCTACGACCAGAATCCTTCACTTTATAACTCAACTCCCATTCCAACCCGTTCTGGAGTACCACTTCAAACTGCCTTTTTGTCTAGTTCAGTAGCTCCTTCCCAAACCACTGCTTCAGGATCAGAAACGTCAGGGTTGTCTTGCACCCAAGATATAGTACCTGAAGCCAATGCTACTAAGTTGAAGACCGAGAATCTCGGTAATATCACAGTGGAAGTTGCAAAGGAGCATATGGATCTTCTAGCAGCTATTGTCCATTCCTATGACTGTTTAGTTGCTGGGAAGATCGAAAATTCTCATCTTGTAGATGAAGACTATGAGCAGGTTGACGAGAACGAGCTGGAGAGAATGGATATCATGTGGGCTCTAGCATGTGCAGTTAGATGAGCTAAAAAGTTTGTCAAGAAGACGGGACAGAATTTAGTAGCCACAAAAGACACAACCTTTGGTTTCGACAAAACCAAAGTTACCTACTTTAATTGTGGTGAAAAAGGGCATTTCAAACGTGAATGTGTAAAGCCCAAGAAAACAGGTAACGGAAATCCGTTCTCAACCTTCAACTGTCAAGACAAAGACATGGTTGGAACTAGTTCTTCAAGTAAAGAGACTAAGGCACTAACTGCTCAAGATGATGAAGGACAAGACTGGTCTTTCTGTTTTGTCTCTCCTGGAGAATCAAACATTGCCTGTGTCGAGGGATTGGATGATGGCTCTGCGAGTGAAGGTAAAATCACAGTTGAACAAGTAATGTCAAATAACGAAGAAGCTGTGAATGTGGTAAATCACCTGGTTGAAGAAGAACTCAGAACGACATGTTCAGAATCTCTAGCATCCGAAGAGTCTAACTCTACATTGATGGCCGACTCAACTGATTCTTCACAGGTAAGTACGAAAGACCAACTTTTTGAAAAACATGCTTCTATTGAATGTATCAAATTTAGAGAAAGCATTGATTTGAAGTTTGCTAGGTTATTAGACCACAATGATAACTTAGTAAATGACTTACAACTGTGCACCGAAGCTAATCGTATTTTAAAACAAAATGAATGCAGTTACAAAGAAAAAATAGAACTTTTAGGTAAACAACTAAGGGAAACCAAGGTTGTTGCCTTTAATCAAGCCAATGATATAAAGTTCTATTTAAATTCCTTGGACGAAACTAAGAAAGAAAAAGCAGTTTTAGAAGTCAAAGTCAACTCATTAAAACAAAAACTGCACACTTGGACCAGTTCTTCTCATATAGTTCAACACTTGGTGAAAGAACGAAATAATGGGGAGGGGTTGGTTACAAAGTGGTTCCACCACCACATGACATCATGTTAAATACTAAATGTAGACCTGTAAATAACAACCCAATTAAGGATCATGTGGTATCCACTCCACTGGTTAGTGATCCGGATTCCACGGGTAAACCGGTGAATTCTGTCACTAAACAGAAGGAGGCTACTATGAAATCTAAAGGTAAGATGCCTATTGTAAATTTGGATGAACAATTTGAAAAGGTTAATGTAAAGTCAGGTTCAAACATGTCTATTTCTGAACCCAAAATGACCAAACCAGTTAACCAACCACGTGCTTCACGTCAAAGTCCAAATAAACAAAAGGCCAAGGATGTTAAAAACGTTCAGACAATTAATTTTGTTAAAGAAGCAAAAACATCTAAACGAGAAGTGTCCAAACCAAATCAGACTCATGTCACACCTGTATCACACTCAACTCCACATAAATAGTTTCCTTAACATGTAGAAGGGAGATCATGCTACAGTTGTGGAAAGAGATGACACATTTCTTCTAACTGTCCTTGTTATTAGACTCCCAGACAAAAAATTGAACTTTATGATACAAAACCAAGTTCTTCGAAAAGGACTTCTATTACTCCACCAAAGAGAATTAATGAACCTAAAGTTCAAACTGTAAGCCAGTCGTCTGTTTATCACAAACAGGCCTTACACGAAACTGGCTTATGGAAGGAAAGTCAAGTCCATTGTCTGATAATGAGAACAATAAGAAGAATGATATGCCCTCATCCTGAAATGGACAGTGGGTTGAGTTTATGATGTGTGATTCCTCTGGGTCACCCAAGCCAGTTAAGGCTTGGGTCCCAAACCTAAACTGACCATTTCCTTTTAATGTGCAGGGTGTCCGTTACAGTGCTATCACAAATACCTGGATTGTTGATAGTGGGGCATCTAGGCACATGACCAGGAACCTGTCTCTCCTTTTCAATGTCAAACAAATTAAAGGGGGACATGTATCGTTTGCTGGAAATAAAGGAGGATACATCACCGCTCAAGGCGAAGTGGGAAACCAGAAAGTCAAGTTTGATAAGGTCAAGTACGTTCAACAACTACAGAATAACTTGCTTTCAGTCTCCTACATCTGTGACAAAGAATTTAGAGTTATTTTTTACAACAAGAATTGCTATGTATTGAAGAAGGATTACATTATCCCGGAGGACAAAATCTTAATGTCAGCTTCAAGATATAATGACTTATATGTCTTGGATCTATCAAAAGCCTCCACAAGTGATCATAAAGTTCAATGCTTCTTATCAAAGGCAACAGAGAAGGACTCAATCTCCTGGCATAGGAGAATGGGACACATCAATCCACGGAAGATGAATCATCTGATCCAGAATGATTTAGTGAATGGAGTAAATGTCAAGAATTTTCAACTTTTGGATTTTTGTGTAGCGTGTAAGAAAGGTAAACAGACCAAGAAGTCTCACAAGGCAAAGAAAGTAAATTCCATTGACATGCCTCTCGAACTTCTACACATGGATCTGTTTGGACCTGTCAACACAAAAAGCTTCGCTGGTGATTTGTACTGTTATGTAGTCACTGATGATTACTCAAGATTCTCTTGGGTGATGTTTCTGAAATCCAAATCAGAGACATTTGAATCCTTCAAACAGTTGGTAACTACATTTGAATCACTCTACAAGCTGAAAGTGAGACAGATTCGATCAGACAACGGCACGGAGTTCAAGAACCAGTGGATGGAGGCGTTCTGCAAAGAGAAAGGAATTGTACACCAGTTCACATCTGCCTACACTCCATAAATGAAGGGAGTTGCTGAACGAAAGAACAGGAGCTAGATAAAGACAGCAAGAACGATGCTAGCCGACTCGAAACTGTCTATCCAATTTTGGAACGAGGCAGTTGCTAATGCATGTTACACCCTCGATCGAGTCTTAGTGGACAAACGACATGGGAAAACGTGTTATGAGCTGCTGCAGCGACGTAAACCCAACTTGGAGTATCTAGAACCGTTTGGCACACCGTGCATGCTGTTGAAGAAAACTCAGACTGGGAAGTTTAGTGAAAAGGCAGAAGAAGGGATCTTTCTAGGATACAATATACCAGACAAGAGAGTTTATAACAACTCAACGGGTCAGGTAGAAGTGTGGTGCAACGTTGATGTTCAGAGATACACACCCCCCCCCTTGCTGGAAAGGGACCCTCATTCTTCTTTGACTATGATGGTTTTTTTAAGTCCTTAATTATCTCTCCCTCCTTTCCTAATGATGAGTTATCGACCAGAATGATGTACGATGTCTTAAACACACAGTCACTAGACTCGACAACATCAGTTCCACAAGGTGCATCTTCTTCTAGTCCTTTAGGGGAGACTGATGCATTTATGGAGCGACTCCTCCTCTCATTATACAGAAATGGAGACTGAACAGGTGGCCCAAGAGGAACAGGTTCCCACTAATGAAAGTACACAAGCATCAAATCCTGATGCCTCTGACACTTTGGAACCTCATACTCCAACAGCTTCAGATACTGAAGTTGTGGTTCATAATCTGGATAATGAGGTAGTTGTTCCCACCACTCCTGGATCTTGGATAAATGTTTATCATCCTTTGGACAATGTCATTGGAGATGTTCGATCAGGAGTATAGACCACAAATCAGCTATACTCAGCTGATTATGCTTCGGTAATGGAAAAGGGAAATCTTCATGATGGCGCATATCGATGTTTTGTGTCTCAATTTGAGCCAAAATATGTTAGTGAAGCATTAAACGATGAGGCATGGGTTAGTGCCATGCAAGAAGAAATCCTACAATTCAAGAAGTTAGGAGTATGGACCCTTGTGGACAGACCAAAAGGTGCTAAGGTGATTGGCACGAAATGGGTCTTGAAATGCAAGAAAGATGACCAAGGGGTTATAATTCGAAATAAGGCTCGGGTTGTGGTTCAAGGATTCAGACAAGTCGAAGGCATTGATGGATACAATGAAGTGTTTGCACCTGTGGCTAGAATGGAAGCAATCCATATCTTCCTAGCCTATGCATCTTACATGAAGATTAAAGTTTATCATCTAGATGTCAAAAGTGCATTCCTTCATGGTGAAATTCGTGAGACAGTCTACGTCAGTCAACCCGAAGGATTTGAGGACCCTTATCATTGGGACAGAGTTTACAAATTGGACAAGGCTCTCTACGGGCTCCATCAAGCACCTAGAGCCTGGTATGAGAAGCTCTCAACTCATCTTGTGAAACACGGTTTTCGCAGAAGAGTGATTGATTGTACGTTATTCATCAAAGAAAAAGACGGTGATTTACTGCTGGTACAGATATATGTAGATGACATAATCTTCGGTTCCAGAAACGAAGAGTTATGTAAAGAATTTGAATCTGTCATGAAAGCAGAATTTGAGATGAGTGCAATGGGGGAGATGAAGTTTTCCCTAGGATTACAGGTGGATCAAACACCAAAAGGAATCTTTCTGCATCAGACTAAATATGTAGGGGACATCCTTAGTCGGTTTGACATGGAGAATGCTTCAGCTGCTGGAACTCCACTTGCGACGAACCACGATGTGGCACCCGACGAAAATGGTGATATGGTTGATTGTACAATGTATAGAGGAATGATCGGATTCCTTATGTATCTAACAGTGTCTCGTCCTGATATCATGTACACGACGTGTCTTTGTTCCAGATATCAGGCGAAACCGAAAGTCAACCATCTCATAGGTGTTAAAAGGATTTTTCGCTATCTGAAGGGTACTCCAACACTCGGGTTGTGGTTTCCTCATGACGATGATTTTTAGCTTACCGCGTATAGTGACTCAGATTATGGTGGTTGCAAGATGAATTACAAGTCAACTTTTGCAGGATGTCAATCCTTTAGTAGACGGTTAGTCACATGGCAGTGTAAGAAGCAGACATCGGTTGCACTGTCAACTTATGAAGCTGAATACGTTGCTGCTGCAAGTAGCTGTTCGCAGATCATTTGGATTCAACAGCAAATGCGCGACTACGGTTTGCAATTCTCTAACACTCCTATTTTTGTTGATAATTCTGCTGGTATTGTTGTCACCAAAAATCCAATCCAAAATCCAAAAACTAAATACATCGGTATTAAATATCACTTTATACGTGACTGTTTTGAAAAGCTATTAATCGATGTGGTTAAAATAAATACGGATTTTCAACGCGCCAACCTCTACACAAAAGCATTTGATAAACCGAGGTTTTTATATCTTTTCGAGGTTAATGGCGTGAAAATGAAAAGTGATGTGATTCTAGAGGAAGAAAGTGCATAGTCCGACATGTTTTTTATTTCTTTTGTTTTATTTTATTTTCGTATCTATTAAAATCCAAAAACACAAAAAGATTTTCGGTTTTAGAATTTTAGGGGGGGAATAGGTTAGTTTAGTATTTAACTCGTGCAGTATTTAATTACTTAAAAAAAAGGAAGGAGGAGGGTAACTTAGCTAAAAGAAATGAAATCAAATCTGTGATTCTGATTCAACGCTTATGCAAAATGATAGTACACAGGGAACAAATTGTTTGGGACCTCAAAACCAAATGATTAAGATGCAAAATTCTAAGTATAAATCTGAGAAGTCTAAGCAAAATAAAAGGAAAAATGATAGTGAAACTAGTCTGCTACTGAGGTAACATAGAGAAAGTAGATCTAGAGGTTGCTAGTCCATTGTATGATGTGTCGGTAGATTCAACAAAATAGATGAGTAAACCTCATTGGTGATTTAAATTCAAACTAAGTTGTTCAACTTGCTGTGGGTTCCCATCTTATCCCTGGTTAACACAATCAACGCATTTCCAATAAGGGGTGACGAGCAAATAAACGCCACAAATGTGTGCAGATGACCATAAAAAGAGCAAAGGACGAGAAAAAAAATGTGTAAGCGCTATCAAGCTAATAACAAATGTTGTTGGTGCGTTACGTGCAAAAAGAAAAGAAAAATGCTCACACAAGAAGATAGGTTGTGTGCCTCTCTGCTGTGAGATGGCACTGGCCTGAGGATAAGCATAACCTAAATATTCTAGAATTCATTGTTGTTTGCGCCTCTCTGCTGTGCGATGGCACTGACATGAGGCTTGGCATCTCTTTGAAAGCTCTTAGAATTGTCTCTTCTTGTCAAATAACCGTAGACCGCTCAAAAATGTCCTGAGGATGTTGATTACCATATAAGCGTGGGATCCACAAATGCTTGTTGAAAAATTATACCTTAATTCATCACCAATGTGTGTCAAAAATCAGTGTATGGATTTAAGAGGACAAGTATACTGACAATCATCATGAGCTGCAGTTCTTGAAAGTCAAAATCATTGTGTGCATCTTGTAGTTCTAGTATGATTTCCTAAAATTGCTATTGACTCTCGGACAAAACAAGAATCTAGCATCAAAATAGTTTATTAAATGTCCCAAATTATTCTGATATACCTGTATGATTCCATACTGAATCGTACCAGAAATGATAAAATAGAATTGAAGTTGTGTTGTCCAGGAAGTAAAATCGGTTAGAAGTACTCTAAAAGGTTTAAATTCATCTCCAATCAAAAAATACAAAAATATGTCTTGTTATGTTTTTAAATTTGTAAGTTGTTTGTATATATTTATTTTTAGTCATTTGGTAGGTAAAAGTCGGACTATACAACTGGATCAATTCTGTGAATCACTCACTAAAATGGATCACGTCTGAGGTGACCAATCAGTTTCAAATTAAAAGGGTCACGTTTGAGGTGACTAATCAGTTTTAAATTAAAAGGATCACGTCTGAGGTGATCAACAGTTTTTTCAAATTAAAAAGGTCATGTCTGAGATGATCATCGGTCGTAACGTCTTATCAATAATTAAAATACCTGTAGATGAAGAGACGTTACGATTGGATCATACGTATGAGCCAATCTCACGATTGAACCATACCAATGGACTAGGTGTATGATTGGACCATAAGCATGGGTCAATCCATGCGATTGGATCACCAGAATGAACCAATCGCACGAATGGAGGGGAATGACTGAGTCAGTCGCACGACTGAACCTCAGTCGCACAAATGGATGTGACCGACTGACCCAGTCGCACGAATCAAACGTGCGAATAGGTCCAGTCACACGACTGAAGGTAAACCTTGTATAAATAGAGGGGAGTTGGTCGCACATGTTCGTCACCCTTCAATCGCTCCCAAATCGCACGAAAGCAAAGTTACTCTACCAAAATTTGGTTTGATTAATTTCGCACTATGATTGGGATGCTAACGTGTACTCTCTTCATCTACAGGTATTTAGTGATTGAAAATGCACAAAATGTTCGGTTTAATCAAGCCCTAATGACCTAAATTGGTCAAAACAAGAACTGAGACAAAGATGTCAAAATAAACCACCAAAATGGACTAAACTGTTAATTTAAAGAATATTAGGTGTTATTTTGAGTGTTTGCGAGTCTAATGAGTCTAACCACAACGTTTAACAAGAAGTATAGACCAAGAATTGATCTAACTGTGTCGAACAGAGACTCATGCGAATGGACATACCAATGAATTTCAATCGCACGACTGTGCTGGGTGAATGACCCAATCGCACGACTAAGCTGGGCGAATGACTCAATTGCACGACTGAGCTGAGCGAATGGCTCAATCGCATGAATGAACCATGCGTATGAGTTCAGTCACACGTCTGGTTCAACCGTATGGTATTGCATACGCCTACGCTCAATCGCAAGCTCAATCGTACGAATGAGCTCAATCGCACGACTAAGACTCAGTCGTATTGTCCATTCGCACGGCTGAACAGAATGTTTCAAGTTCAATGCAATTCAAATGTCATTCACTTACCAAAATTCTAACGTTTATGTGTCTTGTGTTACAACAACATTGCTAGTAGGTGGACGATGAGCACGAAGCACAACATCTGTGCTCATCTTGACGTCACGTCCCAGAACGCTTCTGAGTTAGCGGGTATTATTACCTTTCTACGGAGATTGAGGATCTTAAAGGGTATCTCGACACCGTGCACACCTTATAGATCGATTCAACAGGCTTTCTGGGAAAGCGCTGTAGTAGACAGGTCCACTGAGCCTTATCACATTCGGAGCTCTATCTTTGGTGAAGAGATTGATATCAGCGAGGATGATTTGAGGAGAGTTTTGGAGTTTGGAGAGGACGGAGACTGCCCGACCAGGCTACATCCTCTGACTTTGCGGGGATGTTTTCTTCGGATCAAGTACGCTGGGGACATAAATGCAAGTGTGCTTAACAAGAGCAACCTATGCCCCCAGTTCAAGTACTTGGCCCATGTGCTCCTCAAGTGCATAGCCTCACGGAAAGGTGGCTTTGATGAGATGTCTGATAAAGTCCAGAATGCTTATGTAGCTCTGGTCCTGAACCATCCGTTCAGTTTCTCCCGTATGATCTTCACGTACATGGTAGAGAACATAGAGGCCAAGGGCAAGGAAGGCTTCTGCATGTACCCTCGTTTCCTGCAGATGATTATTTACCAGAAGCTTCCTTTGCTACCAAAGGAGAGAGATGATGCGGTCACTCTTGAGGTTATGGATGTTACGACGCTTGGGCGGATGAAAGTATACCGGGGCAAGCAGGTGAAGCCCCCAGTGAGATTATTGTTTGGGCATCTGGCCCGAGAGGACTATGTGGCGCCCGCTCGCAGGAAGTGGCGTCACGATGACAGTGACTCAGATTCTTAGCCTATTGTTCTACCAGCTGATGACGACGATGATGATGACAGTGGTGATGGTGGAGATACAGGCCCCACTCAATCTAGGGCCACTGCCACAGATCTACCATCTCCACCATCCATCCAGGGTGGAACCAAAACTGCTCGATTCCACCAAGACAACCTGCTTGATGAGGAGGAAGAGTCAGATGAGGAGCCTCTAGTGAGGACAGTGGGCAGCAAGGTTGTTGCCATTGAGAGAGGGATTGCGGCGGTTGGTGGACGCCAGGGCGAGTCCAGGGATGCTGCTACTGATGTCATTGATCCTTCATACATCTCGGACCAGTTTCTAAGGGATCAAGGAAGAAGAGGATCGCTCAGCCCCACGACATGAAGGGCAAGAGGAGGAGGATTACACTAATCACCACCACGACCACAGCCACCACTCCCTCTACCACAGCTACCACCTCCTACTTCCACTACCATATATCCTACCACCACCACCACAGCCACCCCATCACCATCCATTCCTATACCACCTCCCATATTCACCACATCCATCACCACGACCACCACCACCCAACGAGCCAGGATATCTGCTCACGTCCCACTGAGCCATGGATCCACTCTACCCTTCGTCGGGGTAGAGGAACAGCTAGCCAACCTAAACAGAATGGTACTAAAGCTGCTAGTTGCCGATGAGCAAACAGCTAAACCAGCTTATGGAGCTCAATGCTGCTCAAGCTCAGCAGATTGCACAGCGTCAGGAGCAGAATGCTCATTCGGTTAAGAGGATTGAGGATTTGGAGGAAAAGAACAAGAAGATAATGCTTAGGCTGAAAGGATCAAAAGATGAGCCCTTAAAGATCAGAGAAGGTGATGATGATGATGATGATGATGATGATGATACTGGTGAAGAAGATGAGGATGATGAAGAGGGACTGAGTGGAAAGAAGAGAGGATATGATGATGAAGAAGAAGGTGATGCTGTTGCATCAGCCTCTGCTCAGGGTCAAGAAAGGCGACCTAAGAGAGCACAAGATCAAGAAGCATCGTCTTCAGCTCCTGCAGTTGAAGAATTGATCAATCAAGATAAAAGTAAAGATTAGATGTTTTGTATTTAGAAAACTTTTGTACTTGATTCAAATATTACATTAATGTAATTAGGTTATTTATGATTATCTATGTTTTAAATGTCTTTATTAACTACTAATGATTGATGTGTTAATTGTTTAAATCAAGTAGATCAAACCTCTCAGCAAGATGAATATGATGTTGATCCCCTACAGCAAATCAAGTCTCAATTCACCATGATTCTTGATTTGCAAGGGATAGTCAGACGATCAGTGAGCTACACTCCCGAAGAAGGAGAAATTATTCACGATTTGACCGATGAGCAACTCGCTGAGATGTTCAGACTGAATCCAGACGAGCTTGTCAAAGACGCTCCAGAGGTAGATGTCATTAGTGATTATGAGCTTAACGATGTTGATGAAATAGAGATTGAGGATGTCACGTCTGAACACTATCCAGAGTACACTGACCGAGATGGCAATGTGATCCCCAACTTGGGTGAGACTCTCGGAAGTGCTACATATGAGAAGCAGGATGAAATGGAAAAGGAAAAGGATAAGGTTGAAAGCCATGCCCAAGCCTCGGATGCAGATGTTGATATAAGGAAGGCTGAATGGGCGGCTTGTTTTTGCTGAAATACGAGCCCAACGAACAACTCCAAAGCAAAATGCCTACACCAAGCTCTACAAGGTCAAGAAACATCAAAAAGTGTCTGGCAAGATCATAGCATGGGCATATTTTGAGGATTTAAATGTTTATGCTGTGAAAAAGGAGAAGGGAATAGAGTACTTTAGGTATCCTCATGATCTGAAGACTCTCCTAGGTTTTGAGCTCAACCGACTGGCATTCTTAAATCTGCTGTATGCTGATCCCAGAAAGATGTCAGGTTGGTTTGAAGTTGCATTAAAGAAGGAATACCACACCAGGTGGGTAAACTTCAGACCTCAACAACCGAAAAGGTTTATTCGCAAGTCTGAGGTGGATCCCGTATCTTGAAAGCCTAAAGTAGTGTTGAAGTGGAGTCCCTCGCGCACGATGTCGAAGATTCCCTTACGGGAAATGCCTCAGGACTTCACTCCACATTTCAAATGGTGGTATTATGACTAGAGGACATGTGAAGCGGTCATAGTTCTAAACAGAGAGGGCAAAATGGAAACTATCAGGGTATTTGACCCAATGTGGCTTACCAACTTGTCAGCTGAAGATGTCTGCACTTTGTACAAGTGGCCACTGTTCTATGACACGCAGGATATTGTACAAGCTCTTCAATTCCAGAATGTGATACGGCTCTGCTTTGCGTATGAAATACACGTAGGAGTCGCAACAGAGGAGAAGTACAAGAGATTTGAAGAGCATATGAAGAATGTCAGACGTTAGACTAAACTAGGTCCAAGGGGAGTTTGTTGATACAAACGTCCCTAGTTTATGTGCTTAATGTAAAAGTCTGTCATGGCTTACATATGTGTAATGATACAATGTAATAATATATTATTTGTGCTTTGGTGTTTACTTATATCTGATTCATATATATAAACTTATTATATAGGTTTGAAGTTGTTATATGATGATTCATGCTAATGGACCATACTTATGGACCATATGCATGAACACATCATGCTAATGAACCAGTCGCACGACTGAACCAGACGACTGGATCAGTCGTACGAGTGAGACATGAGATTGACTCAGTCGCACGTCTGAACCTTCAGTCATGCGTATGAATCAGTCGCATGAGTCAGTCGCACTACTGAACCATGCTAATGGTTTAGTCGCACGAATGAAGACTGCAAACCTATAAATACCACTTAATTCGTAGAAAAATGTAACTTGAGACACATACTCATAACCTAGCCGTCCAGAGCGTCCAGAAAGCCTATTCCAAGTTCATAGTTCGCATCTGATCGTTTTCTACTCGTTCTTAACGTTTCTTTAATCGTTAGATTGATCGGGATTGCGTTCTCACTGATTGGATCGCCAATCAAATAGAATTCCGCACTATTTGATCTGGTTTCACGCATAATCAGTTAGTATTCCGTACGTACACGGTCCTGACAAATTGACATTTTAAATTTGTATTATTTTAGGAATTTAGAAATTATTCAACTCTTCAGTTGTTGTATTATTTTAGGAATTTAGGAACCAATTATTAGATGGAACATATAAGCATTTTGATTAATAATAAGTGGAGTTATTTTCTTTCTACTAAATGAAGTTTAAATTATGAGGTAATATAGAATTAAAAAAAATTAGTTACATAATAACTGACACACCCCGACCGACGGCGGAATCATCGGGGCGGACGAAAGTGAAACGCTTGTTTATAGCAGATGGAACTAAATAAGTTGGAATATTATTAAATATCATTTTCATTGAACAATACAAGACAATTAAGTCAATACAATACAACAAAGATATAATCAACAACATAAGATGTTTAAATAAACTAAGTCCAAGTCCTATAGGAGCAAGAAGAGTTCCTCAAGTAGTAAACCAGAAACATCTTAAAAATAAAGGGTCAACTTTGAAAGTTGATGAGTTTCCATGGGTTAAACACACACATACTATATATATATATATATATATATATATATATATATATATATATATATATATATAAAAGATTTACAAGTAGCAATTCATGTCAGTGGTTATGAATTATGCAAGTTTATAGAATACATATAGCTAAAATTAAACCTCGACTGATTACAATGCAAGACCGTTTAAGGGCTTGAACAAATTACAACACAACAACACAATGAGGAGAACAACTAAACTTTGATCAAACAGTGAACTGGATTAACCAAGTTGATACAAAGAACACAAGTAAAGTAAAGAGACAGAACAAGAGTTGGGTTTCAAGGAGGCAGTATTTGCTTTCTCAAGTTCTTTTACAAGTGTTACAAAGCATAAAGAAAGATACAAGACCTTGGAATACTTATACTACAACCTACAGCCGGCTATACTTTGAAAGCCAGCTGGATACAATTGACTAGACACTAACAAAATCAATTGTAGGATCAAAAGGCATATCTGCCTTTTGACCTTGTGACTATGACATGCCATAGCTCATATCCTTATATATTACAAAAAGGATAATGTACATAAAGTAGAAAGTTACAGACTCAAGACCTCAATGTACAGTTACCAAAAGCATGGACCTTTTCACCAACTCATGTAAGTTGGTGACTTTACAGAGATGCAACAGAAAGGTGTCCAGCTTTAAGGAAAAGTACATCAGATAAAGCATGTATACTAAAAGTCTTCGGAAGAAATCTGTCTTCATAGGTTGAAGCTTCGGAAGACTTTGTCTCTGAAGCTTCGGAAGACTTCATGTTTGGCTTCGGAAGATTTTACACTTAGAGTATTTTCTAGTGTATTGTGTAATACTTCCGAAGCATTCTTTACTTCAGTACTTAGTGCATGTTGCAGAGAGACATTGGATGTTTTGGTTTGCATTAGACTTAAGGAATCCTTACAAACTCCCCCTAGGCTGATGCTACCAAAACACTTAGAAGATCTTCAGATGTTGGTGGTCTTCAGTACAATCATGACCATGCCCTTCTTCATTAGATGGTCAGGATCATCAAGACCTTCATAGTATCTTCTCATCTCAAAGAGATCATGTAGAGGTAAGTTGATTATCTTGCCAAGAGTAGACATTCTCAACACCTTGATCTCTGATTACATGCCATCTTTCTGGATTTGTAGAGTAAGTCCAGGACAAGATGGATGTCTCAGTTATCAGAGGAGCCACTTGCATTGGAGTTGATTGGGTTGCCTCATCATGCACTTCCTCATGTTGATCTGATTCAGCCTGAGGTGTAGAGGTAGATGACTTAGGCTTCTTCTTCTTTGACTTTGGTTTAGAAGCCATTCTCTTCTTCCTCTTAGATGACTTTAACTGAAAAGACTGGTCTGCAGCACCTTGTTGATCATCATTGTCTTTCTCAGTTGGGTGTTCCTCCCTCACAGGTTCAGAAGGAGAGGGAGTTTGACCCTGCCTTGGATCAGAAGATGAAGCTTGCTGAGGCTCAGCTGGAGGTCCGGGTTGAGGTGTCTCAGGTTGTTCAAACTTAACCTCCACTTCAGGTGGGACTTGACTTGGAAGAGAGTGTATGTCAATCAGTTCACCACTCTTAATCTTCTGCTTGATCACCCTTATATGCTCATCCATTGTGGATAGAGACATAGGGCCAAGTCTCCTTCCGGAGAATCCATATAGCTTCAAGAAGCTCATCATCCTTTGTCTATCAGCAGACTTCTTCATACTTTTGTGGATGATGGCTCTTGACTTTGCAGCTTCTTCCCTTAGAGTCCTTTTAGTAGTTTTTCTTTCTTTGACTAGCTCAAGTTCAAGTTGTTTCAAGTACTCAAACTCAATGAAGTCATAGGACAGGGGAAGAAGTGCATCTGCCTGATAGAAGCCTGTGGCACTCAGGTAGTTGATCATCTTGATCTATCTTCTTCTTTGTCTCATGAGGTTCTTATGGAGCCACATCTTCCTGTACAGGACTTTCTTGAACTGGAGAGAGAGTGGGAGCATGCTTGTAGAGTCTTTTCTGTCTCCTCTCCTCTTTGAATTGGAGAAGTAGCCTTGCATCCTCTTTTTCTTTCATCTCTCTCTGACACTTCCATGTCAGCCAGTTCATTCAATTCTTCTAAGGGGAGGGAGATGATTTCATCAATATCATAGTTCCTGGTCTGTAAATAAGTAATCCTGACTGCCCTTAACTCATCGTATTGAGTATTTGGTCTGGGGGTAGCCCTGATTGCAGCTTGCATAAAGCTTGATGACCCAGAGGAACTTCTCCCCTTAGCTTCCTTTTCCTCTCTCTCTCTTCCTCCTCAATTTCCTCAGGAGTCATAATCCTTTTCCCTTTGTCACCCATAGAACTTTGTGACTCAGGGTGGATATAGGCTTGGCCTTCATTGCTTGGTGTAGCTTCCATGCTCTGGCCAGAGAGAGGCTGAGAAACACCTTCACCAGCAGGTGTCTCAAAAGGAGTTTGAACCTCTGCAGCAGTTGTTGATGGTGAGACAGGGGTCTCAGGTTCTGCCACTGGGCCTTCAGTCAAGGTTTCCCCTATGAAACTAATCTTAGGGTCCACCTTAACAACCAGTTGACCGATGACATTTCCTTATTGCCTAAGTCTCCTTCTTAGAGTGAACTCTGCAAGGATTCTATCTTGGATTCTTTAAGCCAATCTGTCAGCTTGTCTTGAGTTGCTTGGATTGACAAGTGGCATGTTGACTAGATCCAATCTTTCATAGAAGTTCAGGTTTTGAAATTCAAAAACTTCTTGTTGCCCTTGAACTCTGTGAAGGATAAGGGCTCTTCTGTCAGCATCATACCTCCACCTAATGATGTAGTTGGAAGTTCCTTGTGGTGGAGATGAGACAGCCCTTGGTATACTTTCCTCAAAGAGACTCCTGATGATAGAGTCTATAGAGTCCACATTAATGTGAACTTGAGGAAGTTGTTGAGAATGCACAACAGCAAGTGAGGATGGTGAGTCCTCTATGTCCATTCTCTGTGAAGAACTCCAGGTTCTGTGGCTGCAATAACTTTCTCCCCCTTTTTGGTAGCATCACCCACTTGCATAGGTGAGCTGGAGGATAAGTCAATCACTTCCACAGGTTCTTGTGTTCCTGGTTGAGCTCTCCTTAATGGTCTCCCAGCTAGTTTTTCCTTTAGATATGAAATCTGAAGTTGCTGATCATTGACCCTGTTTTGTAAGGTAGTCACCTGAGATTCAAGGTGACTAACCTTAGAGACTAAATAGAGCATGTTTTTGACAGTTTCTGCACCTTTAGTCTCAAATTCCCCTCTTCTTCATCAGAAGAATCATTAGGGGATGAGATGATTGGACAAAAGTCCTCTCTCTCACCACCACCAGCTTGAGGTTCTTGGCTGCTGGTTTTCCTCTGCTCACTAGCAATCTCAGTTGAGATGCCAGGGGGCAGTTGCCATGGTTGAGGTCTTAATGATGTAATCACTTTCAAAAGTGAGAGCCTCTTCCATATGGACATCCTGAACATGTTCAGAAGTGTCCACCTCAGTAACAGGTGACTGATGTGGGATAGGACTGAGGAGATTCAGAGGTACTACATCTCTCTTTGAGTAGGGAGGAGAAGAGAGACTCATGGTACTCACTGAATCCTAAGTCTTCATTAGTGTAAAAGGATAGGTTGGGAATTGTTGGTTTAGATCTGAAGGCTGGGGATGGTAGCTGTCCCCTGAAGGTTGTTCACTTGAGTGTTAGACTCAGAGTGAAGGCTTAAGGCTGTTGGGCTTGTGAGCTCATCAGGGTGAGCATGAGGAACCTCAGCCCTGATAGGTGAAGAAATGGGAGTGGTTTGCTCCTCAGGGGAAGTGGGAGCTCTAGTGTCCACTTCCTCCTGTAAGGTTGAGTATATGGGGACCTGCACAGACTTAATAGCCTGAGCAAGGGTTCGTTTGGATTTTCTTTGGTAGGTGAGGGTTATTTGTGGTCTTTTTAGTGGTAAAGAAAAAGAAGGTGTGGGTTCAACACTAGCTTGTGTTGCTAGGTTGTCACCTTGAGCAATGAGCTCTAACATTTTGGGGACTAGGCTGTTTCTACCCCTGAAAGCCTACAGTTGGCTTCTTCATTATTTTAAAGATGCCGGGCTTCATCTGTCCCAATTTAAGAATATTACTTGTTTCCCTCAACTGTGAGCCAAGTTCACAGTTAAGAATGTGTTGAACATATCTAGGAAACATGTAATACTCTAAGGAGTCCAAGTTTGCAAGTAAATTAGTATAAACAAATTGAGAGTACCTGAACTTGACCCACTGAACCATTCCATGAACTATAAAGGAGAGATCCTCAGGAATCTGGTCCCACCCACCATGCTTGTTTGATAAGCCGTGGATAACCACATGGAGCAGGTATTTCCACTGGGATGAGACCTTCCCTTTCCTGAAAGTCTTTACAGAGAAATCTCCCTCATAGCCCATCTGCTCAAAGGAATGATTAACAGCTTCCTTTGGGAAGGACAACTCACCTCCTTCATCATCCAGCTGCAAATGATGGTTAATGATGGCCGGAGTTACGAAGATTGTCCTCCCTTGCACTGTGGCAGACAGTGCCTTCTCCCCATCCATGATGACCTCTTGGCAGGTCTTCCAGAATTCAAGAATTCAAGCATGATCCTCATACAGTGTAGGATCAATGGTCAGGGAGGTGAAGTAGTTGGATAGAGTTAAGAATTTGGCAAATCTCTGAGAAACTTGCATCTTTCTCAGAGCTTAACAGAGCAACCTGATTGTGTTGCCTGTGAAGTTGCATAGAGAAATCTAGATTGTTTCTGCGGTTAAGGTTGGCCATTTAAGAAGCTTAAGGATGAAGAAAGGTAGAAAGCAAAGGCGGTTTAGAGAATTAGGTTTAAGGGATAGTGGAATTGAGGAAGATAGTGAGGAAGAGGGGGAACCGTTGGGTATTTATGTGAAAAGGGATTTGAACCAAAGTTAATGAAAGAGGATAAACTTTGAAATCCGAAAGTCGGTCCCACCTCTGAAAAAGTAGTTTACTTTGCTCAAAAGTAGTTTTTTTTGGAATTCGAAAAGCTTCCGAAGGTAAATTGTCTTCGGAAATTTTAATGAAAAAGCTTCCGAAGCTAAAATGGCTTCGGAAGAATTTCCTGATTAGAGGAAAGTACAGAGAATTTACCATTATGGACAGGAATGGTAAACCCAGACCATCATGGATTGGGTTTCACATTCTAATTAGTTCATTTCTGCTTGCAGGGTCATTCATACAGGTCCAACAGCTTATGGTATGTGGACAGTGGATGCTCTCGACAAATGATTGGAGATCGTTCCCTCCTTCATGACTTCAAGCATATACAAGGAACTACTGTAGCATTCGGAGGAGATTCACAAGGTGGCAGAATTGCTGGTGAAGGATCTGTGACTAATGGGATGTTGAGCTTTGACAAAGTGAACTACTGTGAACAACTGAATTTCAATCTACTCAGCATGTCTCATATCTATGACAAGAAATATTCAACTCACTTTACTAACACTCGTTGCTACATTCTGAAACTAGGATTTCAAATTCCTGAAGAATGGGTTGTCTTGAAGACCCCAAGGAAGAATAACACATATCTCTTAAACCTCAATTCTGGCATTCCAAAGAAACATGTCTTCTGTCAAAAGCATCTTTTGATGAGTCATAGCTTTGGCACAGATGTTTAGGACACACCATTTTCAAAAACATGAACAGACTGGTCAAGGGAAACCATGTCATTGGTTTACCCCAAAAGGAATTTCACTTTATTGATCACTGTTTGGCGTGTCTCAAAGGGAAACAACATAAGTCTTCCCACAAGCCAAAGCTGGTGAACACAAACAATTCTCCACTGAAGCTACTTCATATGGATCTTTTTCGCCCAACTCATGTTATGAGTATTGGAAAGAAATAGTATTGTTTGGTGATTATTGATGACTTTTCAAGATTTACATGGATTAATTACTCTGTAAGCCTTGATGAACATTCAAGAGTATTTAATCCATGAATCAACAAATGTTCAATTCAAGGAACATTCATTTCCCAAATCTTCAAATGGTCCCGACTGGTTGTTTGATATTGACTCATTTACAAAATCTCTTGATCTTCCACTTATCTGATGCAAGAAACCAATATTCAGCTGAACCTTCTTCAAAGAAGAGATGACATTCCAATGATTCCTTCTACCTCTACTGAGCAACTGAATGAAGATGTTCCACTACAAACTGATCTGACAACCATCTCACGATCAATGTGTTTCAACTGAATCTTGTCCTAGCTTGTTACCATCAGCTTCAGAAGACCCATCAATTGAAGTCAGAAATCAAGATCAAGCTACACCTCCAGTTGAAACAGAAAGAACCTCAAATGATGGAAGCAATCAAAGTGCTGCTAATGCTAAAGCAGTAACTGAAATAGATTCTGATAATCTTCATAACTCCCCAACAGTACAAGATGAAGGTGCCTCTCACCAAAATGATCTGAATGTCTCCATTCTTGATGTAACAATTGTTGGTGACTCAATTCCAACCACCAGAATACACAAGAATCATCCAGTAGAAAGGATTATTGGTGAACTTAATGAACGGGTGACAAGAAGCAAGTCAAGTATCGTAAACATTTGTTTGTTCTCATGCTTTCTATGTCAAACAGTACCCAAGAATATCAAAAAGGCTCTTCAAGACAACAGTTGGATTGAAGCAATGCAGGAAGAATTGCTACAGTTCAAGAAACAAGAAGTATGGCAACTGGTAGATCTTCCCGAAGGACATTATCCTATCGGTACCAGATGGCTGTACAAAAACAAAACTGATGATAGAGGGATTGTCATCAGAAATAAAGCAAGACTAGTGGCACAGGGGTCTACATAATAAGAAGGAATTGATTATGACAAAGTCTATGTGAGTCAACCACCAGATTAGATGCAATAAGAATCTTTCTTGCATATTCAGCATCCATGAAGTTTACTGTTTATCAAATGGATGTGAAGTGTGCTTTTTTGTATGGAAAGATTGCTGAAGAAGTCTATGTGAGTCAACCACTTGGATTTGAAGATCCTGATTTCCCTCACAGGGTGTACAAGCTTGACAAAGCATTGTATGATCTTCACCAAGCTCCAAGAAAGTGGTATGAGACTCTATCATCATTCTTTCTTGAACATGGATATGAAAGAGGAAAGATTGATTAGACTCGCTTCAGATAGAGAAGCGGAAGAGACATGTTGCTGGTCCAGATCTACGTGGATGATATCATTTTTGGCTCAACAAACAAGCAACTCTGTAAAGATTTTGAAGACCTTATGCATTCAAAATTTCAAATGAGTGTAATGGGGGAACTCACATTCTTTTTAGGAGTGCAAGTCCAACAGACAACAGATGGAATCTTCATCAATCAATCAAAATATGTAGAAACAATGTTAAAGAAATTCCACCTTGCTGACTGTCAGTCTATCAGAACACTTGTTGATACTATAGTGAAGATAGGTCCAGATCCAGAAGTCAAATCACTGGATTAGACTCACTATCAATCCATGATTGGTTCACTTATGTATCTAACAACCAGTAGGCCTGACATTATGTTTGGTGTTTGTGTGTGTGCCAGATATCAAGCTGATCCTAAGCAATCTCATGTGAATGCTGTCAAGAGGATATTCAGATATCTTAAGGGCAAGCCAGCTCTTGGTTTATGGTATCCAAAGGAAGGAGACTTCAATCTCTATGTCACACCCCGACCGACGGCGGAATCATCGGGGCAGACGAATGGGAGACGACTGCTCATAGCACATGGAACTAATTAAGTTAAAATATTATTAAATGTCATTATTCATTAAACATTACAAGACATTATGTAATTACAAATCAATCAAGATACAACCACAAACATAAGTCTTTCAATTAATCTAGGTCCATGTCCTATGTGAGCACAAGAAGATCTTCAAGTAGTAAACCTGAAACATGTTAAAAATAAAAGGTCAACTTTGAAAGTTGGTGAGTTCCCATGGTTTAAACACACGCATATATGTATATATATAAAAGGGTTACAAGTAGCTATTCATGTCCATGGTTACAAGTTAGCAAGCTTATAGAACACATACAGTTACAAACAAACCTCGACTTGATTACAAGTATATAAGATTGGCTAAGTGTATTTGGTTCCCACGATGAACAAGCATACGTCATCAGGAGTCGGCAATACATCGACTTTAGCACCAAATAGGCTTGTCAATAGTTAATGATTGTAAACAAAATATGTATCTCATATAAGACTTACAATAACACAAATAACCATGACAAAAAGGTAAAGATGAATTGCATGTATCTTTACAAGTATCAAGATGTTTACAAGTGTAAGTTTATAAAGTTAACATGTTTCACCCCAAAAGGTGTGAAATAAAGTAAAAAGGGGGCATGGAGAACTCACATGATATATATAAGAAGATGATAAGAAAATAAACGAGGCTCCAACGATTTCTCTTACAAGTTGCATAAACGTTTATGTTCCAAGATTAAGTTCGATAACAAGATTAACAATGAGACGTGAACTAGAGTTTCAATTGGAATTTGGAGTTTAAAATATTAAGTAAAATAATGAATCGTTTATGTTTTGGTAAAGATGATATGAATCAATAAAAATTATAGTGAAATATTCAATAGTTTAATTTATTGATTTAGTAAAGATTAAATATGATACGCGAAGAGAAATAAATAATAATTAATTATTTAAAATTTGGTAAACGTTCTTGAATACTTATTTTAAATAACTTGTAAGATAACTTGAAATTATTTAAATCATTTTACAAAGTTTTAAACCTTTGAATGATTTTTATAATATCCAAAACTTTAAAATAAGAATAAAGAATCATAGGAAATTATATTGTTCTATTAATTTCATGAGTTTAAATAAAAGTAAAAGAATAATTTATTAGCTAATTATGATGTAACACTTTTAGCATTTAAATTACAAGAAAGAATTAATAAAGTTTTATAGCCCTTGTTCTTCTTAAAAAAATGAATAAATTTGAAAACCATAAGTTTTAAAACCCTTAAGTTTAATTTCATAGTTTCTGAAATATTTTAGTTAAAGAAATAATTTTTATTTTGATTTTATACTATGATAATAATTTTCTGAATTATAAAATATTAACAAAACTAATTAAAACTAATTAACACTAAAAGTGGCAGAGGCCCGGTTCGAACCCGAGACCTCTTGCTCATAGTGGTGGTGTGTTACCAGGTGAGCTATAGCCCACATCTGTTTAAAAGTTTCTTTTTAAATCTTTTTAAAATTAAATAGTTCAACCCCCAATTTCCATATGAACCCTAGAATGATTTGGATCCAATCAAACATGAGATTGATCCTGATACTCAAATCAAACGATACTCAAATCAAACTTAGGGTTTTTGTTACCTAGATGAAATCGAGTGTGTGGGTGTGTGTAACTACTAGGAACATGATCGAATCGATGTTGAAATGAGAAGAAACGTCGCGGCCACAGTTGAGTATAATTCGAGATGCAAACATCGTTGATAATCAAATTAGTTCAACTCGAAGCTTCTGATGATGATAATGAGTAAAAGCCCCCTCTTAATTTTGGTTTAAAGTGCCCAGAAGAGGTGTTTCGAGTTGTGAGTTTCCTTCGGGTGTTTTGGATATTGTTTGTATATAATTACTTGATGTTAACAAAGATGGTTGATATGCTTAAGTTTGAAACTCCATAGGAAGCGTTACTATCAATTTATTTTGATTAATGGTGCTAACGATCAAGGTGAAACAGTTTCGGTTTGGTGTGTGAAAATTTCGGTTTCGATTAGAACTTTAAACGAGTTCATTATACGAATTAAATTGGGTATTAAATCCGAATAGTACAACCGAAGGTATTGGAGTGATTAATTGGCATTGGAATCGATTGTTTTCGACGTTAGGAGGTCGCTGGAGCTTTGGCCGGAGATGATGGCCGGAAAAACGGGGGTAGGGCGGCGGTTTGGGTTGTTTTAATCCAATTTACATATTTGGTCCCTAATGTTTAGGTTGTTTATTATTTCATGTAGAAACTTTTAAATTATGTTTTGGAAATTACCAAATACACCCTAGACTTATACAAACTAATTTGAATATTAAATCACATTAATTAGTTATTAATTTTTAAAACTTTTATAATCTTGAAACCTTATAACTTGATTATTTATTTTTACATAATAACTAAAATTCATAATTACTTATAAAATTGTTTAAGTTTGTTTGGATTCATTTTATAATTTAATAAATTTTAATAAAACTTTCAATTTATTATTTATTATAAAATGATTAATAAGTCTTTATGAAAAGAATGATTTATAAATCAAAAAGTTGATTGCATATTTAATGTATTTGATCCATTAAAGTTATTACATAGTTTAATAATAAATAAAAAGAACTCAGAATAAGTTCGGGTTCGGGTTAATAACTTGAAAAATGACGGATGTTACAGTCTCCCATACTTTAAGAAATTTCGTCCCGAAATTTAATCACGAGAAGACTAATTTCAAGGCTATGAGGAGACTTGGGTTTCATGACACATTCGCAAGTGCCAGAGCGTTTAAATTCAATGAGTTTAATTATGATGTTTTGCTATGTTTAAGTTTGTTCAATTTCATGATTCATGATTTCATGTGTTTCTTGACAAACGGTACAAGATTGTTAATTTAGAATTTTTAGTTGGTAAACGTTGTATTTTAAACGGTTCAAGACGGTTAGAAAGGTTTTGTCATGAGTGAAACACTAAGTATTAGTGTAATACGAGGCTCGGAGATAAGTTCAGGATGCTTTTTCAATGAGATAAGGAATTCATAAGAGCTTCTCAAGGAAACAACTTTTACGGGGTTTCTGGATGATCGATTCTTGTTTAATTATGTCTTTGAGGTTTTAAAGTTTAATTAGCTTAAAGTTGATACGAGAATCGTGTGTGTTATGATTAAGGATTCAATTTAGAATTGAGAGCATCATTGTAATAGGTTTTCAAGATAAGTGTGGTTTAGAGGGAAAGACGTTTAGAAAGATTTTTAAGGGTCATTAAGAGAAACATGATAATGAGTTTTAAGTTTCACGGGTACAAAATCAATGATGAAACGATTCAAAATAACAAGATGTTTCGAGTGTAACGTTCGGTTTACAAACCAAAACATTATGTTGACTTTACAAAGTATTATGTCAACTACAACCTTAATGAAGACATGCGTACCTATAAGCGGACACTCATCCCAAGGGTTCCCAGGTAAGGTAAACGGATCCATCGGTTGATTTGGATTTATATGAATACCTTGCCTAGACAGAGCACCTCGAGATACAGGCATCTCACTCTTCCAGCATTACATGTTTCATGTTATAGGACATAAACTTTGACGAGACTTGAAAACCACGAATAACGATTCAAAGCTCATTTTGAAAACCATTAGATTTAGGCACATAAGGCCTTAGAATATGATTTAAGATACGTGTGTGCATTGATAAGATTCAAGGTATAAGCATGTGACAACCGACCTCCAGGTTGTTACCCTAACCCTAGATTACTTGCATCATTATCCATGTTATGAGTGCTAATAATTGAAATTATTCAACCCTACTATGAAATTGGAATCAATTCTTACTATTTGATGTAAATTATGATTTCATGTGATTTTTATTATTGACTTTTAACCAAATTAGGTTTCTACCTTTTAAAAAATTAGTGTTCCGGGAATGTCAACTAGCCACCCTTACAAAATTAAACTCAAGAGAAGGCAATTAAAATGTGAGCATACAAACTCACACTTACATAATTTCGGCCATGCATGCATGGGCATGCATTAGATACCTCAAACCACCTTCCACTAAATAATACATAATACCCAATACTACAAAATTACACTACACAACAAAAATTTCAATTAAAATTAAATCAAAAATCCTTCCCCACTACCCTCCAAGAACGGCCGCCCCCCCCCCCTCACCACTCTCCTCTCCTCTTCACCACCACCCCACACAACCACTTATCTTTCATGCATCTCTCTCCCTCTCTCTCCCTCTCTCCCTTTATTCGACTCATCAGCTGAACCAAAACACACACACACATCTCACAACACTCTCCAACAATTCTCTCTAGTCTTGTGAAGAAAAATTCGAAGACCACACCAAGATTCATTCGGCCTAGAGCAAAACCGCAAAGGAGTGGCCTTGTTTGCAAGATTTGGTCACACAACCGTGTTTGTTCCACCTTTCTAGCCTTAGTTCGAGTTTCTCCATTCAAGTCCAAGGAGTTTCAATCCATTCACGGCCATCAACACCTTCTAAACCGTGAGTTACATCGAGTGTAAGCTCATGTTGTCGGTTTTGTGACATTTCTCTTGTTTTCTCCATTTATCATCTAAGAACCGTGTATTTCCCTGTTGTAGCAGAAACATCTCACCATCATCTCGTTCTTAAGGAGTTCCCAACATTCTTGAAGGTAAACTTCATGTTATGTTAGTCATTATTGAGGTGGAAACCGATTTCCACCATGAAAACCCTCATTTTGAGTGTTTTGACATCATCTAACTTGTGAAAGCTTAAACTCTTGTAAACCAAACTTGTGACCTGCATTTTTATGACTTAATGGACTCCCAAGAACCTGTTTTCAAAAGTTCCAAGTGGCTAATTACTCAAAACCACGGTTGATACATGGATTTCACCTTGAAACCCTCCTTTCTACATGTAACAACACCCTCTTGAGCATTTGTTTGAAAAATCCTTTTAACCAAGACCCATAACCTAATCATGAACGACTTAATGACACCTTAATAATCTGTTTATGAAGTTAAACGGAGTGTTGGTAACATTTAAACTCAAGTTAAGATGGTTTACACTAGTGTAATTGTCGGTTATGGCATTTTCTACATATTTGAAGCATATGGATGTATAGATCAACTAGGCAACATGTTGGGACTGAAATTACAGTAGGATTTAGTGAATATTAGAAGTGTTAGCAATATTTAATCTCTGGAATAAAGGACATGTTGTGATTTACCCTCTTTTAGTCACTTTCGGGACCCGAAAACATGGTAAAATGACTTAAAAATAGTAAGAATACAAATTTAACATTCTTAAAAAGAATTCCAGGCTCAAAAATGATAAATAAAGTACTCTGGAGTCAATGGATAATTTAAATGGTCAAAGACACAAATAAATGAAATTTTAACTAAAAACGGGTACAAACCGAGCATCGTTTTTGAGAAAAATCCATAAAAATAGAGTTTAAAACTAAGATTTATAAAAATCATATGATTTCAGTAAGTTATGTAATAAAGGACTTAAAGGATTTGAAAAATCGGTCAAACAAGCTTTAAATGGTCAAACCCGGTCAAAACCGCGTATTAACGGGTCAAACGTAAAAACAAGATTTTTAACTATAAAAGGCCAATTTACACAATTTAAGGACAAAAATTTATAAAGAAATCTTTTGAAAATACCTACTGGTCCAAGATTTAAATTTAGGAAAACTCCAAATTACTGTTAAAACTATCCGGCTTTTACCGTAACCGGGAGCGTTAAACGCGCAGTTTTTAAAATCGAACCCGTAGACTAAAGTTTTGAAGCAATTACTCCATAATAATCATAATATGACTCTAATAATCTGATTTTTGGACTTAAATGACATAAAAGCAAGAAACTAAACTTAAGGGTAGAAACTGTCAATTTTGAAACTTGAGGGACTAAACTGTAAAATTTTTCCAAACCTTATAACCGACTTCCAGGAAACTAATAAACACTTGAACAACAAAATCTCTTAATATACTGAATCTAATGAAGTGAAAATCCCCAATTTTCATGAAGACGCCTTGACTTGCCATAAAAGGAAACTTTTTATACAAACCTTCACGAAACCAAAGCCTTACCCAATAGCTAAACTCTTGACACCATTGTTACACTTTGAATGAGTTTAGGGCAGTAGCTTATTGCTTAATATGTACATGTTAGGGTGCTAGACTTGTGACACTTCCCGGCACACCAAGAGACTTTGATTTGGAAACCTAAGGTGAGTTCTAGTGATCCCCCTTTTTACTACTGTTTTGGGATGAAACATGCTCTACTTTTTATGAACTATGATTGTGCTTTATTTGATGATTCTATGTGGGATTTGTGGTTACCTGCTGATTCTTATATCATGATCATTAATTCTTTCGTGAACCGCTTGATTTATATGGATAGATCTATTTGGGGGATCCCCCACACACAGTGGCTTCCGTTCCAGGAAGGTTACCCCACTGAGATCCTGAGGGATCGTTGTGGCATGTAACAAGTTTTGTTAAGATTCTATGGTGAACCATCCGGGCAGGTAGGGTTCACTGGTTTGGGGCTCAGTTTCTTCCTTCGGGAATATCCGGTAAAACACAACTTTAGAAGAGGCTAACCGGGACTGAGTGCAGGGTTGATTATGATTTTATTTTTCCCACGATGATAAACAATGATTATTTTCTTTTAATCAAAGAAGGATTTATTAAGTCCTTTTGTTTTTAAACTTTAAGCACTTGAATTCACCAACTTTTTAGTTGACACAATTTTCTTTTGAGCATGTTTCAGGTAATATATGAAGAGATCCTAGCAGTTGTGAAGACCTAGACTTATCCCCGTGACATGGCATTGGCTTATTTCCTTGATGAAACAATTGAACAATTTATATTTTGTGTTGAACAAGTACAATTTCATTTTTATGGATGATTGTAAAACTTATTTGGGGCTTGATGTGTCTCTAGCCCTGTTACCTTTTTAAAACTCTAATGCCATGTGATATTCTCTCCTTTGAGCTCTTATAATGGTTTGTTTCCGCTGCCATGTGTTGTTGCTAGTCTGTGACGTCCCACCCTACCTGGGCCCGGGGTGTGACAGATTGGTATCCGAGCCAAAGGTTGTAGAGAAGTCGGGAATGCCATAGTAGACCCTAGGCTACAACCCTGATACCCTAGGACTGTCCTTGTGGGAAGTGTTGGGATGATCGGGTTGGGTAAATTGATGATTACACTTGATCAACGTAATAATGAATTTAACGGACGCGTAATTTCCATCACTGATCTTTAGGTTATGGTTGGACTTTTTTTTCTGGTTTATATTGATGATTTGAAACTAATTTTAAAAAGGGGATTTAAATGATTTTTATGATGAACTATGTTATGCGATACTACTTGAAGAAACTATTGATCTGGGCAAAACAGACAGCTATATGTTGAAATAACAGATACTATTGCCATCACTACTATTATTAGTACTATTATGTAAATCATGAGCTATGAGAAACCAAATTACTCATGATGTATTTCTTACAGGATAACGTCAATGGCTGATAAAGGAAAGGCGCCTGCTCACCCCGACACTGAGACCGCTCCTACCGGAAACCTGAGGAGAGAGAAGCCCCAGACGGAGTATGAGGCGTACCTCCGGAGATGTGGACATCCAGGGTGGATATCCGTCACGTCCGAAGACACTGAGGCTTCCGAGGACTCTTCCTCCACATCACCTTCCCGAAGCCGAACGCGATCCCACTCTCCTCAAGTAGCTGCTCCGACCCTCTCACCCATCCCACCTATTGGGAATAGGGGTGCGCGTACTGTCACCCGACCTCGCAAAAGCGTTAGGCCAGGATCCTCCATATCCTTTAGGATGCCTCCTCCTCCTCCCCCGCCTGTTAGGATTCCAACATCGGTACCCCCACTGTTTGACCCTCGTGACGAACGCTTGATGCCGCCGAGACATAGTATGTATGACGGCCCTACCGTACTGGCTGGTGATAGGTACTCCCAGTTGAGTCGCCGGGCAAGTGATGTAGGACCCTCCGATGCGACATTGGATGAGATTTTGAGGACTCTTCGCCGTCATGAGCTGACTGTTCAGCACGCCACTCGAACTTCTCAGTCGGCTCAGTTCCAGGCGATGATGGCTACACAGGGAGTGAAGCGTTTGGAGCAGGAGCAGAGGAAGAAGGGTACATGATGGTTTGGATGGCTAAAGAGGAAGTGGATGTGAGAACTGGAGTACTCAGTGGGATTTATCTGTCTGTGGACAGTAGAAGGAAACTATTTGAATTCTTATTCGATACTATTATTTTATTATTATGGGGGTGATGGCACCTTCCAAATTGTAAGAGCATGAGTCTGATTCTATTTGTTGGATGATACTATCGTTAACTGCTTTTGGGATGCTAGAATTATTAAACTGTCTGTATTGAATTGCTATACGTTTTGTTAGGCCTTGAAATTGTCTGTGCCTTTTCTAAATGGTTGCCCAACTATTATGTCATGTTTTGAATTGGACTGTTTAAGGTTCTTTAGTGGGTTGTAAATACATATGTGCATGCCATGATCCCTCTTCCGAGGCATGGTGTGATAGGATAATTATGCCTAGGCTATCCGAAACAAAAATTTATGAGATGCTAAACGAATCTATTTGTGATACTATCAGAATGCCGACTCGCAGAGGAACACGTTTTGGTCGACGTGGAGCCACCAGGGGCCGCCATGAGGAAGCAAGGCCTATTGGAAACCAACCTACTCCACCAAGGACTCCCCACGGGGAGAATACTAATCAAGAGAGTGACGAAAGGATTGCTAACCTCGTAGCTCAGCAATTGGCCAACGCCATTCCGAATTGCACAGATAAATGCAGACCGGGATAACACTACCGGTAACGAACGGCCGGTAAACGATGAGAGCCACGACGATGAAGCTGAGGCGTTAAGGAATGGGTGCTCTTACAAGACCTTTATGGCATGTAAGCCCAAGGACTTCTATGGCACCGAGGGTGCTATAGAGACTTACAGGTGGATCGACGAAATGGAAGCCGTCTTAGACATCAGCGAGTGCAAGATGGAGCATATGGTGAGATTTGCATCACAATCTCTCAAGGGATCAGCTCTTGAATGGTGGAAGTCCATTACTCAGAGCGGTGGAAGAAACGTGGCTAATCGAATGGGTTGGACTGAATTCCGAGAGCTAATGACCAACAAATATTGCCCCATCAATCAACTCGAGAAGCTGGAGACAGAATTTTTAAGCTTGGAGATGAAAGGACCCAACTACACCCAATACATCAATCGTTTCTTAGCCTTGTCCCGACTTGTGCCACATTTGGTGACGCCAGAAGCCAAAGGTGTAGCACGGTTCATCTGGGGGCTACACCCAAGGGTTAGGGGTATGGTACGTGCCTCTCAGCCTGTGACCCTGCAAGCTGCTGTCGACCTTACCAGCAGTTTGACTGGTGATCTAATTACGGCTGGATGGACCGATCAAGGAAGGGCTGATGAGAAGAAGAAGTTTGTTGGTGATAAAAGGAAGTGGTTTGAAGCGAAAAGAGCGGTTGGAAGTAGCAGTGGGTCAAGTAGAAGGAGTTCTGAAGGAGTGAGACGAGATGATCAAGGAAGCAAAAACCGGAGATTTTATACGGGGACAAGCCCACTCTGCAGCAAGTGCAAGTTACATCATCAAGGGGAATGTAACCTGATGCCATGTTTTAGGTGCAAGAGAACAGGCCATTTAATTAAAGACTGTACTTATGTACCGGGGAAACAATGCTACGAGTGTGGAGACCCAAGGCATATGAGGAACAAGTGTCCTAAGCTGGGTAGAGACAAGGATGCCAAGCACAACAATCCTAAGGGAAGAGCTTTCGTTATGGACCCAGCAGGAGCTCGTAGGGAACCCGACGTGGTCAACGGTACGTTCCTTGTAAACAATCATCCCGCTACTGTACTGTTTGATACTGGAGCGACTGCTAGTTTTATCTCTAGTACTTTTAGGCCATTGATTGACTTAGACGCGTGTACTTTGACTGATACATTTACCGTAGAATTAGCTGACGGTAATATTTTAGAAGCTAACGAAATCATTAGGGATTGCCCCCTGAATCTAAAAGGGAATATGTTTAAGATTGACTTGATGCCCATTAAGTTAGGAGGATTTGATGTGGTTGTGGGTATGGACTGGTTAGCGAAGCATAAAGTCGAAATCGTATGTGATGAGCGACTGCTCAAGATACCGTTGAGCGACAAAGAAGTGTTAGTGGTAGAAGGTGAAAGGAGTAACACTCTATACCCTATGATATCCCACTTAAAAGCTACCAAGAGCTTGAGGAAGGGATGTCCAGCTTTTATAATATATGTGATGAAAGCCCAAAAGGAGAAGAAGATCGAAGAGATTCCCGTGGTTTCGGAATACCCAGAGGTGTTTCCGGAAGAACTACCAGGACTTCCCCCGAATCGACAAGTTGAATTCCATATAGACTTGTTGCCTGGTGCTGCACCAGTAGCCAAGGCACCGTACCGGCTCGCCCCACCTGAGATGAAGGAACTAATGGTACAAATTCAAGAACTACCGGACAAGGGATTTATACGTCCGAGTGTTTCTCCATGGGGTGCCCCGGTACTATTCGTGAAAAAGAAAGACGGAACCCTACGAATGTGTATTGATTACAGGGAATTGAATAAGCTGACCATAAAGAACCGTTACCCTCTCCCGAGAATAGATGACCTATTTGATCAACTGCAAGGAGAAAGTTATTTCTCCAAAATAGACTTGAGGTCGGGATACCACCAGCTGAAGATAAGAGAAGAAGATATACCCAAAACCGCTTTCCGAACTAGGTATGGACACTATGAGTATTTGGTCATGCCCTTTGGACTGACTAATGCTCCAGCAGCATTCATGGACCTCATGAATCGCGTTTGCCGCCCTTACCTCGACAAGTTTGTGATCGTGTTTATCGACGACATACTGATCTATTCTCAAAGTAAAGACGAGCACGAGAAGCATCTCAGGCTGATTCTTGAATTGCTCAAGAATGAGCAACTATATGCCATGTTCTCGAAATGTGAACTCTGGATGCGCCAGATCCAATTCTTAGGTCATGTGGTAAATGAGGATGGGATTCAGGTTGACCCTTCCAAGATTGAGGCCATAAAGAATTGGAAGATTCCTGAAACTCCTACTGAGATAAGGCAATTCTTAGGACTGGCTGGCTATTACCGAAGATTTATAAAGGACTTCTCGCGTATCGTGCAACCTTTGACCGCACTAACCAAGAAAAACACAACCTTTGTGTGGGAGTGAGAGCAGAACGAGGCGTTTGAAACACTTAAAGAGAAATTATGCAGTGCACCTATCCTTGCTCTTCCAGAAGGAGTAGAAGACTTCGTGGTCTATTGTGACGCTTCGCGTCAAGGGCTAGGATGTGTATTGATGCAACGCAACAAGGTGATTGCTTACGCGTCGAGACTGCTGAATGATCATGAGAAGAACTACACGACGCACGATCTGGAGTTGGGTGCCGTGGTGTTTGCCCTTAAGATGTGGAGGCACTACCTTTATGGCACAAAGTGCATCATCTACACTGACCATAGAAGCCTGCAACATATCCTTGACCAAAAGATGCTAAACATGCGTCAGAGAAGATGGGTTGAGCTATTGAACGATTACGAGTGCGAGATCCGCTACCATCCTAGTAAAGACAATGTTGTGGCGGATGCGTTGAGCTGAAAGGAAAGAGAGAAACCTCTTCGAGTACGAGCATTAAGGATGAGTGTGTATACCAACCTTATAGCAAAACTGAAGGAAGCTCAAGGCGAGGCATTAAAGGAAGAGAAACTAAAGGAAGAAGGATTGACTGGAATGGAAAAGCTATTGGAGATAGGGGACGATGGTACATATAGATATGGTGGAAGGACTTGGGTGCCAAAACACGGAGGAATTCGAGAAGTAATCCTCGATGAAGCACACAAGTCTAGGTATTCAATTCACCCTGGAAGTGATAAGATGTACCAGGATTTAAAGACACTTTTCTGGTGGCCAGGAATCAAAAGATCAATCGCCGTTTATGTGGGGAAATGTTTAACTTGTGCCATGGTAAAAGCTGAGAACCAAAAACCATCAGGAACGTTGCAGTAACCTGAGATTCCAGAATGGAAATGGGATAATGTTACGATGGATTTTGTTACCAAGTTGCCTAGAACGTTTAAAGGTCACGATGCTATCTGGGTAATAGTGGATAGACTAACCAAATCAGCTCACTTCTTGCCAATTAGAGAAGACTACGACATGACGAAACTGGCCCAACTTTATGTCGACGAGATTGTAACAAGGCATGGAGTGCCTCTGTCGATCATCTCAGACCGTGATAGCCGTTCAACCTCTCGTTTCTGGAAATCGTTCCAGCAAGCTTTAGGAACCCGTTTAGATCTTAGCACGGCTTACCACCCTCAGACCGACGGACAGAGCGAAAGAACTATTCAAACGATGGAAGACATGTTGAGAGCTTGCGTGATGGACTTTGGCGGAAACTGGGATAACCATCTTCCTTTGGTGGAATTCGCCTATAACAATAGTTACCACGCGAGTATCAAAGCCGCTCCGTATGAGGCCCTTTATGGCAGGAAATGCCGATCACCCTTGAGTTGGAATGAGATTGGTGACAGCCAAGTGATGGGACCCGACATAGTGTTGGAAACCACCGATAAGATCTATAAGATAAAGGAACGACTGAGAGCAGCCAGGGATCGACAGAAGAAGTACGCCGACAGGAGGCGGAAACCTCTAGAGTTCCAAGTGGGCGACAGAGTGATGCTAAATGTAGCACCGTGGAAAGGAACAGTGAGGTTCGGAAAAAGAGGAAAACTAAGCCCAAGATACATTGGACCATTCGAGATAATGGCAAGAATTGGTCCAGTAGCATATAAGTTGAAACTACCTCCGGGGTTGAGTCACATACACGACACCTTTCATGTGTCAAACTTGAAGAAGAGCATGCTAGATAAAACCCCGGAACTACCATTAAAAGAAGCAAGGATAAGGGACAAACTGAACTTTGTGGAAGAACCTGTGGAGATCACGGATCGTTTGGTCAAACAACTCCGGCGGAGCCGCATACCCAAGGTTTAAGTTAGATGGAACTCCAAGCGAGGACCTGAATTTACTTGGGAGCGTGAAGATGAAATGAGGAAGAACTAACCATACCTCTTCAAACCCACCCGTTCAGTCTCTAATCAGAGTTAAAATTTCGGGACGAAATTTCCTAAACGGTGGGAGAATGTGACAACCGACCTCCAGGTTGTTACCCTAACCGTAGATTACTTGCATCATTATCCATGTTATGAGTGCTAATAATTGAAACTATTCAACCCTACTATGAAATTGGAATCAATTCTTACTATTTGATGTAAATTATGATTTCATGTGATTTTTATTATTGACTTTTAACCAAATTAGGTTTCTACCTTTTAAAAAATTAGTGTTCCGGGAATGTCAACTAGCCACCCTTACAAAATTAAACTCAAGAGAAGGCAATTAAAATGTGAGCATACACACTCACACTTACATAATTTCGGCCATGCATGCATGGGCATGCATTAGATACCTCAAACCACCTTCCACTAAATAATACATAATACCCAATACTACAAAATTACACTACACAACAAAAATTTCAATTAAAATTAAATCAAAAACCCTTCCCCACTACCCTCCAAGAACGGCCACCCCCCCTCACCACTCTCCTCTCCTCTTCACCACCACCCCACACAACCACTTATCTTTCATGCATCTCTCTCCCTCTCTCTCCCTCTCTCCCTTTATTCGACTCATCAGCTGAACCAAAACACACACACACATCTCACAACACTCTCCAACAATTCTCTCTAGTCTTGTGAAGAAAAATTCGAAGACCACACCAAGATTCATTCGGCCAAGAGCAAAACCGCAAAGGAGTCGCCTTGTTTGCAAGATTTGGTCACACAACCGTGTTTGTTCCACCTTTCCAGCCTTAGTTCGAGTTTCTCCATTCAAGTCCAAGGAGTTTCAAGCCATTTACGGCCATCAACACCTTCTAAACCGTGGGTTACATCGAGTGTAAGCTCATGTTGTTGGTTTTGTGACATTTCTCTTGTTTTCTCCATTTATCATCTAAGAACCGTGTATTTCCCTGTTGTAGCAGAAACATCTCACCATCATCTCGTTCTTAAGGAGTTCCCAACGTTCTTGAAGGTAAACTTCATGTTATGTTAGTCATTCTTGAGGTGGAAACCGATTTCCACCATGAAAACCCTCATTTTGAGTGTTTTGACATCATCTAACTTGTGAAAGCTTAAACTCTTGTAAACCAAACTTGTGACCTGCATTTTTATGACTTAATGGACTCCCAAGAACCTGTTTTCAAAAGTTCCAAGTGGCTACTTGTCACACCCCCGCTAAAAGCGGAAACACGGGGATGTAACGAGACCGGGATCGTCATAACACATGGTAAGCGATAGAGAGCAATATAAATAAATGATGACATGCGTGTCATGACGACACCCGACAACAAGGGGACTTGTGTCGTGTTTGGTCAATGTCCACAACACATAGCCATAAGCAACATAATAATGATGACACATAATCACATAAAGATGAAAATGTAAATGTTTATTTCCCACAACCCGGGAACAAGTTTCAAAAGTATGAAAATTGGTTACAAGCGTTAACATTGTTCAAAAAGATTGTTTAGCAAAATGAGCTAAGTCCCAAAAATGCATCCTAGGGTCTCCACTAAGGCAGCACACCTAGATTCCTGGACTTGCATGATCACCTGAAAAGATATGCTTAAAACGGTCAACAAAATTGTTGGTGAGCTCGCAGGTTTATGTAATAAAATGTAAGTGATGCTGTAATAAATAAGCGCGTCGGAATACCGTGAATACAGTTATTACACAAGTAAATATCACATGACATGAGCTTTGCAACCAAACCTAGCGACGTACACAAAGAAATTGTCGGCATATATTCACCCAAGGGCCCGTTCCTGGCCACTGATGGTACTAACTAGTATACCATCGAACGAGGGTGGGGGTGTCAACCCAGTAGTACTACCAATACCTAACTGTCGGTTCCCACACTGGAATTAAATAGTTGCAAAGATAGAACCACACAGCAGACCCAAGCATGTATCAAATAGTACTTGCAACACAGTATCACGTTGATTCCTTGTATGTAAAATGTATGTAAGTTGTACAGCATAAAAATTGTGTAAGCATACTTTTCCCCCAATTTGTAAATGATTGAAATATTGTATAAATGTAAAAAGGGGCCACGAAACTCACTTGTTAAGTGGTAAGTATGTATGAGCGATGTAATCCCAAATGTTGAATGCAAATAAACAGTCAAACACCTATTGACAGTTATTGTATAGCATTAATGATATGATATATGTATAAGCGCGCAATAATGATGGGTCGGTTCGGGTCGTATCAGATGGGTCACGTACAACACACACAGACTGACACACGTACTAGATCTTATGTAGATCCAAGTACAAGACATTGTTGCCACTAATGATGATATTTAAGTAAAAGTATCGTTGTTAATCGAAAGAATATTGAATAAGTGTCAATAGTTATAAGTCAATTTAGTCGTTCGTAAAGCGTTAGTTTAAATTTGCTCAAAATAATTTCTGTGCCCTTTCTCGCGTTGACTTTAATTTTCGTGGCCAAACAATGGCATTATTGTGTTAGTGTTACCTCGACACCACACGACATACTCACGCCACGCACAAGGGGTCAAACACAACAACATCAGTCGCATAGCAAGGTCAGACGCACGACTCAACCTCCATTCGTGCGAATCAACCCTCAATCGTGCGAATCAGCTTCATTCGTACGATTGAGCCTTCATTCGTATGATTGGCCTTCAGTCGTACCACACAACACCCAATCGCACGACTCAACTTCCATGCGCACGAATCAACCTTCAATCGTGCGAATTAGCTACTTTCGTACGACTGAACCTTCATTCGTGCGATTGGACCCCAGTCGTGCGAATCACATTCATTCGCACACATTCAGTCGGTCACCTTACTCAATCGCACACAATCACTCAATCGCATGACTCAATCACATACACTCATTCGTACGCATGACTCAATCGCATACAAACACTCAGTCGCACAACTCAGTCGCACGACATGCCTAGTCGCACAACTCAATCGCGCGATTGACTCAGACGCATGATCCAGTCGCACGACCCACTCAGTCGCACGGCTCAATCGCATGGATGACCCAGTCGCCTGATCTGCAGAATCGTGACTGTGGTCGGGAGGAGCAGCCCCCGAGCTGCTCTAAACACGGGTTTTACACCACAAGGACCTCCAGAAACACTCAACAAACATACACAAGCATGAAACACAAGCAAAGAGACCTCACACGCACCCATACGACCTGGTGTGTTCGGGTTGAACCCGAACACCCGAAACCCGAGTTTGGACAGCCGTGAAAAGGCTAGAAAATGGACAACCAAAGACAACT
This sequence comes from Flaveria ramosissima, assembly GCA_025215565.1. Taxonomy (NCBI): domain Eukaryota; kingdom Viridiplantae; phylum Streptophyta; class Magnoliopsida; order Asterales; family Asteraceae; genus Flaveria; species Flaveria ramosissima. The sequence continues at coordinate 866,171 of CM046045.1, forward strand.
ACCTGCTAAGGAGGGGTAGTCTATGCTGTAGACGGTGTCAAGACGAAGAAAACGAGACCTCTCGGGTCGGATTGGGTGCTAAGATGGTGATTTAGTGTGTGAAGAGGAGATGAAGATGAAGAAGATGGTGATAATGAAGATTAGGGCTGGAAAAGGGGTATTTATACCCAGCCCAAGTTTACAAAATTACAAGTTTAGTCCCCGCACTTAACCCCCGAGTTTTCCCAAATTTTGTTCGGTTGAAAAACGACTTCGTTAGGTTTTTATATTAATTGTAAAAGTATATTTAATGTTGTCATGACTTAAGAAATGGTTATATTAAAACATTTATTATATTTATAAAATGATATATTTAACGTTTTCAAAAATGAAAGTTTTAAAGGTCTTTTTAAGGTTCACACACGGTTTTAAACGAATGCACACACAACGATAAGTAAGCACACATGATATCCACATAAAGAGTCAAATAATGATGAGGAATGACTAAACACAGGATAGATGACGGACAAACACGTTAATTGACGGACCTTAAAGTGACGGATGTCACAGTATCCCCCAGTTGAGAGAATTTCGTCCCGAAATTCAGCTGGAGTTAGGTCCAAGAGTGTCATCCTCGAAAAGATGTGGATATTTGAGTTTCATCTGATCTTCACGTTCCCATGTAAACTCTGGCCCTCGTTTTGAATTCCATCTTACGCGAACAATAGGTATCCTACTGCGCTTCAGTTGCTTGACCTTTCGGTCCATGATCTCAATGGGTTCTTCAACAAAATGAAGCTTGTCGTCAATCTTGATTTCCTCGATTGGCACGTGAAGGGATTCATCGGCCAAACATTTCTTGAGGTTTGACACGTGAAAAGTATCATGTACACCGCTAAGCTCTTGTGGCAACCTTAACCGGTAAGCCACTGGACCGATCCTTTCAGTGATCTCAAATGGTCCAACGTATCTTGGGGCTAACTTCCCTTTCTTTCCGAATCGAACGACTCCTTTCCAAGGGGAAACTTTGAGTAACACACGATCCCCAACATTGAATTCTAGAGGCTTCCGACGATTGTCGGCATAGCTCTTTTGACGATCTCGCGCGGGTTTGAGTCGATCTTTGATTTGGAAAATCTTGTCTGTTGTCTCTTGGATGATCTCTGGGCCTGTCAGTTGACTCTCACCGATTTCGGCCCAACAAACGGGAGATCTGCATTTCCTTCCATACAACGCTTCAAATGGAGCACATCCAATGCTTGTATGGTAGCTATTGTTGTAGGAGAACTCAATCAACGGCAGATGAGCATCCCAACTACCACCAAAATCGATTACACACGCTCTCAACATGTCTTCTAGCGTCTGTATAGTGCGTTCACTTTGGCCATCTGTTTGAGGGTGATAGGCTGTACTCATGTCTAACCGAGTACCTATCGCTTTCTGTAGCGTCTGCCAAAAACGTGAAGTGAATCGGCTATCACGGTCGGATATGATTGACACCGGCACCCCGTGCCGTGTCACGACCTCTTTGATGTACAATCTCGCCAACTTATCCATCTTGTAATCTTCCCGGATAGGCAAGAAATGTGCTGATTTCGTCATTCGATCAATAATGACCCATATCGAGTCATGACCACTGTTTGTTCTAGGGAGTTTGGTAATGAAATCCATTGCTATGTTCTTCCATTTCCACTCGGGAATTTCAGGTTGCTGTAATAATCCCGATGGCTTTTGATGTTCAGCTTTGACTTTCGAACACGTCAGGCATCGGCTGACGTATAAGGCAATGTCTTTCTTCATGCCTGGCCACCAGTATAGATCCTTAAGATCATGATACATCTTGTCTGCACCAGGATGAATAGAGTATCGCGTCTTGTGGGCTTCATCCATGACTAAGGTTGAACACCTCCCCATTTGGGTACCCATATGCGATCCATGAAGTACTGAATACCGTCATCCTTGCGAATCATCTGTTTGTCTAACCCCCGGAACTCTTCTCCCGCAAGGTTTTCTTCTTTTAATGCCTCACTCTGTGCAATTTGAATCTGAACTTTCAAGTTGGTTTGGATGGTCAATCCCAACGCTCGTGCACGCAGTGGTTTCACACGTTCTTTACGGCTTAAGGCATCAGCCACCACGTTAGCTTTCCCCGGATGATACCGGATTTCACAATCGTAGTCGCTAAGAAGCTCTACCCAACGTCGTTGGCGCATGTTGAGTTCCTTCTGATCCAGAATATGTTGAAGGCTCTTATGATCGGTGAAGATGATGCATTTGGTGCCATAAAAGTAATGCCTCCAAATTTTGAGTGCAAATACTACAGCGCCCAACTCAAGATCATGAGTGGTGTAGTTCTTTTCATGCACTTTAAGTTGTCGCGAAGCGTAGGCAATCACCTTATCCTTCTGCATCAATACACATCCCAATCCTTGATGTGACGCATCGCAGTAAACCACAAAATCATCTGTTCCGTCTGGGAGAGACAATATTGGCGCGTTGCACAACTTCTCTTTCAACGTTTGGAACGCTTGCTCTTGTGCATATCCCCAGTCAAACTTCTTGTCTTTCTGAGTAAGCAGGGTTAACGGTTGCGCGATTTTTGAGAAATTCGCGATGAAGCGACGATAATAACCGGCCAATCCTAAGAATTGCCGTATCTCTGATGGCGTCTGGGGCGTATCCCACTTCTTCACCGCTTCGATCTTGCTGGGATCTACGTGAATCCCGTCCTCATTAACCACATGACCCAAAAACTTCACTTCCCGCAACCAGAACTCGCACTTTGAGAATTTGGCGAAAAGTTTCTCTTCGCGTAGCAGCTCCAGAATTGCCCGAAGATGTTCTGCATGATCCTCTTTTGATCGGGAATAGATAAGTATATCGTCTATGAATACGATCACGAACTTATCCAAGTAAGGTTTGCACACCCGATTCATTAGATCCATGAACACAGCTGGTGCGTTAGTCAACCCGAACGGCATGACCAAGAACTCGTAATGCCCATAACGAGTCCTGAACGCAGTCTTCGGTATGTCGTCCTCAAAAACCCTTAGCTGATGATAACCAGAACGAAGATCAATCTTTGAAAAATACGAAGCTCCTTGCAGCTGATCAAATAAGTCGTCGATCCTGGGGAGAGGATATCGGTTCTTTACCGTCAACTTGTTCAGTTCACGGTAATCGATGCACATGCGGAACGATCCGTCCTTCTTCTTGACAAATAGTACCGGCGCTCCCCACGGTGAATGACTGGTCGAATAAAACCCTTCTCCAGTAGTTCCTGTAATTGACTAGACAACTCTTGCATCTCGGATGGCGCTAGTCGATATGGCGTTTTCGCTACCGGTGTAGCTCCAGGAACCAACTCTATACGGAATTCCACCTGTCGTGGAGGAGGTAAACCAGACAAGTCATCCGGAAATACTTCTGGGTAATCCCGTACCACTGGAATATCCACCAGTTTCCTTTCCTCGTCTTTCTTTTCAACCACATGAGCCAGAAAAGCGTAGCACTGCTTTCGTAAAATAATCTTTAAGCTCTTACCCGGTCGTTCTCCCTGAACCTTGAGTACTTCCCCGTTTGGCATAGGGATACGTACTACTTTGTCTCGACAGACAATCTCTGCTCCATTCTGCGACAAGCAATCCATACCTACAATCACATCGAAGCTTCCCAACTCGAAGGGTATCAAATCTATCTCAAAGGTATGATCCTCCAGCGTCAACGAACACTTCCTAATAATCTCATCGGCCTGAGCAACCCTACCATTGGCCATTTCTACAGAGTAGCTAGTCTCTATCCTACTAGGACTCAAATCAAGTAATTGCACAAACTCAGAAGATATGAAACTATTGTCTGCTCCAGTATCAAATAATATAGATTCGAAGTGATGATTGAGTAAGTGCGTACCCGTGACAACATTCGGGTCCTGACGAGCATCATTAGCTCCAATGACGAATGCACGTCCCCGAGCTGCATTCCCCTGAGTAGCCGGGCCTTGATTCCCACGATAGCCAACACCTGCTGCTGGTTGTTCCCTTGTGACCCGGTGCCCGATTCAGCCTGGGGCACATATTTCTGTAGTGATCGGGGCTCCCACACTCAAAGCAAGCCCTTGCATTCCCGGCGGGGTTAACCGCGTTGACGGGTGCTACAAGATTCGGTGCCGTTCTGCAATCTCTTGCCAAATGACCCGGGCGCTTACAGTTAGCGCACACCCGGCACTGCGTCCCTGGGGGATGATGATAATTGCACCTGTCACATTTGGGGTGCGGCCCCACATACTCTCTTCTGGCCTGAGACACGGCCACAAATTCCTGGTCGGCTTAGACCTCTTCTCAAACCATCCGGCACTCGACCGGCTCGATTCCCCAACATCCTTCCTCTTCTCGGCCCCTCGGCCCAAAACCCCTGTTCTAACCATCTCGTTAGTCAAAGCGCCAGCTTTCAGAATTTCGCTCTGAATAGTAGGAGGAGCGGCTGCTGTAACCATCGCCCTAATTTGAGGCGCGAGTCCCCAGATGTACCTTTGATCCTCTTTGATTCCGGTGTAACCAAATGCGGAACCAATCTGGCCAGCTCATGAAAACGATCAGTATAAGCTGCATGCCCTGCCCCCACCATAGCATGATTCCAGAATTCATGCTCCAACTTCTGCATCTCGTTGAGAGGGCAGTATTCCTCGGTGATTAAGGCTTTGAACTCATCCCATGACATCTGCATCGCAGACTCTCTTCCTCGTGCTTGAATCTGGGTGTTCCACCAGGTTAGGGCTTTACCCTGTAGAGAACAAGTAGCATACTTGATCCTCTGGCTGTCGAGGCACTCACTGATGTCGATCACTGCCTCCATCTTTTCCAACCACCTGGTTAGGGCTATCGCCCCACCTTTCCCATCGAATTCCCTTGGCTTACAAGCCACGAACTCCTTGTACGAACATCCCCGACGAGCATTAACCACTCCAGTTTCAATACCGGCAGTACCACCATTTCCGGTTTCCTGGTTGCTCTCGTTTCCAGTCGGGTTTCCGTTTCCCGTTTCAGTTTCTATCCCACCTTGGGCTCCATCATCGTTACCACCATCCCCGTGAGGGTGGTGTTGTTGAAGTGCGTCGCTCACTTGGGCCACTATAGTAGGAATAAGCGCGGCCAATTGCTGAGCGATCAGGGCTGCCATGTCGGCGTTCCCTGTTCCTTGACTGTTACTGGCAGGAGCATCGTTTGCTCTTGGTGCTCTGCCTCTGCCTCGGCCTCTGCCCCTTGGGGCTTCACTCCCGCCACTACTGCTACGGGTGACTCTTCGAGGCGGCATGTTCTAATCATAAAAGAGGTAACATATCAGCTTTAGTCACCATAAGATACAAATGTATTCCACTTATCGAATTCCAATGTTCATGTTCAGGTCAGCCAAGACCACCATGCAGCCCATTTCAAGCATATTCTCGGTATACCGGTGATGTTTATATATAGGGTTCCCCGCAGCGTTCCCACCACACCCACGATGTACCGAGAATGATGCCCGATCCGGTTACATGACATCCGACTTTCCTTTACATTATATCCATAACAATCCATCAAGTCCATGCATACAATCACGTTTAGTCTAACGGAGGTTGTCTATTTCCTCATCTTTCGAGGTTTCAAACATAATCCTCCTCAGGGTTAATCTCAATGTCTAAGGTCAAGCGCAATAACATGATCTGTGATGATCTCTTCGGGTTTAATACCCGGATCTGATAAACTAATTCGGCGCGCAGAGGGAACGGAAGATCCAATAGAAGCATCCCCATAAAAGAGTGAGCACAAGGGCTCTCTCATAGGGTAGGATGATCACATAACAAATAGTTGAACCAATCAAGCAGCGAGGAACACATACACGAGATATAATGTGCATACAGAGTCCTAGCATGCAAATCTACATGAAGGTTCCTAGGTTATAGTCTAGGTCAAGCGTATTGCCTAATTCTCTATAACCAATGGCTCTGATACCAATCTGTCACACCCCCGCTAAAAGCGGAAACACGGGGATGTAACGAGACCGGGATCGTCATAACACATGGTAAGCGATAGAGAGCAATATAAATAAATGATGACATGCGTGTCATGACGACACCCGACAACAAGGGGACTTGTGTCGTGTTTGGTCAATGTCCACAACACATAGCCATAAGCACATAATAATGATGACACATAATCACATAAAGATGAAAATGTAAATGTTTATTTCCCACAACCCGGGAACAAGTTTCAAAAGTATGAAAATTGGTTACAAGCGTTAACATTGTTTAAAAAGATTGTTTAGCAAAATGAGCTAAGTCCCAAAAATGCATCCTAGGGTCTCCACTAAGGCAGCACACCTAGATTCCTGGACTTGCATGATCACCTGAAAAGATATGCTTAAAACGGTCAACAAAATTGTTGGTGAGCTCGCAGGTTTATGTAATAAAATGTAAGTGATGCTGTAATAAATAAGCGCGTCGGAATACCGTGAATACAGTTATTACACAAGTAAATATCACATGACATGAGCTTTGCAACCAAACCTAGCGACGTACACAAAGAAATTGTCGGCATATATTCACCCAAGGGCCCGTTCCTGGCCACTGATGGTACCAACTAGTATACCATCGAACGAGGGTGGGGGTGTCAACCCAGTAGTACTACCAATACCTAACCGTCGGTTCCCACACTGGAATTAAATAGTTGCAAAGATAGAACCACACAGCAGACCCAAGCATGTATCAAATAGTACTTGCAACACAGTATCACGTTGATTCCTTGTATGTAAAATGTATGTAAGTTGTACAGCATAAAAATTGTGTAAGCATACTTTTCCCCCAATTTGTAAATGATTGAAATATTGAATAAATGTAAAAAGGGGCCACGAAACTCACTTGTTAAGTGGTAAGTATGTATGAGCGATGTAATCCCAAATGTTGAATGCAAATAAACAGTCAAACACCTATTGACAGTTATTGTATAGCATTAATGATATGATATATGTATAAGCGCGTAATAATGATGGGTCGGTTCGGGTCGTATCGGATGGGTCACGTACGACACACACAGACTGACACACGTACTAGATCTTATGTAGATCCAAGTACAAGACATTGTTGCCACTAATGATGATATTTAGGTAAAAGTTTCGTTGTTAATCGAAAGAATATTGAATAAGTGTCAATAGTTATAAGTCAATTTAGTCGTTCGTAAAGCGTTAGTTTAAATTTGCTCAAAATAATTTCTGTGCCCTTTCTCGCGTTGACTTTAATTTTCGTGGCCAAACAATGGCATTATTGTGTTAGTGTTACCTCGACACCACACGACATACTCACGCCACGCACAAGGGGTCAAACACAACAAATTCAGTCGCATAGCAAGGTCAGACGCACGACTCAACCTCCATTCGTGCGAATCAACCCTCAATCATGCGAATCAGCTTCATTCGTACGATTGAGCCTTCATTCGTATGATTGGCCTTCAGTCGTACCACACAACACCCAATCGCACGACTCAACTTCCATGCGCACGAATCAACCTTCAATCGTGCGAATTAGCTACTTTCGTACGACTGAACCTTCATTCGTGCGATTGGACCCCAGTCGTGCGAATCACATTCATTCGCACACATTCAGTCGGTCACCTGACTCAATCGCACACAATCACTCAATCGCATGACTCAATCGCATACACTCATTCGCACGCATGACTCAATCGCATACAAACACTCAGTCGCACAACTCAGTCGCATGACATGCCTAGTCGCACAACTCAGTCGCGCGATTGACTCAGACGCATGATCCAGTCGCACGACCCACTCAGTCGCACGGCTCAATCGCATGGATGACCTAGTCGCCTGATCTGCAGAATCGCGACTGTGGTCGGGAGGAGCAGCCCCCGAGCTGCTCTAAACACGGGTTTTACACCACAAGGACCTCCAGAAACACTCAACAAACATACACAAGCATGAAACACAAGCAAAGAGACCTCACACGCACCCATACGACCTGGTGTGTTCGGGTTGAACCCGAACACCCGAAACCGTAGTTTGGACAGCCATGAAAAGGCTAGAAAATGGACAACCAAAGACAACTACCTGCTAAGGAGGGGTAGTCTATGCTGTAGACGGTGTCAAGACGAAGAAAACGAGACCTCTCGGGTCGGATTGGGTGATAAGATGGTGATTTAGTGTGTGAAGAGGAGATGAAGATGAAGAAGATGGTGATAGTGAAGATTAGGGCTGGAAAAGGGGTATTTATACCCAGCCCAAGTTTACAAAATTACAAGTTTAGTCCCCGCACTTAACCCCCGAGTTTTCCCAAATTTTGTTCGGTTGAAAAACGACTTCGTTAGGTTTTTATATTAATTGTAAAAGTATATTTAATGTTGTCATGACTTAAGAAATGGTTATATTAAAACATTTATTACATTTATAAAATGATATATTTAACGTTTTCAAAAATGAAAGTTTTAAAGGTCTTTTTAAGGTTCACACACGGTTTTAAACGAATGCACACACAACGATAAGTAAGCACACATGATATCCACATAAAGAGTCAAATAATGATGAGGAATGACTAAACACAGGATAGATGATGGACAAACACGTTAATTTATGGACCTTAAAGTGACGGATGTCACACTACTTACTCAAAACCACGGTTGATACATGGATTTCACCTTGAAACCCTCCTTTCTACATGTAACAACACCCTCTTGAGCATTTGTTTGAAAAATCCTTTTAACCAAGACCCATAACCTAATCATGAACGACTTAGTGACACCTTAATAATCTGTTTATGAAGTTAAACGGAGTGTTGGTAACATTTAAACTCAAGTTAAGATGGTTTACACTAGTGTAATTGTCGGTTATGGCATTTTCTACATATTTGAAGCATATGGATGTATAGATCAACTAGGCAACATGTTGGGACTGAAATTACAGTAGGATTTAGTGAATATTAGAAGTGTTAGCAATATTTAATCTCTGGAATAAAGGACATGTTGTGATTTACCCTCTTTTAGTCACTTTCGGGACCCGAAAACATGGTAAAATGACTTAAAAATAGTAAGAATACAAATTTAACATTCTTAAAAAGAATTCCAGGCTCAAAAATGATAAATAAAGTACTCTGGAGTCAATGGATAATTTAAATGGTCAAAGACACAAATAAATGACATTTTAACTAAAAACAGGTACAAACCGAGTATCGTTTTTGAGAAAAATCCATAAAAATAGAGTTTAAAACTAAGATTTATAAAAATCATATGATTTCAGTAAGTTAAGTAATAAAGGACTTAAAGGATTTGAAAAATTGGTCAAACAAGCTTTAAATGGTCAAACCCGGTCAAAACCGCGTATTAACGGGTCAAACGTAAAAACAAGATTTTTAACTATAAAAGGCCAGTTTACACAATTTAAGGACTTAAAAAGTTATAAAGAAATATTTTAGAAAATACCTACTGGTCCAAGATTTAAATTTAGGAAAACTCCAAATTACTGTTAAAACTATCCGGCTTTTACCGTAACCGGGAGCGTTAAACGTGCAGTTTTTAAAATCGAACCCGTAGACTAAAGTTTTGAAGCAATTACTCCATAATAATCATAATATGACTCTAATAATCTGATTTTTGGACTTAAATGACATAAAAGGCAAGAAACTAAACTTAAGGGTAGAAACTGTCAATTTTGAAACTTGAGGGACTAAACTGTAAAAATTTTCCAAACCTTATAACCGACTTCCAGGAAACTAATAAACACTTGAACAACAAAATCTCTTAATATACTGAATCTAATGAAGTGAAAATCCCCAATTTTCATGAAGACGCCTTGACTTGCCATAAAAGGAAACTTTTTATACAAACCTTCACGAAAACAAAGCCTTACCCAATAGCTAAACTCTTGACACCATTGTTACACTTTGAATGAGTTTAGGGCAGTAGCTTATTGCTTAATATGTACATGTTAGGGTGCTAGACTTGTGACACTTCCCGGCACACCAAGAGACTTTGATTTGGAAACCTAAGGTGAGTTATAGTGATCCCCCTTTTTACTACTGTTTTGGGATGAAACATGCTCTACTTTTTATGAACTATGATTGTGCTTTATTTGATGATTATTCTATGTGGGATTTGTGGTTACCTGCTGATTCTTATATCATGATCATTAATTCTTTCGTGAACCGCTTGATTTATATGGATAGATCTATTTGGGGAATCCCCCACACACAGTGGCTTCCGTTCCAGGAAGGTTACCCCACTGACATCCTGAGGGATCGTTGTGGCATGTAACAAGTTTTGTTAAGATTCTATGGTGAACCATCCGGGCAGGTAGGGTTCACTGGTTTGGGGCTCAGTTTCTTCCTTCGGGAATATCCGGTAAAACACAACTTTAGAAGAGGCTAACCGGGACTGAGTGCAGGGTTGATTATGATTTTATTTTTCCACGATGATAAACAATGATTATTTTCTTTTAATAAAAGAAGGATTTATTAAGTCCTTTTGTTTTTAAACTTTAAGCACTTGAATTCACCAACTTTTTAGTTGATACAATTTTCTTTTGAGCATGTTTCAGGTAATATATGAAGAGATCCTAGCAGTTGTGAAGACCTAGACTTATCCCCGTGACATGGCATTGGCTTATTTCCTTGATGAAACAATTGAACAATTTATATTTTGTGTTGAACAAGTACAATTTCATTTTTATGGATGATTGTAAAACCTATTTGGGGCTTGATGTGTCTCTAGCCCTGTTACCTTTTTAAAACTCTAATGCCATGTGATATTCTCTCCTTTGAGCTTTTATAATGGTTTGTTTCCTCTGCCATGTGTTGTTGCTAGTCTGTGACGTCCCACCCTACCTGGGCCCGGGGTGTGACAAAGCATAAACATATAAGACATATAATCACATAATCAAGTATAAATACATAAGGCACATAATATCCTATCTAAGCATATGAAATACATGAGAGGACTCATGTGTGAGGGTACTTAGTTATAGTCTAGGTCATTCCATTTCTAATAACCTAAATCCCTATAACCATGGCTCTGATACCAATCTGTCACACCCCGACCGACGGCGGAATCATCAGGGCGGACGAATGGGAGACGATTGCTCATAGCACATGGAACTAATTAAGTTAAAATAATATTAAACGTCATTACTCATTAAACATTACAAGACAATTATGTAATTACAAATCAATTATGATACAACCACAAACATAAGTCTTTCAATTAATCTAGGTCCATGTCCTATGTGAGCACAAGAAGATCTTCAAGTAGTAAACCTGAAACATGTTAAAACTAAAAGGTAAACTTTGAAAGTTGGTGAGTTCCCATGGTTTAAACACACGCATATATGTATATATATACAAGGGTTACAAGTAGTAATTCATGTCCATGGTTACAAGTTAGCAAGCTTATAGAACACATACAGTTACAACCAAACCTCGACTTGATTACAAGTATATAAGATTGGCTAAGTGTATTTGGTTCCCATGATGAACAAGCATACGTCATCAGGAGTCGGCAATACATCGACTTTAGCACCAAATAGGCTTGTCAGGCCCAAAGATCTAAGACGTCGCCAGGCTACCAATAGTTAATGACTGTAAACAAAATATGTATCTCATATAAGACTTACAATAACACAAATAACCATGACAAAAAGGTAAAGATGAATTGCATGTGTATTTACAAATATCAAGATGTTTACAAGTGTAAGTTTATAAAGTTAACATGCTTCACCCCAAAAGATGGGAAATAAAGTAAAAAGGGGGCATGGAGAACTCACATGATATATATAAGAAGATGATAAGAAAATAAACGAGGCTCCAACGATTTCTCTTACAAGTTACTTAAACGTTTATTTTCCAAGATTAAGTTCGATAATAAGATTAACAATGAGACGTGAACTAGGGTTTCAATTGGAATTTGGAAGTTTAAATAATTAAGTAAAATAATGAATCGTTTATGTTTTGGTAAAGATGATATGAATCAATAAAAATTATAATGAAAGATTCAATAGTTTAATTTATTGATTTAGTAAAGATTAAATATGATACGCGAAGAGAAATAAATAATAATTAATTATTTAAAATTTGGTAAAGGTTCTTGAATACTTATTTTAAATAACTTGTAAGATAACTTGAAATTATTTAAATCATTTTACAAAGTTTTAAACCTTTGAATGATTTTTATAATATCCAGAACTTTAAAATAAGAATAAAGAATCATAGGAAATTATATTGTTTTATTAATTTCATGAGTTTAAATTAAAGTTAAAGAATAATTTATTAGCTAATTATGATGTAACACTTTTAGCATTTAAATTACAAGAAATAATTAATAATGTTTTATAGCCCTTGTTCTTCTTAAAAAATGAATAAATTTGAAAACCATAAGTTTTAAAACCCTTAAATTTAATTTAATAGTTTTTGAAATATTTTAGTTAAAGAAATAATTTTTATTTTGATTTTATACTATGATAATATTTTTCTGAATTATAAAATATTAACAAAACTAATTAAAACTAATTAACACTAAAAGTGGCAGAGGCCCGGTTCGAACCCGGGACCTCTTGCTCATAATGGTGGTGTGTTACCAGGTGAGCTATAGCCCACATCTATTTAAAAGTTTCTTTTTAAATCTTTTAAACATTAAATAGTTCAACCCCCAATTTCCATATGAACCCTACAACGATTTGAATCCAATCAAACATGAGATTGATCCTAATACTCAAATCAACTTAGGGTTTTTGTTACCTAGATGAAATCGAGTGTGTGGGTGTGTGTAACTACCAGGATCATGATTGAATCGATGTTGAAATGAGAAGAAACGTCACGGCCACAGTTGAGTATAATTCGAGATGCAAACATCATTGATAATCAAATTAGTTCAACTCGAAGCTTCTGATGATGATAATGAGTAAAAGCCCCCTCTTAATTTTGGTTTAAAGTGCCCAGAAGAGGTGTTTCGAGTTGTGAGTTTCCTTCGGGTGTTTCGGATATAGTTTGTATATAATTACTTGATGTTAACAAAGATGGTTGATATGCTTAAGTTCGAAACTCCATAGGAAGCGTTACTATCAATTTATTTTGATTAATGGTGCTAACGATCAAGGTGAAACAGTTTCGGTTTGGTGCGTGAAAATTTCGGTTTTGATTAGAACTTTATACGAGTTCATTATACGAATTAAATTGGGTATTAAATCCGAATAGTACAACCGAAGGTATTGGAGTGATTAATTGGCATTAAAATCGATTGTTTTCGACGTTAGGAGGTCGCCGGAGCTATGGCCGGAGATGATGGCCAGAAAAACGGGGGTGGGGCGGCGGTTTGGGTTGTTTTAATCCAATTTACATATTTGGTCCCTGATGTTTAGGTTGTTTATTATTTCATGTAGAAACTTTTAAATTAAGTTTTGGAAATTACCAAATACACCCTAGACTTATACAAACTAATTTAAATATTAAATCACATTAATTAGTTATTAATTTTTAAAACTTTTATAATCTTGAAACCTTATAACTTGATTATTTATTTTTACATAATAATTAAAATTCATAATTACTTATAAAATTGTATAAGTTTGTTTGGATTCATTTTATAATTTAATAAATTTTAATAAAACTTTCCATTTATTATTTATTATAAAATGATTAACAAGTCTTTATGAAAAGAATGATTTATAAATCCATAAGTTGATTGCATATTTAATGTATTTGATCCATTAAAGTTATTACATAGTTTAATAATAAATAAAAATAACTCAAAATAAGTTCGGGTTCGGGTTCGGGTTAATAACTTGAAAAATGACGGATGTTACACTCTATGCCTACACTAATAGTGATTATGGGGGATGCAACTTCAATAGGAACTCCACTTATGACGGTTGTCAATTTCTTGGTCCAGACTGGTCTCCTGGCAGTGCAAGAAGCAAACAAACGTATATGTTTCAACTGCAGAAGCTGAGTACATTGCAGCATCAACTTGTTGCTCACAAGGTCTCTAGATTCAAAACCAGATGCTTGATAACTTCTTGCACACTCCAATTCACATTGATAACACAACAACCATTTTTATCACAAATAACCCAGTTTAGCACTCAAAAACAAAACATATTGAAATTAGATATCACTTTTTGAGAGATTGTGCTGAAAAAGGGGTTAATCAAATTGATTCAAGTTCCAACTGAAAATCAATTAGTTGATTTATTCACCAAGGCATTTGAACCTAGTAGGTTTGAATACCTAGTTCAATCAATTGGCATGATTAACCTTGAATAAAATCAAAAACATCAAAAACAATTTAAAATTTTAGAAAATCACAAAAAGAAGTCAATTTTGATGAAGAAAATGATATATACTATGGGAAATGATATAATTGCAGTCGTTATATCATTCACTGTGCTTAATTTATAATTTGAAAGACTGACATGACTTACCTGATATGTGGGTAAGCTCAACTTGGAAAAGAAGATACATGCGGTGATGAATTAAAATCTTATTCAATTATAAAACACTCATCTCAGGGTACAAGTAAGCAATTGCTTATTCAAGTGTTTGGGTGTGTAGTAACCTAAACACACCAGGTAATGATATTCTATGAATCTCTTTTACCTACATCAGTTTCTTCTCTGTTTTGCTGAGCAAAGACCTGAAGAAACAAGCACATAGTGCTGATGTAATGATCCAAAAGATTCCCAATGAGGAACACATCCAAATTAGATGAATCAACAAAAGAATACATTCCTTGTGAATGAACAAAAAGAATCCCATTATGGATCAACCTTCCAAAGTGAAGTGAAAAAGAATCCCAATAAGGATCGAATCATGAAAAGGATCAAGGTAAAAGAATCCCAATGAGGATCAGTGAAAATGAGATCTCATGCCTTAAGTGAGCTGGTCAAGAAAGTTGTGAAAAAGTTCTACCATGCATTACATAAGGATGGTTGATCATACCATACTTTTGTGTATGAGGGACATGTTGAATAATCATATAAAGAAAAAAATGATAAATATCACATGCATTAAAATATTAACCAGGTATGAGTTTAAGAGACAAACATACCTTCAATCAAAAAGTTCATAAACATGTCTATTTTACTAACAATAAGAGTGCATATGTGTAATGAAAGATTGATATGATCCCAACAAAAAGTATACTTCCTCTTCATGTTTAAATCAGAAAACAAAAACGTCAAAAATATTTCATGTTCAAAAGTTTTAATTCTTTAATGTTTCTATCTACTTATGGCTATAAACTTTAGGGGGAGTAATTTAAAATTTTGATCTGTTTGTATAAATATTTACTCTTTTAAAACCTTTAAAACAAATTAAAATGGAACTGACTGTGTTGGTGCAGAAGTTATACTATAGTATCTCAGCTTATGCAGATTTATGGAAGCATAAGAAGTCCAAGATCAGTCAGACAATGGGAAACTTGTATCACTTCTGATATACAAGTCAATCCAAGCAAGAATTGACAACCCCATCTACAATCAAAAACTTCATAAGACACAATTCAATCAAAGACAATTCTTCATAACAAGAAAGAAAAACAAAAAAACAGAAATAATATGTCTTCAGAAGCATTAAGTTTTGATTCAAGATTAAAATTTAATGCGGGTAAGTGCATTGGTTAATGTGGGTGAAGGTAACCCATGCATATAACCAATGCGGGTAACTGTTTTCGTCATTTAAAACAAAGTGAAACTAATGCGGATAAGGATTTTACTCTACCACATTTGTGTCAACAAGTATACATAAAAAGTTTGAAGTGTTAAAAACCTATGCGGACAAACGTATTCAACCGAATTTGTTTATTTGGTAAACTTTTGTACTGCCGCATTTATTTTTACTCATCTGCATTTCATGAATGTGTAACATCAACACTTTTTATTGGTATCAAAAATGAATAAACAAGTGCTTAATCTATTTTGTCATGATGATGAAAGTCAAGAAATGCGGACAACTTTATTGGTCAGCCGCATTTGTTGAAGTAAATGTGGATAAAGGAATTTTACTCTACCATATTTGTTACATTGAACAAATGCTATTAACTTTGTTCAACCGCATTTGCTACAGTGAACAAATGCTCTCAAGTCTTTCACTTCAGCATTTGTAACATTACACAAATGCTGATGAACAAAACTCCTCGCATTTGCTACAGTTAATTTAAAAATTGACCGCATTTGTTCTGAAACTTGTAACAATTTGTAAAAGACATTAGTTGACTATTTAAAGCCATTTCAAAAGGTCATCTAATACTTTTCAAATATGAGAGACTTTAAAGTGCGACGAGTGAAACTCACTATTCTTCATCAATCATCATCACCATCATCAAACCTATGTTCTACGATTCATTTCCTCTTATTAGTCCCCAGTTTCGATTCACTACAACGGTAGTATCAAACAAAAGGTGAAAATCTTTGAATTTTGTGACCTAAAATGTCGGACTCTTGAACCAATGATGAATTTAGAACCCTAGGTCAAGAAAGGAAACACAAAATCAGACTTGGATTAAGAAATGATGATCATTTTCGACTACAATGAACATGTTAACTAAGAAGATAACAACCAACAAGTGATTTTCAAAACCGTGTTCATCGTATGAACCGAACACAACAAAAGATTGAAAATATTGAAATCAAATCTTGAATCTAAGAGTTGAAAAGAGGTTAAAAACAACAAATATGATCACTCCAAACATGAAAAACAAAATAATAGTGATTATTCATGAAAACATCAAGCATAGACATGATTCGTATGGAACAGTACCTTCAAACAGTTAATTTTGACCATCAAAAGTCAAATTGAAAAAGTTTACTTGATGTATGCTTTACAATCTGATAAGTATTATCAAATCATCTAATTCATATGCCTCTAATGCAGGGTACATGGCAAATCTCACTTGGAGCAAGCTCCATAATGTCAGCGGTTATATTGACCCTGGTGTACCCGAGGCAGAAGGTCTCAGAGACATGATCAGATTTATATCTACTACCAGAGTTGCTCATGCAGTTATAGTTAGACCAGTTATTTATGATAGATTCATAAGTTATTTTTGGATTACTACTGAGGTGACAAAGATAGATGGTGTAAGGACTCTGTCTGGAAGAATCTCTGATGATCACACATTGGCCATAACTGAACAAACTGTGAGACAATGTCTGCAGTTTGGTGATGCTGCCAACACTCCCTTAGAGCTTGAAGATGATAAAATTACTACTTTCTTTGCCAACATTGGATATGAGGGAGGATATGAAGGCAAGCAGATTGTAAAAGGATTAGTTGACTTACAATGGAGGTTCCTTATTCATCTTTACCAACATTGTCTGTCAAAGAGGAAGACTGGATGGAATGACATTCCAGTGACAACATCATCTGCCATATGTGCTTTGTGCACCAACAGGCCATTTAACATGTCTGTCTATGTGTTTAATGGTCTGCTATCAAACATTAAGTAAGGGAGAAGACATATGTTCCTAATGTATCCAAGGTTCTTGCAATGTCTCATTAATGAAGCAGTTCCTAATATTGTACCTGAAGGACCTATGCTCAATATTCCTCATTATAATGCCAAGTCATACAAGTACATCAAGAAGAAAGATCCTAGGAATTTCTATAGTGGAGTCTTTGTTCCTTTGTTACTCTGGATGCTTCAACAGATTAGTCCAGAAGAACATGTTGAAGAACAAGAGGCTTCTGTTGATGAGCCAAATCAAGAAGAAGAACCAACTGCTCCTGGTCAGCAAACTACTTATCAGCAAGTTGTTGAAAGGGATGAAGGACAGAGGACAGAGTCACCCCAGGTTGATGTAGGGGGTGATCTTCACACTGGGCCATCTGTTCATGAAGCTAATATAGCCTCACCTTTCATGCCCTCACCTATACCATCACCACAAAGACTACCAATCCCATCACCACAATTACAACCCATCATGTATCCACATATATCACCCATACACTCTCCTCATGTTTCACCAATCCATCATTCACCTACATCTCCTGTTCTATCATCCCCTGCTTCTACTGAGCCTGTTGAGTATGGTGACTCTGTAAACTCATCAAAGGAATCAAAATCATCATCGCCTGCTAGGCAAGCTATTTCTGAGGTTGTTCCTTCTGAAAG
Organism: Flaveria ramosissima; assembly: GCA_025215565.1. NCBI lineage: Eukaryota > Viridiplantae > Streptophyta > Magnoliopsida > Asterales > Asteraceae > Flaveria > Flaveria ramosissima. The sequence continues at coordinate 884,284 of CM046045.1, forward strand.
TGTTGCTGAATCAGAAGTGAGTAGACCTGATGAGACGGATGACATGATTTCTTAGCTGATGAAGAAAGTAGCAAAGATGGAGAAATTATTGAATAGAAGATCTAGTATTATTCAAGATAGACTATTGGAGTTGGATGAAAATGAGAAGGAGATAAAAAAATTAAAAGAAAAGTATGAGGTTGAAAAGAAAGAGAAAGAAAAAGAGATAGAAAGATTAAAGGCTGCTCTCCAACAATCAAAGGATGAAATAAGTGGTCATGTTGACACTTTAGCCATCCAAACCATTGCCATGGAAGAACAAGAAGGATTGATTGAAGAGCAATTTGACATTATCATAGACCTGCAGAACCAGATAGAAAGTCTAAATAAGAGAGTATCTGAGTTAGAACTGCTTGTTATGATTGAAAGAGAAGCTGAAGCCAAAATGGAGAAAGATGATAAGGTTGAGAAAAGAGAAGAGAAAAGAAAAAGGGAAAGTGATAAAGAAGGTAGTGCTGAAAGTTCATCAGGGGAGAGTAGTAATGACTCCCTCCTGCTAAAAAGATGAGATTCACTGAGTCTGAGAAAGTGGAATAAATAAGTGAATCAAAACAGGATGAATCAAGCATGGAGATGGTGATTTATACAAGGAAACAAGATGAAACTCACACTGAAGAGGAAGAATTCAGTGATATGATTAAAGCTATTAATAGCTTCACTGCAGAAGAGATCATCATAGATGATGATTTTTATGATTTCATGGTTGATAAGAGACCAGATGTTGAACCCATTGTAGTCATTCCTCAATCTCCTGTACCAATTGAGAAGGAATTGAGTATGCAAATAGTGTCTGCTGTATCATTGACTGATGAACAAAAAGAGCTCATTAGATGATTATGTGAAGAATAACAAAAGAGAGAAGAATCAGCTGCTGCTATTGATGAAATAGAAAAATCAGAGGCTGAAAAGTGCCTCGAGAAGCTAAAATGGCTGAGGCTGAAAAAGTGCCTCAAGAAGCTGAAATGGTTGAAACCTTTTCTCGTCCAAGAATGCAAACCTATACCAGAAGGAGGAAATACTTATCTGAGAAAGCAAAAGGGAAAAAACTAATGGTGGAAGAAGAACCAATTCAGAAAGAGCAAAAAGATGACCCTAAAAGCATTGCAGCCATTGTTGAATTTTTAGAAGAGCATGAAAAAGCTGAAGCCCAATTGAAAAAGAAGGTTGAATTCATTGATCTAGAAGAAGGAGAAATAGCTGGTGGCTATGTGGTTGATGAACCAATAGCTCATAAAAGCCCTGTGAAGGAGGAGACATCAGAACAGGAGATGTTTGAGAAAACCCAAACTGATGACCTGATGGTGAAAGCAATGTTTTTAATCAACCACGGGTATGACCCTGATGAGGTATTCAGGTTGACATATGAGGGAATGAAGGCAGAAGAAGAAAAGTTAAATAAACTACTGCACCCTACTTATGAGACTGAGTATGAAAAGTCTCTTTCTCCCAAAGCTCCAGTGGTCAAATCATCATCAAAGGCAAAGCAGACTACCACTCATCAACCACTGTATCTTGATCCCTACAGTATGACTGACAGGGAAATGAAGGACTATCTGTCTGATTAAAGATTTACAAACAGAAAGCTGGGCAACATGAAGACTAATTCCCTAAGGGCTGCCATCCTTAGGATGAATAACGAAAAGAAAGAGAGGCTGAAGAATCTGGAAGAGGAGATTACCAGTAAAAAGCCAAGGACCCAAGTATCAACACAAGACATGCAGCTCACCCATAGATACCATGACTCTCTAGCACCTATTCTGCATAGATATCCTAAGTAGTTTGCTGAGCCTTCAAAGTTGAAACTTCAAGAAGGGCTAACCACTGCAAAGATGATTAGAGGTGTGTTTACTCCCAAATGCAAGACTAATGAGAAGATTATTGCTTGGAAGTATGACAGTGACTGGAACATGTTCATGGTGAAAAGGATTTCAGGGTTAGTGCAATTCTTCACAGAGTACTCTACTCTTGTGAACTCCCTGGAAATCCATGATCTGAAGGAACTAGCCAATCTAGAGCTGATTAATCACAAGGCTATGTTCAGGGGTTATGAGTTTAAAGATATTCTGAGAATGTTTTAAAAACAGACAACTTCAAATCTCTCAAAGTTATCTGCATGAGGAAAGATAGATCCTTTATCAACCCACTTGAGAAGAAAAGAACAAACCAGCCGAAGAAGTTGTGTTTCCTGAGCTTAAGGTGAAACCAACTGAATCATTGAAAAGAAATATGGTGGCTAGAACTCATTCCTCCAAACCAATCTCTAATGTCTATTTTGATGAAAAGACATATGAGTTGGTAATTAAAAGAAGATGGGGAGGAAAGGAAGGTGCTGAGATTAGATTGTTCAGTGGATATGAGGTGAGATGTCACACCCCCGCTAAAAGCGGAAACACGGGGATGTAACGAGACCAGGATCGTCATAACACCTGGTAGGCGATAGAGATGCAATATAAATAATGATGACAAGCGTGTCATGACGATACCCGACGACAAGGGGACTTGTGTCGTGTTTAGTCAATGTTCACGACAACATAGCCATAAGCAATCATGATAAAGATACACATATTCACATAAAGATGAAAATGTAAATGTTAATTCCCACAACCCGGGAACAAGTTTCAAAGGTTGATAATTGTTTACAAGCGTTAACATTGTTCAAAAGATTGTTTATCGTAACAAGTTAAGTCCCAAAAATGCATCCTAGGGTCTCCACTAAGGCAGCACACCTAGATTCCTGGACTTGCATAATCACCTGAAAAGATATGCTTAAAACGGTCAACATAATTGTTGGTGAGCTCGCAGGTTTATGTAATAAAAATGTAAGTGATGTTGTATAATATAAGCGTTGCGGAATACCGTGAATACAGTTATATACACAAGTAAATATCACATGACATGAGCTTTGCAACCAAACCTAGCGACGTACACAAAGAAATTGTCGGCATATATTCACCCAGGGGCCCGTTCCTGGCCACTGATGGTACTAACTAGTATACCATCGAACGAGGGTGGGGGTGTCAACCCAGTAGTACTACCAATACCTAACCATCGGTTCCCACACTGGAATTAAATAGTTGCAAAGATAGAACCACACAGCAGACCCAAGCATGTATCAAATAGTACTTGCAACACAGTATCACGTTGATTCCTTGTATGTAAAATGTATGTAAGTTGTACAGCATTGAAAATGAGTAAGCATACTTTTCCCCCATGTTGTAAATGATTGAAATATTGTATAAGCGTAAAAAGAGGCCACGAAACTCACTTGTTAGGTGGTAAGTATGTATGAGCAATGTATCCCAAATGTTGAATGCAAATAAACAGTCAAACACCTATTGATAGTTATTGTAAAGCATTAATGATATGATATATGTATAAGCGCGCAATAATGATGGGTCGGTTCGGGTCGTATCGGCCGGGTCGCGTATAACACACACAGACTGACACACGTACTAGATCCTATGTAGATCCAAGTACAAGACATTGTCGCCATTAATGATGATGTTTAAGTAAAAGTCTCGTTGTTATTGAAGAAGCATTGAATAAGTGTCACTAGTTTTAAGTCAGTTGATCGTTGTAAAACGTTAGTTCAATTGTTCAAAATAGTTTGTGTGCCCTTTCTCGCGTTGACTTTAATATTTGTGGCCGAATAATGGCATTATTGTGTTAATGTTACCTCAACATCACACGACATACTCACACCACGCACAAGGGATCAAACTCAACAACTTCAGTCGCATAACAAGGCCAGACGCACGACTCAACCTCCATTCGTGCGAATCAACCCTCAATCGTGCGAATCAGCTTCATTCGTACGATTGAGCCTTCATTCGTATGACTGGCATTCAGTCGTACCACACAACACCCAATCGCACGACTCAACTTCCATACGCACGAATCGACCTTCAATCGTGCGAATTGGCTACTTTCGTACGATTGACTCAGACGCATGATCCAGTCGCACAACCCACTCAGTCGCACGGCTCAATCGCATGGATGACCCAGTCGCCTGATCTGCAGAATCGCGACTGTGGTCGGGATGAGCAGCCCCCGAGCATAAGGACCTCCAGAAACACTCAACAAACATACACAAACATGAAACTCAACCAAAGAGACCTCACACGCACCCATACGACCTTGTGTGTTCGGGTTGAACCCGAACACCCGTAACCCTAGTTTTGGACGGCCGTGATAAGGCTAGAAAACGGACAACCAAAGACAACTATCTGCTAGAGAGGGGTAGTCTAAGCTGTAGACGGTGTCAAGACAAAGAAAACGAGACCTCACGGGTTGGATTTGGTGCAAGAATGGTGATTTTGTGTGTGTAGAGGATGAAGATGAAGAAGATGGTGATAATGAGGTTCTAGGGCTGATAAGAGGGTATTTATACCCAGCCCAAGTTTACAAAATTACAAGTTTAGTCCCTGCACTTAATCCCCGAGTTTTCCCAAGTTTGGTTCGGTTGAAAAACGACTGTATCAGGTGTTTTATATTAATTGTAAAAGTTCATTTAATGTTGTTATGACTTTAGAAATGGTTATATTAAAAACATTTATTATATTTATAAAATGATATATCTGACGTTTTCAAAAATGAAAGTTTTAAAAGTCTTTTTAAGGTTAACACATGGTTATAACGAATGCACACACAACGATAATAAAGCACACATGATATGTTGGATTCTGTGTGCCCAAGACACTTAGAATATTGATGTGTTTAGTACGTTATGATCCAAGTCGGGTTATACCCAATAACAAGCTTAGCAAACACCAATAAATATTTAATTGATGATATGATCATGCAATTAAATATTAACACCAATTTAGAAAATGGGTTTTCTAAATTAGATGCATATGAGATAGAACAACTTATTAGGATATTTTGTTCAAATATTATTATTTGAAATATCGTTTAACTTAGTTAAATAATATCAAATAGTAAATTGAGTGTATGAGTTATACAATTAAATGTTAATTGTATAACTTATTTGTTTTTACTAGTTAATATTAGAGATGATAAAATTTTGAGGGGGAAACCCTCAATATTTCGAAAATTGGCCAGCTCCCCTCTCTAAGATGATTGGACCAATTTTCTTCTTGAAACTCTCTACCATTAACTAGGAAAACACACAACCAATTCAGCTGATTATGATCACATGAAAAACTTGAAAACTCTCTCTCTTTTCCTCTAAAAACTCACGAAAATAGCAGCTGGGAAGAAGGGAGTTTTAGTTTCATTTTGGTGGTGTTCTTCCTAACAAAAAGGTGTCTTGCAAAGAGCTTGGGGTATACAAGCTTGAGAGCTCCTATTCTTGGAGCTTTGGTCGATTTTCAGCATCATTCCTCTCCTCATTTCTGTCGACTTTTCAGCTGTTGGTGAAGCTTACCTTTTGGTTGTTTTGGTGTCCAAAACCAAGCAACTAAGATGCCTACTTAGAGCCTTGTGGGAGTGAGCTCTTGAGGACTTCTAAGCTTGAAGTTTTGGCCATATTTCAGCCTCCTATCTTCATTCTTGGTCGACTTTTCAGCTGGAGAAAGGTAGTTAATCACAGCTTTATGTAGCTGTGATTTTATGTACACTTTCATTATATTCATAGCTTGTTTATGCACATATTATGATCCTTTGATTTTGGGTTTGTTTTAAAACATATGTATGTCAAAAGTAACACGTTTTTTCAGCTTATAAACTTGGTTATAATGCTAAACTTCCGCTGCGTTTTCAGAAAGTTTAAAAGGTTAAACTCGTTTTTGTGTTCTAACAAACCCTTCAATGGCATCAAGAGCCGGTTATGTGGATGACTTGCTTGTTTTGTCCTTTAAAATAGGTTTTAAAGGATGATAATAATCTAAAGATAAGCTGATTTGGGGCTGCTATGTTTCTGTTTTGTTGAATCCCCAACTTTCAAGATTATATTATACATGCTTAAGATTAAATCTTGAAAGATATATATATGTTGATATGTTGTGTTGTTTGGACAACATCTAAACCCGAATTTTTCAGTTTATGTTGGCTGAAAATTCGTTGGTTTTAAGGGGATTCATAGTTATATTTTGGATGATATGATAGATGCTTGTTTTAGTGCATAACCTAGCCATTGACCTTGTGATTGTTTGGATGTTTGTGATGGTTGTATTCATTCATTCAATTGGGTTGTATTATTTGTTGTTTGTGCTTTGTTTCAAATGTAATTTATTTATTATTGGGTTGTAATAAATAGATTAGGTGTATTTTCATTTTACTAGATATCTTGTATTAGGACTTTATATCTTGTAATATGAAGACATACACATTGGAAGCGCAAAGGAAGGTCATGAAAGAAACATGGAGCATTTTGGATGCGGTTTCAAGTGGGAGGCTTTTGGAAGTTTTCTATTTGCTTTGTTTGTGACCCTTAGGAATGTCCTATGGACCACACTTGTGATGGCAAACAAGTGTGGACCACTTTAGGTGCTATGGTTATGCACATATGCACATATGGTTGTTTATGTTTATGCTTGGTTGATTGTTTGTTGTTTGATTATTTGGTTGATATTTGGATATTCATAACAAACTCATTAACAAACTTAACAAGCTGAAAATTGATGGTTCTTAAAAGTTAATAAAAGGTTATTAAAATGATTTAATGATTTTAAAGATTAAAATAGGTTTTAATCAAAGAACCATAGGGTACCTTGTATTTGAAAGCATGCAAATACAAGTACATAGAGTTTTCTAAACTAGAATTTTGAAACCTCTAAACTTTTTTTTACAAACAAGATCAACACCGTCCTTTTACACAACACTTGAGTCACTTGGGAACTCTTAGTGGGATAAAGGTCACCTAACCATTTTGAGGGAACTTGTGACTTGAGGTGAGAATGCCTTATTTGTGGGATAAAGGTCACCTAACCACTTGTTTTGGCAAACTCACACGTGGGTGTAAGTAGGGTGTCTTGATTTGCAAATCATGTCAAATGGATCACCTATGATGTGGTTTCCAAATGGTGTTGATGGGATTAACATGCCGACTTTACATATGATGTTTCAAGTCGATCTCATATTTCTAGAAGTTGCAAATGGTTGCAATCGTCAAACGTTGACCACCTTATTATTTTAAAACGTGGGATAAAGGTCACCTAACCACAATTTAAATGTAATGTTGGGTTCTAGATTTTAATATGAAAAGACCTTAAAAGGCATTTATTATTAAAATTACAATATCAAAAATACTAAAATAAAACTTTGTTAAATTTTGTAGATGGCCTAAAATAATGATAATTCCGATAACTCATCCGCGTCCAACCAATCTCTACGAGCGATCCTTCAAAAGGAACGTCTAAATCATAACAACTTCATCGATTGGTATCGAAACTTGAGAATCGTTCTCAAGCAAGAGAGAAGATCGTATGTTTTAGACGACCCTATCCCCGATCAACCTAGCGAGGATGATGAGGAGGCCTTCAACGATTGGTTGAAGTACACTGAGGACTCCGTCCAAGTGTCTTGTCTCATGCTAGCGAGCATGACTCCGGATCTCCAAAAGGAGTATGAACATCACGGAGCTTACGACATGATAACCCAGCTGAAGGAAACGTTCCAACAGCAAGCAAGGGTTGAGCACTTTGAAACGGTTCGAGCACTCCATGCATGTCGTATGGACGACAACCAATCTGTTTCATCTTATGTTCTTAAGATGAAAAGTCATATTGACCGCCTCGAAAGGCTTAATTGTCCCGTCTCGAAGGAATTGGCCACGGATTTGATCCTAAATGGCCTTACCAAGAAGTTCGAGACATTAGTGTTGAACTACAACATGAATGCTTGGGACAAAAGCATTGGTGAGCTTCACTCAATGCTGAAAACGGCCGAGGCGGCCATGGGTAAAAGGGTTTTACCCGTTCTCACCATCTATGAAGGTGGGAACAATAAAAGGCCTCGTCCCGCACCCAAGGCAAAGGTTGCTAAGGGTAAGGGACCCGCTTGGGGAAAAGGGAAAGGGGTGGTAAGGGTACCACCCAAACCACAAGAGAAAAAGAAAAAGGTTGCTACTAACGACCCATGCTTCAAGTGTGGGGAGATTGGACATTGGGCAAGGAATTGTCCTGTCCATCTCCAAGAGTTGAAAGCAAAGAGGGATGCCGGGCAGACCTCAGGTACAATATACATGATCCATATTGATTTAAACATGATATCCTCTAACACATGGGTATTAGATACCGGATGTGGAACTCACATTTGCAATTTGTTGCAGGGGTTCAAAAGAAGTAGTGACTTCAAGAAAGGGGATGTAAGCCTCTACATGGGCAATGGGGCTAAAGTTCAAGTTGAAGCCCGTGGTGACTACATCTTGAAACTTCCAAATGGTTTGGAAGTGATTTTGAACAATGTTTTGTATGCTCCTAGTTTGACTAGGAATATTATCTCTGTAGCCCTGTTAAAACAATTTGGATATGTATTATCATTTGTTGAAAAAGATCTTCATGTTTCTTTTAATGGTATGTTCTATTTTAAAGCTATTCCCATTAATGGTATTTATGAATTGGTTCATGAAAATACTTTAAATAGCTCATTGTACCAAACTAACACCAAGAAACTCAAGTTGGACTTGAGTGATACCTATCTTTGGCATTGTCGTCTTGGCCATATAAACAAGAAACGTTTACAAACACTTCAAAAGAATGGTCTTTTAAAAACAAATGAATGTGATTCATTTGATGTTTGTGAATCTTGTTTACAAGGAAAGATGACTAAGGCACCCTTTAGTGGAACTAACGAAAGGGCAAAAGATTTATTAGGAATCATACATTCGGATGTATGTGGTCCTTTTAAGCCAATGACTAGGAATGGTGAAAAATACTTCATTACCTTTACCGACGATTATAGTCGCTATGGGTATGTGTACTTATTAAGGCACAAAGATGAGGCTTTTGAAATGTTCAAAATCTTCAAGAATGAAGTAGAAAATCAACTCAACAAGTCAATTAAAGTTCTCCGTACCGATAGAGGAGGTGAATACCTAAGTGATGCCTTTCAAGATCATCTTAGAAGTTGTGGGATTGTCTCACAACTCACTCCACCTGGAACACCACAACATAATGGTGTGTCTGAGAGGAGGAATCGAACCTTATTGGATATGGTCCGATCTATGATGGCTAGAAGCTCATTACCTCTATCATTTTGGGGTTTCGCTCTGCTCTCCGCGGCCCGTATTTTAAATATGGCCCCAACCAAAAAGGTGGAAAGGACACCTTTTGAGATATGGCATGGAAGAGTTCCATCCCTATCATACTTAAGGGTCTGGGGTTGTGAGGCTTATGTTAAGACTCCCACCCCAAACAAATTGGAAGTCCGATCCACCAAGTGTATCTTTATTGGATATCCTAGAGATTCTATGGGATATTATTTCTATGATCCACTGGAACAAAAGGTGTTTGTTGCCAGAAAGGGTGAGTTCTTAGAAGCAAAGTTCCTTATGGAAGGAACTAGCAGTAGAACAGTGGATCTTGAGGAGGATCAAGAACCACAACCCGATGCACGTTTGGTTGAAACTAGCACTCAACATGAGGATGTTGAGGATGATCAAATGGTTGATCAATACACGCAAAACGTTCGCAGAAGTGGTAGAACTAGTAATCCACCTGAAAGATACGGATTTTTCATGGATGGATGCTATGTGGTAGATTCAGATGAACCAACCACATACCATGATGCAGTGTCCAATTTGGATTGTGACAAATGGCTTGAGGCCATGAACGTTGAGATGCAATCCATGTATGACAATCAAGTTTGGAAACTTGTTGTACCACCTCTTAATTCCAAGGTAGTTGGAAGTAAGTGGGTTTTCAAGAAGAAAACCGATATGCATGGAAACTTGGATACTTATAAAGCTAGACTTGTAGCAAAGGGTTTCACTCAAACTCAAGGGGTTGATTATGATGAAACCTTCTCACCTGTTGCGATGCTAAAGTCTATAAGGATATTGTTTGCCATAGCTGCTCATTATGATTATGAGATTTGGCAAATGGATGTCAAAACCGCTTTCCTAAATGGATATCTTGAGGAAGATGTCTATATGGTTCAGCCTGAAGGTTTTGTCAATCCAAAACATCCTAATAAAGAATGCAAGTTAAAGAAATCAATCTATGGATTGAAACAAGCATCGAGAAGCTGGAATCACCGTTTTGATGAGGAAGTAAAGAAATTTGGCTTCATCAAAAACGCTGATGAGGCTTGTGTGTATAAGAAGGCTAGTGGGAGCACAATAACTTTCCTAGTATTGTATGTTGATGACATACTACTATTTGGAAATGACATTCCAACCTTGGAAGGTGTAAAAACCTGGCTTGGGAGTTGTTTTTCCATTAAGGATCTTGGTGAAGCCGCCTATATTCTAGGAATAAAGATCTATAGGGATAGATCAAGGCGGTTGATTGGTTTAAATCAAAGTGCATACATTGATAAAATCTTGAAAAGGTTCAAGATGGAGAACTCTAAGAAAGGTACCGTACCTATTCAAAGAGGAACGATATTGAGTACGACTCAATGTCCAAGCTCAAAGGATGAGCAAGATAAAATGAAGGCAATCCCATAAGCATCTGCTATTGGATCCATCATGTATGCAATGATATGCACTCGACCGGACGTGTCATGCGCTTTGAGCATGACAAGCCGTTACCAGCAAAATCCTGGAAAATGTCATTGGATGGCTGTTAAGAACATACTTAAGTACCTAAGGAGGACAAGAGATATGTTCCTGATCTATGGATCTGGTGACGAGGAGCTCGTTGTAAAAGGTTACACGGATGCGAGTTTCCAAACCGATCGTGACGATTCACGGTCACAATCGGGATACATTTTCATTCTGAATGGAGGAGCTGTCTCTTGGAAGAGCTCCAAGCAGGATGTGGTGGCTCTATCAACTACAGAATCAGAATACGTCGCCGCCTCATTGGCAGCTCAAGAAGCTGCATGGTTGAAGAAATTCATTGCCGATCTAGGGGTTGTTCCTTCCATTCAGGACCCCCTAGAGATCTTTTGTGACAATGAGGGTGCGATTGCTCAAATCAAGGAACCTCGTGCTCATCAAAAGACTAGGCACATTGAGCGGAGATTCAACTACATACGAGATGAAGTTGAAAAGGGAAAGATATGTATTTGCAAAGTTCACACGGATCAAAACATTGCGGATCCTCTCACGAAGCTCCTTGAAAAGGCAAAGCATGAATGTCATACTTGTGCCATGGGACTTCGATATTCTAGTGATTGGATTTGATCTGTACATTTTGTATTTGGATATGTGGAACTCTTTATTATTTGAATAAAATTATTTGGTTATAATGTTTCAATTAATGTTCCAAATTAGCATGTTTTATCCATGAGTAAAATGTTTACTCTAAAATGTCCGTAGTCGCTCATACTTGTGGGAACAAGTGTGAAAGTAAGATTATTATGAACTTGGATTGGTTGATATTCATAAGGATGAATATAGAGCAATGGGTTGCTACCAAGGTTCATAGATATTTGTGGGATACAAATATTGGACTAACCCGCACCTCAAATTTTACTACATAGAATCTTATCGATTGATCATAAGTAAGTTTGAGTAAAAGGCGAATATCATTTGGTATCCTCAGACCTGAGATACATATTGGGTTTTGATATTCACCAAGTTTTATACCTTGAGCTCATTCTTCACTGTCCTGAAATAGTGGACAACACATAAGAGTATGTTCAGGTATGACACGAGGTGTTTGTGAGAAACGTATGTAGTCAAGATGGAATTTGTTCCTCTTATTCGTTGAGAGTTAGATGTCTAAGGCCTGATTAAGTTAAATCAACAAGGAATAATCATTCTGTGTTCTTGGATTTAACATGACATATGTAACAAAAGGATAGATGATTGATTCACCTAAATCATTTCAAGTAGGGTACTTGAAAGGGATGATGTTATTGAATGGCTATAAGTCATGCGTATTAAGGGTAGTAAACCGTTGTTAGGCGGTATTTACTGCTTGCATCAATCTTCTATGAATCTTGGGCAAGTGGGAGATTGTTGGATTCTGTGTGCCCAAGACACTTAGAATATTGATGTGGTTAGTACGTTATGATCCAAGTCGGGTTATACCCAATAACAAGCTTAGCAAACACCAATAAATATTTAATTGATGATATGATCATGCAATTAAATATTAACACCAATTTAGAAAATGGGTTTTCTAAATTAGATGCATATGAGATAGAACAACTTATTGGGATATTTTGTTCGAATATTATTATTTGAAATATTGTTTAACTTAGTTAAATAATATCAAATAGTAAATTGGGTGTATGAGTTATACAATTAAATGTTAATTGTATAACTTATTTGTTTTTACTAGTTAATATTAGAGATGATAAAATTTTGAGGGGGAAACCCTCAATATTTCGAAAATTGGCCAGCTCCCCTCTCTAAGATGATTGGACCAATTTTCTTCTTGAAACTCTCAACCATTAACTAGGAAAACACACAACCAATTCAGCTGATTATGATCACATGAAAAACTTGAAAACTCTCTCTCTTTTCCTCTAAAAACTCACGAAAATAGCAGCTGGGAAGAAGGGAGTTTTAGTTTCATTTTGGTGGTGTTCTTCCTAACAAGAAGGTGTCTTGCAAAGAGCTTGGGGTATACAAGCTTGAGAGCTCCTATTCTTGGAGCTTTGGTCGATTTTCAGCATCATTCCTCTCCTCATTTCTGTCGACTTTTCAGCTGTTGGTGAAGCTTACCTTTTGGTTGTTTTGGTGTCCAAAACCAAGCAACTAAGATGCCTACTTAGAGCCTTGTGGGAGTGAGCTCTTGAGGACTTCTAAGCTTGAAGTTTTGGCCATATTTCAGCCTCCTATCTTCATTCTTGGTCGACTTTTCAGCTGGAGAAAGGTAGTTAATCACAACTTTATGTAGCTGTGATTTTATGTACACTTTCATTATGTTCATAGCTTGTTTATTCACATATTATGATCCTTTGATTTTGGGTTTGTTTTAAAACATATGTATGTCAAAAGGAACACGTTTTTTCAGCTTATAAACTTGGTTATAATGCTAAACTTCCGCTGCGTTTTCAGAAAGTTTAAAAGGTTAAACTCGTTTTTGTGTTCTAACAAACCCTTCATGATATCCACATAAAGAGTCAAATAGAGATGAGGAATGACCAATCATAGAATAGATGACGGACAAACACGTTAATTGACGGACCTTAAAGTGACGGATGTCACAGTATCACCCAGTTGAGAGAATTTCGTCCCGAAATTCAGCTGGAGTTAGGTCCAAGAGTGTCATCCTCGAAAAGATGTGGATATTTGAGTTTCATCTGATCTTCACGTTCCCATGTAAACTCTGGCCCTCGTTTTGAATTCCACCTTACGCGAACAATAGGTATCCTACTGCGCTTCAGTTGCTTGACCTTTCGATCCATGATCTCAATGGGTTCCTCAACAAAATGAAGCTTGTTTATCAATCTTGATTTCCTCGATTGGCACGTGAAGGGATTCATCGGCCAAACATTTCTTGAGGTTTGACACGTGAAAAGTATCATGTACACCGCTAAGCTCTTGTGGCAACCTTAATCGGTAAGCCACTGGACCGATCATTTCAGTGATCTCAAATGGTCCAACGTATCTTGGGGCTAACTTCCCTTTTTCCGAATCGAACGACTCCTTTCCAAGGGGAAACTTTGAGTAACACACGATCCCCAACATTGAATTCTAGAGGCTTCCGACGATTGTCGGCGTAGCTCTTTTGACGATCTCGCGCGGCTTTAAGTCGATCTTTGTTTTGGAAAATCTTGTCTGTTGTTTCTTGAATGATCTCTGGGCCTGTTAGTTGACTTTCACCAATTTCGGCCCAACAAATGGGAGATCTGTATTTCCTTCCATACAACGCTTCAAATGGAGCACATCCAATGCTTGTATGGTAGCTGTTGTTGTAGGAGAACTCAATCAACGGCAGATGAGCATCCCAACTACCTCCAAAATCGATTACGCATGCTCTCAACATGTCTTCTAGCGTTTGTATAGTTCGTTCACTTTGGCCATCTGTTTGTGGATGATAGGCTGTACTCATGTCTAACCGAGTGCCCATCGCTTTCTGTAGCGTCTGCCAAAAACGTGAAGTGAATCTGCTATCACGGTCGGATATGATTGACACTGGCACCCCGTGCCGTGTCACGACCTCTTTGATGTACAATCTCGCCAACTTATCCATCTTGTAATCTTCTCGGATAGGCAAGAAATGTGCTGATTTCGTCATTCGATCAATAATGACCCATATCGAGTCATGACAGCTGCTTGTTCTAGGGAGTTTGGTTATGAAATCCATAGCTATGTTCTCCCATTTCCACTCGGGAATTTCAGGTTGCTGTAATAAACCCGATGGTTTCTGATGTTCAGCTTTGACTCTCGAACACGTCAAGCATCGGCTGACGTATAAGGCAATGTCTTTCTTCATGCCTGGCCACCAGTACAGATCTTTAAGATCATGATACATCTTATCTGCACCAGGATGAATAGAATATCGCGTCTTGTGGGCTTCATCCATGACTAAGGTACGAACACCTTCCCATTTGGGTACCCATATGCGATCCATGAAGTACTGAATACCATCATCCTTGCGAATCATCTGTTTATCTAACCCCCGGAACTCTTCTCCCGCAAGGTTTTCTTCTTTTAATGCCTCACTCTGTGCAATTTGAATCTGAGCTTTCAAGTTGGTTTGGATGGTCAATCCCAACGCTCGTGCACGTAGTGGTTTCACTCGTTCTTTGCGGCTTAAAGCATCAGCCACCACGTTAGCTTTCCCCGGATGATACCGGATTTCACAATCGTAGTCACTAAGAAGTTCTACCCAACGTCGTTGGCGCATGTTAAGTTCCTTCTAATCCATAATATGTTGAAGGCTCTTATGATCAGTGAAGATGATGCATTTGGTTCCATACAGGTAATGCCTCCAAATCTTGAGTGCAAATACTACAACGTCCAACTCAAGATCATGAGTGGTGTAGTTCTTTTCGTGCACTTTAAGTTGTCTCGAAGCGTAGGCAATCACCTTGTCCTTCTGCATTAGTACACATCCCAATCCTTGATTTGACGCATCGCAGTAAACCACAAAATCATCGGTTCCGTCTGGGAGAAACAATATTGGCGCGTTGCACAACTTCTCTTTCAACGTTTGGAACACTTGCTCTTGTTCATATCCCCAGTCAAACTTCTTGTCTTTCTGAGTAAGCAGGGTTAACGGTTGAGCGATCTTTGAGAAATTCGCGATGAAGAGACGATAATAACCGGCCAATCCTAAGAATTGCCGTATCTCTGATGGTGTCTGGGGCGTATCCCACTTCTTCACCGCTTCGATCTTGCCGGGATCTATGTGAATCCCGTCCTCATTAACCACATGACCCAAAAACTTCACTTCTCGCAACCAAAACTCACACTTTGAGAATTTGGCGAAAAGTTTTTCTTCGCGTAGCAGCTCCAGAATTGCCCGAAGATGTTCTACATGATCCTCTTTTGATTGGGAGTAGATAAGTATATCGTCTATGAACACGATCACGAACTTATCCAAGTAAGGTTTGCACACCCGATTCATTAGATCCATGAACACAGCAGGTGCGTTAGTCAGCCCAAACGGCATGACCAAGAACTCATAGTGCCCATAACGAGTCCTGAACGCAGTCTTCGGTATGTCGTCCTCGAAAACCCTTAGCTGATGATAACCAGAACGAAGATCGATCTTTGAAAAATACGCAGCTCCTTGCAGCTGATCAAATAAATCGTCGATCCTGGGGAGAGGATATCGGTTCTTCACCGTTAACTTGTTCAGTTCACGGTAATCGATGCACATACGGAACGACCCATCCTTCTTCTTGACAAATAGTACCAGCGCTCCCCACGGTGAATGACTCGGTCGAATAAAACCCTTCTCCAGTAGTTTCTGTAGCTGACTAGACAACTCTTGCATCTCGGATGGCGCTAGTCGATATGGCGTTTTTGCTACCGGTGTAGCTCCAGGAACCAACTCAATACGGAATTCCACCTGTCGTGGAGGAGGTAAACCAGAAAAGTCATCTGGAAATACTTCTGGGTAATCCCGTACCACTGGAATATCCACCAGTTTCCTCTCTTCGTCTTTCTTTTCAACCACATGAGTCAGAAAAGCGTAGCACTGCTTTCGTAAACTCTGGCGTGCTTTCATGCAGGAAATAAGCTTTAAGCTCTTACCCGGTCGTTCTCCCTGTACCTTGAGTACCTCCCCGTTTGGCATAGGGATACGTACTACTTTGTCTCGGCAAACAATCTCTGCTCCATTTTGCGACAACCAATCCATACCCACAATCACATCGAAGCTTCCTAACTCGAAGGGTATCAAATCTATCTCAAAGGTATGATCCTCCAGTGTTAACGAACACTTCCTAATGATCTCATCGGTCTGAACAACCCTACCATTGGCCATTTCTACGGAGTAGCTAGTATCTAGCCTACTAGGACTCAAATCAAGCAATTGCACAAACTCGGAAGATATAAAACTATTGTCTGCTCCAGTATCAAATAATATAGATGTGAAGTGATGATTGAGTAAGTGCGTACCCGTGACAACATTCGGGTCCTGACGAGCATCATTGGCTCTAATGACGAATGCACGTCCCCGAGCTGCATTCCCCTGAGTAGTCGGGCCTTGATTCCCAGCTATGGCCATCACCTGCTGCTGGTTGTTGCCCTGTTGACCCGGTGCCCGATTCAGCCTGGGGCACATGTTCCTGTAGTGATCAGGGCTTCCACACTCAAAACAAGCCCTTGCATTCCCGGCGGGGTTAACCGCGTTGACGGGTGCTACAAGATTCGGCGCAGTTCTGCAATCTCTTGCCAAATGACCCGGGCGCCTACAGTTCGCGCTCACCCGGCACTGCGTCCCTGGGGGATGATGATAATTGCACCTGTCACATTTAGGGTGCGGCCCCACATACTCTTTCCTGGCTTGAGACACGGCCACAAAATTCCTGGTCGGCTTAGACCTCTTCTCAAATTTTCCGGCACTCGACCGGCTCGACTCCCCAACATCCTTTCTCTTCTCGGCTCCTCTGCCCAAAACCCCAGTTCTAACCATCTCATCAGTCAAAGCGCCAGCTTTCAGAATTGCGCTCTGAATAGTAGGAGGAGCGGCTGCTGTGACCATAGCTCTAATTTGAGGCGCGAGTCCCCAAATGTACCTCTCGATCCTCTTTGATTCCGGCATAACCAGATGCGGAACCAATCTTGCCAGCTCATGAAAGCGATCAGTATAAGCTGCAAGTCCTGCCCCCACCATGGCATGATTCCAGAACTCATGCTCTATCTTCTGTATCTCGTTGAGAGGGCAGTATTCCTCGATGATCAGGGCTTTGAATTCATCCCATGACATTTGCATCGCAGATTCTCTTCCTCGAGCTTGAAC
Source organism: Flaveria ramosissima (assembly GCA_025215565.1). Taxonomy (NCBI): domain Eukaryota; kingdom Viridiplantae; phylum Streptophyta; class Magnoliopsida; order Asterales; family Asteraceae; genus Flaveria; species Flaveria ramosissima. Next base: position 901,761 of record CM046045.1, read on the forward strand.
CTGGGTGTTCCACCAGGTTAGGGCCTTACCCTGTAGAGAACAAGTGGCATACTTGATCCTCTGGCTGTCGAGGCACTCGCTAATGTCAATCGCTGCCTCCATCTTCTCTAGCCACCTGGTTAGGGCTATCGCCCCACCTTTCCCATCGAATTCCCTCGGCTTACAAGCCACAAACTCCTTGTATGAACACCCCCGACGAGCATTAACAACCCCAGTCTCAATACCGTCAGTACCACCATTTTCGATTTCCTGGTTGCTCTCGTTTCCGGTCGGGTTTCCGTTTCCCGTCTCAGTTTCAATCCCACCTTGGGCTCCATAATCGTTGCCACCATCCCCGTGAGGGTGGTGTTGTTGGAGTGCGTCGCTCACTTGGGCCACGATAGTAGGAATCAGTGCGGCCAATTGCTGAGCGATCAGGGCTGCCATGTCGGCGTTCCCTGTTCCTTGACTGTTACTGGCAGGAGCATCGTTTGCTCTTGGTGCTCTGCCTCTGCCTCGGCCTCTGCCCCTTGGGGCTTCACTCCCGCCACTATTGCTACGGGTAACTCTTCGAGGCGGCATGTTCTAATCATAAAAGAGGTAACATATAAGCTTTAGTCACCATAAGATACACAAGTATTCCACTTATCAAGTTCCAATGTTCATGTTCCGGTCGGTCAAGATCACCATGCAGCCCATTTCAAGCATATTCTCGGTATACCGGTGATGTTTATATATAGGGTTCCCCGCAGCGTTCCCACCACACCCACGATGTACCGAGAATGATGCCCGATCCGGTTACATGACATCCGACTTTCCTTTACATCATATTCATAATAATCCATCAAGTCCATGTATTTCATGTCAATATCATACTTATTGTCACCACACATCACATGCAATTCGTGCAGTTCACACACCATGAATTGATAATATTTCAATGATAATCCATCATAACAGTTGTAAGTCCATGTATACAATCACGTTTAGTCTAGCGGAGGTTGTCTATTTCCTCCTCTTTCGAGGTTTCGGACAAGGCCTCCTCAGGTTTAATCTCAATGTCCAAGGTCAAGCGCAATAGCATGATCTGTGAAGATCTCTTCGGGTTTAATACCCGGATCTGATAAACTAACTCAGCGCGCAGAGGGTACGGAAGATCCAATAGAAGCATCCCATAAAAAAGTGAGCACAGAGGCTCTCTCATAGGGCGGAAAGATCACATAACAAATAGATGAACAAATCAAGCAGCGAGGAACACATACACGAGATATAATATGCATACAGAGTCCTAGCATGCAAATCTACATGAAGGTTCCTAGGTTATAGTCTAGGCCAAGCGTATTGCCTAATTCTCTATAACCAATGGCTCTGTTACCAATCTGTCACACCCCCGCTAAAAGCGGAAACACGGGGATGTAACGAGACCGGGATCGTCATAACACCTGGTAGGCGATAGAGATGCAATATAAATAATGATGACAAGCGTGTCATGACGACACCCGACGACAAGGGGACTTGTGTCGTGTTTAGTCAATGTTCACGACAACATAGCCATAAGCAATCATGATAAAGATACACATATTCACATAAAGATGAAAATGTAAATGTTAATTCCCACAACTCGGGAACAAGTTTCAAAGGTTGATAATTGTTTACAAGCGTTAACATTGTTAAAAAGATTGTTTATCGTAACAAGTTAAGTCCCAAAAATGCATCCTAGGGTCTCCACTAAGGCAGCACACCTAGATTCCTGGACTTGCATAATCACCTGAAAAGATATGCTTAAAACGGTCAACATAATTGTTGGTGAGCTCGCAGGTTTATGTAATAAAAATGTAAGTGATGCTGTATAATGTAAGCGTTGCGGAATACCGTGAATACAGTTATATACACAAGTAAATATCACATGACATGAGCTTTGCAACCAAACCTAGCGACGTACACTAAGAAATTGTCGGCATATATTCACCCAAGGGCCCGTTCCTGGCCACTGATGGTACCAACTAGTATACCATCGAACGAGGGTGGGGGTGTCAACCCAGTAGTACTACCAATACCTAACCGTCGGTTCCCACACTGGAATTAAATAGTTGCAAAGATAGAACCACACAGCAGACCCAAGCATGTATCAAATAGTACTTGCAACACAGTATCACGTTGATTCCTTGTATGTAAAATGTATGTAAGTGTTGATGCATGTATGTCCCTAGATCATGATTTGTAATGTAATGAACTTGTCTGTCTGATTATGATGTAATTGTAATCGATTAATGAAATGATATAAATTGGTTGTTACTTGTAATGTTTAATGTTTCATTAATTGAGTTGTGATTAAATTGATTGGGTTTATGAATGTTTGAATGAGTGCACATTAAGTTATATTAAATAGAACATTCAAACTTAACTTAATGAAGTTCTCATGCGAATGGCCCATGCGAATGGACCACACGCATGAATAACTTCACACGATTGACTCAATCGCACGACTGAACCAGGAGACTGGATCAGTCGTATGATTGACACATAAGATTGACTCAATCGCACGACTGAACACTCAGTCGTGCGGATGAATCAACCGCATGGTTCAATCGCACGACTGAACCATACTTATGGCCCAGTCGCACGATTGAACAATACTAACCTATAAATAGACCCAATTCGTGGGAAAACGTAAGCATTCATCCCATTACGATTCCAGACGTACCCTAGCCGTCCAGAAGCCTCCCAAATCGTTCTCCAAGTTCATAGAACACATCAGATCGGTTCCTAAACGATTTCTGACGTTGATTTCAATTCTTGATTGATTCATCGTGTGTTCTCACTGATTGGATCGCCAATCAAATAGGATTCCGCACTATTTGAGTTGGTTTAACACGCAATCACTCGGTATTTCGTTCAAATACCAGGTCCTAACAAGTGGTATTAGAGCTTTGGCTCTTGATTTCGTGTTGATTCAATCAAGATTGCATAAAAGTTTGTGTTTTTGCACGAAAAACGCAATCTTTTGCATCAAAAGTAATCTTGGACGTTCCCTGCTCATTGAAGTTCAGTTTCTACGGACTTAGACGATTTGGACTTGCAAAATTTCGAATTTTTACGGCTGAAACCTGTCAAACCTAGAAATTTTCGCAAAACAGCAGTTTCAGTCGCACGAGTGACCCATTCGCACGACTAGACTCATTCGCAGTGTTCATTCGCACGACTGGACCTAGTCGCACCCTCATTCGGCCGACTGAACCATTCGTTCACATAGCTCATACGCACCAGATTCATTCGCACGACTGAACCATTCGCCCTGTTCAGTCGCACGGTTGAACCAATCGCAGAGTTCATACGCACGATAAGACCATTCGCATCCTTCAGTCGCATCAGTTAAAGTTGATTTGATTAGACTCTAAGTTTATTAACCATGGAAGATCAGATGTCAGCCTTTACTGCGGGGAAGGACTCAAGAATTCAGAACCTGCTGCTGCTTGAGAGTGAGGTGGGTATTCACAATAAACCACCAAAGCTCTTGACTTTAGATGAGTTTCCTCACTGGAAACAACGTTTTGAGATCTACCTCAATGGAGTAGATCCTAATCTGTGGGAAGCTATCGAGGTTGGGTATAGTACACCGGTGGGGGCAGATGGAGTAAAATTAACGTTAAGTGGGATGACTGACGCACAGAAAGTAAAGTATAATGCAGAGAAAAGAGTTTATGCAATGATAACTCAGTCGATCCCCAAAGATATATTCCACCAGTACTCAGAGAACAAGCAGTCCAAGAAACTGTGGGATGAGCTAGAGAAAAGGTATGATGGGAATGCATCGTTAAAGGCAATCAAGGCAAAGGAGTTAAAGAAGGAATTCGATAACTTCTCATCGATTGGTAACGAGAGTTTAGATGAAGTCATAGACAGATTCTACCATTTGATGAGCGAGTTGCATACACATGGAGTGGAAACAACTATGGAAGAGAAAGTAAGCAACTTCGCAGATGGATTGCCTGATAAGTGGGCCTCATTCGTGTCTAATCTTAGACAGAATGGTATACTTATAAAGCTGGATATAAATGACTTTATTCTCAGGCTGCGTGAAGAAGCACTAAGGATGAAGTATAGAGCACAGAAGTCTTCATATACACAAAACCCAGCTTTATACAATGCCACGCCTCAAGCTAAGACATCTGGAGCACCTCTCCAGACAGCATTTGTGTCTACCTCGTCAGGTCCTTCACATGCTTCTCCTTCTGGATCAGACACGTCAGGGTCGTCATGTACCCATTATATTGGATCAGAAGCAAGTGCTACTAAATTGAAGACCGAGAATCTCGGTAACGTGACCGTAGAAGTAGCACGAGAGCATATGGATCTTCTCGCCGCAGTAGTTCATTCATATGATGGACTTGTGGCTGGGAAGATTGGAAACTGTCATTTGGCAGATGAAGACTACGAGCAGGTAGATGAAATGGAGCTTGAAAGAATGGATATAATGTGGGCCTTAGCTAGCGCTGTCAGAAGGGCGAAGAAGTTTGTTAAGAAGACAGGACAAAATTTGATAGCTACTAAGGATACCACATTTGGTTTTGACAAGAGCAAAGTGACCTGCTTCAACTGTGGAGAGAAAGGGCACTTCAAGAGGGAATGTGTCAAACCAAAGAAGACGGGTAATGGGAACCCGTTCTCATCCTTTACTCGCCAAGACAAGCAAGCCTCGAGTTCTACTTCATCAAACAAGGACCCAAAAGCCTTGACTGCTCATGATGATGAAGGACAGGACTGGAGTTTTAGATTTGTCTCCCCAGAATCTAACATTGCCAGTGTTGAAGATATTGATGATGATTCTGCGAGTGAAGGTGATTTAGCAGTTGATATAGCAATGTCACACAGTGAAGAAACAACTGCAGCTGAAGTCAGTTACACACCAAAGGAGGAAACTTCCAAGTCAGATTCAGAAAAATCAGAATCACCAGAACCAGAGACGTCTGATGCTGCGTTGATGGCTAACTCTTCTGAAACAACACAGGTAAGTACAACTGACCAAATGTTTAATAATCATGCTTGTTCTAACTGTGATATGTTTAGGAATAGCATTGATGAAAAATTTGCTAGGTTATTAGATCACAATGATAACTTAGTAAAGGACTTACAACTATGCACTGAGGCCAATAGAGTTCTAAAACAAAATGAGCATAGTTATAAAGAAAAGATAGACCTATTGACTAAACAACTTAGGGAAACCGAAGTAGTTGCCTTTAATCAATCAAATGACATTAGGTACTATCTAAACTCCCTAGAGGACACTAAGAAACAAAAGGCAGTTCTAGAAGTAGAAGTTAATTCATTAAAACAGAAACTGCATAGTTGGACTAGTTCTTCACACATAGTTCAACACTTAGTGAGAGAAAGGAATAATGGGGAGGGATTAGGCTACAAAGTGGTTCCACCACCACCTGATACCTTGATGAACACCAAGTCTAAACCAGTTAACAACAACCCAATCAAGGATCATGTGGTGACTACTCCTCTTGTTACTGATCCAGACACATCATGTTCATCTACTGAATCTGGACAGAAACAAAAGGAGGCCACTTCAAAGGCAAAGGGTAAATTGCCTTGTGTTAATCTGGAAAATGAATTTGAAAAAGTTAACTTAAAGTCAGGGTCAAACAGAGTCAAATCAGAACCCAAAAAGACTTCAAACTTTAATTTTTCACATGCTACAAGTCTAAAACCAGTTAACCAAAAGGTTGAACAAGTTAAACAGGTTAAAACAGTTAAATTTGTTAAACCAGAGAAAACATCAAACATGCAAGAGTCAAAACCTAAAGTGATTGATGCTACTAAATTGTCACGCATTTCTCCACAAAGAAAGTCAAATTATAAGGTTGATAGCAGATTGTGCTACAACTGTGGAGAATGTGGACATATTGCTTCCTATTGTCCTTTCTATCAGACACCTAGGAAGAAGATTGATCTTCAGGACTCTAGACCTAGGTCTTCTAAGAGAAGTTCTCTAACTCCACCTAGAAGATCTAGTGAACCTAAAGTCCAACCTGTAAGCCAGACGACTGTTTATCATAAACAGGCATTGCACAAATCTGGCTTATGGAAAGAGAAGACTACCTGTGTGACTGATACTGATGACAAGAAGGAATCTGAGTTACCCTCACCTTCTAAAGGTCAATGGGTAGAGTTTATGATGTGTGATGCCTCTGGGAAACCCAAGACAGTAAAGGCTTGGGTTCCTAACCTAAACTAATACATTTACTTGATATGTGCAGGGTGTTCGGTATAGCGCTGAAACTAACACGTGGATTATAGACAGCGGAGCATCCAGGCACATGACAGGAAATAGAACCCTTTTATCAAATGTCAAACAAATAAAAGGAGGGCATGTTTCCTTTGCAGGAAACAAGGGAGGATACATCACAGCACAGGGAGAAGTGGGAAATCAGAAAGTTAAGTTTGATAAGGTGAACTATGTTCAACAACTTCAGAATAACTTACTTTCTGTTTCCCAAATCTGCGATAAAGGATTTAAAGTCATCTTCGACAACAACAAGTGTTACGTGCTGAAGAAAGACTATATGATTCCAGAGGATCAAGTTCTGATGACTGCTTCAAGATATAAGGATCTATATGTCTTGGATCTGTCAACAGCTGCTCCAACGGATCATGAGGTGCAGTGCTTTCTATCAAAGCTACTGAGAAGGACTCAATCTCCTGGCATAGGAGAATGGGACACATTAGTCAAAGGAAGATGAATCACTTGATTCAGAAGGACTTAGTGAGAGGAGTAAATGTCAAGAACTTCCAACTTCCTGACTTTTGTGTAGCTTGCAAGAAAGGCAAACAGACAAAGAAGTCTCATAAGGAAAAGAAAGTTCATTCAATAGAACTTCCTCTTGAACTTCTTCACATGGATCTGTTTGGTCCAGTCAGTACAAGGAGCATTGCAGGCGATCTGTACTGTTTTGTGGTCACTGATGACTACTCAAGGTTCACTTGGGTAATGTTTCTAAAATCCAAATCAGAAACATTTGAGTCATTCAAGGAATTAGTCACCACTCTGGAATCTCTCTACAAGCTAAAGGTTAGACAAGTACGCTCAGACAACGGGACTGAATTCAAGAATCAATGGATGGAGGCATACTGCAAGGAAAAGGGAATTGTTCATCAATTCACTTCAGCATACACGCCTCAGATGAATGGTGTTGCTGAGAGGAAAAATAGGAGCTTGATAGAGACTGCACGGACTATGCTGGCGGACTCGAAACTGCCTATCCAATTCTGGAATGAGGCAGTAGCAAATGCATGTTATACACTAAATCGAGTCCTAATAGTCAAGCGCCACGGAAAGACATGTTATGAGCTACTACAAAGACGCAAACCGAATTTGGAGTATCTTGAACCTTTTGGCGCGCCATGTACACTTCTGAAGAAGACGCAAGAAGGAAAATTCAGCGAGAAGGCAGATGAAGGAATCTTTCTAGGATACAACATACCGAATAAGCGAGTTTACAATAACTCAACGGGTCTTGTAGAAGTGTGGTGTAATGTCGACGTTCAGAGATATACCACACCACCTACAGGAAAAGGACCTGCCTACTTCTTCGATTATGATGGATTCTTCAAATCCTTCAACATACCTCTCTCTCCCTCGGACGATGAGCTAGCAACTAGGATGATGTATGATATTTGAATACACCATCTAGCACACAGGGAGAATCATCTACTCAGTCAGGGGGAGTAGTCGACGTCAGTGACTCCTCCTCTGAAGATGAAGCTGAAGAAGATGACCAGAACAGTCAGGAGGAACAGGTTCCAGTTCCAGCAAGTCCACAAGCATCTACGGTGATGCACCTTCGACTTCAGAACCTCAAACTCCAACTACCTCAGATGCAGAACCAAATGTTCATAATCTTGGCTCTGAGGTAGCTGTTCTACTACTCCAGGATCACGACTAAATGTTTATCATCCCCTTGACAATGTCATTGGAGATGTCAGATCAGGAGTACAAACCCGAAATCAGTTGTACTCAGCTGATTACGCCTCGGTTATGGAGAAAGGTTACATTCATGATGGTGCCTATCGATGTTTTGTCTCGCAGGTTGAGCCAAAATATGTCAGTGAAGCACTCAATGATGAGGCGTGGGTGAGTGCCATGCAAGAAGAACTTCTGCAGTTTAAGAAGTTAGGTGTATGGACACTGGTTGATAAACCTAAAGGTGCTAAAGTTATTGGCACTAAATGGGTACTAAAATGCAAGAAGGATGACCAAGGGGTCATTATCAGGAACAAAGCTCGACTGGTGGTTCAAGGTTTTCGCCAAGTCGAGGGAATTGACTACAATGAGGTGTTTGCACCCGTGGCAAGGATGGAAGCTATTCGTATCTTCCTTGCCTATGCATCGTACATGAAGATCAAAGTCTACCAATTAGATGTAAAGAGTGCATTCCATCATGGAGAAATCAGAGAAACAGTCTACGTAAGTCAACCCGAGGGTTTTGAAGATCCTTACCATCGGGATAGAGTTTACAAGTGACAGGATCAGCGATCACAAGTTTGAGGTATAATAGTGTAATGCAGCGGAATGAAGAGATGAATTAGTCAAGTTATAGCAAGAGAGTGTTATTTGTAACAAATACGAGAATATTTCTGTGATTTGAAATGTTTCAATAATGCTCAATATTATTGCTCAATCATTCATTGTTACAATAAGGTTGGCACTCCTTATATAGAGTGCAATTACTGCTGTAATCACGGGGTGGTGATTACTAGCAGATTTAATACAAAAATAACTACTTCTTAACAAACTACTGAAATGTTCACAACTACTGAGAACATGTCAGAGTGTTAAGTATAAAACATGAAAACTACTGAAAGAAAACTACTGATGCTACAACGACTGAAGAACAAACTCTTCAGTCGTTTTACAAACTACTGAAAATAGAAAATAAAAACTACTGAAAGCAAACCGTCACAACTACTGAAGAAGTCCTCTTCAGCTGTTGTGACAACATCTTCAGACTTTGTCCTCAGCACTTGTGTCTTCAGACTTTGTCTTCAGCACTTGTGAGACTTTGTCTTCAGTACTTGTGTCTCAGACTTGTCTTCAGATGTCTTCAGCTGATGTGGACTTCAGTAGTTGTTGTGACGTCTGTGGGACTTAAAGGTTTTCTGATCCGGCTCATTGGTTCTTTTGGTCCAACAACAAGCTCGACAAAGCTTTGTATGGGCTTCATCAAGCTCCTCGAGCTTGGTATGAGAAACTCTCAACTCATCTTGTGAAACACGGCTTTCGCAGGGGAGTAATTGACTGTACACTGTTTATTAAGGAAAAGGATGGCGACCTACTGCTTGTACAGATATATGTTGATGACATAATCTTCGGGTCAAAGAACGAAGAGTTATGCAAAGAGTTTGAAGCAGTAATGAAGAAAGAATTTGAGATGAGTGCCATGGGGGAGATGAAGTTCTTTCTCGGGTTACAGGTGGACCAAACACCTAATGGAATCTTTCTACATCAGACCAAGTATGTAGGAGACATTCTCAGTCGTTTTGACATGGAGAATGCTTCTGCTGCTGGGACTCCACTTGCTACTAATCATGATATAGCACCGGATGATAATGGAGATCTAGTAGATGCCACTATGTACCGAGGAATGATCGGATCTCTCATGTATCTCACTGCCTCAAGACCTGATATTATGTATGCTACATGTCTATGCTCAAGATATCAGGCTAAACCAAAGGTCAACCATCTGATCGGGGTCAAGAGGATTTTTCGTTATCTGAAGGGTACACCCACACTTGGATTGTGGTACCCTCATGATGATGACTTTGAGCTTACCGCGTATAGTGACTCGGATTACGGGGGCTGCAAGATGAACTACAAGTCTACATCAGCAGGGTGTCAATTCTTTGGGAGAAGATTAGTTACCTGGCAGTGTAAGAAGCAGACATCGGTTGCCTTGTCAACCTGTGAAGCCGAATATGTTGCTGCTGCAAGTTGCTGTTCTCAAATCATCTGGATTCAACAGCAAATGCGGGATTACGGTTTAAAATTCTCATCTACTCCTATTTTTGTTGATAACTCTGCTGCAATTGCAGTAACTAAAAATCCGGTCCAACATCCTAAGACCAAACACATCGGTATTAAATACCATTTCATAAGAGATTGTTTTGAAAAGAACTTAATTGATGTGGTTAAAATTAATACTGATTTTCAACGCGCTGACCTCTATACTAAAGCCTTTGATAAACCACGTTTTCAATATTTATTAGAGGTCAACGGTGTTAAAAAGAAAAGTGAGGTAATTCCTGATGATGAAAATGTGTAGTCCGATGTCGTGTACTTAAATTTTATTTTATTTATTTTGATTTGTCTATTTGATTTTAATTTTATTTAAACTCATGTTCTCTTGCTGTTTATTAAAATCCTAAAATAATTAAACCAGAAATGATTTTAGTATTTTAGGGGGAGAATATGTCAGCAAGTTAACATTAAAAAAAAAAAAAAAAAATGAGGGAGAAGGAGTAGCGAGCTGAAATAAGGTAGATTGTATCTGTGATACCGATTCAATACCTTTGGAAAATGATAGTACACAGGAACAAATCAAGAGGGACTTTAAAATTTAAGTTTTAGTAAATGCAAAAGTTCAAAGAAATAAATCTGTGTAGTCTAAGCAATACTAAAAGGAAAGATGATAGAAAACTGGCAACTCCTAAGGTGACACAAAGAAAGTAGACTTAGAGGCTGCTAGACCATATATGATATGTTGGTAGATTCAACACAATAGACAACTAGACCGGATTGGTGATTTCAAGATAAAACTAAAGTGTTCAACTGACTGTGGGCGTCCATCTTATCACTGGTTAACACAATCAACAATATTCCAATAAGGGGTAATGAGCAATTAAACGCCACAAATGTGTGCGGATGACCATAACCAGAGCAAAGCAAAAGAAAAAAAAAATGAAAGACAAATGCAATAAAGCTAATGACTTATGTTGTTGGTGCATTTTGTGCAAAATAAAATAAGCTGCTCTAACAAGGAGATAGGTTATGTGCCTCTCTGCTGTGCGATGGCACTGACCTGAGGATAAGCATAACCTAGATATTCTAGAATTCATTGTTGTTTGCCGCCTCTCTGCTGTGCGATGGCACTGACCTGAGGACAGGCTTCTCTTTGAAAGCTCTAAGAATAGTCTCTTCTTGTAATAATACCCGTAGACCGCTCAAAAGCTCCTGAGGGATGTTGATTACCATATAAGTGTGGGATACACAAGTGTTAGTTGAAATAATTACACCTAAATAAGTCACCAGTCTGTGTCAAAAGTCTGTGTATGGATTTAAGTGGACAAACATACTGACAATCATTGTGGCTACATTCTCAAAGGTCCAAATCAATGTGAAAACCTAAGAGTTTCAGTATGATTTCCTTATGTTGCTAACGACTCTGGATGAACATCGAGAACTTGAGCATCAAAAGGTTTAATAACGAGTCCCAAATGATTTGAATTGCCTGTATGATTCCAAAAATTGATTGGTCCAGATGTGATCAACCTAAGTTGAAGCTATCTACTCCCGATCCAAATCCCGTAGATATCAATCTCTGGATTTATCTCTCACAAAAAGCCAAAAATATGTCTGATTATGTAATTAGTTTAAATTCTTAAATTAGTTAGTTTGTTTTTAAGTTTTAACTTGAGTCAAGTGTCGGGCTACATCAGGAAAATCAGAAGGAATAAACTCACTAAAAGGGTCATGTCTGAGATGACCATATGTTCTTTGAAAGGTTATATCAGTCACGTCTGAGGTGACAAAGTATTTTTAAAAGGGGTCACGTCTGAGGTGACCAAAGTGGTAAAAGGATCACGTCTGAGGTGATCAAAGTGTTTTCAAGATAAAAGGATCATGTCTGAGATGATCAAAAGGTCATAACGTTAATTTAAAAGAGTCTAAAGGTAAATTGGTAAAATAGCAGAAAAATTAACTAAGTATGACCCATTCGCACGAATGGACCATACGTATGGACTAACCATACGAATGAAGTCCATTCGCACGAATGGATCATACGATTAGTCCAATCGGAGGCTTAAGTGCGAACGAGTGAGTCAGTCGCACGACTGAACTTCAGTCGGACGACTGGAGAAGGGCGACTGACCCAATCGCACGACTGAGTCCCACTCGCACGACTGAAAGGTGCGAATGAACTCAGTCGCACGATTGGATCTAGGGTGGATATAAATAGAGGTGGAGTCGGTCGCAGAGACTCCTCATTCTCAAATCGCCCCTAATTCGCATATCGTACCGTTACTCTGCCAAAATTTTATTTGCTTGATTTTTCTTGTTGATTCTGTGTATTGACGTTCGCTAATCATCGTACAGGTACTTTGAAGTCCACTTCCATCAAAATCAGAAGGATTGGAACCCTAAATGGGATTAAAACGACTGTGAAGTGCGAACCACGACTGTCAAACCCTAATAACCTATTAAAACTAAGTAATATGTTAAAATTGAGTAAAATAGGTTGTTAGGGAAGAGAAGGCGACACTAAAGAACCGGTTAATTGAGTGATAAGACTTATTCTGCGTAGATTCGATCTTTGGACGACTGAACACATGAGACAGACGACTGGTCGTCCGGATGAACTTCAGTCGCGTGCGAATCAATTAATCGCACGACTGAACCATGCGAATGAGACTCAGTCGCACGACTGGTGTAACCGCACAAGAGTACATGCGCATGAGTCCAGTCGCACACTCAGTCGTGCGTATGAGGTCAATCGCACGTCTGAACCTCAATCGCACAATTCAGTCGCACGACTGTCTTCAGTCGTACAACCCCAATCGCATGACAGATACTTTTTATTCAAAGTTTAAGTGTTGCTTTATACTCTTAGCTAACGAAACTAACGTTTATGTTATTATGTGTTACAGATGGCGAGTAGATGGAATATGAGCACCAAGCACAACATATGTGCTCACCTGGACTTGACATCCAGGAATGCAGCCGACTTCGCTGGCATTATTACTTTCCTACAGAGATCCAGGATCGCTTATGCTATATCTACTCCCTGCACACCGTACAGATCAGTGCAGCAGGCCTTCTGGGAAGGCGCATCTGTAGACAGATCCACCGAGCCTCATTGCATCAGGAGCTCGATTTTTGGTGAGGCTATCACTATTTCTGAGGAGGATCTGAGGATAGTGCTACAGTTTGGAGACGATGCTGAGTGTCCCACACGTCTACACCCCCTCACGGTCCGTGGATGTTTCATGAGAGCCAAGTACTCTGGGGACATCAATGCCGGGGTACTCAACAAGAGTAACCTCTGTCCCCAGTTTAAGTACCTTGCGCACGTGCTGCTGAAGTGTATAGCATCACGGAAGGGAGGTTTTGACGAGCTCTCTGACCAGATCCAGAACGCTTATGCAGCGTTGGTGCTGAACCACCCGTTCAGCTTCTCCAGGATGATATTCAGTTACTTGGTGGAGAACCTCGAGGGGAAGGGGAAGGAAGGCTTCTGTATGTACCCTAGATTTCTACAGATGATCATTGATCAGAAGCTTCCCTCCCTGCCGAAGGAGAAGGAGGACGCTGTTGTTCTTGAGGTCATGGACGACACAACTCTTGGCCGGATGAAGGTATACAGGGGGAAGCAGGTGAAGCCCCCTGTCAGGAGGTTGTTTGGGCATCTAGCCCGGGCTGATTATGTGGCGCCAGCAAAGAGGAAGTGGCGCCACGAGGACAGTGACTCAGATGTGGAGCACATTGCTATACCAGAGACTGACTCTGATGATGATGATAGCGGCGACGCCGGGGATGACATGCCTGCCCATCTAGAGGCACAGATACAGACGTTATTCCCCCGGGATCAGCCACTGCCGGAGAGGTCGCAGAGATGGCCGGTTTCCATCAAGAGTTCGTCGCTGGTGATATCGAGGAGGAGGAGTCAGACGAGGAGCCCTCACCAGGACTGTGGGAAGCAAAGTAGTTCCCACAGACCACGGGCTTAAGGTGGTTGGTGAACACCCCCGGGACTCCTCGGAGAGAGATACTGACCCGAACTACGTTCCGGGGTCAGTTAGCAGAGCTGCAGGGGGAGCATCTACTTCCTCCGGGACTAGGAGGAAGCGGATGGCTCAACCACATGGGTTGAAGAAGAAGAAGCGTCGTTTGACCTTCGTGACTACCACCACAGCCACCACTACCACCACTACTGACATACCACCCATCACCACAGCCACCACAGCCACTACTCCTACTACCACATCCACCACTTTACCTACCACCACTGTAGCTATCCCATCCATCACCAGACCATTCACCCCTACTTCACCACCATCAGCTCACCGACCCATATTCACCACGGCCACTGCCACCACCACCACACATCAGGCTGGACCGTCAGCCCAGCCCTCACATGCTCATGGATTCACTCTACCTCACATCGGGGTAGAGGAGCAGCTTTCAGCGCTTAACCGTATGGTGATGCGTCTGCTTGCTGCGGACGAGGAGAAGGCGGCGCAGATCCGCCAGCTGACCGACCTGGCTGCTACCCAATCTCAGCAACTGGCAGAGCAGGCTCGGGTCATAGACCAGCAGAGAGTTGAGGTGTCCCAACTCCAAGACATTCAGGCTCAGTCCGTCAAACGTATTGAGGAGTTGGAGACGACCAACAAGACTATCATGCTGAGGCTGAAGGGGTCGAAGGATGAGACCCTGAAGCTAAAGGAAGGTGACGGAGATGATGGAGATGATGATGATGAAGATGAGGATGATGATGAGGAAGATGATGATGATGAGGAGACTGAAGAAGATAGGACAGAAGGACGTGATGATGATGACGAGGCAGAAGGAGGGGATGCGGCTGCATCGGCCTCTGCTTCAGGTCAAGAGCGGAGATCTAAACGTCGACAAGACCAGTCATCCACTACTTCTGCTCCTCCGAGCGACACGCCACAGATTCAAGACAAAAGTACTGATTAGACGTTTTATGTATTTATTTATTTTGTACTTGAATCATGTAATGAAAAACAAATGTATTAAATGTTTATATATATTAAGTTAATGTATGTCTGTTTGATTAATTACTAATGATTTATGTGTTGAATGTTTATATCAAACAGATCCAAACTTTCAAAGGGATGAGTTTGACTTTGCTCCCCTTCAAATGGTCAAGACTCAGTTAACCATGATTCTTGACCTACAAGGGATAGTAAGACGGTGTGTGAGTTATACCCCTGAAGAAGGGGAGATAATTCATGACCTGTCTGATGAGCAAATAGCAGAAATGTTCAAACTCAATCCCGATGAAATAGTGAAGGACGCTCCAATAGTTGATTCAACCAGTGATGAGGAACTGAATGACATTGATGAAGTTGAGGTTGAAGACATTACTGCAGAAGAGTATCCTCAGTACGCTGACGCCGAGGGAAATGTGGTCCCCAATCTGGGTGAATCCCTAGTCAGTGATACTTTTGAGGTACTTGACAAGATGGAGCAAGAAACAGAAAAGACTGAAGAACAGCCCAAGCCTCAAATGCAGACGTAGATATTCGCAAGGCTGAATGGGCTGCCTGTTTTGAAGAAGTAAGAGCCCAGCGTGCTGCACCAAAGAGAGATGCCTACACCAAGCTCTACAGAGTCAAGAAACACCATAAGGTGTCAGGCAGGATTATCATGGGCTTATTTTGAAGACCTTAACGCTTATGCAGTTAAGAGGGAGCAGGGCATAGAGTACTTCAGGTTTCCACATGATCTGAAGACTCTACCTGGTTTTGAGCTCAACCAGCTGGCTAAACTAAAGCTGCTGTATGCTGACCCGAGAAAGATGTCAGGCTGGTTTGAGGCTGCCCTGAGGAAAGAGTACCACACCAGGTGGGTCAACTTCAAACCTCAACAACCTACGAGGTATATCAGACGTTCTGAAGTTGATCCCATAACTGGTAAGCCAAAGATAGTGCTGAAGTGGAGTCCCCCGAGAACAATGTCGAGAATCCCTCTGAGGGAAATGCCACAGGACTTCACTCCCCACTTCAAATGGTGGTACTATGATTGGAGAACCGCTGAAGCTGTCATAGTATTGAATAAAGAGGGACAAATGGATACTATCAGGGTATTCGACCCAATGTGGCTAACCAACTTATCTGCTAATGATGTCTACACATTATATAAGTGGCCACTATTCTATGACACGCAAGATATTGTACAAGCCCTCCAATTCCAAAATGTCATAAGACTCTGCTTTGCTTTTGAGATACACGCAGGAGTCACTAAAGAGGAGAAGTACAAGAAGTATAAGGAGGTGATGCAGAAGACAAGAGAATAGATAGATCTAGGTCCAAGGGGGAGTTTGTTGATGCATGTATGTCCCTAGATCATGATTTGTAATGTAATGAACTTGTCTGTCTGATTATGATGTAATTGTAATCGATTAATGAAATGATATAAATTGGTTGTTACTTGTAATGTTTAATGTTTCATTAATGAGTTGTGATTAAATTGATTGGGTTTATGAATGTTTGAATGAGTGCACATTAAGTTATATTAAATAGAACATTCAAACTTAACTTAATGAAGTTCTCATGCGAATGGCCCATGCGAATGGACCACACGCATGAATAACTTCATACGATTGACTCAATCGCACGACTGAACCAGGAGACTGGATCAGTCGTATGATTGACACATAAGATTGACTCAATCGCACGACTGAACACTCAGTCGTGCGGATGAATCAACCGCATGGTTCAATCGCACGACTGAACCATACTTATGGCCCAGTCGCACGATTGAACAATACTAACCTATAAATAGACCCAATTCGTGGGAAAACGTAAGCATTCATCCCATTACGATTCCAGACGTACCCTAGCCATCCAGAAGCCTCCCAAATCGTTCTCCAAGTTCATAGAACACATCAGATCGGTTCCTAATCGATTTCTGACGTTGATTTCAATTCTTGATTGATTCATCGTGTGTTCTCACTGATTGGATCGCCAATCAAATAGGATTCCGCACTATTTGAGTTGGTTTAACACGCAATCACTCGGTATTTCGTTCAAATACCAGGTCCTAACAGTAAGTTGTACAGAATGAGTAAGCATACTATTCCCCCATGTTGTAAATGACTGAAATATTGTATAAGCGTAAAAAGGGGCCATGAAACTCACTTGTTAGGTGGTAAGTATGTATGAGCAATGTATCCCAAATGTTGAATGCAAATAAACAGTCAAACACCTATTGACAGTTATTGTAAAGCATTAATGATATGATATATGTATAAGCGCGCAATAATGATGGGTCGGTTCGGGTCGTATCGGCCGGGTCGCGTATAACACACACAGACTGACACACGTACTAGATCCTATGTAGATCCAAGTACAAGACATTGTCGCCATTAATGATGATGTTTAAGTAAAAGTCTCGTTGTTATTGAAGAAGCATTGAATAAGTGTCACTAGTTTTAAGTCAGTTGATCGTTGTAAAACGTTATTCATTGTTCAAAATAGTTTGTGTGCCCTTTCTCGCGTTGACTTTAAATATGTGGCCGAATAATGGCATTATTGTGTTAATGTTACCTCAACATCACACGACATACTCACACCACACACAAGGGATCAAACTCAACAACTTCAGTCGCATAACAAGGCCAGACGCACGACTCAACCTCCATTCGTGCGAATCAACCCTCAATCGTGCGAATCAGCTTCATTCGTACGATTGAGCCTTCATTCGTATGACTGGCATTCAGTCGTACCACACAACACCCAATCGCACGACTCAACTTCCATACGCACGAATCAACCTTCAATCGTGCGAATTAGCTACTTTCGTACGATTGAACCTTCATTCGTGCAATTGGACTCCAGTCGTGCGAATCACGCACAATCGCACACATTCAGTCGGTCACCTGACTCAATCGCACACAATCACTCAATCGCATGACTCAATCGCATACACTCATTCGCACGCATGACTCAATCGCATACAGACACTCAGTCGCACAACTCAGTCGCAGGACATGCCTAGTCGCACAACTCAGTCGCGCGATTGACTTAGACGCATGATCCAGTCGCACAACCCACTCAGTCGCACGGCTCAATCGCATGGATGACCCAGTCGCCTGATCTGCAGAATCGCGACTGTGGTCGGGATGAGCAGCCCCCGAGCTGCTCTAAACACGGGTTTTACACCACAAGGACCTCCAGAAACACTCAACAAACATACACAAACATGAAACTCAAGCAAAGAGACCTCACACGCACCCATACGACCTTGTGTGTTCGGGTTGAACCCGAACACCCGAAACCCTAGTTTTGGACAGCCGTGAAAAGGCTAGAAAACGGACAACCAAAGACAACTACCTACTAGAGAGGGGTAGTCTAAGCTGTAGACGGTGTCAAGACGAAGAAAACTAGACCTCACGGGTTGGATTTGGTGCAAGAATGGTGATTTTGTGTGTGTAGAGGATGGAGATGAAGAAGATGGTGATAATGAGGTTCTAGGGCTGATAAGAGGGTATTTATACCCAGCCCAAGTTTGCAAAATTACAAGTTTAGTCCCTGCACTTAACCCCCGAGTTTTCCCAAGTTTGGTTCGGTTGAAAAACGACTTTATCAGGTGTTTTATATTAATTGTAAAAGTTCATTTGTTGTTATGACTTAAGAAATGGTTATATTAAAAACATTTATTATATTTATAAAATGATATATCTGACGTTTTCAAAAATGAAAGTTTTAAAAGTCTTTTTAAGGTTAACACATGGTTATAACAAATGCACACACAACGATAATAAAGCACACATGATATCCACATAAAGAGTCAAATAGAGATGAGGAATGACCAATCATAGAATAGATGACGGACAAACACGTTAATTGACGGACCTTAAAGTGACGGATGTCACATGAGATTATTAGATGAATCCTATATTCTCTACATATACACCAGACACTTTAGAGAGATAACCAATAAGCTGAGAGAAGCAGACATGCACTTCTTCTTAAAGTGCATTAAGATTCTGAAAATGGCATATGATAGAATCATTGCCAAGAGAGAACAGTGGAAGAAGAAGACTCCCTGCAGCTGGAAAATCTTGTGAAGTTAGAGGTAGATGTTGATGGTTACCTCTTGATTCATAGGGATGGACTGTCAACTGTGTCCATCTGGGAGCCTATCTCCATGAGATAGCTACCTATTGAAGCCATTTACACTAGGAGCCAGATGAAGATTCGCGTGCTTAGTAGAG
Organism: Flaveria ramosissima; assembly: GCA_025215565.1. Lineage (NCBI taxonomy): Eukaryota > Viridiplantae > Streptophyta > Magnoliopsida > Asterales > Asteraceae > Flaveria > Flaveria ramosissima. The sequence goes on from CM046045.1 coordinate 920,987, forward strand.
AAAAGATGTCTGCAGCCACTGACTTTGTCAACATGATAAAGACCATTCTGCATCCATCACTCACTGAACCACTGGTCTCCTCTCCTACTGCACAAGACCCAGCAGAATTCTCTCAATCTTATCCACCATTAAACCCTTGATGTACCTAGGCTGTATAATCCTTAAGAGGAGTATTGTTGGACCCTGAAAGGATCATACATCCCAATTCAAGTGGTGGGTTGATGGTTGTTATGCTGAAATCCCACAAGTCCAAGAACCAATGCGGATGAAGAATCTGCATGAAGAAACAGAAGAAAAGTGTCGGCTAACCGTATTTGTATATGCGGATGACCAAAGAACAAATGCTGACAAGTGTTTGTTCTTCCGCATTAACAAATGCGGATAGCCAAACACAAATGCTGACAAGTACTTTGTACATCCGCATTTACTAATGCGGATGCTCAGCAACAAATGCGCCAAGTGTTTGTTCATCCGTATTTGTCAATGCTGATGACCAAACACCAATGCTAAGAAGAAGAAAACAAATGCTGATGAAGATCAACACATCCGCATTAGTTAATGCGGATGAACAAAAGAAATGCTGATGAAGACTTTTGTACTTAGACTAGTTCTCTGATGTATAGATAAGGGTAGTTTAGTCTTTTTGTTAAAGGCAACTTGTCAGCCTATAAATAGAATAGAAAACCTCGTATGTGAGGTGACTGTTGATAGACATTATAGACAATCAGAATATTTTGTTTAGTCTTATGTTCTCAGGGTGTATTGTTATTGTTTATTGCTCAAACCCTAGCATTCATGATAACCGATCACCTTTATTAATAGAAAGAGTATTTATGAGTATTTCTTGCATTCAATGTTCATTGATTGTTTGATTCCGCCATACAATCATTGACAAAATCATCATATTTGGTCCTAGTGAGAATATCAATCTCACACCCAGTCATGCACCCTGAGTGATGAAATGGTAAGAACTGGAGTGTTAGGTAAAGGGGTGAGAAAAGAAGGGATAATGAGGGATCGAGCAGACGAGCAGGGGGAAGGTTTGATAAGAAGGCGAAGGTGACAAGAAGTTTTGTGGTGGTGAACAAAGGAAGAAAGGACTACGTTGGGCCACATCCTAAGTGTGGGAAGTGTAATTATCATCATCCGCCAGTGGCGCCGTGACGCCCGGGACATTTTGCAAAAGATTGTAGGGTGGCGCCAATTTGGTTGCACCGATTAATGCATAAATCTGAATGGAAATTCTAGTGTTTGCTATAGTATGGAAGCTCTAAACATTATCGGAATGTGTGCCCCAGACTGAATCGGTCACCGGGTCAACAAGGGAATAACTAAAATCAAGTGATGGCAATAGCTGGTAACCAAGGTCATGGGAATCAAGGGAATGCTGCCCGAGGACGTGTGTTTGTGATTGGAGCAAATGAAGCTCGTCAAGATCTGAATGTTGTTACGGGTACATACCTTCCCAATAATCATTTTGCATCTGTATTATTTGATATTGAGGCAGATAATAGTGAGATAATGGCAAATGGCAAATTTGTGAGACCTAGTAAGATACTTAGAGGGTGCACAATCACATAAGAGGACCATGCCTTTGACATAGATTTAATACCTTTTGAATTAGGAAGCTTGGACATAGTAGTGGGAATGGATTGGTTGTCGAAGTGTGGAGCCGAAATTGTTTGCCGAGAGAAGGTGGTGCAAATTCCTATGCCTAATGGCAATGTGCTCAAGATTCAAGGAGAACGACCGCGAAGAAATATATGGATTATCTCTTGTATGAAGACTCGTCAATACCTACAGAAGCAATGCTATGCGTTCTTAGCACATGTAGTGGAAAAGAAACCTGAGGAAGGAAAACTGGAAAACATTCTGTTGTGTGAGACATTCCGGAAGTATTCCCTGACGATTTGTCCAGTTTGCCCCCTCCTCGACAAGTAGAATTCCGCATAGATTTGTTCCTGGAGCGACACCTATAGCAAAGACGCCCTATCGGTTAGCACCATCGGAAATGCAAGATTTATCGAGTCAACTACAAGAGTTGTTAGATAAGGGTTTTATACGACCAAGTCACTCGCCATGGGTGTGACAAACAGCTTATCTATTAATTAAGAATGTGTTATGATGATCCCATCCGTTACATCCTCGTGTTTCCGTTATAAACGGGGGTATGACAAACAGCTTATCAAACCATTTTTTGCCAAGCACCAAAATTGAATTAAATTCTGAATCTAATCAATTGGCAAATGGTCATGATACTAAAGTGAGTGAAATTGAGTCTTCTGAATCAGAAAATTTAAATAAAAATGACTTAGAATTTGACTATAATGAGTGTGATGATTTGGATGATTCTGATGAACATGATGAGAAAAATTATGATGGTATGGGTAAGGAAAATAATATTTCATTTGATCCCATCATGCCCAAAGTTTTTGAAGAAATCAAGCTGTCTTATCCTCCAAAGCAAAGAAATATGCTGAAGACTATCTACGAGAGGATTGCTTAGCTGAATGAAGGTCTTCATGAACTTAACAAACAACAAAAATCATCAACAAAATAAGTTGAAATTGTTGAAACTGTCAAACCTACGGAAGAAGTCAAAAATTCTTCCGCATCAAAGGAAAAAAAAGCATCAGCAGTGTTGGAGCTCTTTAAAGATTAGCATTAGTCTTTATAATTTTGTATTTTGGTCATAGTATAGGCTCATATTTTGTAAATATATGTTCATAGTTTTCACGGTTTAGTATAAATAGGATATGATATGTATTTGTGCAGGTAGACTTTTAACGAATACTATTAGAAGCTTTTTGTTATTTATTCTCTGTACTTTGTATCCAATTGCATTTTGCTATCAATGAAAAGTCTATCGTATTTTTATTTTTTTGATTACTTTGTGCATATATTGATCATTGTATCACAACATCAACACGGATCAATCCATTTTGAACCTATCAAATGGTATCAAAGCTTTCGCTTCAGTGATTTTGAGCTTAATATCGACTTTTGAGCCATGAGAATCACTTGAATCTGTGTTTGATAGCAACTTGATCAATTAATTGTTGTATTCAGTTGTGCTTCATCATCAGAAACATGAATTGAATCTCAATTTTGTGTTTAACACATTCAGATTTGCGTTCTTCATCAGGTTTGTGTGCGAAAGTGTTCTTCATATTCGGACTTAAATTTCATCAGAAAATCAGACTTATTGTTGTTAATTGAAAGAATTGATGAATTAGGATTGATTATCGACCTGAATACTACGTTATTGGAAGTTTTAAAATCAATTAATCAAGTTTTGAAGAATTTGATAAGATCATATTGTTATGAAGATGATGAGTTAGGTGCTTGAGGTGTTAAAATCATCTGAAAATGACTAAGTGTTTAGGCGTATAACAACTATTTAGGCGCATCAACACTGTTTGGGCATTTCAAAGTTGGACGTTTTGACAATGTTTGGACGTTTTACCACTGTTTGGATGTTTTAGAAACCTAAGAGTTCTAGGCGTTTGAAGACTGTTTGGCGCTTCAGTTGGAAAATTCAAAAAATTTGACTAAGTAACCAGGCGTTTGACAACTGTTTAGATGCTTGACATTTGTTCAGGCGTTGACAACTGTTCAGGCGCATTTGCAGTTGGGCGTTTTAGAATTCTACTAAGGCATTTTCTTAGGTGTTCAAGTTCAAAGTGGGTGTTTCACTTGTATCAGGCGCATTAGAATTCACACTTTTCATTCAACACTTAGAAAATTTCTTAAAATCAAAAATCCAAAAATATTGTCATTTCTTTGCTTTATTTTATACTTTAAAAACAACAAAAACAGTTTATTTTTTTAAATTCAAAATACAAAATGGCTAAGTATGAAGATTCCGAGAACAGAGTTCCTAAGTTGAAGAACTAAGCTGATTTAAAGAACTGGTCTCTCAGATTGAAACATCATCTAAACTATATTGATACTGATCTTTGGAAACAAATAGAGAAAGGACCATATATTCTTGTTACATCAGATAGAGGATTTGTATACACCAAAGAATCTCAAGAACCTTTTCCTGAAGATGGTCTACGTGGTGATGATTTGAAGAAAGTAAAGAATGATATTAAAACTTATTCACTTATGTGAAAGGGTTTACCTTTGGAGGTGCTGACAAGACTTGATAGTTATCACACTGGGTATACCATGTATAGAGCTTTAAAGATAATTTGTGAAGGAGGTAAAGAAATACAAGATCTTAAAAGGCATGGACTCAAAAGACAATTGGAATTATTTAAGCATCTTTCTGGAGAAACAATAAATCAAATGAAGAACAGATTTGTGCAACTCATTACTGAAATGTCAATTGTTGGTGTGAAGAATGATCTAAAAGATCTAAATGACGGACTTCTCAATGCTCCTCCATCTTCATGGAAACAAACATTCACATTGTTGAAGCATACAGAAAAGTTTCCCAAGGATCTTGATGTTATGATTGCCAAAATAGAATTAGTTGAAATTTATGAGAGTCCTAGAAACAATGATAGATCTACATCAACATCTCAGTATAAATATGTTGCATCTCCAGCTAACACAGTGGAAAATTGTGGTTAAAGATGACAGTTCTCCAAAAGATGATGGTGATTTGTTTGTTTGAGTTAGTTTCTTTACAGACTCAACCTACACAAGTGCTACTATCTATGCAAATCAACCTTGACTCCTCCTAAAACTAAAACGCCTAAACCTCAAACTGAGACTCCATCTTTTAACTCTGTTAGACCTAGCAAAGTTAAAGATATCATAAACATCCTTTTACAGGATGAAGAGTCAAAATCTGCTTTTACTGCTTTTATGGCAAGCTTTCAAGCTTATCAAGGAAGTCATTTAACTCAAGTTGATTTGATTTTGCAAGATTTATTTGAGATGGATCCTGATGATGTAGAAGAAATGGATTTGAACTGGCTAATGGTGGTGATAGCTTATAGGACTCAAAAACACTCTTATGTGAATAGAAATTACAAGTCAAGTGCAAACAAGACTGTTGGCTTTGACAAGTCAAAGTCAAGGTGTTTCAACTGCAATAGCTATGGTCATTTTTCAAGAGAATGCGAGGCTCCAATAAATCAAGGAGAAAATGGTAAAGCAGGATCTAGTAGTCAAAGATATCAACAACAGTCTCAGAAAACATTTCAGAAGCCGTATAAGAGTCTTCCTATGCCAGAACAGAAAGAAGAATTAAAAACAACTGAAGAGCCAAAGAAAGCTCTTGTTGTTAGCATTAAAGATGGTTATGACCGGAGTGCTTATGCTGAACAATTTACAGCCGATCTCACTTGTGGTTTAGCACTTATTTCTGATATTAACATTGAAAAATCGTTAGAAGACAATGATTAAAGGCAAATGATGATTCAGACAATGATGAAGACTATGATTGGAGCGACAAATCTGATCCAAAGGTATATTTAGAAGAAGTTGCTCTCATGGCATAGTCAGTACAACCTAAGGTTGATACTCTTCATCTGATACTAAGACTTCACCTTCTTATCCAGAAATTCCATTGGAAGTTAGAGAGAAAATATGCACAAAAGCATGTTTTGAACAAGTTGAACACTACGAAACATACTCGTTCAAAATATGTGATAAACTCAAACAAGAAGAATTAATGCACAACAAACTCAAAGCTGATCATAAAATTTCTGATGACAAAATCATATCTTTTCAAACATCATGGAACAAAACTCTAAAAGAACTTGAACAAGTAAAAAGGCAACTTGAAGAGATGACTAAAACACTAGAACAAGAGAAATTGGCACATGCTACAACTTAGGTTGATCTTGAAAAAGTTAAAAGTTCAAAAACTATAGTTGAACAATTGGTAAATGGGAGAAAGGATAAAGACAAAACTGGTCTACGTTTCACACATGTCCCTATGCCTGAATCAATCTCAAACACGTTGTTAGAGAACTTTAATACTCATGATCACTCACCTGAAAACAAAGCAAAGCTTAAAGCCTTTCATGAAAAGAAAAAGAATGTGCAATCTACTGAATAAAGTGAATTTGAAGAAATAAATGTTGAGATATTTGAGGAACAAGACTCAAAAAAGAACAAAAATGGTAATCCAATAAAATTTAAATCTTACAAGCCTCGACCAAAGAACAAAAAGCTATTTGTTCCCAAAGGATCAAATGAATGTGTTGTTGAAAACTATGAACTTGAAAAATGTGTTGATGAAGTCATTAAAATCAATGACAAGAAAAAAGGGAAAGATAAAGAAGAGGAATTAAAATTAGATACTTCATGTTTTGATGATTCATCTTCATATGAATTAAACCAAGAAGAACATAAAGTGTAAGAATCTGAAAAAGAATCTTCTCAAGATTCAATTTAATCCAAAAGCAACAAAACATCATCAAGAACAAGAAATCAAAGAAGGAGAAAAACAAATGCTAAAGCTAAAAATTCTCAAACTCAAAGAACCAATCAGTTAAATAAATTTAAAGCTGTGAAGTTTGTGCCAGCAGAAACTTTTGACATGAACACAATCCCTGAAATGACATCAAAACCAAAGATCAAATCTAACTCTGATCTGAAAACATGATCAGGTCCTAAGTCTTACACTTCAATAAAAGATATGTGTCTAAAGAGTCAAAGAATTGTGAAAATGTTCAAAAGCCAAAACCTAAAAATCAAAAGCACAAACTCAAAAATCAAAAACAAAATATTAACCTGCCTACTCCTAAATCTAAATAGGGATCAAATGTGCCATATACATCTAGGTTAATCATCAGTTGTTTAAATCTCCAGAAAGGTATTGTGACATATGTGATATGTATAGTCATAACACATCTGAATGTTACTTTAACAAGTATTGTCGCATTTGTGATATGACAAATCATTCAACTGCTGATTGTTATTTCAACAAATATTGTGGCTTGTGTGATGAAAGGAATCATAATACTAAAGATTGTTACTTCAGAAAGAACTCGCCAAGGAATGGATATGTTAATCAAAGATTTCAAAGAAATCAGAATAATGGATTTCAAGGTTTCTCACAACAACCTTCCTTAGGCTTGAGATCTATCAGAAGAATCAATTTGGATTATGATGATTATTATACTGTAAGAACAAAGCAGTATAAACAAGAAAATTTCATTCCATGACCTGTGAGAATGAACAATGGATCATTTAACAAGCAAAATTTTTCTAAGAATGTTTTAGTTAATGGTTCAACATTTCTTGATGATGATCTTGAAAATTGTTTCAATGATTTGAGGATTAAATAAAATAAAGATAATCAAAAATTTGTGAGAAGAGGAATTGATAATCCTAAATATCAAAAGAAACCTGACATGAATAAAATTCATTTTAAACAATTTACCATTATTGATAAGTATGGCAGCCCAAGACCATCTCGGCTTGGGTTGTTAACTCACCTTAAATGTCTTTGAAATGCAGGTACGCCAAAGAAGACCAATAAACACATGGTATGTTGATAGTGGGTGTAGCCGGCATATGACAGGCTATTATGCCTTACTTCAAGACTTTAAGACAAAAGATGGTACTCATGTTGCATTTGGAGGTGATGCAGATGGAAAAATTACAAGAGAAGGAATAGTTTTAAATGGGGTTGTTAGCTTTGATAAAGTCAACTATTGTGCTCAGTTGAACTTTAATCTTTTAAGCGTTTCTAAAATTTATAAATAATATTCTACTTTATTTGATGATTCTTATTGTTATATTCTAAAGCTAGGTTTTCAGATTAGCAAGGAATGGGTAGTTGTTAAAGCTGTTTGTGATTGAGATGTCTACAAGCTAGATATGTCTAAGTTGATGAAAGACAGCTTTGGCATAGACGTGTAGGGCGTTCCAATTTCAAAAACCTGAACAAATTTGTTGCTGGAACTCATGTAGTGGGCATTCCAACAAAGAAGTTTGCTACATCAGATCTCTGTAAAGCATGTTTGAAAGGAAAGCAACATAGAGCGTCTTATAAGTCCAAGCTGATAAACTCAAATTCCAAGCCTCTACAAATGTTGCACATGGATCTATTCGGTCTAGTAAACATGCAAAGTATTGGAATAAATCTTATTGTCTAGTTACCATTATTGACTTTACAAGATTTTCTTGGGTTTTCTTTTTGCTTGCTAAATCTATAACAGCTGAATTTTTAAAAGTGCTTATCATTAAAGTAGAAAATTAACTAGAGCAAAAAGTAAAAATCATTCGAAGTGATAATGGAATAGAATTTAAAAATGCTAATGTTGATATATTCTGTTCAAGAAAAGGGATTGCTCATCAGTTCACTGCTCCTAGAACTCCACAACAAAATGGAGTTGTAGAAAGGAAGAACAGAACTTTGATTGAGGTACCTCATGCAATGTTAGCAGATGCAAAGATTCCAATCACTTTTTGGGATGAAGCCATATCTATTGCTTGTTTTGTTCAGAATCGTACACTATTGGTGAAAGATAAACAGAAAACTCCCTATGAGTTGATGTTTGCCAGGAAACATAACATAGATTTTCTTAAATATTTTGATTGTCTAGTTTTTATTTTGAACTCAAATGATCAAAAAATTTGAAGCAAAATCTGATGATAGATTTGTTGGACCCTGAAAGGATCATACATGCCAATTCAACTGGTGAGTTGATGGTTGTTCTGCTGAAAATCCCACAAGTCCAAGAACCAATGCGGATGAAGAATCTGCTGAGAAGAACAAGTTTTGGCTAACCGTATTTGTATATGCGGAAGACATAGAACAAATGCTGACAAGTGTTTGTTCTTCCGCATTAACAAATGCGGATAGCCTAGAAGAAATGCTGACAAGTCTTGTACATCTGTATTAACTAATGTGGATGCCCAACAACGAATGCGCATGTGTGTTTGCTAATCCGCATCTGTCAATGCTGATGACCAAACACTAATTGTGTTTAATGCTGTTTGACAATCAGAATATTCTATTTTTGAAAGGTGTTTTGTTACTGTTTAATGCTCAAACCCTAGCATTCATTGTAACCGATCACCTTCATTAATACAAAGAGCATTTATGAGTATTTCTTGCATTCAATGTTCCTTGATTGTTTGATTCCGTCATACAATCATTGACTCAATCATCATATTTGGTCCTAGTGAGAATATCAATCTCACACCCAGTCAATTGGTATCAGAGCTTTGGCTCTTGATTCTTCTTAAGATCTGCTAGATCTAAGCTGAACTCGATTGATCTGGTGACTGAGTTGCTGATAGAGTGTTCGACTACCTCTACTTAGCATACAAGTTGAAAAACTGCAGAAACTCTAAGACTGTCACTGTTCATCCGTACACATCTTCAAGAACAAATCTGTAAACAGTATCTCAAACCTTAAAACCAACAGAAAATTACAAAAAAAAAAGAAATCAGCAGATCTGAATTCTTAAGCCTGTTCTGGACTATTTGGACTAATTGGACTTAACAATCATTCTAATCATTATTCAAACAAGTTAAAAACAACTTATTTAAAATGGATTCACATAATTTCTTTGAACTTGGTCACACTCCAAAACCTCCTATGCTTAAACAACAAATCTGAGTTTAAGCAATGGAAAACCAGATTCATGAACTATATTACAGGTGTAGATCCTGACTACTGGATTTCAATATGCAAAGGGCCTCACATTCTTATGACACTTTCTGCTGATCTGGCTGCACTTTACAAAACCACAAGCATACCCATTAAAGATCTGACTCTTGATGATGATGACTACAAGAATATAACGGTTGATCTAAAAGCTTACTCTATATTCACTCAAGCACTGAAAATGGATGTGCTAAAAAGGCTTGAAAAGTATGGAACTGCTAAAGCTGTATGGGATGCATTGCTGATTATGTGTGAAGGAAGCAGTGAAGTGGCTGAAATTAACAAGGAGAAACTTGTAATCAATATGAATCCTTTCATCACTCCAAGGGGATCCACTCTAAACAGTGCATAGATTTGTGCAACGGTGAATGATTTAGAGATCATGGGAGTGACATACTAAGTCAAAGAACTCAACAAAGAAGATGCTTCACAACCTTCCAGAAAGTTGGAAACAAAATGTCACAATGCTGAAAAACACTCTTGATCTAGAGAGTACCACCTTGGATATCATGATTGCCAAAGTAGAAGCTCTTGAATTGGATGAAAGGAGCAGGAACCTTGGTGGACCTCGAGTTAGTGAAGCTTACAAATTTCCATCAGACACTCACTCTGTGGAAAATGAATTCATCATTGAGGATGATGATTTTCTCTCCCCAAGAGATCAAGTGAAAACAACTGGTTTCTTTGCAGCATCAACAATAGCAAGCATCCACATCATCTCAACCAACTGGGTTCTGCCACTCCTTCAACTACCCATGAAGACCTAAGATCAGAAGAGCAAAAGGCAACTTACAATGCATTTGTTGCTACTTTTGAAGCTTACCTGGGAGGCAGACTCACTTCTACTCATTTGATTCAAGAAGATTTGGAAGAAATGGATCCAGATGATATGGAAGAAATGGATATGCAATGGCAAATGGCTATGATAGCAATGAGAGCCAAGAAGTTTTTCAGGAAAGGGAGAAAGCTTAGTCTAAATGAAAACACCAAACTTGGATATGAAAAATCCAAGGTAAATGTTTCAATTGTGGTGTAACTGGTCACTTCTCCAGAGAGTGCAATGCTCCTAGAAGAAACAACAACTCTTTTCAAAGAAACTCTCAGGGGCAATCATCTTCACAACCAAGCACAAGATTTCACTTCAACAATCAACAACAGCAGTATCATCACCAACAATCACAACATCAGCAACCTTATCAGAGTCAGCCACTACTAACAAATCAAGCACATGGAAGCAGTCAGGCATCTACAAATGCTCTTGTCATCAGACAAGATGGAGTGTGTGATTGGAGTTTGTATGCAGAGGAAGTAAAACCTCAGTTTCAGAATCATGCACTCATGGCTCACATCAATGATGGTCCAACTCCTATGTTATCTGAGGTAAAATCCAACATTTGTAGTGATAAATGTATTTCTGAACGGCAAGGTTATCATGAGCATAATCATAAGCTGGCTGCTAAAATAAAAGAAGAAAAAGTCAAGTCAGAGATCCTCAAAAGAGAAATGAAAGGCTTTGAAATAAAAATCAAATCTCTCATCTCTGACATTGAAAAATTGCATGGTGAAAAGTACACTCTTGCAGCTGAGAATGAGCAACTGTTTGAAAAGTTAGCACAATCAAAAGCTGAACAATCACTTACTGAAATGTAACTTGAAAAGTTTCAAACATCTTCAGTCAAGCTGTAGGAGATGCTAGACTCACAGATGGATCCCAAGGATATGACTGGGATTGGATAATTCTTGTCCTCCACCTTATAATATAACTACACTGTCATGCCTGAATCAGTCACACTCAAACAGGAAAATGAACCTATCACTATTGAACCAAAATCAATAGTAAAACAAGTCACTAATCCTCAAAATAAACCAGATGTGTATATTGAAACAAATAAGGAGAAAATTAAACTAGGTTACCCAATTAAAATTAAGGAGTGTTAAGATAAGACAGTGAAAGTTATCAAACCACCAAGCCCAATCAAAGCCATTGTCCCATTTGTGAAATTTATACCTGCATTTTCAAAAGAAAATATGAAAACTGTGGCTTCAGTGAAACCTTCTGCTGAAAGTAGTTCTGATTATGAGATTAAATCTCCAAAAAGTTCAAGCAAATCAAACAAAGTTTCACTGACCAAGCAAAACAAGACTTCTATGGTGTGAAAAACAAAAATCAATTCAGATCCCCAATCCTCAAAATTTAAACAGGGAGTTGGTTTTGACATTTGTAACAAAGACCATGTGAATCAATTAGAATCAGAAGTAAGAAGAGGGTAAGGAAGCAAAAACAATTCAGAAAAGACAAACCTAGTAGTGTTGTGAAACAAACTACTAAAAAGGCTGATCTTGCTTCCTCACCAAAGTCAAAGGTTGAGACTCAGTTGAAATAGGTAAACCTACTAAGTCCTCAACTTCAAGGTCAGCTTCAAGAGACAATCACTTGTATTGTGATGTGTGTGAAATATCTAATCACAGTACAGATAAGTGCTATTTCAATCAATACTGCTCTATTCTGTGACATGAACAATCATTCCACCAAAAACTGTTATTTTCATAAATATTGTTCAGTCTATGATATGACAAACCACGATACATCTTACTGTCACTTCAAGCAAAAGGGATTAAGAATCCCACAAAACAAACCCATCTCACCAATATCATTTGTGAAACACAATATCAGAAGTCTTTTTCATAATAATCAACCAAAAAAGATGTTTAATAATAAAAAACGGGTCAAATTTCTTTAAAGAAATAGGGACCAAAGGTTTCAATATTCTTCTGATTCTTCAGATGAAATTGATAAGATGAAACAAGCAAAATATCATCAGAAATCTCCAAGAACTTCTTTCTCTAGTCTTAGTTTAGAGGAAAGTATCAAAAAGTTACCATTATGGACAGGAACGGTAAACCCAAGACCATCATGGCTTGGGTTTCACATTCTAATTAGTTTATTTGTGCTTGCAGGGTCATTCATACAAGTCCAACAGCTTATGGTATGTGGACAGTGGATGCTCTCAACACATGACTAGAGATCGTTCCCTCCTTCATGAATTCAAGCATATACAAGGAACTACTGTAGCATTCGGAGGAGATTCACGAGGTGGCAAAATTACTAGTGAAGGATCTGTGACTAATGGGGTGCTGAGCTTTGACAGAGTGAACTACTATGAACAACTGAATTTCAATCTACTCAGCGTGTCTCAGATCTGTGACAAGAAATATTCAACTCACTTCATTGACACTCATTGCTACATTCTGAAACTAGGATTTCAAATTCCCGAAGAATGGTTTGTCTTGAAGACTCTGAGGAAGAATAACACATATGTCTTAAACCTCAGTTCTGCCATTCAAAAAGAAGAAACATGTCTTCTGTCAAAAGCATCTTTTGATGAGTCACAGCTTTGGCACAGACATTTGGGACACACAAATTTCAAAAACATGAACAGACTGGTCAACGGAAACCATGTCATTTGTTTACCCCAAAAGGAATTTCATTTTATTGATCATTGTTCTGCGTGTCTCAAAGGGAAACAACATAAGTCTTCCCACAAGCCAAAGCTGGTGAACACAAACAATTCTCTATTGAAGCTACTTCAAATGGATCTTTTTGGCAACTCATGTTATGAGTATTGGAAAGAAACAGTATTGTTTGGTGATCATTGATGACTTTTCAAGATTTACATGGGTTTTCTTTTTACTTCATAAAAACGAAGCGTCCCAAATAATAAAAGATTTTATCACAAAAATTGAAAATCAACTTGATCATAAGGTCAAAACAATCAAAAGTGATAATGGGACAGAATTTAAGAATGAAGATATGAGTTCATTCTGTGCAACCAAAGGCATTTCTCATCAATTTAGTGCAGTGATAGCTGAAAGGAGGAATAGAACACTAATTGAAGTAGCAAGAACAATGCTAGCCGATGCTAAACTGCCAATAACCTTTTCGGTAGAAGCAGTTAACACATCATGCTTTGTGCAAAATAGAACTCTAATTGTAAAAGAAAGCAATAAGACTCAATATGAACTACTTTTTCATAGAAAAACATTTATTGGGTTTTTTAAGTCATTTGGTAATCCTGTCTCAATATTAAACACCCGAGACTGTTTGGGAAAATTTTCATCTAAGTCTGATGAAAGATTCTTTGTAGGTTATTCTTCTGTTTCAAAGGCTTACAGAGTGTTTAATCCTAGATTAAACATTATTGATGAATCAAAAAATGTTCAATTCAAGGAACATTCATTTCCCAAATGTACAAATGGTCCCGACTGGTTGTTTGATATTGACTCATTTACAAAATCTTTTGATCAATTCCACTTGTCTGATGCAGGAAATATACATTCAGCTGAATCTTCCTCAGATGTAGAAAGAAGAGATGACTTTCTAATGATTCTTCCCACCTCTACTGAGCAACTGAATGAAAATGTTCCACTACAAGCTGATCCTGTCAGACAATCATCTCAAGATCAAAGTGTTTCAATTGAAACTGGTCCCAGCTTGTTACCATCACCTTCAGAAGACCCATTGACTTAAGTAAGAAATCAAGATCAAGCTACACCTACAGTTGAAACAGAAAGAAACTCTAATGATGGAAGCAATGAAAGTGCTGCTAATGCTGAAGCAGTCACTAAATCAGATTTTGATTATCTTCATGACTCCCCAACAGTACAAGATGAAGGTGCCTCTCACCAAGATGATCTGAATGTCTCCAATCTTGATGTAACCATTGCTGGTGACTCAATTCCAACCACCAGAATACACAAGAATCATCAAGTAGAAAGCATTATTGGTGAACTTAATGAATGGGTGACAAGAAGCAAGTCAAGTATTGCAAACATCTGTTTGTTTTCATGCTTTCTATGTCAAACAGTACCCAAGAATATCAAAGTGGCTCTCCAAGATAACAGTTTGATTGAAGCAATATAGGAAAAATTGCTGCAGTTCAAAAAGCAAGAAGTATGGCAACTGGTAGATCTTCCCGAAGGCCAATATCCTATAGGTACCATATGGGTGTACAGAAACAAAACTGATGATAGAGGGATTGTCATCAGAAAAAAAGCAAGACTAGTGGCACAGGGATATACACAAGAAGAAGAAATTGTTTATGACGAAGTGTTTGCACCTGTTGCTAGATTAGAAGCAATAAGAATCTTTCTTGCATATTCAGCATCCATGAAGTTTACTGTTTATCAAATGGATGTGAAGTGTGCTTTTCTTTATGGAAAGATTGCTGAAGAAGTCTATGTGAGTCAACCACCCGGTTTTGAAGATCTTGATTTCCCTCAAAGAGTGTACAAGCTTGACAAAGCCTTGTATGGTCTTCACCAAGCTCCGAGAAAGTGGTATGAGACTCTATCATCTTTCCTTCTTGAACATGGATATGAAAGAGGAAAGATTGATCAGACTCTCTTCAGAAAGAGAAAAGGAAGAGACATGTTGCTGGTCCAGATCTACGTGGATGATATCATTTTTGGCTCAACAAACAAGCTACTCTGCAAAGAATTTGAAGACCTTATGCATTCAAAGTTTCAAATGAGTACAATAGGGGAACTTACATTCTTTTTAGGAGTGCAAGTCAAACAGACTGCAGATGGAATCTTTATCAATCAATCAAAATATGTAGAAACAATGTTGAAGAAATTCCACCTTTGTTGGATCTAGAAAGGCTGGTGCAACAAAAACCAAATCACTTAGTATATTTTGGTACAACTAATAAAGGACTTCCGAAGCTAAGTGTGGAATTTCTGAAGGAAAAAGGAGCTCTTCCGAAGATAAAGTGTAAAACTAACTTCCGATGGAATACTCCAACTTCCGAAGACAAAGAACTTACTTCCGAAGATCAAGACTTAGAATGATAGATCAGAAGTCAACTTCCGAAGTATAGAAGCCTCTTCCGAAGTATAAGTGGCTTTGGAAGAACTTGTTCTTCCGAATCCAACTTACCTTCGGAAGACACTACTATTATCCAGTGGACATAAGTATGGTCTCCCTGACACTCCGCTGCAGACCTCTGAGATACTGCATGGCGTTTTCTCAAAAGCCATGTAGTGGGCCATACTTTATTCCATTGTTTACCTTTATAAGTTAGTACAGTTGCTATCTTTAGTTGGTGACAAAAGGTAAGTCATGGACATGTCATGACTACCATATCTTAGATAATACTTTATCTAAGATACCTTAACTTTAGCATTATAGTATATGCTTTAGTCTTAGGTTTCCAGCTGGTATCAAAGTATATCCGGCTGTAGGATCTAGTATATATAGTTTATCATTGTAACTCATGTTCTATGCTTGTAAGAGTTTTGTAAAACTTTGAGTTGAGAAGTAATATATACAAGTGTCTTGAAAATTATTTCTGTGTGTTCCTTGCTACTTATTATATTATTATCAACTCTTATAAAAGACTCCACTTCATCTGATTTGAGTGTTCTATAAGTGAGTTTGAGAGAAATCCAAGTGTTTAAGTGACAAACCCGATCCTGCAATTGGTATCAGAGCTTTTTAGGCTCTTGATTGTGAGATCTTACCATCCTAATCAACCTGTTTTTCACTCCTCCTTATATCACACTCAAAATGGCCCTCAACAAATCTGAAGTAGAGATGGGGACGATGACTAAAGCACCCATCATCACCCCTGAAAACTTCAGGTCCTGGAGCAGACGAATGGAAGGCTTCATCAGGTATCAAGACAGCAAGATATGGCAATCTATTGTCAACGGCCCGTATAAGCCAAAGGTAGCTGGTGGAAACGGTGCCATGATTGAGAAAGCTGTTGAAGATTATTCTGATGAGGACCGGAAGATGCTGGACATTGACAACAATGCTATGACTGTTCTCATGACTGCAATTCCCAACTCCATCATGGTGGGGTTTGAGCATTGCAAGTCAGCCAAAGAACTATTTGATGCGCTTGCTCAAATGTATTCAAGCTTAAATGACTCCAAGAAGGACTCACTGAAGCAGCAGTTCGAGAACTTCACCTACGTTGCTGGAGAGAGTCATGGCCAGCAATACTTCAAGTACATGGATCTCATTTCTTCCCTTCAGTCTGTGGGAATTGCTCATGAACTTAGAGACCTTACAAGAAAGTTCATGAGTGCATTACCTAATGAGTGGACATTCTACTGTGTCTCCATCAAGAGAATAGAGAACCTGAATACACTCACCATGACTGAACTCTATGGCATCCTTGATGGATACCGTTGGAAATGGAGAGTAAGAGAGGTCATCAGACAAGCAGTCCTTTGAGTCTTCCTGTTAGCAACGCTTTAATGGTTGCTGAAGGCTCAGGAACCTCCCAGCCTCAACAATACCTGACTTAGACCCAGCAGCCATCTTGTTCTTCTGGGCCATACATCACATTTCCTAAGACTCCAAGGTCTCAACAAGCTCAGCAAAGTTCCTTTCAGGACAGCTGTGCTTTTGTCTTAGGAAGTGGACACTCAAATGATTATCAATATTGCTTTATGATCTAGAGTTCTTCAGCCCAGATGACGTGGAATACGTGGACATAGTCCAACAAATGGCTCTATTAACCTACAGAGCAAAGAAGTTCTTTAAGAGAACTGGAAGGCAATTTCCCCAGAACCCAATCAACAGCAAATTTGGGTTTAACAAAACCAAGGCCAAATGTTACAACTGTAACCAACATGACCATTTTTCAAGGGAATGCAAGGCTCCCAAGTCCAATCCGGGAACCCCACAGGCCTCCACACATCTCTCTACACCAACGCCCACCAGAAAGTCAAAAGAAACAGCTGTAATGGCTCAAGAAGTTGACTGGAGCTTCATGGTACAAGATGTGACTCCTGTTCAAGCACTCATGGGCGGAACCGATGAAAATAAGGTATATGAACATCTCTGTACTCCTTCCTGTATTGCTAAGGTTAAATTGTATCAGGACTATAATATGGAGATTAAATCCGATATTGAGTCTTTAAATGTTTTAAAATCTGATTTTAAAAGGGCTGAATCTGACTATCAAAGAAAAATTGAAGAGTTAGAGAAAAATGTGTCCCTATTAAAACACGAACACACAAGCTATAAGACTCAAATAAAGGATTTAATATCCAAATTGACTGAGGCTCAAGCCCAGCTTGTCACAGCTGAGGCTCAAGCCAGGACGTATGCTATTTCCGAGCAAAACTTCCAAGCCATTCTTGCATCATCCTCTCACTCAAAACTTTGTTACCAAAACAAAGGTGGGTTGGGAACCAATGAAATTGCTCCACCACACTCCTATGAATCTATAAGACAACCAAGGTGTGGTACTGAAAAGCAAGAGGTTCCATCTGCTGACCCACCTTCTTATGAGTTAAAGAATGATGCAACCACAGAGACCATCATAGGGAAGAAGCAGGTAATTATACCCTCTCCTACCAATGATGATCAAACCCTGACCACCAAAGCCAGAAGAACAGAGCTAAGGCAGCCAGAAAAACTGCCAAGAAAGTGGCAAAGTCTAAGCTGAAGATAAACCCAAAGCAAAAGGGTGTATTCATCTCAGCTGGATTCCAGGTGGTTAAAACTCAGATTCAGGAAAGGGGTGTAGTACCAGCACTCTTGTCCTACCAAAGGATCAGAAGTTAAAGGGAAAGGTTGCTGATGAAGAAAGAAAGAACAAGAAACATCAATCCTCAAATTCCCAAAATATTAACATTGCATGCATAATGTGTGCTCTGCAAAACCACATGGCCAAAGATTGTTACTACAATCCTGCTAGCACACATTATGCAAATAATGTTAAAAAGGAAGGAGTCAGGGAATGTTTCTCATTTGGACCATATCAAATGGTTCAAGTGATGAAAAAGGGAAAGCTTGTTTCCGAAGCAAGGCTACTTTCAAAATAAGGTCCTTCTTCTGAAAGTAAAAAGGCTTCGGAAGCTAAAGCTATCAAGACTCAAAAGAATAAAAGAGTCCCCATGAGACCATCCCAGAAGAAGACTGCTTCGGAAGAAAAGGTGGTGAAGGCTTCTTCCGAAAAGAAAGAAGCTTCGGAAGAATGCCAAGCTGCAAAAGCTTCAACAAGCTCATCCTCCATGATCAACCAAGGGATGGAATGGAAGATCAAGGAAGATGTTGTAGCCCAAACCTCTTCTTCAAAGACATCCATTGAACCTCATGCATAAATTTTGGTTCAATTATGTCACTATCATTGGAAGAACCCAAGACCAACAAGGCTTGGGTTTCCAATCAAAACTAATCATCTCATCTTATGTGCAGCGACATCCATATGACAAGAATAACAATGTTTGGATTGTGGATAGTGGATGCTCCAGGCACATGACAGGGAACAGATCTCTCCTTCAACAATTTCAACATTATGATGGAGGTCCTGTCTAATTTGGAGGTGAGGCCGGAGGATATATTTCTGGCAGAGGAAGTATATCCAATGGAAAATTAAAGGTTGAAAAAGTTAACTTTGTCAAACAGCTTGAACATAATCTGTTAAGTGTTTCTTAGTTCTGTGATCAAAAGCATCAAATGCTCTTCACAGAACATGAGTAAATAATCCTTCACCCGGGATGACAATTCCTCAGGAATTGGTGCTTCTTAGATCTCCCAGGAAAGGGGATATGTACAAGCTGGATATGAACAATGCTTCCCTAATGGGAGAAGTATCATGCTTTCTTTCCAAGGCTGATGGTGATGAGTCAACACCATGGCATAAACGAATGTGTCATGTAAATTTTAAGACAATGAATAAATTGGCTAAAAATAACTTGGTACATGGTTTGCCTAAAAAGAAATATTTCTACAAAGATAACTGTGTTGCATGCCTGAAAGGAAAGCAACACAGGGCATCTCATAAATCCAAAGTTGTTAACTCCATCACCACTCCATTACACTTATTGCACATGGATCTATTTGGTCCCACAAGTATAATGAGCATTGGAAGGAAATCCTATTGCCTTGTGATTGTTGATGATTTTACTAGATTTACATGGGTATTCTTTTTAAGAACCAAAGATGAAACTGCTAAAACTTTAAAATCTTTTATTCTTTAAAAAGAAAATCAAATTGATCACAAGGTTAAAATAATTATAAGTGATCAAGAGACTGAGTTTAAGAACAACGTTCTTGACTCATTCTGTAACTCAAAAGGGATTGCCAGACAACACCCCTTGAACATGGATATGAAAGAGGAAAGATTGATCAGACTCTCTTCAGAAAGAGAAAAGAAGAGACCGTTTGCTGGTCCAGATCTACGTGGATGATATCATTTTTGCTCAACAAACAAGCTACTCTGCAAAGAATTTGAAGACCTTATGCATTCAAAGTTTCAAATGAGACAATAGGGGAACTTACATTCGTTTTAGGAGTGCAAGTCAAACAGACTGCAGATGGAATCTTTATCAATCAATCAAATATGTAGAAACAATGTTGAAGAAGTCCACCTTTGTTGGATCTAGAAAGGCGGTGTCAACAAACCAAATCACTTAGTAATTTTGGTACAACTAATAAGGACTTTCCGAAGCTAAGTGTGGAATTCTGAAGGAAAAAGGAGCTCTTCCGAAGAGTAAAGTGTAACTAACTTCCGATGGAATACTCCAACTTCCGAAGACAAGAACTTACTTCCGAAGATCATGACTTAGAATGATAGATCAGAAGTCAACTTCCGAAGTATAGAAGCCTCTTCCGAAGTATAAGTGGCTTTGGAAGAACTTGTTCTTCCGAATCCAACTTACCTTCGGAGACACTACTATTATCCAGTGGACGTAAGTATGGTCTCTCTGACACTCCGCTGCAGACCTCTGAGATACTGCATGGCGTTTTCTCAAAAGCCATGTAGTGGGCCATACTTTATTCCATTGTTTACCTTTATAAGTTAGTACAGTTGCTATCTTTAGTTGGTGACAAAAGGTAAGTCATGGACATGTATGACTACCATATCTTAGATTATACTTTATCTAAGATACCTTAACTTTAGCATTATAGTATATGCTTTAGTCTTAGGTTTCCAGCTGGTATCAAAGTATATCCGGCTGTAGGATCTAGTATATATAGTTTATCATTGTAACTCATGTTCTATGCTTGTAAGAGTTTTGTAAAACTTTGAGTTGAAAGTAATTATACAAGTGTCTTGAAAATTATTTCTGGTGTTCCTTGCTACTTATTATATTATTATCAACTCTTATAAAAGACTCCACTTCATCTGATTTGAGTGTGTCTATAAGTGAGTTTGAGAGAAATCCAAGTGTTTAAGTGACAAACCCGATCCTGCAATTGGTATCAGAGCTTTTTAGGCTCTTGATTGTGAGATCTTACCATCCTAATCAACCTGTTTTTCACTCCTCCTTATATCACACTCAAAAGGGCCCTCAACAAATCTGAAGTAGAGATGGGGACGATGATTAAAGCACCCATCATCACCCCTGAAAACTTCAGGTCCTGGAGCAGACGAATGGAAGGCTTCATCAGTATCAAGACAGCAAGATATGACAATCTATTGTCAACGGCCTGTATAAGCCAAAGGTAGCTGGTGGAAACGGTGCCATGATTGAGAAAGCTGTTGAAGATTATTCTGATGAGGACCGGAAGATGCTGGACATTGACAACAATGCTATGACTGTTCTCATGACTGCAATTCCCAACTCCATCATGGTGGGGTTTGAGCATTGCAAGTCAGCCAAAGACTATTTGATGCGCTTGCTCAAATGTATTCAAGCTTAAATGACTCCAAGAAGGACTCACTGAAGCAGCAGTTCGAGAACTTCACCTACGTTGCTGGAGAGAGTCATGGCCAACAATACTTCAAGTACATGGATCTCATTTCTTCCCTTCAGTCTTTGGGAATTGCTCATGAACTTAGCGACCTTACAAGAAAGATCATGAGTGCATTACCTAATGAGTGGACATTCTACTGTGTCTCCATCAAGAGAATAGAGAACCTGAATACACTCACCATGACTGAACTCTATGGCATCCTTGATGGATACCGTTTGGAAATGGAGAGTAAGAGAGGTCATCAGACAAGCAGTCCTTTGAGTCTTCCTGTTAGCAACGCTTTAATGGTTGCTGAAGGCTCAGGAACCTCCCAGCCTCAACAATACCTGACTTAGACCCAGCAGCCATCTTGTTCTTCTGGGCCATACATCACATTTCCTAAGACTCCAAGGTCTCAACAAGCTCAGCAAAGTTCCTTTCAGGACAGCTATGCTTTTGTCTTAGGAAGTGGACACTCAAATGATTATCAATATTGCTTTATGATCTAGAGTTCTTCAGCCCAGATGACGTGGAATACGTGGACATAGTCCAACAAATGGCTCTATTAACCTACAGAGCAAAGAAGTTCTTTAAGAGAACTGGAAGGCAATTTCCCCAGAACCCAATCAACAGCAAATTTGGGTTTAACAAAACCAAGGCCAAATGTTACAACTGTAACCAACATGACCATTTTTCAAGGGAATGCAAGGCTCCCAAGTCCAATCCGGGAACCCCACAGGCCTCCACACATCTCTCTACACCAACGCCCACCAGAAAGTCAAAAGAAACAGCTGTAATGGCTCAAGAAGTTGACTGGAGCTTCATGGTACAAGTGTGTGACTCCTGTTCAAGCACTCATGGGCGGAACCGATGAAAATAAGGTATATGAACATCTCTGTACTCCTTCCTGTATTGCTAAGGTTAAATTGTATCAGGACTATAATATGGAGATTAAATCCGATATTGAGTCTTTAAATGTTTTAAAATCTGATTTTAAAGGGCTGAATCTGACTATCAAAGAAAATTGAAGAGTTAGAGAAAAATGTGTCCCTATTAAAACACGAACACACAAGCTATAAGACTCAAATAAAGTTTAATATCCAAATTGACTGAGGCTCAAGCCCAGCTTGTCACAGCTGAGGCTCAAGCCAGGACGTATGCTATTTCCGAGCAAAACTTCCAAGCCATTCTTGCATCATCCTCTCACTCAAAACTTTGTTACCAAAACAAAGGTGGGTTGGGAACCAATGAAATTGCTCCACCACACTCCTATAAATCTATAAGACAACCAAGGTGTGGTACTGAAAAGCAAGGTTCCATCTGCTTCCATCTGCTGACCCACCTTCTTATGAGTTAAAGAATGATGCAACCACAGAGACCATCATAGGGAAGAAGCAGGTAATTATACCCTTCCTACCAATGATGATCAAACCCTACCACCAAAAGCCAGAAGAACAGAGCTAAGGCAGCCAGAAAAACTGCCAAGAAAGTGGCAAAGTCTAAGCTGAAGATAAACCCAAAGCAAAAGGGTGTATTCATCTCAGCTGGATTCCAGGTGGTTAAAACTCAGATTCAGGAAAGGGTTGTAGTACCAGCACTCTTGTCCTACCAAAGGATCAGAAGTTAAAGGGAAAGGTTGCTGATGAAGAAAGAAAGAACAAGAAACATCAATCCTCAAATTCCCAAAATATTAACATTGCATGCATAATGTGTGCTCTGCAAAACCACATGGCCAAAGATTGTTACTACAATCCTGCTAGCACACATTATGCAAATAATGTTAAAAAGGAAGGAGTCAGGGAATTTTCTCATTTGGACCATATCAAATGGTTCAAGTGATGAAAAAGGGAAAGCTTGTTTCCGAAGCAAGGCTACTTTCGAAATAAGGTCCTTCTTCTGAAAGTAAAAGCTTCGTAAGCAAAGCTATCAAGACTCAAAAGAATAAAAGAGTCCCCATGAGACCATCCCAGAAGAAATCGCTTCGGAAGAAAAGGTGGTGAAGGCTTCTTCCGAAAAGAAAGAAGCTTCGGAAGAATGCCAAGCTGCAAAAGCTTCAACAAGCTCATCCTCCATGATCAACCAAGGGATGGAATGGAAGATCAAGGAAGATGTTGTAGCCCAAACCTCTTCTTCAAAGACATCCATTGAACCTCATGCATAAAATTTTGGTTCAATTATGTCACTATCATTGGAAGAACCCAAGACCAACAAGGCTTGGGTTTCCAATCAAAACTAATCATCTCATCTTATGTGCAGCGACATCCATATGACAAGAATAACAATGTTTGGATTGTGGATAGTGGATGCTCCAGGCACATGACAGGGAACAGATCTCTCCTTCAACAATTTCAACATTATGATGGAGGTCCTGTCTAATTTGGAGGTGAGGCCGGAGGATATATTTCTGGCAGAGGAAGTATATCCAATGGAAAATTAAAGGTTGAAAAAGTTAACTTTGTCAAACAGCTTGAACATAATCTGTTAAGTGTTTCTTAGTTCTGTGATCAAAAGCATCAAATGCTCTTCACAGAACATGAGTAAATAATCCTTCACCCGGGATGACAATTCCTCAGGAATTGGTGCTTCTTAGATCTCCCAGGAAGGGGATATGTACAAGCTGGATATGAACAATGCTTCCCTAATGGGAGAAGTATCATGCTTTCTTTCCAAGGCTGATGGTGATGAGTCAACACTATGGCATAAACGAATGTGCCATTTAAATTTTAAGACAATGAATAATTGGCTAAAAATAACTTGGTACATGGTTTGCCTAAAAAGAAATATTTCTACAAAGATAACTGTGTTGCATGCCTGAAAGGAAAGCAACACAGGGCATCTCATAAATCCAAAGTTGTTAACTCCATCACCACTCCATTACACTTATTGCACATGGATCTATTTGGTCCCACAAGTATAATGAGCATTGGAAGGAAATCCTATTGCCTTGTGATTGTTGATGATTTTACTAGATTTACATGGGTATTCTTTTTAAGAACCAAAGATGAAACTGCTAAAACTTTAAAATCTTTTATTCTTTAAAAAGAAAATCAAATTGATCACAAGGTTAAAATAATTATAAGTGATCAAGAGACTGAGTTTAAGAACAACGTTCTTGACTCATTCTGTAACTCAAAAGGGATTGCCAGACAATATAGTGCTCCTAGAACTCCTCAACAGAATGGTGTTGCTGAGAGGAGGAATAGGACACTTATTGAGGCTGCTCGGACTATGTTACCTGATTCAAAGCTACCTCTAACATTCTGGGCAGAGGCAGTCAACACTGCATGCTATGTGCAGAACAAGGTCCTTGTAGTAAAGCCACATGGAAAAACCCCTTATGAGCTATGGAACAAGAGGCCACCGTTCATTGGCTTTCTAAGGTCTTTTGGCAGCACGTGTACCATACTTAACACAAAAGACAATTTGGCAAAATTTGCTGAAAAGTCAGATGATGCCATCTTTGTTGGATATTCCTCTACCTCTAAAGCTTATAGAGTTTATAACATTAAAAATCAACAATTTGAGGAATCTTTCAACATTGTAGTTAATGAGCACACTCCTTGTGTTAGGGGAAATGGTCCTGATTATATATTTGAATTAGAATTGTTTCCAAACTATTCTAAACCATCTTGTGAGAATGTTTGAGCTTCCCAGACCTATTTCAAGTTCTCCAAGAGCTGTGGCAAATCAAGTTCCCACTATTGGCAGATCTGATAGTATAACTATCTCAAGAGATAGTGGAGCTTCAACAAGCGGTTCACCTGTTTACTCCCAAACCTCTTCAGGTGACCCTACACAACAACAAGCTGATGAAAGCAACATCTTGAAGGAACAGACAACTGTTGATGCTGCTTCACAGCAAACAAATGATGATGTTTCTCTTTCATTCATCAGTCCTCATTGAATGAGTTTGAAACAGCAGCTGGACCAAGTGTTCAAGCTCCTGAGCAACATATGTCCAATTTTGATTTATCTTTGCAACTGGAGGTGATTCCTAAACTTAGGATTCACAACACTCATCCAGCTGAGAACATCATAAGGGAAGTCTCTGAAGGCGTGAGAACAAGAGGACAAACTCACAATGGGAAAGTCTGCTTGTACTCAGGCTTTTTATCCCAAATGGAACCCAAGAAGGTGGAAGATGCCTTGAAAGATAGTATCTGGGTTGAATCAATGCAAGAGGAGCTGCTTCAATTCAAAAGACAAAAGGTTTGGAACCTATGTCCGCTACCATCTGGTCAAGTACCTATAGGCACTTAATGGGTTTTCAGAAACAAGAGAGATGATAGAGGCTTGATTATCAAGAACAAGGCAAGACTGGTGGTTCAAGGATACACTCAAGAGGAAGGAATCGATTATACTGATGTATTTGCACCTGTTGCAAGACTTAAGGCAATTAGGATCTTCCTTGCTTATGCTGCATCCAAGAATTTCACTGTCTATCAGCTTGATGTCAAGTGTGCCTATCAATATGGGGATATAGATAGGGAAGTCTATGTATGCCAACCTCCGGGATTTGAAGATCCACAGCATCCCAACTATGTGTGCAAATTGGATAAATCTCTATATGGGCTGCACCAAGCACCTAGGCTGTGGTATGAGACATTGTCTCAGTTTCTCCTGAAGAATGGTTACACTAGATGTACCATTGATAAGACTCTTTTCATAAGGAAGTCTAGGAAAGACATCTTGCTTGTTCAAGTCTATGTTGATGACATCATATTTGGTTCCTCAAATGACCAAATGTGTAAAGACTTTGAGAGCATTATGAAGAAGAAGTTTGAGATGAGTTCCATGGGAAAAATGGACTTTTTCCTTGGAAGTCAGGTGAAGCAAATGAAGGAAGGGTTTTTCATTAGAAAAATTTGATATGAAAGATTATAAGGCAGCAAAAACACCTATACCCAGAAAGCACAATCTCTGCCCTGACTCTAAGGGGGAGGATACTAATCAACATCAGTATAGAGCAATTATTGGTTCTCTGATGTATCTCACAGCTAGTAGACCCGATATCATGTTTTCAACTTGTATTTGTGCAAGATATCAGGCTGCTCCAAAGTGTCTCACCTAGTTGCTGCCAAGAAATCCTTAGATACCTTAAAGGAGCACCTAACTAGGTCTCTGGTATCCAAGAAATAGTGATTTCAATCTCTATGGTTACTCTAACAGTGATTATGGTGGCTGCAATATCAACAAGAAATCAACATCTGGTGGATGTCAATTTCTTGGTGAAAGGATCATCTCGTAGCAATGCAAGAAGCAATCCTGTGTCTCTACATCAACTGCTGAAAATGAATACATTGTTGCTACTAGTTGCTGTGCTCAGCTGTTGTGGATTCAAAACCAGATGATAGACTACGGATTTAACTCCATAAGCACTCCTATCCACATTGACAACAACAGTGCTATTGCAGGATCGGGTTTGTCACTTAAACACTCGGATTTCTCTCAAACTCACTTATTGAACACTCAAATCAGATGAAGTAAAGTCTTTTACAAGAGTTGATAATAATATAATAAGTAGCAAGGAACACACATAAATAATTTTCAAGGCACTTGTATATATTACTTCTCAACTCAAGATATTACAAGACTCTTACAAGCATGAAACATGAGTTACAATGAGAAACTATATATACTAGATCCTACAGCCAGATATACTTTGATACCAGCTGGAAACTTAAGACTAAAGCATATACTACAATGCTAAAGTTAAGGTATCTTAGATAAAGTATTATCTAAGATATGGTAGTCATGACATGTCCATGACTTACCTTTTGTCACCAACTAAAGATGGCAACTGTACTAACTTATAAAGGTAATCAGTGGAATAAAGTATGGTCAACTACATGGCTTTTGAATGCAGTATCTCAGAGGTCTACAGCGGAGTGTCAGAGAGACCATACTTATGTCCACTGGATAATAGCAGTGTCTTCCGAAGGTAAGTTGGCTTCGGAAGAACAATTTCTTCCGAAGCCACTTATACTTCGGAAGAGGCTTCTATACTTCCGAGGCTTGAGGACTTCTATACTTCGAAAGTTGACTTCTGATCTGTCATTCTAAGTATTGATCTTCGGAAGTAAGTTCTTTGTCTTAGGAAGTTGGAGTTTTCCTTCAGAAGTTGGTTTTACACTTGGTCTTCGGAAGAGCACCTTTTTCCTTTGGAAGTTCCATACTTGGCTTCGGAAGTCCTTTATTTATTGTACCAAAATATTCTAAGTGATTTGGTTTTGGTTGCACCAGCATTTCTAGATCCAACAACTCCCCCTAGGCTGATGCTACCAAAACCTCACTTGTTTCTGCTTCTCAAAGCTTTCAACACCAGGGACAGAAGATATTTATCTGTTTCTTTGTTCTTCCCTGAAGTGGTGCTGAGAAGCTTGTACAAGTCATTGGTGGATAGGAGATCCAGTCTATCACTCTGAATGACATGTACCCTTTGTTACGTCCCCCTGAAAAGAGTTAGTTGACGAGAGTTATAGTCATACTCCCGTCTAACTATGGATTCAAGTTCAAGACCTTCAACCATTTGTAGAAAGGCTTTGCCTTTGGTTGTTGATCCCTTCCTTTTCCCTCCTCTCAGTTTCAACTCTTCTTCAACCTTGCTTCTAGCAGTTAGCTCGGCCATATGAAGACTGCCTAGATGATTTCTGATATGGGCAGCTACATCAGAGTTTGAAGGGTTGGAGAATGGCTTCTTTGCTAACTCAGCAATATCAAATCTGCTCAAGTGTAGAATAGATGAGGCACTTAGCCTGTTGAGCTCTCCATTCTCTTTCAACAACATAGTTGTGAGAAGAGTCTTTGAACCTCCACTGGATGATCTTCTTCCTAGGTACAAGAGATTGTCTTGGAACCCCGTCACCTTTCTTGGTATCCAGCAGAGTCACCACCCTTCTCCTTAATTTCTTTTTTTCCTTATTCAAAGTGTCTGAATTGAGGCCAAGGAGATTTGCAGCTTGGTCCAATGTTCCTCTGGGTAGATCAAGAAATTGATCTCTAGTGAGGGAACATGAGGATCCATCAACATAAGTCAAATTGACTCCTCCTCCTCACAGGAGATATCGCTCAGGGTTGTGCAATTGATGAGCTTTGTCTTGATTGCCTTGAATTCTTCTAAGGAGAGATGTTTGGAAGGCTGAGGGGATGGTTTGATAGGTTGTTGGGTAGGTTGAGGTGTTTGGGTTCTGGCTAGAGTTTTGGGTTGGAGGATGGGTAGTTTAGGTGGTTGAGGTGAAGATGTTGGTAAGGGTGATGGTGTAGGTTCAGGGATGTATGGTTCAATGGTTGGTTCGGTTTTGATGGGGAATGGAAAGGGTATTGGTTCAGGTTGTGGTTGGGTTTGGAGTTGGGGTTGAGTAGTTGATTTGAAGATCATCCCCTGTCCCCTTCTGTACATCTCCTTCCTCTTCCCGGAGCAAATGTCAGCCTTTATGGACATGTCGCCGGAGGGTCTTTTCAGACATAGGCCCCACCTGCCTGCCAGAGAAGCCATGAGCCCTAAGATAGCTCTTCATCCAGGCCTTCTCACCTATCTTCTTGGCAGCAGTTAGTCCTGCGTCCTCTTCCTTCTTCTTCTTCTGCATCAGCTTTTCCCTGGCAGCTTTCTTTCTCTCTTTCTCCATTTGATCTTGCTCTTTGTTGAAGAGCCATAAGATCATATCATTGTTGTGTGGAGATAATTCTTCTTGAGAGAAACCTCTGAGGTTAGGAATTTATCCTTTCCCTCCCTGCTGCTGATCAGCTTCTCTTTCTTTCTTTCCTCTCCCTTTCTTCTTCTAAGGCCAACCTTCATGCCTCTTCTCTTTGCTGTTTTTGCAGCAAGGTTGCCTTTTCCAGCTCAACTAACTCCTCTAATGGTAGCAGGAGTACATCCTCATTCACAGGTCCTAGACTGACAAGTCTATCAATGATCTCTACTCTTCTTCTATTGTTGAGTGCCTCCTGGTTGGCTGCAGCTGCTTTGGTACTGGCAGCTAGCAGTTTTCCAGTTGGAATCCTACCTTTTCTTTTGAGTTTTTCCAACCTTTCTTCCTCCTGAATCTCTTCCTTAGTCATTTTCCTCTTTCCTTTGATGTCTTCAGAAGTGCTAGAGTTTGGGGGTTCTTGGATGGAAGGTTCAGGTTGAGTAGTAGAGATGGAAGCTGGAGTTAATGCTGATGTTTGAGCTAGAGGTTGGGTGAGAAAATCCTCCCTATTAACCTCAGATGCAAGTTCTAGGATTGCATCTGTGACTATTAGATCATCGGATAGGGAGAATAGTCCTTCCGCAGCAGCAATCTCAGCTTCGGAAGTTTGAAATTGTTCTTCCGAGGCTTTGAATTGTGCTTCGGAAGTCTGTGAGAATGCACTATCTATCCCAACTGTCTCAGTTGCTGGACCATCAGTCCTTGTTTCCCATTCAAAGTTAATCTCAGGTTGCACTTGGACCTTAGGTTGACCAACTTCCTCAATAGTGGTAGAAGGTGCATTTAACCTCTGAAGCTCTTGAGCTCCGAAGTAGATCACAGACAGATCAGGACTTGGCTGTTCAATTAGAGATTCCAATAGGAACTTGTTGAAGAACCTATTGAGATCTTGGAGCATCCTTTGATCCATTTGAATTACAACTGGAGGAGGCTCAGGGAGAAATGAAGCTTGTTGAATGGGATATTTTGAGCTCAAGGAAGTGAAAGCTTGACTTTGGGGTCCTCTTGTCTTTGGCTTTGTCTCTGAACACTCTCCCCCTTTTGGTAGCATCATCCTGAGAGCTTGATGAGCTAGAGGAAGAGGTCAAAGAGACCTGAGTTTGTACGTGCCTAACAGACCTCTCAATCTGTTTCTCAGCTAGTTTGGCCTTGAGATTGTCAATCTCAAGTTGCTGAGTGGCAGACCTATCCTCTAAAGTCCTAACCTTGGATTCAAGATTTGAGACTTTAAAAAGTAGGTCTTCAATGGTGAGTTGCAGTCATCCCTCATCTTCTTTTGAAGAATCACGGGGAGATGAGGTAACATACCTTGTATGTTCATCCTCACCACCAGATGTGGTTTCTTGGCGCCCTGGTTTCCCTTGCTCAATGATGTCTCTTTCAGAGTCATCAAAGGGCATGGTTGCCGTAGATTCAGTCTCAGTGATGTTACCACTGTCCTGAGGATCCCTTGAGGCTCCTTCAGTAGTGGCAGCTGAATCTACATGAGTCCCCTCCACATCAGTGGGACTCACCTCAGTAAAGGTTTGCTGATGGGGGCTAGAGATAAGAGATCTCTCTAGGTTCTTTTGATCCTTGAGAGGGTGTTGTGGATCAACTTCATTGCCCTGAAGAGACATAATCTCTTCATCAGCTCTGATTAAAAGGTCAGTAAAGGATATGGAAGTGAAACCTAGTGACACGGGACTTTGATCAATGTCTAAAGGCATTGAGCCTGTGATGGGGTTGTCCCTTTTTGGCTGCTCAGGGGAGTATAGAGACTCTCCCTGAGGGTTTTCAGCTTGGGTTTCGGGCTCATGGGTCTGAGACTGAGGAGACTCAAGACCCATATTGAGGTCAATTGTGAAGGTCAATTGTGAAGGATGGTCAAAGTGAGGGAAGTTGCTGGTGTGGGTTCATCACCTGTGGGGTTAACAGGGATGTCACCAGGACCATTGGCTCAATCATACCTGTAAGAAGTGCAGTATCTCTTCCGCTGAAGTTGGTGGACACTCTCTTCAAAGTTTTGAAGATGGTCGGCCTCATTTGAGGAGCAGTCAGAGCAGCTGCACAGACAAGCTTGCTCTGGTCCAACTCACAATTGATTATGTGCTGGAGAAACCTGGGATACATGAAGAATGTGTCCCGTTGAAGGTTTCCCATGAGGTTGGTCAGCACAAATCTTGAGTAGTTGAAGCGGAGGCTTTTCACCAAACCATGAACTAGGCACCCAAGTTCATATGGGATTTGATCCCATACCCCAGATTTGTTGGACAAGCAGTGAAGAACCACATGCAACAGGAACTTCCAGTTGTAATAGAAGTTGAATTTGTAGACAGTTGACCTGCTAACATCTCCACCATATCCCATTTGGATATAGGTATTGTCCAAATCTGCTTTGGGGAATTCTGTTGGAGCGCCCTCATCATGAAGCTCTAGATGCTCCCTGATGATTTGTTCAAAAATGACCAACTCCTGGCCACAGATGCTCGATCTAATGACATGAACCCCATTTAGGGTTTCAATCTGACCGTTTTCCCAAAATTCAGACATATGGTTTGAGTAAATCAGGGTGTTAACAGTCAGAGCGGTGTAGTAAGAAGATTGGGTTAGAAAGGAGATGATGTCTGAGAAGTCAGCATCCCTTGAAGAGTCAAGGAGTGCGACTTGGTTGTGCTGAGGGTTAAGTGCAGGAAGATAGTTTGGAATAGGGTAAATTGAAGATGAAGAAAGCTTTTAGGGCAGTAATTTTGGTAAAAAGGATGTAAGTGATTAGCCGGAGGTATTTAAATGGGTGGAATGGCGGTTTAAAGGGGGTTTGGAAAAGACAATGTGAGGTTTCAGTGGATGATGTGACATGGGCGGTAAGGTTAGTCCATTTAAATAATCCGACATCATTAACAAAATCTTTACTTTTTACAGAGTGGGGCCCAAAAGATTTCCGTTACATAGTAAAATCTTTCTTCCGAGTATAAAGCATTTCCGAAGGTAATGTTCTTCCGAAGGCAAATTTACTTCCGAAGGTAAAGTGATTACTTCCAAGAATATATGTTGCTTTCCAAATGGAGAGTGTTACAAGCTTCGGAAGTAGATCTGATATGAAATCAATCGCTTCTTCCGAGACTTAACAACTCTTCCGAAAAGAAAATTATCTTGGGAGAAATTTGCTTCGAAAGATATGTAAAATATCTTCCGAAGGTTAATTCCTCTTCGGAAGAATTCATACTTAGATAAAATTTTAGAGAAAGATCTTTTGTAACAGGGCTTAGATTGTTTTGACATAAGACTTTACACATTAAAAGTTTTCAAATGAGATCGACTAATCAAGGTTTATCATCCCAATAGCTGTAATGAGATATTTAAATCTTTGTTCATCAAAGGCTTTGGTGAACAAGTCAGCATATTGTTCATTTGAATCAACTTTGATTAGCTTAATAAGATTTTTCTCATGAATATCTCTAATGAAATGATACTTAATATCAATGTGCTTAGTCTTGGAGTGCTTTACTGGATTTTCAGTAATGGATATAGCACTGTTGTTGTCAATGTGGATAAGTGCTCATGAAGTTGAATCCGTAGTCTATCATCTGGTTTTGAATCCACAGCAGCTGAGCACAGCAACTAGCAGCAGCAATGTATTCAGCTTCAGCAGTTGATGTAGAGACACAGGATTGCTTCTTGCATTGCCATGAGATGATCCTTCCACCAAGAAATTGACATCCACCAGATGTTGATTTCTTGTTGATATTGCAGCCACCATAATCACTGTCAGAGTAACCATAGAGATTGAAATCACTATTTCTTGGATACCAGAGACCTAGTTTAGGTGCTCCTTTAAGGTATCTAAGAATTCTCTTGGCAGCAACTAGGTGAGACACCTTTGGAGCAGCCTGATATCTTGCACAAATACAAGTTGCAAACATGATATCAGGTCTACTTGTTGTGAGATACATCAGAGAACCAATAATCGCTCTATACTGATGTTGATCAGTATCCTCCCCCTCAAAGTCAGGGCAGAGATTGTGGTTTCTAGGTATAGGTGTTTTTGCTGCTTTACAATCTTTCATATCAAATCTTTCTAAGATATCATTGACATACTTAGATTGACTGATAAAGAACCCTTCCTTCATTTGCTTCACCTGAATTCCAAGGAAAAAGTCCATTTTTCCCATGGAACTCATTTCAAACTCTTTCTGCACAATGCTCTCAAAGTCTTTACACATTTGGTCATTTGAAGAACCAAATATGTTGTCATCAACATAGACTTGAAGGAGCAAGATGTCCTTCCCAGACTTCCTTATAAAAAGAGTCTTGTCAATGGTACCTTTAGTGTAACCATTCTTCAGGAAAAACTGAGACAATGTCTCATACCACTGCCTAGGTGCTTGGTGCAGCCCATATAGAGCTTTATCCAATTTGCACACATAGTTGGGATGCTGTGGATCTTCAAATCCTGGAGGTTGGCATACATAGACTTCCCTATCTATATCCCCATATAGAAAGGCACACTTGACATCAAGTTTGTAGACAGTGAAATTCTTGGATGCAACATAAGCAAGGAAGATCCTAACTGCCTCAAGTCTTGCAACAGGTGCAAAGACATCAGTATAATTGATTCCCTCCTCTTGAGTGTATCCTTGAACCACCAGTCTTGCCTTGTTCTTGATAATCAAGCCTCTATCATCTCTCTTGTTTCTGAAAACCCATTTAGTGCCTATAGGTACTTGACCAGATGGTAGCGGACATAGGTTCCAAACCTTTTGTCTTTTGATTTGAAGCAGCTCCTCTTGCATTGATTCAACCCAACTACTATCTTTCAAGGCATCTTCCACCTTCTTGGGTTCCATTTGGGATAAAAAGCATGAGTACAGAAGACATTCCCATTATGAGTTTGTCCTCTTGTTCTCACGCCTTCAGAGACTTCCCCTATGATGTTCTCAGCTGGATGAGTGTTATGAATCCTAAGTCTAGGAATCACCTCCAGTTGCAAAGATAAATCCAAATTGGACATATTTTGCTCAGGAGCTTGAATACTTGGTCCAGCTGTTGTTTCAAGCTCATTCAATGAGGACTGATTGAATGAAAGAGAAACATCATCATTTGTTTGCTGTGAAGCATCATCAACAGTTGCCTGTTCCTTCAAAATGTTGCTTTCATCAGCTTGGTGTTGTGCAGGATCACCTGAAGAGGTTTGAAAGTCAACAGGTGAACTGCTTGTTGAAGCTCCACTATCTCTTGAGATGGTTATACTGTCAGATCTTTCAATAGTGGGAACTTGATTTGCTGCAGCACTCTTGGAGAACTTGGAATAGTTTGGGAAGCTCAAACAGTTGATCTTCATCGGAGTCACTTTGAGCACCTGTTCCAGCTGAAACATTCTCACAAGATGGTTTAGAATAGTTTGGAAACAATTCTAAGTCAAAGATATGATCAGGGCCATTCCCCCTAACACAAGGAGTGTGCTCATTGACTACAATGTTGGAAGATTCCTCAAATTGTTGATTTTTAATGTTATAAACTCTATAAGCTTTAGAGTTAGAGGAATATCCAACAAAGATAGCATCATCCGACTTTTCAGCAAATTTTGCCAAATTGTCTTTTGTGTTAAGTATGGTACACCTGCTGCCAAAGACCTTAGAAAGCCAATGAACGGTGGCCTCTTGTTCCATAACTCATAAGGGGTTTTTCCATGTGGCTTTACTACAAGAACCCTGTTCTGCACATAGCATGCAGTGCTGACTGCCTCTGCCCAGAATGTTATAAGCAGCTTTGAATCAGCTAACATAGTCTAAGCAGCCTCAATAAGTGTCCTATTCCTCCTCTCAGCAACACCATTTTGTTGAGGAGTTTGTGAGCACTATATTGTCTGGCAATCCCTTTTGAGTTACAAAATGAGTCAAGAACTTGGTTCTTAAACTCAGTCCCTTGATCACTTCTAATTATTTAACCTTTGATCAATTTGATTTTCTATTTTAAGAATAAAAGATTTCAAAGTTTCAGCAGTTTCATCTTTGGTTCTTAAAAAAATACCCATGTAAATCTAGTAAAATCATCAACAATCACAAGGCAATATGATTTCCTTCCAATGCTCATTATACTTGTGGGACCAAATAGATCCATGTGCAATAAGTGTAATGGGGTGGTGATGGAGTTAACAATTTTGGATTTTTAGATGCCCTGTGTTGCTTCCCTTTCAGGCATGCAACACAGTTATCTTTGCAGAAAAATTCCTTTTTAGGCAAACCATGTACCAGTTATTTTTAGCCAATTTATTCATTGTCTTAAAATTTACATGACACATTCGTTTATGCCATAGTGTTGACTCATCACCATCAGCTTTGGAAAGAAAGCATGATACTTCTCCCATTGGGAAGCATTGTTCATATCCAGCTTGTACATATCCCCTTTCCTGGGAGATCTAAGAAGCACCAATTCCTGAGGAATTGTCATCCCGGGTTTGAGGATTATGCACTCATGTTCTGTGAAGAGCATTTGATGCTTTTGATCACAGAATTGAGAAACACTTAACAGGTTGTGTTCAAGCTGCTTGACAAAGTTAACTTTGTCAACTTTTAATTTTCCATTGGATATACTTCCTCTGCCAGAAATATCCTCTGGCCTCACCTCCAAACTGGACAGGACCTCCATCATAATGTTGAAATTGTTGAAGGAGAGATCTGTTCCCTGTCATGTGCCTGGAGCATCCACTATCCACAATCCAAACATTGTTATTCTTGTCATATGGATGTCCCTGCACATAAGATGAGATGATTAGTTTTGATTGGAAACCCAAGCCTTGTTGGTCTTGGGTTCTTCCAATGATAATGACATAATTGAACCAAAATTTATGCATGGGGGTTCAATGGATGTCTTTGAGAAGAGGTTTGGGCTACAACATCTTCCTTGATCTTCCATTCCATCCCTTGGTTGATCATGGAGGATGAGCTTGTTGAAGCTTTTGTAGCTTGGCATTCTTCCGAAGCTTCTTTCTTTTCAGAAGAAGCCTTCACCACCTTTTCTTCCGAAGCAGTCTTCTTTTGGGATGGTTTCAAGGGGACTCTTTTATTCTTTTGAGTCTTGATAGCTTTAGCTTCCGAAGCCTTTTTCCTTTCGGAAGAAGGATCTTCTTCCGAAAGCAGCCTTGCTTCGGAAACAAGCTTTCCCTTTTTCATCACTTGAACCATTTGATATGGTCCAAATGAGAAACCTTCCCTGACTCCTTCCTTTTTAACATTATTTGCATAATGTGCTAGCAGGATTGTAGTAACAATCTTTGGCCATGTGGTTTTGCAGACCACACATTATGCATGCAATGTTAATCTTTTGGGAACTTGAGGATTGTTGTTTCTTGTTCTTTCTCTCTTCATCAGCAACCTTTCCCTTTAACTTCTGATCCTTTGGTAGGACAGGAGTGCTGGTATTACACTCCTTTCCTGAATCAGAGTTTCCAACCACCTGGAATCCAGCTGAGATAAATACACCCTTTTGCTTTGGGTCTATCTTTAGCTTAGACTCAGCCACTTTCTTGGCAGTTTTTCTGGCTGCCTTAGCTCTGTTTCTTCTGGCTTTGGTGGTCAGGGTTTGATCATCATTGGTGGAAGAGGGTATAATTACCTGGTTCTTCCCTGTGATGGTCTCCATAGTTGCATCATTCTTTGACTCATATGAAGGTGGGTCAGCAGATGGAACCTCTTGCTCCTCAGTACCACACCTTGGTTGTCTTATAGACTCATAGGAGTGTGGTGGAGCAATTTCATTGGTTCCCAACCCACCTTTGTTTTGGTAACAAAGCTTTGAGTGAGAGGATGATGCAAGAATGGCTTGGAAGTTTTGCTCGGAAATAGCATACTTCCTTGCTTGAGCCTCAGCTGTGACAAGCTGGGCTTGAGCCTCAGTCAATTTGGATATTAAATCCTTTATTTGAGTCTTATAGTTTGTGTGTTCGTGTTTTAATAGGGACACAGTTTTCTCTAACTCCTCAATTTTTCTTTGGTAGTCAGATTCAGCCCTTTTAAAATCAGATTTTAAAACATTTAGAGACTCAAATCGGATTTAATTCCATATTGTAGTCCTGATACAATTTAACCTTAGCAATACAGGGAGGAGTACAGAGATGTTCATATACTTATTTTCATCTGTTCCGGCCATGAGTGCTTGAGCAGGAGTCACATCCTGTACCATGAAGCTCCAGTCAACTTCTTGAGCCATTGCAGCTGTTTCTGTTGACTTTCCGGTGGGCTTTGGTGTAGAGGGATGTGTGGAGGCCTGTGGTGTTCCCGGGTTAGACTTGGGAGCCTTGCATTCCCTTGCAAAATGACCAAGTTGGTTACAGTTGTAACATTTGGCCTTGGTTTTGTCAAACCCAAATTTGCTGTTGATTGGGTTCTGGGGAAATTGCCTTCCAGTTCTCTTAAAGAACTTCTTTGCTCTGTAGGTTAGTAGAGCCATTTGTTGGACTATGTCCACGTATTCCACGTCATCCGGGCTGAAGCACTCTAGATCATCAAAGCAATATTGATAATCATTTGAGTGTCCACTTCCTAAGACAAAAGCACAGTTGTCCTGAAAGGAGCTTTGCTGAGCTTGTTGAGACCTTGGAGTCTCAGGAAATGTGATGTATGGCCCAGAAGAACAAGATGGTTGCTGGGTGTAAGTCAGGTATTGTTGAGGCTGGGAGGTTCCTGAGCCTTCAGCAACCATTAAAGCGTTGCTAGAAGGAAGACTCAAGGGTCTGCTTGTCTAATGACCCCTCTTACTCTCCATTTCCAAGAGGTATCCATCAAGGATGCCATAGAGTTAGGTCATGGTGAGTGTATTCAGGTTCTCTGTTCTCTTGATAGAGACACAGTAGAATGTCCACTCATTGGGTAATGCACTCATGAACTTTCTTGTAAGGTCTATAAGTTCATGAGCAATTCCCACAAATTGTAGGGAAGAAATGAGATCCATGTACCTGAAGTATTGCTGGCTAAGAGTCTCTCCAGCAACGTAGGTGAAGTTCTCGAACTGCTGCTTCAGTGAGTCCTTCTTGGAGTCATTTGAGCTTGAGTACATTTGAGCAACTGCATCAAACAGTTCTTTGGCAGACTTGCAATGCTCAAACCCCACCATGATGGAGTTAGGAATTGCAGTCATGAGAACAGTCATAGCATTGCTGTCAATGTCTAGCTTCTTCCGGTCCTCATCAGAATAATCTTCAACAGCTTTCTCAATCATGGCACCGTTTCCACCAGCTACCTTTGGCTTATACGGGCCATTGACAATGGATTGCCACATCTTGCTGTCTTTGATACCTGATGAAGCCTTCCATTCTTCTGCTCCATGACCTAAAGTTTCAGGAGTGATGATGGGATCTTTGGTCATCGTTCCCATCTCTACTTCAGATTTGTTGAGGGCCATTTTGAGTGTGGTGTAAGGAGGAGTGAAAAACAGGTTGATTAGGATGGTAAGATCTCACAATCAAGAGCCTAAAAGCTCTGATACCAATTGTAGGATCGGGTTTGTCACTTAAACACTTGGATTTCTCTCAAACTCACTTATAGAACACTCAAATCAGATGAAGTAAAGTCTTTTACAAGAGTTGATAATAATATAATAAGTAGCAAGGAACACACATAAATAATTTTCAAGGCACTTGTATATATTACTTCTCAACTCAAGATATTACAAGACTCTTACAAGCATGAAACATGAGTTACAATGAGAAACTATATATACTAGATCCTACAGCCGGATATACTTTGATACCAGTTGGAAACCTAAGACAAAAGCATATACTACAATGCTAAAGTTAAGGTATCTTAAATAAAGTATTATCTAAGATATGGTAGTCATGACATGTCCATGACTTACCTTTTGTCACCAAATAAAGATGGCAACTGTACTAACTTATAAAGATAAACAGTGGAATAAAGTATGGTCAACTACATGGCTTTTGAGAAAACGCCATGCAGTATCTCAGAGGTCTGCAGCGGAGTGTTAGAGAGACCATACTTATGTCCACTGGATAATAGCAGTGTGTTCCGAATGTAAGTTGGCTTCGGAAGAACAAGTTCTTCTGAAGCCACTTATACTTCGGAAGAGGCTTCTATACTTCTGAGGCTTGAGGACTGCTATACTTCGGAAGTTGACTTTTGATCTGTCATTCTATGTATTGATCTTCGGAAGTAAGTTCTTTATCTTAGGAAGTTGGAGTTTTCCTTCGGAAGTTGGTTTTACACTTGGTCTTCGGAAGAGCTCCTTTTTCCTTTGGAAGTTCCACACTTGGCTTCGGAAGTCCTTTATTTGTTGTACCAAAATATTCTAAGTGATTTGGTTTTAGTTGCACGAGCCTTTCTAGATCCAACAGCTATCTCCATTACTGAAAATCCAGTGAAGCACTCCAAAACTAAACACATCAATATTAGGTATCATTTCATTCGAGATATTCATGAGAAAAATCTTATCAAGCTAACAAAGTTGATTCAATGAACAAATGCTGACTTGTTCACCAAAGCCTTTGATGAACAAAGATTAAAATATCTCATTACAAACAGCTTTGGGATGATAAACCTGATTAGTCTATCTCATTTGAAAATTTTTAATGTGTAAAGTTTATGTCAAACACTAAGCCCTGTTATAAAAGGTCTTTCTCTAAAAACTTTATCTAGTATGATGAATTCTTCCGTAGAGGAATTAACCCTCGAAGATATTTTCCATATCTTCCGAAGCAAATCCTCCCAGGATAATTTTCTTTCTCGGAAGAATTGTTAAGTCTCGGAAGAAAACGATTGATTTCATATCAGATCTACTTCCGAAGCTTGTAACATTCTCCATTCGGAAAGCAACATATACTCTCGGAAGTAAAAACTTTACCTTCAGAAGTAAATTTGCCTTCGGAAGAATTTTACCTTCGGAAATGCTTTATACTCAAAAGAAAGATTTTACTGTGTAACGGAAATCTTTGGGCCCCACTCTATAAAAAGTAAAGATTTTGTTAATGATGTCAGATTATTTAACTGGACTAACCTTACCGACCATGTCACATCATCCACTGAAACCTCCCATCATCTTATCCAAACCCCCTTTACACCGCCATTCCACCCGTTTAAATACCTCCGGCTAATGACTTTCATCCTTTTTACTAAATTACTATACTGCCCTAAATGCTTTCTTCATCTTCAATTTACCCAATTCCGAACTATCTTCTTGCAACTTTCTCCAATGGCACTTAACCCTCAGCACAACCAAGTCTCACTCCTTGTCTCTTCAAGGGATGCCGACTCCTCAGATATCATCTCCTTTCTAACCCAATCTTCTTACTACACTGCCCTGACTGTTAACCCCACGGTTTACTCAAATCATATGTCTAAATTTTGGGAACGGTCAGATTGAAACCCTAAATGGGGTTCGTGTCATAAGATCGAGCATCTGTGAGAGCGGGCCAGGAGTTGGTCATCTGAAACAAATCATCAGGGAGCATCTAGAGCTTCATGATGAGGGCGCTCCTACAGAATTCCCCAAAGCAGATTTGGACAACACTTATATCCAAATGGGATATGGTGGAGATGTTAGCAGGTCAACCGTCTACAAATTCGACTTCTCTTACAACTAGAAGTTCCTGGCATGTGGTTCTTCACTGCTTGTCCAACAAATCTGGTGGATGGGATCAAATCCCATATGAACTTGGGTGCTAGTTCCTGGTTTGGTAAAAAAGCCTCCGCTTCAACTACTCAAGATTTGTGCTGACCAATCTCATGGGAAACCTTCAACGGGACACATTCTTTATGTACCCCAGG
Source organism: Flaveria ramosissima (assembly GCA_025215565.1). Taxonomy (NCBI): domain Eukaryota; kingdom Viridiplantae; phylum Streptophyta; class Magnoliopsida; order Asterales; family Asteraceae; genus Flaveria; species Flaveria ramosissima. The sequence goes on from CM046045.1 coordinate 961,719, forward strand.
TTTCTCTAGCACATAATCAATTGTGAGTTGGACCAGAGCAAGCTTGTCTGCGCAGCTGCTCTGATTGTTCCTCAAATGAGGCCGACCATCTTCAAAACTTTGAAGAGAGTGTCCACCAACTTCACCGGAAGAGATACTGCACTTCTTCCAGGTATGATTGAGCCAATGGCTCCTAGTGACATCCCTGTTAACCCCACAGGTGATGAACCCACACCAGCAACTACCCTCACTCTGCCAAATCTACCTTCTCCACCCATTACCTTCACTTATCAAAGACGCCCCAAACGAACCCTTGTTCAATCTTCTCTAATTGAACAAGCTCCTCATGTTCTACCCAAAAAGGCTAGAGTGGAACAATGGGCTCCCACTCAGCCTGAGGTCCAACCATCCTTCACCATTGACCTCAATATGGGTCTTGAGTCTCCTCAGTCTCAAACCCATGAGCTCGAAACCCAAGCTGAAAACCCTCAGGGAGAGTCTTTATACTCCTCTAAGCAGCCAAAAAGGGACAGCCCCATCACAGGCACAATGCCTTTAGACATTGATCAAAGTCTCGGGACACTAGGTTTTACTTCCATATCTTTTACTGACCTATTAATTGGAGCTGATGAAGAGATTTTATCTCTTCAGGGCAATGAAGTTGATCCACAACACCCTCTCAAAGGTCAACAGAGCCCAGAGAGATCTCTTATCTCTAGCCCCCATCAACAAACCTTTATTGAGGTGAGTCCCACTGATGTGGAGGGGACACATGTAGATTCAGCTGCCACTACTGAAGGAGCCTCAAGGGATCCTCAGGACAGTGGTAACATTACTGAGACTGAATCTACGACAACCATGCCCTTTGATGACTCTGAAAGAGACATCATTGAACAAGGGAAACAGGGCGCCAAGAAACCACATCTGGTGGTGAGGATGAACATACAAGGTATGTTACTTCATCTCCCCGTGATTCTTCAAAAGAAGATGAGGGAAGACTGCAACTCACCATTGAAGACCTACATTCTAAAGTCTCAAATCTTGAATCTAAGGTTAGGACTTTAGACGATAGGTCTGCCACTCAGCAACTTGAGATTGAAAATCTCAAGGCCAAACTAGCTGAGAAACAGATTGAGAGGTTTGTTAGGCACGTACCAATTCAGGTCTCTTCGACCTCTTCCTCTAGCTCATCAAGCTCTCAGGATGATGCTACCAAAAAGGGGGAGAGTGTTCAGGGACAAAGCCAAAGACAAGAGGAGCCACAAAGTCAAGCTCTCACTTCCCTAAGCTCAAAATATCCTATGCAACAAGCTTTAGTTTTTCCTGAGCCTCCTCCAGTTGTAATTCAAATGGATCAAAGGATGCTCCAAGATCTCAATAGGTTCTTCAACAAGTTCCTATTGGAATCTCTTATTGAACAGCCAAGTCCGGATCTGTCTGTGATCTACTTCAAAGCTCAAGGGCTTCAGAGGTTAAATGCACCTTCTACCACTATTGAGGAAGTTGGTCAACCTAAGGTCCAAGTGGAACCTGAGATTAACTTCGAAGGGGAAACAAGGACATATGGTCCAACAACTGAGACAGTTGGGACAGATAGTGCATTCTCACAGACTTCCGAAGCACAAGTCAAAGCCTCGGAAGAACAATTTCAATCTTCCGAAGCTGAGATTGCAGCTGCAAAAGGACTATTCTCCTTATCCGATGATCTAATAGTCATAGATGCAATCCTAGAACTTGCATCTGAGGTTAATAGGGAGGATTTTCTCACCCAACCCCTAGCTCAAACATCAGCATTAACTCCACCTTCTATCTTTACTACTCAACCTGAACCTTCCATCCAAGAACCCCCAAAGTCTAGCACTTCCGAAGACATCCAAGGAAAGAGGAAGATGACTAAGGAAGAGCTTCAGGAGGAAGAAAGGTTAGAAAAGCTCAAAAGAAAAGGTAGACTTCCAACTGGAAAACTGCTAGCTGCTAGTAGCAAAGCAGCTGCAGCCAACCAGGAGGCGGTCAACAATAGAAGAAGAGTGGAAACCATTAACAGACTTGTCAGTCTAGGAACTGTGAGTGAAGATGTTCTCCTGCTACCACTAGAAGAGTTATTTGAGATGGAAAATGCAACTTTGCTGCAAAAACAACAAAGAGAAGAAGCAACAAGGTTGGCCTTAGAGGAAGAAAGGGAGAGGAAAGAAAGAGAAGCTGATCGGCAGCTAAAGAGGGAAAGGATAACTTTCCTAACCTCCAGAGGTTTCTCTCTATAAGAATTATCTCCACACAACAATGATACGATCTTATGGCTCTTCAACAAAGAGCAAGATCAAATGGAGAAAGAGAGAAAGAAAGCTGCCATGGAAAAGCTGATGCTGAAGAAGAAGAAGGAAGAGGAAGCAGGACTAGCTGCTGCCAAGAAGATAGGTGAGAAGGCCTGGATGAAGAGCTATCTTCGGGCTCATGGCTTCTCAGGCAGGCAGGTGGGTCCTATGTCTGAAAAGACCCTCTAGCGACATGTCAGTGATATAAAGGCTGACATTCGCTCGGGGAAGAGGAAGGAGATGTACAGAAGGGGACGGGGGATGATCTTTAAATCAACCACTCAACCCCAACTTCAAACCCAACCACAACCTGAACCAATTCCTTTTCCATTCCCCATCAAAACTGAACCAACAACTGAACCATACACCCCTGAACCTACACCATCACCCCTACCAACCTCTTCACCTCAACCACCTAAACTACCCATCCTTCAACCCAAAACACTAGCCAGAACCCAAACACCTCAACCTACCCACCTACCCCTCAAACTATCCCCTCAGCCTTCTAAACATCTCTCCTTAGAGGAGTTCAAGGCAATCAAGACAAAGCTCATAAATTGCACAACCCATCTCCTGTGAGGAGGAATCAGTCAATTTGACTTATGTTGATGGATCCTCATGTTTCCTCATTAGAGATCAATTTCTTGATCTGCCCAGAGGAACATTGGACCAAGCTGCAAATCTCCTTGGCCTCAATTCAGACACTTTGAATGAGGAAGAAAAGAAGTTAAGGAGAAGGCTGGTGACTCTGCTGGATACCAAGAAAGGTGACCGGGTGCCAAGACAAGCTCCTACACCTAGGAAGAAGATCATCCAGTGGAGGTTCGAAGACTCTTCTCAGAACTTTGTTGTTGAAAGAGAGAATGGAGAGCTCAACAGGCTAAGTGCCTCATCTCTGCTACACTTAAGCAGATTTTATATTGCTGAGTTAGCAGAGAAGCCATTCTCCAACCCTTCAAACTCTGATGTAGCTGCTCATATCAGAAATCATCTAGGCAGTCTTCATATGGCCGAGCTAACCGCTAGGACCAAGGTTGAAGAGGAGTTGAAACTGAGAGAGGAGGAGAAAAGGAAGGGATCAACAACCAAAGGCAAAGCCTTTCTACAAATGGTTGAAGGTCCTGAACTTGAATCCATAGTTAGATAGGAGTATGATTATAACTCCCGTCAACTAACTCTTTTCAGGGGGACGCAACAAAGGGTACATGTCATTCAGAGTGATAGACTGGATCTCCTATCCACCAATGACTTGTACAAGCTTCTCAGCACCACTTCAAGGAAGAATAAAGAAACAGATAAATATCTTCTGTCCCTGGTGTTGAAAGCTTTGAGAAGCATAAACAAGTGAGGTTTTGGTAGCATCAGCCTAGGGGGAGTTCGTTGGATCTAGAAAGGCTGGTGAAACCAAAACCAAATCACTTAGTATATTTTGGTACAACTAATAAAGGACTTTCGAAGCTAAGTGTGGAACTTCTGAAGGAAAAAGGAGCTCTTCTGAAGACAAAGTGTAAAACTAACTTCCGAAGGAAAACTTTAACTTCTGAAGACAAAGAACTTACTTCCGAAGATCAAGACTTAGAATGATAGATCAGAAGTCAACTTCCGAAGTATAGAAGTCCCCAAGCCTCGGAAGTATAGAAGCCTCTTCCGAAGTATAAGTGGCTTTGGAAGAACTTGTTCTTCCGAAGTATAAGTGGCTTTGGAAGAACTTGTTCTTCCGAAGCCACCTTACCTTCGGAAGACACTACTATTATCCAGTGGACATAAGTATGGTCTCCCTGACACTCCGCTGTAGACCTCTGAAATACTGTATGGTGTTTTCTCAAAAGCCATGTAGTTAACCATACTTTATTCCACTGTTTACCTTTATAAGTTAGTACAGTTGCCATCTTTAGTTGGTAACAAAAGGTAAGTCATGGACATGTCATGACTACCATATCTTAGATAATACTTTATCTAAGATACCTTAACTTTAGCATTGTAGTATATGCTTTAGTATTAGGTTTCCAGCTGGTATCAAAGTATATCCGGTTGTAGGATCTAGTATATATAGTTTCTCATTGTAACTCATGTCTATGCTTGTAAGATTCTTGTAAAACTTTGAGTTGAGAAGTAATATATACAAGTGCCTTGAAAATTATTTCAGTGTGTTCCTTGCTACTTATTATATTATAATCAACCCTTATAAAAGACTCTACTTTATCTGATTTGGGTGTTCTATAAGTGAGTTTGAGAGAAATCCAAGTGTTTAAGTGACGAACCCGATCCTGCAACCATACTGACTGTCAGTCTATCAGAACACCTGTTGATACTAAAGTGAAGATTGGTCCAGATCCAGAAGTCAAATCAGTGGATCAGACTCACTATCGATCCATGATTGGTTCACTTATGTATCTAACAGCCAGTAGGCCTAACATTATGTTTGGTGTTTGTGTGTGTGCCAGATATCAAGCTAATCCTAAGGAATCTCATGTAAATGATGTCAAGAGGATATTCAGATATCTTAAAGGCAAGCCTGCTCTTGGATTATGGTATCCAAAGGAAGGAGACTTCAATCTCTATGCCTACACTGACAGTGATTATGGGGGATGCAATTTCAAAATTCAGAAAATCAAAAAAATAAATCAATTTCGATGAAGAAAATGATGAATACTAATGGGAAATGATATAATTACAGTCGTTATATCATTCACTGTGCTTAAATTCAAATCTTTAAAGACTGACATGACTTACCTGATGTGTGGGTAGGCTCAACTTGGAAAAGAAGATACATGTTGTGATGAATTAAAAACTTATTCAATTGTGAAACACTCATCTCAGAGTACATGTATGCATTGGCTTATTCAAGTATATGTGTGTGTAGTAACCTAAATACACCAGGTAATGATATTCTATGAATCTCTTTCACAAACATCAGTTTCTTCTCTGTTTTGCTGAGCAAAGACCTGAATAAACAAGCACATAGTGCTGATGTAATGATCCAAAAGATTCCCAATGAGGAACACATCCGAATTGGATGAATCAACAAAAGATTACATTCCTTGTCAATGAACAAAAAGAATCCCATTATGGATCGACCTTCCAAAGTGAAGTGAAAAAGAATCCTAATGAGGATCAAATCATGGAAAGGATCAAAGTAAAAGAATCCCAATGAGGATAAATGAAAATGAGATCTCATACCTTAAATGACCTGGTCAAGAAAGTTGTGAAAAAGTTCTACCATGCATTACATGAGAATGGTTGATCATTCCATGCTTTTGTGTGTGAGGTACATGTTGAATAATCAAAAAAAACCAAAACATGATAAATATCACATGCATTAAAATATTAACCAGGTATGAGTTTAAGAGGACAAACATACCTTCAATAAATAAGTTCATAAACATGTCTATGTTACTAACAAAAAGAGTGCACATGTGTAATGAAAGATTGATATGATCCCAACAAAAGGTATACTTCCTCTTCATGTGTAAATCAGAAAACAAAAACATCAAAAATATTTCATGTTCAAAAGTTTAAATCTTTAAAGTTTCTATCTAATTATGGATATAAACTTTAGGGGGAGTAATTTAAAATTTTGATCAGTTTGTATAAATATTTACTATTTTAAAAACCTTTAAAACAAACTAAAAAGGATCTGACTGTGTTGGTGCAGAAGTTATACTATAGTATCTCAGCTTATGCAGATTCATGGAAGCATAAGAAGACCAAGACCAGTCAGAAAATGGGAAACTTCTATTAATTCTGATATACAAGTCAATGCAAGCAAGAATTGACAACCCCATCAACAGTCAACAACTACATAAGTCATAAGTCAATCAGAGACAAGTCTTCATAACAAGAAAGAAAAGCCTGAAAAACAGAAATAATATGTCTTCAGAAAATTAAGTTTTGATTCAAGTTCAAAATTTAATGCGGGTAAGTGCATTGGTTAATGCGGGTGAAGGTAACCCATGCATATAACCAATGCGGGTAACTGTTTATGTCATTTAAAACAAAGTAAAACTAATGCGGACAAGGACTTCACCCTACCGCATTTGTGTCAAACACATAAAAAGTTTGAAGTGTTAAAAATTAAGCGGACAAAAGTGCAACTGCATTTGTCTATGTAGTAAACTTTTGTACTGCCGCATTTATTTTTACTCATCTGTATTTCATGAATGTGTGACATCAACACTTTTTATGGGTATCAAAAATGAATAAACAAGTGCTTAATCTCTTCCGTCATGATGATGAAAACTCAAGAAATGCGGACAACTTTTTGTTCAGCCGCATTTGTTGAAGTAAATGTGGATAAAGGAATTTTACTTTACCGCATTTGTTACAGTGAACAAATGCGAACAAACTTTGTTCAACCACATTTGTTACGGTGAACAAATCCTGAGTAACTTTGTTCAACCGCATTTGCTACGGTAAACAAATGCTCTCAAGTTTTAACTTCCGCATTTGTAATAGTACACAAATGCTGATGAACAACATTTTTCCACATTGCTACTGTGAATTTAAAAATTGACCGAATTTGTTCTGAAACTTGTAACAATTTGTAAAAGACATTAGTTGACTATTTAAAGCCATTTCAAATGGTCATTTAATACTTTTCAAATTTGAGAGACTTTAAAGTGCGACGAGCGAAATGCATTGTTCCTTATCAATCATCATCATCATCAACAAACCTGTGTTCTACGTATCATCTCATCTGATTAGTCCTCGAGTTCGATTCACAACAACAGTAGTATCGAACGAAAGGTGAAAATCTTTGAATTTCATGACCTAAAATTAGACTTTTGAACTGATGATGAACTTAGAACCCTAGGTCAACAAAGGAAACTCAAAATCAGACTTGAATCTAGACATGATATTCATTTTCGACTACAATGAGTTTGTTAACTAAGAAGAATAACAATCATCAAGTGAATTTCAAAGTTATGTTCATCGTATGAACAGAGCATAACAAAATATGAAAATGTTGAAATCAAATCTTGAATCTAAGAGATGAAAAGAGGTTAAAAAAACAAATATAATCTCCCCAAACATGAAAAGCAAAATAATAGCAATTATTCATGATAACATCAAACTTAGGAATGATTCCTATGAAACAGTACCTGTAAACAGTCAATGTTGACTATCAAAAGTCAAACTGAAAGAGTTTACTTGATGTATGCTTTACAATTTGATACGTATTATCATATCAGCTAATTCATATGCCTCTAATGCAGGGTACATGGCTAATCTTACCTGGAGCAAGCTCCAAAATGTCAGTGGTTATCTTAACCCTGATGTACCCGAGGCAGAAGGTCTTAGAGACATGATCAGATTCATATCCACTACCAGAGTTGCTCATGCAATCATAGTTAGACCAGTCATTTATGAGAGATTCATAAGGTCTTTCTGGAGCACTGCTGAGGTGACAAAGATAGAGGGTGTAAGGACTTTGTCTGGAAGAATAACAGATGATCACACATTAGCCATCACTGAACAAACTGTGAGACAGTGTCTGCAATTTGGTGATGATGCCAACACTCCTCTAGAGCTTGAAGATGATGAAATCACTACTTTCTTTGCCGACATTGGATATTAGGGAGGATATGAAGGGAAGCAAATTGTAAAAGGATTGGTTGATTTACAATGGAGGTTCCTCATTCATCTCTACCAACATTGTTTGTCATAAAGGAAGACAGGATGGAATGACATTCCAGTGACTACTTCATCTGCCATATGTGCTTTATGCACCAACAGACCATTTAACATGTCTGCCTATGTGTTTAATAGTCTAATATCAAAGATTCAGGAAGGGAGAAGACATATGTTCTTAATGTATCCAAGGTTCATACAATGTCTCATTAATGAAGCATTTCCTGACATTGTACTTGAAGGACCTGTGCTAGATATTCCTCATTATAATGCCAAGTCATACAAATACATCAAGAAAAGAGATCCAAGGAATTTCTGCAGTGGAGTCTTTGTTCCTTTATTACCCTGGATGCTTCAACAGATTAATCCAGAAGAACATGTTGAAGAGCAAGAGGCTCCTATTGATGAGCCAATTCAAGAAGAAGAACCAGCTGCTCATGATCAGCAAACTGTTGATGAGCAAGTTGGTGAAATGGATGAAGGACAGAGGTCAGTGTCACCCCAGGTTGATGTAGGGGGTGATCTTCACACTGGGCCATCTGTTCATGAAGCTGATATAGCCTTACCTTTCATGCCCTCACCTATCCCATCACCACAATTACAACCCATCATCTCTCCACATATATCACCTATACACTCACCACATGTTTCCAACCCATCATTCACCTGAATCTCATAAACAGTCATCCCTTGCATCTACTGAGCCTGTTGAGTATGGTGACTCTGCCAGCTCTTCAGAGGAATCAAAATCATCATCTGATGATGATCATCATCATAGACAGATGCCTGTTAGGCAAGCTATTTCAGAAGCTGCTCCTTCTGAAAGTTATGCCGAATTTGGAGTCAACAAACCTGATGAGAAAGATGAGTTAATTTCTGAACTAATGCAAAAAGTAGCCAAGATCGAAAAACTACTCAACAGAAGATCTAGTATAATTCAAGACAGACTTTTGGAGCTAGATGAAAAGGAGAATGAATTAAAAGAGATGAAAGAGAAACATGAGGCTGAAAATAAAGAAAAAGATAAAGAGATTGACAAGTTAAAGGTTGCTCTTCAACAATCCAGAGATGAAATAAGTGGTCATGTGGACACATTTGCAATTTAGACTATTGCTATGGAAGAACAAGAATGATTGATTGAAGAACAAGCTGACATCATTATTGAGTTGCAGAACCAGGTTGAAAGCCTAAACAAGAGAGTAACTGAACTGAAACTGCTTGTTGAAATCAAAAGAGAAGCTGAGGAAGAGTTGAGAAAAGATGATAAGAAAAGAAAAAGGATCAATGAAAAAGAAGCTGCTTCTGAGAGCTCATCTGGAGAGAGTAGTGATAACTCTCCTTCTTCTAAAAAGATGAGATTCTCTGAGAGTGAGAAGGGAGAAGAAACAAGTGAAATAAAGCATGATGAGACTAGTTTGGAAATGGTCATCTATTCAGAGAAAACAGCTGATATAAGCACTGAAGAGACAGAAGTCAGTGATATGATTAAATCTCTTAATAGCTTCACAGCCAAAGAATTTATCATTGATGATGACTTTTGGGACTTCATAGTTGAGCAAAGGACTGGTGCTGAACCTATAGTTGTCATTCCTCAATCTCCAGTTCCTCTTGAAAAAGATTTGAGCATGCAACTAGTGCCTGCTGTATCACTTACTAAAGAATAAAAGGAGCTGATCAAAAGACTATATGAAGAACAACAACAGGAGAAAGAAGAATCAGTTGCTGCCATTCATGAACCAGAAATGTCAAAGGCTGAAAAATCATCTCAAGAAGCTGAACAGCCTGAAACCTCCTCTGGTCCATCAATGCAAACATATACCAGGAGGAGGAAGTATTTATCAAAGAAGGCTAAGGGAAAAAGGATGATCCTAGAAGCCTTGCAGCTATTTCTGATTTTTTAGAAGAACATGAGCAGGCTGAAAAGCAATTCAAAGAAAAAGCTAAATTTGTAGACCTTAAAGAGGGAGAAATTGAGGGTGGCTATGTGGTTGATGAACCAATAGCATTTGATAGCCCTATGCAGGAGGAAAAATCAGTTCAAGAGAATGGTAAAGGCCCCAGACTGATGATCTGATGGTAAAAGCCATGTTTCCTAATCAATCATGGATATGACCCAGATGAAGTTTTTGGTATGACATATAAGGGAATGTGCAGAAGAAAGAAACACTGAACAAGCTGCTAGACCCCACCTATGAGACTGAGTATGAGAAGACTCTTTCTCCCAAAGCTTCAGTGCCCAAATTATCCACCATGAAAAAGTAGACATCTACTCCTCACTCATTGTATCTTGGTCCCTACAACATGTCTAATAGGGAAATGAAGGATTATCTCTCTAGTCAAGGGTTCACAAAGAGAAAACTTGGTAACATGAAGACAAATTCACTAAGGGCTGCCATCCTTAGACTGAATAATGAAAAAAAGAAAAGCTTAAGAAACTGGAAGAAGAAATTCTCACTAAGAAGCCTAGAACCAGAGTGTCAGCTGAAGACATGTAGCTCACCCACAAAGATCATGACTTTTTGGCACCTATTTTACACAACTATCCTGAGTGGTTTGTAGAGCCTTCACAATTGAAACTTCAAGAAGGTCTGACCACTGCAGAGATGATTAAAGGTGTGTCCACTCCCAAAGGCAAGACTGATAAGAAGATTATTTCCTGGAAGTACGACAGTGACTGGAACATGTTTATGGTTAAAAGGATCTGAGGGCTTTTGCAATTCTTTACAGAGTACTCTGCTCTTGTAAATACCCTGGAGATTCATGACTTGAACGAACTAGCCAATTTGGAACTGATAAACCATAAGACTATGTTCAGGGGGTAGGAGTTTGAAGGGATTCTCAGAATGTTTAAGAGAACAGACAACTTCAAATCTCTGAAGGCTATCTGCATGAGGAAAGATAGATCCGTCATCAACCAACTGAGTCTTTAAAGAGAAAGATGGTGTCGAGCACTAAATCTTCCACTCCAATTTCTAATGTTTATTATGATGAAAAGACTTATGAGCCAGTAATTGAGAGAATATGGGGAGGAAAGGAAGGTGCTGAGATTAGACTGTTTAGTGGATATGAGGTGAGACTGTTAGATGAATCCTATATCCACTATATATACACCAGACACTTTAGAGAGATATCCAATAAGCTGGGAGAAGAAGACATGCACTTCTTCTTAAAGTGCATTAAGCTTCTAAAAATGGCTTATGACAGAATAAGATCTAAGAGAGAACAAAGGAAGAAGAAGAAGACTCCTCTGCAGCTGGGGAATATTGTGAAATTAGAGGTAGATGTAGATGGTTATCTCTTGATTCATAGGGATGGGCTGTCAACCATAGCCATCTGGGAGCCTATCTCATTGAGGAAGTTACCCATTGAAGCCATCTACAATATGAGCCAGATGAAGATTCATGTGCTAATCAGAGAAAGGATGTCTGAAGCCACTGACTTTGTCAATATGATAAAGGCTATTCTGGATCCATCTCTCACTGATCCCCTGGTCTCCTTTCCTACTGCACAAGACCCAGCAGAATCCTCACCCTCAACCACCTCCAAACCATTGAAAATATAGGCTGTATAATCCTTAGGGGGGGTATTGTTGGACCCTGAAAGAATCATACATGCCAATTCAATTAGTGAGTTGATGGTTGTTCTGCTGGAAATCCCATAAGGCCAAGAACCAATGCGGATGAAGAATCTGCTGAGAAGAACAAGTGTTGGCTAACCGCATTTGTATATGCGGAAGACATAGAACAAATGCTGACAAGTGTTTGTTCTTCCGCATTAACAAATGCGCATAGCCTAGAAGAAATGCTGACAAATCTTGTACATCAGCATTAACTAATGCGGATGCCCAACAACAAATGAACATGTGTGTTTGCTCATCCGCATTTGTCAATGTTGATGACCAAACACTAATGCTGAAGACAAAAGAAGAAATGCTGATCAAGATCAACTCATCCGCATTAGTCAATGCGGATGTAACAAAGAAATGCTGATGAAGACTTAGACTAGTTATGATGTATAGGTCAGGGTAGTTTAGTCATTTTGTAAAAGGCATCTTGTCAGCCTATAAATAGAATAGAAACCTTGTATGTGAGGTGACTTTTGACAGAAATCTTAGACAATCAGAATATTCTGTTCAAAAGGTGTTTTGTTACTGTTTAATGCTCAAACCCTAGTATTCATTGTAACCGATCACCTTCATTAATACAAAGAGCATTTATGAGTATTGCTTGCATTCAATGTTCCTTGATTGTTTGATTTCGCCATACAATCATTGACTCAATCATCATATTCGGTCCTAGTGAGAATATCAATCTCACACCCAGTCAGGATTTTTTCTTGGATATTCGTATGTTTCAAAAGCATTTAGAGTTTATAACTCTATGACAAATGTTATCATTGAAACTTTCAATGTTAAATTCCTTGAAAATTCATCTCCATCAGTTGCAAATGGTCCAGCTTGGTTATTTGATTTAGACTCTTTGTCAAACACCTTCAATTCTAACTTGTTTGAATCTTCTTGTGTTAGCAGGAAACAAGTATGTGATCTTGGATCTTTCAGTGATGATTCAGATTCTGATGATATGGATGATTCAAGCCCATACTATCCATTCTTCTCATTTGTTAAAGATCTTGTATTCTGTTCCTAATCTTATGATCAACAAGCTCAAGAACAACATCCCATTTCTCAAAATTCAAATGTTTCACAACCTATTCCTAATGATGGACCTGAAATTCTACAACCTAAGTCTAGAACTTCATCTGTATCTGGAGATGTAGATGTTAATGATAGGCTTGTTTTTTTTATCAACTCACCGACTGAAGTTCCGAATTTAACTCCACATTCTTCAAACCTATTGCATCAGCTTTCAAACTTGAACCAATCTAATCTTGATGCTAATGTTCAAGAAGATGAGATCCCAATGTCTCGTGTTCACAAGAAACATCCAATATCACAGATTATTGGTCCTTTGAATGAGGGAATAACGAGAAGTCATTCAAAACAAGCAAATATTTTCTTATACTCGTGTTTTCTATCTCAAATTGTTCCTAAAAACATCACTGAAGCGTTACAAGACAATAGTTGGTTTGAGGCTATGCAAGAAGAGTTATTATAGTTCTGTAAACAAGAAGTGTGGAAGTTTGTGGATTTGCCTGAAGGAGAAAATTCCATTGGCACAAAATGGTTGTTTAGAAACAAATCAGATGATCGAGCAATTATTGTTCGTAACAGGGCGAGACTAGTAGCACAAGGTTACACCCAAGAGGAAGGAATTGATTATGAAGAAGTATTTGCTCTAGTTGCAAGACTTGAAGCAATTCGTGTCTTTCTAGCTTATGCTTCTTACATGAAATTCAAGGTGTATCAAATGGACGTCAAAGGTGCATTTTTGTATGGAACAATCACAGATGATGTGTATGTCAAGCAACCTCAAGGTTTTGAAGATGTTGAATTCCCTCATCATGTGTATAAGCTGAGCAAAGCTTTGTATGGTGTACATCAAGCTCCTAGAATTTGGTATGAGACATTGTCAAAGCATTTGATCCAACATGGATACACAAGAGGGAAAATTGATCCAACTTTATTCATAAAGAAGGATGCTCATGATCTCTTATGTGTTCAAGTGTATGTGGACGATATCATATTTGGTTCACCAAGTCAGAAATTGTGCTCAGAATTTGAAGAAATCAAGAAGTCTTGTTTCCAAATGAGTTCTATGGGAGAAATAAACTTTTTCCTTGGTTTACAAGTGAAACTGTCTACAGATGGAATTTTTATCAATCAGGACAAATTTGTTGACAAGCTCTTAAAATGTTTAAACTGCAAGATTGTCAATCAATCAGAACTCCAATTGATGTTAATACCAAGATTGATTCTGATCCTAAAGGAAAATCAATTGACCAAACTTTATATAGTTCTATGATTGGATCTTTGATGTACCTTACTGCATCTAGACTTGATATATTGTATGTTGTTTGTGTCTGTGCGAGGTATCAATCAGACCCGAAGGAATCTCATCTTATCGCTGTCAAACGCATATTCAGATATCTCAAAGGAAAACCGGCTCTAGGGTTATGGTATCCTTATGAAAAGCCTTTTTACCAGGAAGGTTTGAGTATTCGGTTGAGTCTATTGGTCTTATTAACCATGTTCAAAACTGATTTTGAATCATCAAAATGAAAAGAACCCTCCTTCTTTTTAATAAGAAAACTAAAAGATAAACTGTCAGAGTTGACTGCCTGTTTGTATATATATTGTGTTCTACATAAGAAAAAAACAACAAATACAAAATTATATATTGCAAAATCAAAAGAGAAATATATAAAATGAAAATACAAAAATATATTGTAGTTATTCATTTTTTTATTTTAGAATTGAATCTGCCATTGCAATATGTGAGAAATGATAGTACATCAGTTTTAATCAGTTGCATACTTCACTCGTTTATAAAGTTTGACGTGATCAGATATGACGTGCAGATATACTCATGCAATTATACTGAAAGAGTAATTCTTTTGATTTAACTAAATCATTATGCATTTGTGTGTGTCTATCTTAGTACTAATGAGTGGTGTTGACTTATCTGATTGATTGCTTGTCAAGTTACAACCTCACACCTGGTGGTGATATGAATAACCATGAGATCTATTTATTGCATTTGTTCACTTATATGTTATGAGTCATCATATACCTGAAGTGATGGGATATCCTCTATTTTAAGTCATTACAGACCTGGATACTCTCATCTGATGCAAAAGATGTCAATGTGCACAATCCTTTCATGTCCTCTGATTCGTTATGAATCATCACTATCTATTTCTTTATGAAACGGATTCGGAGATTACCTAATGGTTCATCCATGGTGGTTTTCTCGGAGATTATCAAATGGTTTGACCATGATGATTTTCACATTGACCTAAACATGAGATCTAGTTATACAAACAATACGTTTAAACAAACATGCCTATGCCAATTTAAAAGAAGGGTTTAAACACATGGTTCAATCCTAATGCCTCTATCATGTTTATGCACACATTGGTCTATCATCTTGATATGTATCAATTACACGAGTTCAAACTTGGATGCAACCGTGGATTCCCTCTTTATACAAAAAAGTAAAGTAACTCATAGTATACTATGAATTTCTCAATTAGGCTCAACTCTCACGGAAACGGTGGAAAGAGGTAATAAAATGTGTAGCATGTATGTTATCTACAATCGGTTTGTTACATCACCTAGGACTTTCACCTACTTTTATGAAGATTCATTATTAGAATGCATTACTCAATTATCCAAACAAACATGCCAATGGATCCATAAGTGTACAATCCAATGTCAATTAACCATGTATGTAAATCTTTGTGTTACATGTACACTTAAGTTTACTTAAAAGATTTTTCAAAGTTGTTCATTTTTTCAATTTTTCAAAAAGGTCAAATTTTCAATTTATCCCCCGTATCCCCACACTTGAGATACATTGTCCCCAATGTATGGTTTTAAGCCCATGACACAAAATACCACAAGTGGAAGTTCTTTCCCTTATCATTCAAAGTTCCCAAACCAGGTCCTCCCCTTATTCATCAATCACGCAGTTATTACAGTTATTTAATATGTTGTCTCAATCACACACACTGTAACACCCGGCCCCTCACAACAACAATATTGTCCGCTTTGCCTACGAGGAGCTCACGGATTTGCTTTTGGTTGCCTGGGTGAAAACTTCCCAGGGAGATCACCCATCCCTGGATTACTCCCACCTGAGCACACTTAACTGTGGAGTTCTCCTCTCATCAATGTGACATCCGGTAATTTTCCGTTACCAAACTCCGTTAGTTCTGTTAGATTTTGCATACACGTGTCATGGGCACACACTAGTTGTCGTTGAACGTTGGTGACTTAATAATACTAATCTTTGATAAACAATATTAATCTAATTGATAATGTGGATTATTAGTTTTGATTATGTAATTCATGAATTTATAGAATTTTAAAGATTTATTTTGTAAATTTTACGCGACAACGTGACAACGTGGTATATATATATTTCATGTGTTGTGTGACTTATTGTACATGTTTAGGATTATGATTATTGGTTAACAATTCTTGTAATTGGTAGTTAAAATTATTTAAACAGTGTTAAAAAGATTGGTTTTTATAAAATAAAAATCATGGGGTTTAAGTTGTAACTATCTTTTAACAAAACTTACATAAAATACAACCCTAATCCCCCCCCCCAAACCCAATTTTTGGCCGCAAACCTCATCCCCACACCTCCACATTGTGAATTCAAGCTTCAACACACACAAATATTCGGAGTTTTAGTGATTCAAGTGGTTACAAGGTGTTTTACAAGTCCAATTGTTGATTTACTCATCTAGAGGTTAGTGTTGATTGGTTGTTCATAGTTTTTGATGTAGATGAACCCTAATCCGAAATTTGGTGATGTAAACATGAAATTGATGATTGTGAGTTGTTGATATGATGCTAGTAAGGTTATATGAATGCTAGATTATGTTGATTATGCAAGAAATCCATGGATTGATCATCTAGTTCATACATTGCCATAAGTGGAAACTTTTTGTTCTTGGAATTCATGATTTGATGATGTTATGATGTTAGATACAATGCTTAGATGTTAGTTTAATTGAATTGTGCAAGAAAATCCATGAAATTGAGATGTTTATCACAACTTACTAAAAGTAGAAACTTTCGTGAATGATGTTTGGAAATTTGGATGTTTTGGTGATGACTAGCATGTTAGAATGAATGTTATGAACTTAATTAGGTATAAAATTGTTGAAGTTATGATTAAATTGGATGCTAGATCACTTTTGGGTGTTACTTTTCCAAAAGGGAAACTTTATTTTTGTAGAACTTTGGATGTGATGAATCGAGCATGCTTGTGATGTTAAGATCATGTAAGAATGATTTTTGATGATGTTTGATGTGATAGAATGTGTTATTTGAGTGGTATGAATGCTTGGTTGATCATGTAAGAACTTAAGTTTTGGTGATCATACATGATGATGAATTATGGTTAGGGATTAGGTGATCATGTTTGGGATTTGTTTGATTGTCACTATGAATGTTGGTTGGAATGAATTAAGTGAATGAATGTAATTATGATTGTCATACACACGTGCGAATCTGAGGCCCCTACTTAGTAGGATTGGCAGGGTTTAGAATTTGAAGTCGTGGGTGGCTTCACATGGCATGTGGTGCATGATTAGTCTTCGCGTATGAATTATTTGTTGTGATGTATTTATATATGTTTTAAGCATGTTGATTGTTTGAGATTTGCATGAGTGTATGATGATCTAATGTGGTATGATGACCTAGGTAGAACTTAGGTCGATAATGTGATACACATGGATAAATTGCATGATACTTTTGTATGTTAAGTTGTCATATATGATGTAACTATATTTCAACTAATATGTCACCAACAGGTCAAATAGGTTAACATAGGATTATTAAGTTTTTCTGTGTACATGTACTTATGTACTCGTGTGTTCTAGGTAACCTTTGAATGGCTGTCTTTGCACCTATCACCAGTCTCTTTATTCATTATCTTTACAGACCAGGTGAGTTCATGCCCCTTTATTTTATAAACCTTCTTCTGGGGGAGGTAGCATATTGTACTCAAACGCTATTTTATTATTATTATAAGTTATGTACGTTTTAACAAAGTGCTTAATACCTTGGAAAGTCCTCACACTTTTGGAACGTTAATAATGGTGTTAGGATCATGTATTGAACGAAATACTAACTGATTAACGTGTATACCGAATCAAATAGTGCGGAATCCTATTTGATTGGCGGTCCAATTAGTGAGAACGCACGTAGAATCAATTATGGATTGAATCTAAACATTAAGAACAATATGGAAACGATCTAGTGCGATCTGTGAACTTGGAACATGTTCTTAGAGGTCTCTGGACGGCTAGGGTTCGTCTGGAGTCGAAGTGATCTGAATTCTTATGTTTTTCCACGAATTAAGTGGTATTTATAGGTTAGGGTTTCTCATTCGGGTGACTGAACCATTAGCATGGTTCAGTCATGCGATTGAGCCAAGCGGTTGATCCATTCGCACGACTGAGTGTTCAGTCGTGCGACTGAGCCAATCTCATGTTACAATCATACAACTGATCCATGTTGGATTCTGTATGCCCAAGACACATAGAACATTGATGTGGTTAGTACGTTGTGATCCAAGTCGGGTCATACCCAATAACAAGCTTAGCGAACACCAATTAATATTTAATTGATGATATGATCATGCAATTAAATAATTACAACACCAAATTTAGAAATGGGTTTTCTAAATAAATTATATGTGAGAATGAACAAATATGAGGATATTTTGTTCATGGATATTATTTGTTATGTTGTTTAAATTAATCAAGCAACATCAAATAATAAAAGTGTGTGTGTGCATATTTTATATAATTAAAGGTTAATTATGTAATTTATAGTTTTAGTAAAATTAAAAGAGTTTTAAAAAGGGGGAAAACCCTAATGAGGGTTGGTTGGATTCGGCCGCAAAGGGGGCCTTCCCCTCTCCTCCCTTTTTGTCTTGTGAAACAAGAAACTCTTGATGAAACACACACACATCTGATCTCCTCCTCTTTCTCACATGAAATCGCACAAGAACTCGTTTTTCTCTTATGGAAGAGAAGTCATACGGCTGGAACAAAGGAGGCGACATCTTCTTGATGTTTCACGGCTGAAAAGGTTTTTCAGCAGGGTTTTTGGTGCGTTTTTGGTGTCAAATCCTAGCAAATTGGTGTTTCTTGAAGGCTTGTGGGTATGAACACTTGAGGACATCTATTCTTGATGTTTTGGTCATCAAATAGCAGCCCCATCTTCACTTATATCAACGTTTTTGACAGCTTCTAAAGGTAGTTTGTTGTGTTGATTTTGGTTGTTTTGTTTGCTTCTTGATAACTAGTTTATTCACATATATATGATCCTATGGTTTTGGGTTTGTTGAAACAAAGTTATGAACTTTTAATTTTCAGATTAGAACATGATTTTAATCTATTATTCCGCTGCGTTTTTCTTGTTTAAATGGTTAAACAACATTGTTTTGGTACAACAAACCCAACATTGGCATCAAGAGCCGGTTATGTGATGATTAGTTTTCATGAGTTCTTGTATAATTGGTTATATAAGGTTTAACAACCAATTTTAGGGCTGTTTTGTATTGATTTGATGATACCCCAATCTTTCAAGGTTATATCAAACATGCTAGTGATTAAACCTTGAAAGGAAAGATATCAATTTGATTGATTGTGTTTTGTTTTGGACAAAAGACCCTAGATTTTTGGTTTATGTTGGCTGAAATTTAGGGTCAATAGGGTTCATTTTGGTTCTTAGTATGATGTATATGGATACATAATTTTAGTGCATAACATAGCCTTGACCATGGTTGTTTTTGGGTTTGGTTGATTATGGAATTGTCATGTTGATTGTATTCCTTCTTTATGGGTTGTAATAATTTCTTTGTGTTTCCATTTGGTTTGTAATTTATTTATTCATTTGGCAATGTAATAAATAGATTAGTTTTTTTTTCTTTACTAGAAAATATGTATTAGGATGTATATATTTTGTAAAAGAAGATGCTCGGGAAGGAAGCACAAAAGGAAGACACAAAGGATGGACTTGAAGCATTTGGATGCAAGTTCAAGTGGGAGTCTTTGGAGATCTCATCGTTTGTGTTGTGTTGAACCCTTAGGAATGACCTTATGACAACACTTGTGATGGCAAACAAGTGTAGTCAACTTAGTGGCTATGGTTATGCACATATGTTTGTATGATTATGCTTGTTTGGTTGTTTGTTGTATGATTGTTGTTTGATATTTGGATATGCAAAACCAACTCATTAACAAACTTAACAAGCTAAAATTTTATGGTTTCTAATCATTAAGTGGTTAATAAATGTTATTCAAAGGATTAATGATTTAATAAAAGAAGTTTTATTAAAAGAGAACCATAGGGTACCATGTATTTTGAAAGCATGCGAATACAGGTACATAGAGTTTTCATAACTAGAATTAATGGAAACTTAAATCCCTTTGGTAACAAGTCTAACACCATCCTTTTACACGACACTCGAATTTCTTGGGAACTATTTGTGGGATAAAGGTCACCTAACCACTTGTAGGGAACTTGTATCTTTGAGGTGAGTCTAACGTACTTGTGGGATAAAGGTCACCTAACTGCTTGTATGTGAAAACTCACACGTGTGTGTAAGTAGGACGACTTGAATTGGAAACCATGTGCTTAGGGTCACCGAAGCATGGCGTACAATGGTGTTGATGGGATTAAACATGCCGACTATACATATGATGTTTAACCGATCCCATAAGACTAGAAGTTGCAATAGGTTGCAATTGTCAACTGTTGACTACCTTGTTAATTTAAATTAATGGGATAAAGGTCACCTAACCATCATTTAAATGTAACGTTGGATTCTAGATTTTAATTGTTAATTGTCTATGAGACATTTAAGGGTATTAACGATTAAAATAAATTTATGAGAAATACTAATATGAACTTTGTCAATTTTATAATAATGACCTCTAACTATAATGCTACCACCCCGATCGTCCCTTCCCTATCACTGAGACCTATTCTCGAGAGGGATAGTCCTAACCATAATTATCTTATGGACTCATTTGAAACTTGAGAATCGTTCTCAAGAATGAGTAAAGGTCTATGTCCTTGACGATCCCATACCTCACCAACCCACGCTGTTGATGTTATGGCCTTTTGACGATTGAGTTAAGCACACTTAGGATTCTGTGCAAGCATCCGATCTCATGGTGGAATATGATTCCCAGACTTCAAAAGGGTTTGGAGCCTCATGGGGCACATGACATGATAATCTAAAGAGAAAATGTTCCTTCAACTAACTTTAGTAAAATTGCTTCGAAACGGTTCAAGCACTTTATACATGTCACATGGAAGAAACCCAATCGATATCATCTTATATATTCTTAAGATGAAAAGCCACATTGATAGCCTCAAGATGCTTAACTGTCCTGTCTCAAAGTAGTTGGCCAAGGATTTGATCCTTGATTGCCTAACTAAAGGTTTGAGAGATTCATAATAAACTGTAATATGAACGATGGGACAAGAGTATCGGTGAACTTCACGCAATTCTCAAAGCAACCGAGGCAGGGATGGGTAGAGAGGTTCTACCTATTCTCTCGATCAATGAGGAAGGCTATAATAAATGACCAATCCCGATCTTAAGGCAATTATTGCCAAAGGAAAGGAATACATCAAAGCAAAGGTTAATGCGAACCTCGAAAAGCCTAAGCTTATGAAGCCTAAGTAACGAAGAACGTTCCATGCTTTGAGTATGGAGAGATAGGACAATAAATAGGAATTATTCCTCCTATCTCAAGGAGTTGAAAGACAAGAGGGATGTTGAACAAACCTCAATACAATTTCCATGATTCACACATTGTGTTAAATATCATTTCTTCAAACACATGGGTATTGGATACCGATGTGAAACTCATTCTTGCAATTGTTGCAAAGGGGTTCAAAAGAAATGTGCGCTACAAGGAAGGAAACTCTATTTTGAGACTTTCAAATTGTTTGGAAGTTGTTCTCAAACCCTTTTATATGCATCTAGTTTGACTAGAAGTTTAAATAATGGTATTAAGTTTTATGGATGATGTATTTCATTTTAAGGATATGCCTTTTAATGACATCCATGAATTGGTTCATGGTAGATCATCCTATTATAACTCATTGATACACATTTAGCATAAAACTTAAGATGGGTTTAAGTTATTACTATCTTTGACATTGTCGCCTTGGTCACATTAACCAGAATTAGATTCAAACACTTCAAAAGAATGGTCTTTTGGAAACAAATGAAATGTTTTTCATTTGATAAGTGTGAACCAAAAGACTTACTAGGAATGATACATTTGGATGTATGTAATCCTTTTAAGACAATGACAAGATTGGTGAAAGATACTTCATTATTTTACCGACGATTGCAGTCGCTATTATTGTGTGCACTTGATGACACATAAGTATGAAGCTTTTGAAATGTTCAAAATCTTCAATAATGAAGTAGAAAATCAACTCCTCATAATTATCTATGCTCTTCATTCTGATAAAGAAGAAACTGAACCCTATTTGGATATGGTTCAATTTATTATGGCTATGAGCTTACCATCTTTATCACTTTGGGTTTTCGCATTGCTCTCTAAGGCTCATATTATGAATATGACCCGGACAAAGAAAGTGTATATAAGTTAAGAATCCACAGAGACTGTATGGAATACTGTTTCTTCGACTCAACAGAGCAAAAGTATTTATTGCTCGAAAGGCTAAGTTCTTGGAAACCGAGTTCTTTATGGAAGGAATGACGTATAGAACTGTGGAACTTGATAAGAATCAAAATCCACAAGCCGGTACACTTTTGGTTGACACTAGCTACCAACAAGAGGTTGTTGATGATAATCAAGAGGTTGATAAATATACACAAAAAAACGTTCACAAATCTGGTAGAGTTAGTATTCCATCTAAGTGATATGAATATTCAAAGAATGGATACTATGTGGTTGACCCCTGAAGGCTAACCATATACCAAGATGTTATGTCCAATTTGGATTGAACAAATGGCTAGAAGCCATGAACGTAAGGATGCAATTCATGTATAACAACCAAGTTTGGAATTGGTTGAACCTCCACTAACTCCAAACCGGTTGGATACAAGTGGGTTTTCAAGATGAAAACAAACATACATGGAGACTTGAATACTTATAAGTAAAGACTTATAGCATAAAGTTTCCATCAAACTCAATTGGTTGAATATGATGAAACTCTTGCGCCCGGGCAATGCTAAAGTCGATTAGGATATCATGTGCCATAACTGCATATTCTAATATGAGTTTTGGCAAAAAGATGACAAAACCGCTTTCTCAATGAACATCTCGAAGAGATTGTCCATTCAGTTCAGCATGATGGTTTTGTCGATCCATGACATCCTAATAATATATATAAGTTAAAGTGATCAATCTATGATTGAAACAAGCATCGAGAAGGTTGTGTATATATTGAAGGCTAGTGGGAGCATAATTGTATTCTTAGTGTTGTATGTTGATGACACCACTACTATATGGAAATGATATTCCAACCTTGGAAGGTGTTAAAACCTAGCTTGGAAGATGTTTTTCATATAAGATCTCATTTAAGCCACCCATATTTTGGAATAAGGATCTATAAGGATAGATCGAGGTGGTTGATAGGGTTAAACCAAAGTGCATATATTTGATAAAATCTTGAAAAGGTTCAAGATGAAAAACCTCTTAGAAAGGTATGGTACCTATTCAAGGAGGGACAGTGTTGACTACGTCTCAATGTCCAAGCTCATAGGATGAGCAAAATCAAATGAAGGATATCCATACACATTTGCTATAGGATCCATCATTTATGTGATGATATGCACTAGACCGGACGAGTCATGCTTATTAAGTATGACAAAGTAGATACCAATAGAAATAACCATCGGATGGCTCTTAAAAAGTATATTGAAATACCTTAGTAGGACTAAGGATTTGTTTCAATATACGGATCTATTGAAAAGGAAAGTCGTTGTAAAGGGTTACACGGATGCAGGCTTCCAAAACTGATCGAGATGATTTTCGATCACAATCGGGGTATACTTCCATTATGAATGGAGAAGAAGTGTCCTTGAAAGGTTCAAAGCAAGACACGGTAGCATTGTTCACTACAAAATCCGAATACATAGCCGCTTCATTGGCAGCTTGGGAAGCTGCATGGATAAGCTTGTCCATTGCTTATCTAGGGGTGGTCTCTACATTCAAGACTCCCTAAAGATCTTGGTAATTACGTGGGTGGGATTGCTCAATCAAGGAACCCCGTACTCATCAGAAGACTAAGCACCTTGAGCGGACATTCAACATCATAAGGTATGGAGTTGAAAAGGGTAAAGATATGTATTCGTAAAGTTCATTAAGATCAAAACTTACGAATCCACTCACGAAGCTCCTTGCGAAGGCAAAGTATGAGGGTCATACTTGTGCCTTAGGACTTCGATATTCTAAGCGATTGGAAATTGATCTATTTAGTATTTAATGTATGGAACAATTGTAATTTTGACCTTTTGAGTCGTGTCCCCTTTTAGCATGTTTACATCCATGAATATGTTTATTATTCTAAATGTCCGTAGTCGGTCATATTTGTGGGAACAAATATGAATGTAAGACTATTATGAACATGGATTGGTAGATATTCATAAGGTATGAATATAGAGCAATTGGTTGCTATCAAGGTTCATAGATATTTGTGGGATGCAAATATTGGACTGACCCGCATCTCAATTTTACTACATGGAATCTTTAGATTGATCATAAGTAAATTTGAGTAAAGGCGAATATCATTTGGTATCCTCTGACCTGAGATACATATTGGGTTTTGATATTCACCAAGTGTTATACCTTGAGCTATTTCTTCGCTGCTCTGAAATAATGGTCAGTACATAAGGCTATGTTTGGGTACAACATAAGGTGATTGTGAGAAACGTATGTAGTCAAGATGGAATTTGTTCCTCTTATTCGTTGAGAGCATGATGTCTAAGGCCTGATTAAGTTAAATCAACAAGGAATGATCATTCTGTGTCCTTGGATTTAACATGACATCTGTAACAAAAGGATAGATGATTGATTCACCTAAATCATTTCAAGTTGGATACTTGAAGGGGATGATGTTATTGAATGGCTTTAAGTCACGCGTATTAAGGGTAGTAAACCGTTGTTAGGCGGTATTTACTACTTGCATCAATCTTCTATGTATCTTGTGCAAGTGGGAGATTGTTGGATTCTGTATGCCCAAGACACATAGAACATTGATGTGGTTAGTACGTTGTGATCCAAGTCGGGTCATACCCAATAACAAGCTTAGCGAACACCAATTAATATTTAATTGATGATATGATCATGCAATTAAATAATTACAACACAACAATTTTAGAAAATGGTTTTCTAAATAAATTATATGTGAGAATGAACAAATTATGAGGATATTTTGTTCATGGATATTATTTGTTATGTTGTTTAAATTAATCAAGCAACATCAATAATAAAGTGTGTGTGTGCATATTTTATATAATTAAAGGTTAATTATGTAATTTATAGTTTTAGTAAAATTAAAAGAGTTTTAAAAGGGGGAAAACCCTAATGAGGGTTGGTTGGATTCGGCCGCAAAGGGGCCTTCCCCTCTCCTCCCTTTTGTTTTGTGAAACAAGAAACTCTTGATGAAACACACACACATCTGATCTCCTCCTCTTTCTCACATGAAATCGCACAAGAACTCGTTTTTTCTTATGGAAGAGAAGTCATAATACGGCTGGAACAAGGAGGCGACATCTTCTTGATGTTTCACGGCTGAAAAAGGTTTTTCAGCAGGGTTTTTGGTGCTTTTTTGGTGTCAATCCTAGCAAATATGGTGTTTCTTGAAGGCTTGTGGGTATGAACACTTGAGGACATCATTCTTGATGTTTTGGTCATCAAATAGCAGCCCATCTTCACTTATATCAACGTTTTTGACAGCTTCTAAAGGTAGTTGTGTGTTGATTTTGGTTGTTTTTGTTTGCTTCTTGATACTAGTTTATTCACATATATATGATCCTATGGTTTGGGGTTTGTTGAAACAAAGTTATGACTTTTAATTTTCAGATAGAGAAACAGATTTTAATCTATTATTCCCGCTGCGTTTTCTTTTCTGTTAAATGGTTACAACATTGTTTTTTTGTACACAAACCCACCTCCAGGTCTCCGGCCTGGTTCAGGTCGTGCGACTGAGTCATTTTCCTTGAAGTTTTTTTTGTTCATGCGAACCATTAGCATGTTCGTCGTGCGATTGAGCCATGCGGTTGATCCATTCGACGATTGATTGTTCATGCAGCGTGCGAATAGAATCTAATGTTCAAGCATATAAGTATGAAAAGTCAATCACACATGGATTATAGAGAGAGAGTCTTTTGTTAAAGAAGTTTTCATCACGCTAATGCTTCGGTTACAAAACAACTAGGTCAACATTCCTTTTATAGAGGAATGTGACGTCTGCTGATGTCACTTGATAGTGACATCTAACAGAATTATACAAACAACTGAAACTATGCAAACTACTGAAATGTTCTCAACAACTGATCACATCTCAGAGAATGCTAAGTAACAGAACATAAAAACTACTGAAACATAAACTACTGAAAGGTAATTACAAGTACTGAAAAGGAAAACCATCACAACTACTGAAGTTAATAACTTCAGCTGTTGTGACAACTACTGATCACTCTGGTCTTCAGTCTTTGTCTTCAGTACTTCACTTTCAGACTTTGTCTTCAGTTCTTTACTTTCAGACTTTGTCTTCAGACCTTGTAATCAGCTGATGTCTTCAGCTGTTGTGATCTTCTTCAGCAGTTGTAATGTCTGTGGACTTAGAGGTTTTTCTGATCAGGCTCATTGGTTCTTTTGGTCCAACAAACTCCCCCTGAACCAATGCAGCCAAAACCTCTAAGTTTATTGATGATCCCACTTATTCTTTGGCAGAAACACTCTCTTGATCAGCTTCAGAGGTAATCATATAAGCATAGGCCGGAAAAAGGTTTCTAATCTTTTGATTGGCTAAGTATGGAAGGGAACTCTGTCTTGGGGAAACTGGACACAGAGTCTTGTCCCAACCATGAAACCTATTTCCCATTGATGAGTCTGTAAGACTCTCTTGCATAGGCCTCAAGGAGAACAACTTGTTCCTCCTTGGTGAGTTCTCTCTGCTTCTCCCTCAAAGAAGAACTCAGGGCCATAATATTCAGACAGATATCTTACTGTCTTCCCATTCTTCAACTCAACAGTTGTGATCTCTCTGTATGCAAATTCATCTGGATGAGAGCCTTCTAGCAACAACTGGAGTTCACTCTTTTGAAGATCTTCAAGTCTCTTGTATAACAGCCCCTTCTTGATCATTTTGTTCTCAAGTATAGATAGAGGGGTTGATTTTGAGGTGTGTGCTCTCTTGAATTCTTCTATAATCTCCCAGGGTGAGACTACCATGGCCAACATAATTGCAGCATTCAAAGTCTTTTTCACTTGGCCATGATATCTACTTGGTATGTTTTTCTTGTGTATTCTGGAACTTACCCTGGGGTCTGGCCAAATCCTCACTCTTTCTCTTTGATGTTGGAATGTATGCCTAAGAGTGTACAGCCTCAGAGCTTGTTTCTTCATTGCTTGAATGGATGAGGACTGAGGGAAGTCCTTGTCAACCATTTTGAGAAATTGCTCATCATGCTGCTTCTGCTGTTCTTCTTCTTCTTCTTCAATCTTACTTTAACCATTTGCCTTTGAGTTTCAGGAGTTATTGTTGTGATTGACTCCTAGGCTCAGGTTTCTTCATTTTGATCACAGCAGAGATTGGCAGACTATCCTCTTCATCATCTTCTTCTTCTTCTTCCATCCTCAACACCCTTCTCTTTCTCTTTAGGTGCATCACTGGTGGTAGATTGAGTGGGTTTCTTAGGTAAAGAGGTGGTTTAGAGGGTTGTGAGGTTGGTTGTTTTGAGGATTGTGAGGTTAATTTGTTTGGGAGGTTGTGAGGTTGATTTTGAAGGTTGTTTTGGTAAGGAGATTGTAAAGGCTGCTCTATCATTTTGTTTGTGAGGGTGGCTTTGGATAACTTAGCCATGTCAGATCTTTTCCCAGCACCAGCTTCATCCAGAGCTTCTATGATCAGACCTTTGTTGAAGCTTTCAGAAGAGCATATTTTGGTGGTTATCTCCAAAATGCTATCTCTAGACCATGACTTGACTTCAATGATAGGTCTTCCCAAGTGTTTTGGATAGAATCTGATCATAGCCTCCAATCTTTCCCTTTCTTTCTCATTGCAGCCTGCCCATCGATTTTCAATCTCCTGAATCTCAAGCCTTCTGATCTCAGAATCAAGTTTGGCAGTATCAAAGCCTTGCCTGAAGAGCTGATCAATAATCCTGTCCATGGATCTGCTGTGTTGCTCATCAGCTTCTTTGATCATCTTCTCCAACTTCTTCTCATCCTCAGTTTGTTCACCAGCACTTTTCTTTCTTTTGTAAGTAATGATCTCTTTCCTTTATTCTCCTTGGCTTCTTCCTTCTTCATTCTTTCTTTTATCATCTTTCACTGACTTAGACTCCCCCTTTTTGGTTGCATTGGGTTCAGGGGTTTGAATGTCAGAAAGTTTCTTTGACACAGCATCATCCACAAGGGTTTGAAGATTTGAGGAAATCCTCTCATCAATGGTTTGATGGACAATAGTAGTGATGATGGGAGTGATGAGAGGTAAGGAAGATTTGAAAGCAGCAGCCATTTGCTCAGAGGGGTTCTCTCCCTGAGAAATGGTGCCTGAAACAGAGGCTGGTGGCTTATTTGATTTGAGTGGCTCAGTGTTTGGGAGAGCTTCAACAGAAGCTGCCATCTGTGGGTTATTGGGGCAGATGGACTTGATTCCTGAGACATTTTGGCAAGCAGTTCTTTAATCTGCAAACCTCAGCCTCAAGAATGGTGTTTTGGGCTAGAACTTCAAAGAAAAAGCCCAGGTCATCATCAGTGTAAGCTGAATCAGCTGACCTCCTGAGTAAATCAGGATGAACATGTGCTGAGTGTAGATCAGTAATCACCCCCTGATACAATCAGGATGAACATGTGCTGAGGATAGTCAGTCAGATCAAACAATTCAATCTCTATGGACACTTCTTAAGAGATTGCAACAACAATCACTCTTGGCATGAGACAAATTAGAAACATCAGTCTCATCAACATGAATCTCATTAACCAATACATCTCAAAGATCCTTCAAACAACCTCAAGTTAACAACTCATCCCCACCAGCCACAAGCTCATCAGCAGGGCCTAGTAATCAAAAGAAACTGGGCTGATAATTTTACAAGATGAACATGTGACTGGAGCATGTATGAGAAACATGTGTTGGAAGAGAATCAAGCTTTTAATCCAATATCGAAAACAAAGTCCCACCTATGCCCAGAGAGGTAAGAGATAGATTGTGTTCATCAATGTGTTAGGAAGTTAAAGATATAAATCCATGCTCAACACTAGCAAGTAAGTAAAAAAACAATGGTTTAAATGAATCTCATGTAAGAGAACCTAAACTATATCAAATCAAATCAGCTCTTTGCAAAAAGATTTAGGTAAACTTGTTTTTGAAAACTATAACTTAAAAGCACAAGTTGAGCATCTGACCACTTCCTAAACAAAATCCATGTCTGATCATGCATCAACTAAAGTGAAACTTCAGAAGTTTCAACTGTCATCTCAGCAATATAAGAAATTATTAAATTCTCATATTGAACAAAGAACAAGTATGGGTTGGGATACAATGTTGTTGCATCCCCTCTAAACTATATTACAACACCTTTACCTGAGACAATGATAAACAGTTTGTCAAATCATTTTGTGCCATGCACCAACTTTGAAACAAAACTTAATCAATTGTTAAATGGAAATGATTCTGAGGAGTGAAACTGAGTCTCCTTAATCAGAACAAGTCAACAAAATGACTCATAATTTGACTATAATAATGTGGATGACTTGGATGATTCTATAACATATTGAAAAGGTGGGGATGAATTGGATATTCGTAAGAATGTCTCATTTAACCAATCATTCCCAAAGTTTTGTGAAGAAACCAAGCTGCCTTATCCTCCTAAGCAAAGAATATGTTAAAACAATTGTAAGAGGATAGCTCAATCGAATAAAGGGCTACATGAACTTAACAAAGAAAAAATCCTCAACTGAAGATGGTGTGAAGTTCACACCTACGGAAGAAGTCAAAACTCTTCTGTAGAAAAGCAAAAAAGAAATTAATGATCATTCACCATCCGTAGCAGATCTCTGGAAGAATAAATACTGATCATTCATCCATAGCAGATCTTCGGAAGAAGAAAAATGTTGATCATTCATCCATAGCAAATCTTCGGAAGAAGAATATGCTGATCAATCACCATCCGTAGCTGATCCACGAAGCAAAAATCTGTTGAATCAGTGGAGATTAGCGGAAGAAAAATGCAACGATCATCAGAAAGCCAAACAACAAAAGATTGTGAATCCTACAATAGAAGTTATTTGCTGCTAAACAGAACCCTTTGATATCATATCAGGGAAAGCCAGCATTTCATCTCTGCCAAGTTTGAGAAAGAACTGGCAGAACAGAAAGAAAGAGAAGGTGATTGCCTATAAATTGAGGAAGAAGAAAAGTATTGTAATGGTGTGACATGAAACATCACAACACCTATTGCTCCATTTGTAATAGAACAATCACATGACTTCTGAATGTTTACTTACTTCAACACATTGTGCAATTTGTAACCAAAATACCATCCACTCAGGAATGTTATTGATAGGATTGGATCTAGTTTGATCAATTAGATTTGAATTTTGCAGCGGAATATAACAGAAATAAGATCGAATTCAAGCAAGAAAAGTATGAATATGCAATCACTTAATGACGATTATAGAGAGAGAGAACTTTTCTGTTTAAAGGAATATTTTCATTCACGCGTAATGCTTCGGTTACAAACAACTAGGTCAACATTCCTTTTATAGAGGAATGTGACGTCTGCTGATGTCACTTGATAGTGACATCTAACAGAATTATACAAACAACTGAAACTATGCAAACTACTGAAATGTTCTCAACAACTGATCACATCTCAGAGAATGCTAAGTACAATAACATAAAACTACTGAACAATAACCTACTGAAAGGTAAATTACAAGTACTGAAAAGGAAAAACCATCACAACTACTGAAGTTAATAACTTCAGCTGTTTTGACAACTACTGATCACTCTGGTCTTCAGTCTTTGTCTTCAGTACTTCACACTTCAGACTTTGTCTTCAGTTCTTTACTTTCAGACTTTGTCTTCATACCTTGTAATCAGCTGATGTCTTCAGCTTTGTGTTGATCTTCTTCAGCAGTTGTAATGTCGGTGGGACTTAGAGGTTTTTCTGATCAGGCTCATTGGTTCTTTTGGTCCAACAAACTCCCCCTGAACCAATGCAGCCAAAACCTCTAAGTTTATTGATGATCCCACTTATTCTTTGGCAGAAACACTCTCTTGATCAGCTTCAGAGGTAATCATGTAAGCATAGGCCAGAAAAAGGTTTCTAATCTTTTGATTGGCTAAGTATGGAAGGGAACTCTGTCTTGGAAAACTGGACACAGAGTCTTGTCCCAACCATGAAACCTATTTTCCATTGATGAGTCTGTAAGACTCTCTTGCATACGCCTCAAGGAGAACAACTTGTTCCTCCTTGGTGAGTTTCTTCTGTTCTCCCCTCAAAGAACTCAGGGCCATAATATTCAGACAGATATCTTACTGTCTTCCCATTCTTCAACTCAACAGTTGTGATCTCCCTGTATGCAAATTCATCTGGATGAGAGCCTTCTAGCAACAACTGGAGTTCACTCTTTTGAAGATCTTCAAGTCTCTTGTATAACAGCCCCTTCTTGATCATTTTTTTCTCAAGTATAGATAGAGGGGTTGATTTTGAGGTGTGTGCTCTCTTGAATTCTCTCTATAATCCCCAGGGTGAGACTACCAGGGCCAACATAATTGCAGCATTCAAAGTCTTTTTCACTTGGCCATGATATCTACTTGGTATGTTTTTCTTGTGTATTCTGGAACTTACCCTGGGGTCTGGCCAAATCCTCACTCTTTCTCTTTGATGTTGGAATGTATGCCTAAGAGTGTACAACCTCAGAGCTTGTTTCTTCATTGCTTGAATGGATGAGGACTGAGGGAAGTCCTTGTCAACCATTTGAGAAATTGCTCATCATGCTGCTTCTGCTGTTCTTCTTCTTCTATCTTAACTTTAACCATTTGCCTTTGAGTTTCAGGAGTTATTATTGCTGATTGACTCCTAGGCTCAGGTTTTCTTCATTTAATCACAGCATAGATTGGCAGACTATCCTCTTCAGCATCTTCTTCTTCTTCTTCCATCCTCAACACCCTTCTCTTTCTCTTTAGGTGCATCACTGGTGGTAGATTGAGTGGGTTTCTTAGGTAAAGGATTTTTTAGAGGGTTGTGAGGTTGGTTGTTTTGAGGATTGTAAGGTTAATTGTTTGGGAGGTTGTGAGGTTGATTTTGAAGTTGTTTTGGTAAGGAGATTGTAAAGGCTGCTCTATCATTTTGTTTGTGAGGGTAGCTTTGGATAACTTAGCCATGTCAGATCTTTTCCCAGCACCAGCTTCATCAGAGCTTCTATGATCAGACCTTTGTTGAAGCTTTCAGAAGAGCATATTTTGGTGGTTATCTCCAAAATGCTATCTCTAGACCATGACTTGACTTCAATGATAGGTCTTCCCAAGTGTTTGATAGAAATCTGATCATAGCCTCCAATCTTTCCCCTTTCTTTCTCATTGCAGCCTTCCCATCGATTTTCAATATCCTGAATCTCAAGCCTTCTGATCTCAGAATCAAGTTTGCAGTATCAAAGCCTTGCTTGAAGAGCTGATCAATAATCCTGTCCATGGATCTGCTGTGTTGCTCATCAGCTTCTTTGATCATCTCTCCAACTTCTTCTCATCCTCAGTTTGTTCACCAGCACTTTTCTTTCTTTGTAAGTAATAATCTCTTTTCCTTTATTCTCCTTGGCTTCTTCCTCTTCAATTCTTTTCTTTTTATCTTTCACTGACTTAGACTCCCCCTTTTTGGTTGCATTGGGTTCAGGGGTTTGAATGTCATAAAGTTTCTTGGACACAGCATCATCCACAAGGTTTGAAGATTTGAGGAAATCCTCTCATCAATGGTTTGATGGACAATAGTAGTGATGATGGGAGTGATGAGAGGTAAGGAAGATTTGAAAGCAGCAGCCATTTGCTCAGAGGGGTTCTCTCCCTGAGAAATGGTGCCTGAAAAAGAGGCTGGTGGCTTATTTGATTTGAGTGGCTCAGTGTTTGGGAGAGCTTCAACAGAAGCTGCCATCTATGGGTTAATTGAGGCAGATGGACTTGATTCCTGAGACATTTTGGCGAGCAGTTCTTGTAATCTGCAAACCTCAGCCTCAAGAATGGTGTTTTGGGCTAGAACTTCAAAGAAAAAGCCTAGGTCATCATCAGTGTAAGCTGAATCAGCTGACCTCCTGATTAAATCAGGATGAACATGTGCTGAGTGTAGATCAGTAATCACATGTGCCCCTTTGTCTTGGAACTGGGGACTTCCTACCTCAGGAGCAAGTCCTTCATTGCAGTTGCCTCTAATGAGGTCTTAGAGATGATACCTGCTTCATCCTGTTCATGTGTTGAAACAGGGGAAGAGGTAGCCTCACCAGATGTTCTAGTCTCCACATCTCCACTGGGAGATTGAACTTTATAATCCCTATGTTGTGGGTTGTCAACTACATTATGATCCTCTCCCTCAGCTGTTGAGGTTTTCCTAGTGTTAACAGTTTTCTGGGGAGGGGTAGAGGAATGTAGTTGAGTCAGCACTTGTGCAATGACTGCAGTTGGGCTTGTAGGGGTGGTATCAGTGAGATGGAGGTGAAAAGGATTGCACCCAGGGTGAATGGTGCTCTTCAATGGCAATCTTCTCAAGTGAGAGAGATTCCAGTAATTGGCTTCCCCAATGTTGGTTGCATCAGGATCCTGTTGAGAGGATACCTGAGCGGTTTCAGCTGGTGGAGTTATTGAAACTACAAGGGGATTAAGACTTGTAGTTTCATCCTGCGTTTGTGCTGCAGGGGCATCATCAGGGGACTCAACTCCCTGAGTAGCCTTTTGGTTTTCTTTGATTTGGTTTGGAGGGGACTTTAGATCTGGAGGTGGAGGCTGTGGGTTCCCTCTGCTTGGGTTTTAGCAGTTTGGCAGCCTCTTTGAGTTGTGGATTTGAGTTGTGCCTGGAGTATACCTCTGTCAAAACTACCAGAGCAGGGACTCCAAGGCCAACAAGGCCATCAGATTTTAAATGATTTAGAATTATGGCCATAAGAAACCTTGGATATAATATCCATCTATTAGCCACAGGTTTCATTGCCAAATCTTTTAATTCCAAAAATATTATTTCAGAAAAATTTAGGCTTTGATGTTCAAGGATAGAATACAATACCTGTTGCCACCTGGATGACATTTGATCCCATGAAGATGTTTTGAGGGCAAGACAGACATTATCATATGGAAAATGAGCCGCTCAGCATCATGGAAGTGCTTCTTCAGAATAGTAGTAGCACTTAGGTCACCCTCATAACCATGATTAGCAAAGGATAAATCAATGGTGCCTTTGGGGTATTTGGTGACATAAGTGGCATCATTCAGGTCTAGGGTTTGACGAATGATCTCAGAGGTGATGACCACCTGTTTCTTGTTGACAAACGACTGGATAGTGATGAGTCATCATTCTCAGCAGTATGAACAGTGACGTTTGTCCAGAATTGGCAAAGGGTATCGGGATAGATGGTAGGATTCAAGAGAAAGGCTGTGCGATATTGGGAATCAACCATCAAATCAATAGCAGCATCAAACTTGTTCCAAAAGGGTGATTTGGTAAGTAAGCGACACAGTTGTGTCGAGGTTTGATTTGCATGGTCGCCATTAATGGAACATGAACGTTTGGAAAGTGGGTTATGAAAAGTTTGAAGTCAGGGTTAGGTATATATAGGTTATGAAACGGCTGAAAGAAAACAACTGAAAGTTTTGGTGTGAGTCATCAGTTGTTAGAAAACAACTGAAGACATGGTTTTAACTTTCAGATGTTGTAAACAACTGAAGACTTGGTGTTGGTCCATCAGTAGTTGTAAACTACTGAATACTTGGTTTTGGCTTCAGTTGTTTTGAAATGAAACAATAGTTGTCGTCAATTCACAAAGTTCAGCTGTTTCAATGACCTTAACATGTACTCATCAGATCATCTGATTTTCAGATGTTTCATTGGTCATCAGTACTTATCTATTATAAAAGACATCAGTAGTTTGAACTACATCAGTACTTTTCAACAAATGAAGTACTTCAGTACTTTTAAGTAATTTAGTCGTTAGTGTTATAAAAACTGTTGAAGATAATAAAATGACTTATCAGCACTCATTTTTGACATAATTATACTAATGCTCATCAGTATTTATTGACTAAGAGCATCAGTAGTTGTCAAATTATTCTAGTTGCAGCATACCAAGCCTGAGTACAAGATTATGAAAAGTTGCACTATCCAAAGGCTTAGTAAATATATCTGCAAGCTCATCAGCACTAGGCATAAACTTTGGATCAATCAGACCTTTTTCATAACAATCCCTGATAAAATGATGTCTGATCTCAATATGTTTGGTCCTAGAATGCTGGACAGGATTCTTAACAATACAAAGAGCTGAAGCACTATCCATTAAAAAAGGAGTCTTAGTCTCTGTAATGTCATAATCCAATAATTGATTTTGAAGCCAGAGTACCTGAGATGTACAGCTTGCAGTTGCAATGTACTCTGCTTCAGCTGTGGATGTAGCAACTGAAGTTTGTTTCTTACTCTGCAAGAAACTAAACAGTTGCCTAGAAATTGTCATCCACCAGAAGTGATTTTCTGGTTAACTTACACCCTGCATAGTCACTATCAGAGAAAGCACCAATTTGCAAGAGTTCCCAGTGGAATACCAAAGTCCTAGAGATTGAGTTCCTTGAAATATCTAAAGATCCTCTTGACTGCAATCATATGGGAATCCTTAGGAGCAGCCTGAAATCTAGCACAACACAAGTTGCAAACATAATATCTGGTCTAGAAGCTGTAAGGTACATCAAGGTACCAATCATACATCTGTAAAGAGTTTCATCAACTGCTTTACCTTTTTGATCTGCATCCAGTTGTGTGTTGCTGCACATGGGAGTAGAACAAGGTTTACAGTTTTATAAATCAAACTTGGTTAACAAATATTTTGTGTATTTTGACTGATGAATGAAAGTTCCATCAGTCAGTTGTTTGATTTGCAAACCCAGAAAGAACTGTAATTCTCCCATGACACTCATTTCAAACTTTTGTTGCATCAATTTAGTAAAAGCATCACACAACTGTGGATCAGAGGATGCAAAAATTGTCATCAACATAAATTTGAACAAGGAGCTTATGCATGCCTACTTTCTTAATGAACAAAGTTTTATCTATGGAGCCTCTAGTGAAATTATTTTGAAGAAGAAAGTTAGATAATGTTTCATACCAGACTCTGGGTGCTTGTTTCAACCCATAAAGAGCCTTATCAAGTTATACACCCAATCAGGATGTTTATGATCTTCAAAACCTGGTGGTTGACACACATAAACCTCTTCTTTTTATTTTACCATATAAAATTACACTTTTGACATCCATTTGAAAAACTTTAAGGTTATAAAAATGCACTTTTGACATCCAAATGAAGTAGAGGATTCAGAGATTTCATCAGCATTTGTTGTGGATGGAACTGCTGAAGCTACAGGAACATCAAGTGTAGTAGATACAGGCAGATGATCACTATAACTTGCATTTGTACCATCAGATGGAGAGTGGAACTTCAAAAACAATACAGGTGGAGACTGATATGGAACATATTGCAGTATGTCCAAATCAAACAACTCAACAGGGTTTGAGGAATCTTGTCTTTTGGAGATTCATTAAACTTGACATGCAAAGTTTCTTCCAACAATCTTTGTTCTGCAATTGAAAACTCTGTATGCCTTGCAAGTAGATGAATACCCAACAAAATACCCTGCATCCACCTTGGATTCAAACTTCTGAAGTGGATTCTTTGTGTTAAGAATATAACAGGGACACCCAAATGCTCTAAAGAATGAAATCAGAAGGGCCAAATGATGTAATAACTCATAAGGAGTCTTCATCAACCTCTGATTCACTAATACCCTATTCTGTACATAGCAAGCTGTGTTGACAGCTTCAGCCCAAAAGGTTAGTGGCAAACCTGAGTCAGCCAACATTGTCCTTGCGGCTTCAATAAGGGTCCTGTTTTTTCTCTCTACCACTCCATTTTGCTCAGGAGTTCTTTGAATACTATATTGTCTTTTGATTCCCTTAGACAATAGAATTCATCAAGAGTGTGATTCCTAAACTCTGTGCCATTATCACTTCTCACACATTTGACTGGAAGTGAATGCTGCTTTTCCACATGCAACACAAAATAATTATACTTTGAGCAGCCTCATCCTTGGAATGCAAGAAGAAAGTCCATACATATCTGGAATAATCATCCACAATTACCAGACAGTACTTTTTCTTTGCCATACTCATTACTCTAACAGGACCAAAGAGATCCATATGCAGTAACTGCAAGCAGGCAGTGGACTTGGGTTCTTCTATAGGAGGGAATGAAGTTTTGTGTTGATTTCCTTTTAAGCAAGCTGGACAGTTATCATCACATTTGAACTCCTTCAATGGCAAACCTCTCACTAAACCATGATGAATGAGCTGATTCATGTTCTTAAGATTCACATGACCAAGCCTTCTATGCCATAGTTCAGATTCTTGAGGAGAGGCTTTGGAGAACTGACATGGATGGCCTTTAAGATCGATTTTCTTTGATAAATCTAAGGCATATACTCTTCCAATCCTGTTGGCCTTCAAAGAGTATATTCATCCAATATCTTGTCAATATTGTGCAAAACTTTGGAAGACAGAATCCGACATTTTTGACTTGTGAAAAGTGCAACATGCCCTTTATCACACATTTGACTGACACTCAAAAGATTGTACTTGAGGTTCTCCACATGGTTAACATCATCAAATCTTATCTCCCCATTTAAGACAAATCCTTTTCCAATGATGTAACCCTTGGCATCATTTCCAAAAGAAACAAATCCCTTCTTCCCTTGAGAATAATCATGAAGAAGAGAGCTGCTCCCTGTCATATGCATGGATCCTCCACTGTCTACATACCAGATGCTTCTTTGGCATGCTGAAGAACCCTGCATTTTTCACAAAATTAGTTAGCCTTTGAGACCCAAACCTTTTTGGTTTTGGGTCTGTTTTCATCAACAGATGTTAAACTAACAGATTTTGCATGATTAACAGCCTTTGAAGATGTAGATGGTGCTGAAAAGGATTCCTTTGATTTTGGCTTGGGTGTCCTTTTCAGTGGTTTAATCACAGAAACATCTAATTGGTTAACTCTCCCCAATAGATGTTGAACCATCATAACAAGTTGTGTCTGATTGGTTGTCAAGGTTTTCAACTCAGTTGACACATCAGTACTTGTTGATGATTTGTTCTTGTGATTCACTACATTCTTCTTTTGAAAAGACACAGACTTAGTCTGAGTTTTTAATATTCCATGAGGAATATTTGCAGCTGTTGTGTGACAAACCCTTCATTCTTTGTGATTTTTTGAAAATGCTTTGGTTTATCAGATTGAGATGATTGGGTACAAACTTGGTTTGAAATTCATCTTTCATTTTATGCATTTGCTTCTTAATGATTTTCTCTTTGTTGAATTTTAAACCCTTGTTATACCAGCATTCATCAGTAAGATGATTAAACAAACCACATATTTCACATGGCTTTCTTTTCATCTTTTGTTGATCAACTGCTGAAGATGATGAAACTACTGAAGATTTGTTCTTCAGTACTTTCTTCCTTTCATTCAGTACTTTTGGGAATTACTGAAGGATTTTCAACAACTGAAGATTTGTTCTTCAGAAGTTTTCTATCAGTACTTTTGAGATTCCTGATAGATTTTCAGCAGTTGTCAAGCAATGCTTGTTTTCCTCTGATTTGAAATGCTCTTCAGGTGTTGTGTTTTGTCCTTCAGTACTTTGAGTACCTTGTGGAACAACACCTGAATTACTCAGTCTCTTCTTGATCATGTGTTTCGAAGCAGTGGGACCATTAGCAATTTGATTAGCTGAGGTACTCACACTGACTTCATCCTCTGATTTTGAATTATCATTTGAGGATGAGACACATGATGATGTGGTTTGGGAATGACAATCATCCTCAGATTTTACTTCTAACTTGGGAGTAAAATCTGTAGGAGGTATGGTATGATTATACCCAATCCCAAACTTCACATTAGAAGCTGTTTGCTTACTGAGAAGCATTTCAAATCCCTTGCATGATGTTACCCAACGTTCACAATTAACTTGGATAGCTGCAAGTGTTTCTTTGAGATTCTTGTGATTTTCCAGAATGACCTCTACCTTTGCTTCTTCATCAGTGATTTGACACTTAAGTTTATAAATCTGCTCATCCTTCTCTTTTAAAACAGACTCAAACTCAGCTTTTCTTTTGGAAATTGCTTTTTCTAGGTCAAGGTTTTGATTAATTAAAGCTACATTTTCTTCCCTAATTGAAACAAAAGCAGCTATGCATGACTCAGAACATAACTTGGCCTTAGCCTCAGAAGATACCTGTGGTACCTGTGATGATGAAGGATTTCCATCAGTAGACTCCAGGGCCATTAGAGCAAGATTTCCAAAAGGGTTTTCACCACCATGTTGACCAGCACCAGCAAATAGTTGTTCAGAATAACCAGATACATCATCTAGTAAGCTGCTCCAGTCAACAACCTCAGGGGTGAAAAAGCTCTGATGAGATTGAGATTGTTGATTTGTTTGAGATGGTTGAGGATCCGGTAGAGCATGTGGTTGTTGAGCCATGGGTACAAGAACCTGACCAACTGAGGCATGTAAAACATGGATAAGGATATGGCATTGGATTTTGAGGAACAAAGAATGCAGGAGATGATTGATGTTGTGAATGATGATCAGAACTGGTAGAATGTTGCCCTTTGGATTGTGAGCTATTGCTTGGAAAATTCACAAAGGGTGCAGATGAGTTAGATCCAGATGATCTACACTCTCTAGCAAAATGTCCAAGTCTATGGCACTTGTGACATCTCAACTTGCTCTTATCAAAACCAACTTTGGTTTTGCCTGAGAGACCAGGGAATTTCTACCTGTTCTTTTGTAAAACTTTTGAGATCTGATATTGATCAATGCCATTTGGCTCAAATATCCATCTCTTCCAGATCATCATCAGCAATTCCTTTCAAATCATCCATCAGAAAACAAGTTATCAACACTAAAACCTGAGTTACCCTCAACTCCAACAAAAGCATGATTTCTACTGTTTGAAGAGAAATCAATATGCTCATCATATGAACTTTCAGATGAAGCATATTCTGACTCATGACCAACCAGAGCAGTGTTTCCTGGTACAAAGTCATCAGTGAGCTTTCCAGATGAAGATAGTTTCCTTTTCTGTTCTATCTCTCTCTCAAATGTTAAGAGTTTCCCATGAAGTTGGGTGAGAGAGAGTATCCAGATTTGCACTGGAGCGTAGGACAATGGTATAAGTGTCCCATCTCTCAAGCAGGGATCTGAGGAATCTGTTATTCATCTGGCTGTTTGTATATTCATGTTGAACCATTTTTAGCTCAGATATCAAACATGAAAATCGCTCAAACTGTTGAGTCAATGTCTCACCCTTCCTATGAGAGAATGTCTCATATTGCTGGGCAAGGATTTCTCTGTTGTTTGCTAAGACCTCATCAGTTCCTCCAAATTGTTCCTTCAGAGCAACCCAGAGATCATGAGCAGTTTCATGATGCATAAGCCCAGAGTAGATTTCATTAGGCAGTACCATGGCCAGAATTCCATGGGCTTTAGCATCAATCTCAAACAGCTTTAAATCCTCATCAGAATATTGTTCCTTCTTCTTTGGAACCATCTTATTGGTTTCAAGATTACTCACCATAGGCTTATATGGTCCATGAACCACTGACTTCCAACAACCTGAACTGCTAACAGACAGGTGATGGAGCATTCGGCGTTGCCATATGTTATACTCACTCCTAACAAGCATATGAGGCTTAGTTGAGGAGCCAGTATTGTGAGGATCATTGATTGAAGTAGTCATTTTCACCAATTCAATCAAATTCAATGAGATTAAATTAGTCTAGTTTAAAAACTCAACAACACAATTTGAATCTCAATTAATTGACCGGAAGCGACAGAAAATCAAACTCTATAATCAATTCTTGCAAATTTGCTAATTCGATCAAACTTAGCTATCAAAAGAGCAGTTTCAATGATCAATTGTTAAATCGATCAATGATTAACCTGCTCTGATACCATTTGATAGGATTGGATCTAGTTTGATCAATTAGATTTGAATTTTGCAGCGGAATATAACAGAAATAAGATCGAATTCAAGCAAGAAAGTATGAATATGCAATCACTTAATGACGATTATAGAGAGAGAGAACTTTTGTTTAAAGGAATATTTTCATTCACGCGTAATGCTTCGGTTACAAAACAACTAGGTCAACATTCCTTTTATAGAGGAATGTGACGTCTGCTGTCACTTGATAGTGACATCTAACAGAATTATACAAACAACTGAAACTATGCAAACTACTGAAATGTTCTCAACAACTGATCACATCTCAGAGAATGCTAAGTACAAGATATAAAACTACTGAAACAATAACCTACTGAAAGGTAAATTACAAGTACTGAAAAGGAAAAACCATCACAACTACTGAAGTTAATAACTTCAGCTGTTGTGACAACTACTGATCACTCTGGTCTTCAGTCTTTGTCTTCAGTACTTCACTTTCAGACTTTGTCTTCAGTTCTTTACTTTCAGACTTTGTCTTCAGACCTTGTAATCAGCTGATGTCTTCAGCTGTTGTGATCTTCTTCAGTAGTTGTAATGTCTGTGGGACTTAGAGGTTTTTCTGATCAGGCTCATTGGTTCTTTTGGTCCAACAGTTATTTTAACAAAAAGAACAAAACAAAGAACACAAAGAAGCAGTAATCTGAGAGGCTGAATTAAACTCTCAATCAAGTGATAGTTCAAAAGATTCAAAGCAAAAGAAGCAGCAACAAAAACGAAAGCTACCAATAACAAAGAAGCAACCATCTGCTGATGGTAAACCTTTGAAGAAGAAAGAAAAACGACATCTTCAACTCAAAGACCTCACAAGAAGGTAGATTTGACATAAAAGAAAGCCAATACTAATGACACCTTCTTTGATCATTTTGAGAACGTACTCAAATATCACAAACAAATTAAAGGATGATGAAACTTTCTTCAATCAGGGATTATGTTTCAAAATCAAAGGAGCAACCAAACAAAGAAAAGGTGAAGGAAGAAAGCCTTGAGAAACAAGAACAAAGTTCAACAAGCTCATCTTTAACAGAATCATCCTCACCACAAACAAAACATAAAGAATCAAATGAGTCTAAACCAACACTGAAACATCAAGAGTCATTCATAAAGGAGTAACAATTTTAGATACTAGTGGTAAACCCAAGATCATTAAGGCTTAGGATCCTCATTCTAATTGATTTCTTTATGTACGTAGGAACATGTATAGAGGGCTGACAGCAAGTGGTATGTTGACAGTGGTTGTTCCAGGCATATGAAAGAAAACTGTTCTCTACTCCATGGTTTTAAACATAAAAATGCCTCCATGTGGCATTTGGTAGGGATAAGAAGGGAGGTAAAATTGTTGGTGAAGTAATGGTAACTAATGGTGTACTCAAGTTTGAGAAAGTAAATTATTGTTAAAATCTATAATACAATTTACTAAGTGTATGTCAAATTTATGATCAAATTATACCACTTGGTTTGATAACACTAATTGCTATCTTTAACCCAGGTTTTTCCATTCCACAAGACTGGATCCTTCTTAAAGCATCAAAGAAAGGAACATATATGTGTTGGATATGAATAATACTGCACTTATAAGAAATGAAACATGCCTGTTGTCTAAGTCATCAAAAGATGAATCTCAGTTGTGGCATAGAACAAATTGGTGAAAAATTACCTAGTCACTGGACTTCCAAAAAGAGAATTTCATTGCTCAAATCATTGTTCTTTATGTTATAAAGCAAAACAACATGGAGTGTCACATAAATCCAAAATAATTAACACAAACTCAACACAACTCAAATTGCTTCACATGGATCTATTTGGTCCAACCAATGTCATGAGCATTGGCAAACGGCAATATTGTTTGGCGATTATAGATGATTTCACTAGATTCACATGGGTGTTTTTCTTAAAACATAAAAGTGAAACATTAGAAACAATAATGGAGTTTCTCACTAAGATTGAAAATCAACTTGATTCAAAAGTCAAAATCTTATGAAGTGATAATCGGTCTGAATTGTTAATCAAGTTTTAGATTCCTTTTGCAGGATTAAAGGCATTGCAAGGCAATTCAGTGCACCAAGAACTCCACAACAAAATAGAGTTGTTGAAAGAAGAAATATAACTCTCATAGAAGCAGGATGGACAATGCTAGCTGATTCACATTTGCCAATCACCTTTTGGGCTAAAGCACTGAACAAACATGCAATGTTCAAACGGGACATTAATTGTCAAAGAACATAACAAAACACCCTATGAGCTCTTATTTAAAAGAAAACCTTTCATAGGATATCATAGATCTTTGGTTGTCATGTGTCTATTTTAAACAGAAAAGAAAATTGGGGAAGTTTTTTGAAAAAAGCCTATGATGATTTCTTTGTTGGGGGTACTCCTCAACATCTAAACATATACAGTTTACATTCCAAAGCAAAACACCTAATGTCTCATTTGATGAATCCTTATTTTCTATGTCAAATTTGCACTCAAAGACTCATTTAACTATTGTTAATTGAATACACAAGTTTCTGCGGATACATGCTGTTCTTATGTTCCACCAAACATGAATGAAGGTCATTATGTAACATCCAAAAATTTTAAAAGATGAGAAAAAAGAATAAAAGTGTAGAAAATAAGGAAATACAATTTAACCCAGTAGAGGGGCTAAATGTGTTAAAAAGGACAAATAAATAAAATTTGGTGGATAAAGCAACATGGCCGCCCTTGCCACTTTCCACAACCTTTTTAAAGTCTGGATTTTAGAAAGAGAAAGAGCAGAGTTCGGATCTTTGAAGAAAGAAGAACAAGGAAGTCGAATTCAAGGTAAGAATTTAATGTTTTAAGTTGTTCATGGCTAGTTCTAGCCTCGAGTATATGCTTATATGTGTATTTATGTGCTTGGGTTGTGTTTTGTGGGTTTTAGGTGTTTTTGAACTCATAGCAACGGGTTTGAAGGAAGTCATTCATACTCAAAGTTGCATAGGATATTGCTCATGCACACAAATAATGGCCCGTGCGCCAACGGTTGAATTTGATCAAGTGTTCCCCAGACGCCTGAAACCCATGCACCCAACCAGCTCCAATGCGCCTAGGATATTGCCTGAATTGGTTAAGTATTCCCCATGCGCTCATACAGCCCATACGCCCAGGTGTCCATGCGCCTAAGTCAGGTCATGCGCCAGCATAGTGTCCGACGCCAAGAAAGTTGCCCAAATGCCTAAGTGTGGGTCATGCGTCCAAATAGTGCCCATGCGCCAAAAGTTTCCGATGCGCCTAAGTGTTCCTATGCGCCTGCATAGTACTCATGCGCCTAAAGACTTAGTTTTATTTCGGGATTTTTGGGAAAAAGGGAAGTATTAAGCTTTGACTTGGGATTTCCCGGGGTGATGTAAGTTGACTTTATGGTGTTATTGATGTTTTATGCGATGTGATTGTTGATGCCATGTATGGTTATGTATGTTTAAGTTTATGTTCATTATTATATTATTTCTGTGGCTTTACATGGTATGATCTTGGATATGAATGTAAAATATTATGTAACGTAAAGCGGAAGTTAATGATAATGAAAAGAGGAATGTAAAGAATGAATGAATGCATGAATTAAGGAAAGAATGAATGTAAGAAAGTCTTGCAAGCAAATGT
This sequence comes from Flaveria ramosissima, assembly GCA_025215565.1. Classification (NCBI taxonomy): domain Eukaryota; kingdom Viridiplantae; phylum Streptophyta; class Magnoliopsida; order Asterales; family Asteraceae; genus Flaveria; species Flaveria ramosissima. The sequence goes on from CM046045.1 coordinate 1,006,432, forward strand.
AAGGATGTTCACACCCAATGAAGGGTGTTGGCTCAACTGTGTGCGGGTTAGCTACCACAGCAGGATGCACACTAGGGTCCAATCTTTGTGATTGACCATGTGTTATGTGACAATTGCCGCTTAGCCTAGGTACTAGAGTCAGCTTCGTGCATAATGTTCGGGGTCTATTTATAGACCTCAGGCCCAGTAACCAGCTTCGTGCATAATGTTCGGGGTATAGCACATGGCATTGGTCCGGAATGAGAAGAGAAAGATAGTGATGAATGTACTTGCCCTAGGCCTAGTAGCCAGCTTCGTGCACAATGTTTGGGGTATGGTACATGATATCAAAAGTTAATGACGAACGTATGAATGTAAGAAATGTATGATAAGAATGAGAATGAATGAACGATAATGAGTAACATATGATGATGAATGTCGATGAAAGATAATAATAAGATTATATATTTGTACGTATGATGTATGATCGCGTATGAAAGTAAAGAACGGTTTTTAAACTAAAGTAAAGCATTTTTTATTAAAAACTAGAACTCACTCAGCAACACTGACTTTTATGTGTTTCCAGTTGGCAGGTGATTGTTTACTGATGATGGCACGGGGCAGCTACTTGGCTTATTTTGAATGGCATCCATTTGTATAATTATGACGTTTTTGTGATGTAATGCAAACAATAATATTTTGTAACTGTTAATGATGATGTACTGTTTTGCCAAAGCAGTCATAATATATGAAATGGTTTTAAGTTATCCCGCTGCGATGTTAATATATTTAAATGTATATTTTATGTTTTATGTGTGATGATTGTCAAACTTTGAGCGTCCCGGAAACGGGGCCTTACAAGCTGGTATCATAGCCAAAGTCTAAGAGATTTGGGTAAATATTTTCTAAAACCTAAACTTAAACGAGAATGGGACAAAAGGGAAGGGATGCTAGTCCGAGTAGCTACATGCCATCAGATATTTTCTTTAAAGTTAACCGATATTATGTGCGCATGTTATATGATCTGTTTGCCTTTATTAGATTTAGATAATTATGTAGTTAGGATAGGAAGGCTTAGGGTATGAAGAATAAAGTAAGTGGCTAATCACAACTGGCCATTGTAATTAGGGACTTACTATACTTAACAAAACTGAGCTATTACCTTGAATGACCGTGTTAGTGTTTGGATCTTATAATGTGTTTAGCAATGGTTGGAGGAAGATCATCAAAGGCTTCTCGAGGTGGAGGTCATGGTGGAGTGGTGCTGGACCACAGTTCATGAGACGAAGAGCTAAGGCTGCTGAGACGGCTCATGAAGAGCCCGAGACTCTACATCCGGAGGGTGAAGATGAGAGTGCCAATCTATGGGCCTCGGTGAAAGAGGCTGTTGTCGAGGAGTTTCGTCAGATCATGCAGACGGTAGGAGAGACTAGGCCGAAACTGAACAGTTGTCTCTGATAACGAGGAGGATGAGGAAAATGTGCCCGAATGAAACACGCTCGAGGTTGAATTATAGGGCATTTCAAAGATGCAAGCCCTAACTTTCGATTGCAATAGTACTGCTGCAGCTGCCAATCAGTGGTACGAGAGATAGAGGTTGTGCTCGATATCAGCGAGTGTAGGGAAGTTCAGAAGTTGAAGTTTGCCACTCAATCATTCATGGAATCGGCCTTGTGCTAGTGGGACAATATTGTCCAGGTCGTGGGAAGTAGGGCGATTGGCAGAATGAGGTGAAGTGAATTGAAGAACCTGGTGATTTAGGAGTTTTGTCCTTATAGGGAGCTCAATAAGGTGAGAGAGAGTTTGTGTAGTTTTAGGCGGGAACCATGACGCACCAATAATACACCACCAAGTTCAACAAGATGGCATGGCTGGTGCCATATCAGGTGACTCATCTATCGTGAAAGATCAAGTGATACATCCAAGGCTTGCCGGCAGATATCCGTAGGCACATGATTGTTGCCCGACAAGGTACATTTAGGTCGGTAGTTGACCTGGCTGGAAGATTATATGATGAGAGTGAGTTGGCAGTGGTTGAGGTGGTAAAGAAAGGGGGTGGTCATTGGAATTGGAATGGAAACGATTTGGACATGGCGGGGCCACTCCATACAATAAGGGTCCACCTAATACATATCCTCCATTGTCATCGCTTTACCTTTGAACTCTCCTGCCACTAAAGCTTCATAACTCTGAACAAACATACTAAAGAGAGCCATTTTTTTGGATGGAACTGAAGTTTCAACATTTGCTTTCAAGTTGACTTGATCTCTCCCAGCGCTACCACGACCTCCAGAATAATCACCAGTATTCACTACACCTTGACGAGATGCCTAGATTGGAGAGCTTGCATCGGAAAACAATAATGCAGCATTTTGAGTGAACCAGATGCAGGCATCATGGTTTGGTTGAATTCCATTCTCTTCATGTCTAACTCGAAGGATTTAAGCTTATTGATGATATCCGTAAGCTTGTAGTCAGTGAAACCACTTTCCTGCTTTAAACATTCTCACCTGTAGACTCCACTGAGGTGGGAGAGAGTCTAGCAACCTGTTAACTTGCTCACTATTTGGAAGTTTCTCATTGTATTTCTTCAGTGTTCTTGAAACTGTCAGAAAACGATTTGTAAGATTTGTGAGACTCTCGTTCATGTATCCCACAAAAGAGTTGAACTCCTTCTCAGCTTGAACGCTATTGTCTTTCACCAGCTCATCGTTACCATCAAAGAACTCACACAGAGCATCAAGAGAGATTTAGAATTCTTATGTTCAGCGAATCGATTGTAGATGTCTGGTGCAAGACATAGAGTTAATGCTCCAAAACCTTTCTGGTCTCGATCAATCAGCTTTAGATCCTTCTCGTTGAATGTGGCTAGGTCCTTGTTTTGAGACACGACATCAACAGTGAGAGTTGGTATATGTGGACCAAAATGATAGATTCCTATTTTGTGGTCGGGGTAGAAGAAAAAGGCTTTGAGACATCGCTTCCAATCTTCAAAGTTGTCTCCGTTTATGAGTCTCGGAGGTCTGTTGGGAGCTACACATTCCGAATCTGCAAGGGTGAGGGAAGTCATCTTTGAAATTTTAATTTCGCTGAAGAAGAAATAATTTCGCAGAAAATTGGTAGTTTCACAGAGCTAGATTCGTAGAGAACTGGTAGTTTCGCAGTGAAGAATAGTTTCGTTGGAAATTTCGGCAGTAGTTTTGCTCGCCAAATGCTTGAACCTGCTTAGTTTCTTCGACAATTTCGCACGAAATAGGCTTGAACTTTCATTCAATGATACTTTCCAGAGCAATTTCACTTGTAATATGCACACAAGCACTCTTGAACTTTTGTCAAGGATACTAGTTTCGCTGAGATGCTGAAAACAACTACAAAGTGTAAAACACTTGTAGTTTAGCTGGAAGAAAATCACAGTTTCACTGGATGATGATGTAATTTCGCTGGATGAAGCTTAAAGGCTTTTTCAACACGAAATCAATCTCAAATCACATAAATGTCACTGGATTTGAGATTTGATGATTAACAGAGCTTACCCAACCAAAAACAAGAAAAATTCAATCAAATTCCATATCAAATACACTCGAATTTGATCTGGAATTGATGAAAAATTGATATTGAACAAAAACAACCAAAAACCACAACAAATCAAGAGCACTAAGGCTCTGATACCATTTTGTTGGTCCATTTGATCGATTTGTAGTACAAGATTTTGTTGAATCGTTCAATATCAGAAACCATAGAGAATAACAAAGATGAATAATGATAGGTTCAAATGGATTGATCTGTGTTATGATAAAATAAAATTGACAATGATATGCACAGACTAATCAACTAAGCAAATTATCAGAAAAATTCATAGTAATTTCATTGATATTAGCAAAGAATTACAAGTACAGAATGAGAGAGTTCTGTTACAAAAGTCTGCCCTGCAAAATACAAATAATCCTATTTATACTAATACAAGAAACTAAGGAATATATATTTACACAATAAGTCCCTATACTATGTCAAAAACAAAACTAAAAACTAATGCTAATCTATAAGGCTCCAACAATACTCCCCCTAAGATTTGCATTTGTCTTCAGTCAAAAAATAAATCTTCAGGCTCTTCTTTGATCTTGAACATTGGCTTCTCTTTGTAAGCTTCAGTTCTCTCAGTGCTTTCTTTATTGTAGATTTGAATTTTTCAGCTAATTTCCCATGCTCGGGTTTTGAGTCATTTGTTTTTATCTCCATAGTATCCATCACCTGCAAAGTCTCCTTAGATAATGTTGCTATATCAACATTTGCATAGAATTCAATTGGATCAGATTGATATTTTACATGCACCTCTAACACTTCTTTACTTGATATTCTCATGAACTCTATGTTGTGTATATCTTTCTTTACAATGTTTGCATAAACCAGAGCTTTCCTCAACGACATCTGTTCCATGGCTGCATTCATTACTTTGATGATTGTCATAAAATACTTTCTATCATTTTCAGCCTCAACTGATGATAGTTGCTCAAATGTCTGATTAGACAAAAATGAGATGTAGCTTGGATGCAGCAACTTCAGCTCAACTCCAAATAAGCTTATCAAGTCTTTCTCCCAATCATCTTCATCTCTTACCAGCTTTAGATGAATGTATCATAATCATAAAACCATCTCTTGATTGTCGTTTGAGTACCATCAATTACTTTCAAATCATTATCATTTTCAATTTGAACACACACATCACTAGTTTGTTTCAAAACTGATTCATTCACCATCATAAACTGTTGTTCTTGATTTGACTTGGAGATCGTACACCAGAACTTACATTCTGTGTAATAGGCTCAGATAACATAGAATCCATAAATTCAAAATCAAATGTTTGATTTTGATCAATATTAGCATCATCAGCTTCATAATTCACATCATTACCAATCTCTCTTTCTTCATCATTCATCACATTATTATCTCCATCATGACCAACAGTTTCATCTCTTTGATTAGATACAGTCTCTTCACTATCCATTCTTTTATAACTTTGTGACAACCGGCCTCTAGGTTGTTATCCTAACCCTAATTTACTTGCATCATTATCCATCTTATGAGTGCTAATAATTGAAACAATTCAACCCTACCATGAAATTAGAAGCATTTCTTGTTACTTGATTCAAATTATGGTTTCTTATGATTTTTATTATTGACTTTTGTTAATTTAGATTTTTACCTTTTAAAAATAGTGTTCCGGGAATGTTGACTAGTCACCCTTGCAAAATTAATCACAAGAGAAAACAATTAAATGTGAGCATACACACTCACACTTATATAATTTCGGTCCATGCATGCATGGGCATGCATGTGATACAACTAATAACATCATTCACTAAATAATACATTATACCCAATACTACAAACTACACTACTTAATAATTATTATTATTAATATTTAAACTCTAAACCCTCACTAGAAGCCAAATGCGGCCGTCCCCTCTCCTCCCTCCACTCTCCTCTTCTACACCACACACCAACCCACCACTCCTCTCACATGCATTCTTACACACACTTCACATCCACACTCTCCTCCTCTCCTCTCTTATTCGAACAACCACCAGCTGATTATTCCCTCTACTCTTTGCAAACACTCCCAAAAACTCTTTCAACTCCAGCCCCAAAATCGCAAGAACAAAACATCAAGTATCGGCCAACCGAAGAACCGCAAGAAGGTGGCCATAACCGTAAGTTTTGACACACCTATACCTTTTTTCGACCTTTCCAAGCTTTGTAGAAGATTCTCCAGCCTTGTCCAAGAGATTAGAGCCATTCAAGACCATCTACACTCTCCAAAACGTGAACAACATCAAGTGTAAGTTCATGACACCCGAAAATGGTCTTTTTCATGTGTTCTTTCATTTCTCTTTTAAAAACACCTCCCCTCTTTGTTGTTGCAGAAACCCGACACCACTACCTTGTTCTTGAGGATATTTCAACTTCACAAGAGGTATCCCACTCGTTATACTTGTCATATCTAAGTGGAAACCGATTTCCACCATGAAAACCCTATTTTGGGGACTTTTGCACCATCTAACTTGTAGATCTTGTAACTCTTGAAGGCAAAACTTATAACCTTCTTGTTAAAGGTTTAATGAACTCCTAATAAACTGATTTAAAAGTTATAAAAGAAGATACACCGTGGATGTATGGTTTTAACACAAGTTACACCTCAAAACCTCATTTTACAAGATATATATTGAAAGCTAAGCACTTGTTTGAAAACACTCTTAACCAAGGCTTACAATCTGCTCATAAACGACTTTGTAACATCTTAATAATCTGGATCTAAAGTTAAATGGGGTTTTGGTAAGGTTTAACTACAAGTTGCAATGATTTACACATGTGTTATGGTTAGTTATGGCTAAATCACTAAAATGATGGTTCATTGTTGAGATGGGAAACCTAGCCATGAGTTTGGACTTAATTTCAGAATTTTTTGATGAATATTAAGGTTGTGACAAGTGGTCAATCTCTGGGAATTATGGACATGTTAAGATTAGACCTATTTTGGTTAATTTCGGGACCCGAAACATGGTAAACCGACCTTAAAAATAGTAAAAACATGGATTTAACACTCTTGAAAAGTATTCCAGGCTTAAAAATGATAAATAAAGTATTCTGGAGTCAATGGGTAATTTAAATTGTCAAAGGAACAAATAAATGACGTTTTAACTAAAACGGATACTAACCGAGCATCGTTTTTGAGAAAAATCACGAAAAAAGAATTTAAAGCTAAGATTTATAAAAATCATTTAATTTCAGTAAGTTAAGTAATAAAAGACCTAAAGGATTTGAAAAATTGGTCAAACAAGCTTTAAATGGTCAAATACGGTAAAAAACCGCGTTTTAACGGGTCAAACGTAAAAACAAGATTTTCAACTATTAAAGGCCAAATTTCACAATTTAAGGACTTAAAATTTATAAAAATATCTTTAAAAATACCTACTGGTCCAAGATTCAAATTTATGAAAACCCTAAATTTACGGTTAAAACTCTCCGGCTTTTACCGCAATCGGGAACGTTAAACGCATAGTTTTTAAAACCGGACCCGTAAACTGAAATTTGAAACACTTACTCTATAATAAGTATAATTTTACTCTAAGAACCTGATTTTTGGCCTTAAGTGTCATAAAGGACAAGAAACCAAACTTGAGGGTAGAAACTGTCAATTTTGAAACTTGAGGGACTAAACTGTAAAATTTTACCAAACTTTATAACCGAGTTCTAGGAAGCTAATAATCACTTGAACAACAAAATTTCTTAGTATCCTTAACCTAATGATGTAAAAATCCAATTTTCATGAAGAAACCTTGACCTGCCATATAAGGAAACTTTTTATACAAACCTTCACGAGATCAAAGCCTTACCCAATAGCTAAACTCTTGACACTATTGTTGCACCTTAAATGAGTTTAGGGCAGTAGCTTATTACTTAATATGTGCATGTTAGGGTGCTAGACTTGAGACACTCCCGGCACACCAAGAGACTTTTTGACTTGAAACCTAAGGTGAGTTCTAGTGATTCCCATTTTTACTACTATTTTGGGGTGAAACATGCTCTAATATTTATGAACTATATTTGTGATTTGCTTGATGATTGTATGTGGGATTTATGGATTACCTGCTGATACTTATATCATTATCATTAATTCTTTCGTGAACCGCTTGTTTTATATGAAGATCTATTTGGGGAATCCCCCACACACAGTGGCTTCCGTTCCAGGAAGGGTACCCCACTAAGATCCTAAGGGGTCGTTTGTGGCATGTAACATTTTGTTAAGAAACTATGGTGAACCATCCGGGCAGGTATGGTTCACTGGTTTGGGGCTCAGTTCTTTCTTCTTTCGGGAATATCCGGTTAAACACAATTTTAGAAGAGGCCAACCGGGACTGAGAGCAGGGTTGATTATGATTTTTCCCACGATGTTTAAACAATGATTATTTTCTTTTTAATCAAAGAATGATTTGTTAAGTCCTTTTGTTTTTAAACTTTAAGCACTTGAATTCACCAACTTTTTAGTTGACACAAATTTCTTTTGAGCATGTTTCAGGTAGAGTATGAAGAGATCCTAGCTATTGTGAAGACCTAGACCTATCCCCGCGACCATGGCATTGGTATATTTTCTTAATGAACCATTTAACAATTTCATGTTTGTGTTGAACAAGTACATTTATTTTTATGGGAGATTGTAAAACTTATTTGGGGGCTTGATTTGTTTCTAGCCCCGGTATCTTTTTAAAACATTAATGCCATGTGTAATTCTCTCCTTTGAGCTCTTGTAATGGTTTGTTTCCGCTGCCATATATTGTTGCTAGTCTGTGACGTCCCACCCTACCTGGGCCCGGGGTGTGACAGATTGGTATCAGAGCCAAAGGTTGTAGAGAAGTCGGGAATACCATAGTAGACCCTAGGCTACAACCCTAATACCCTAGGACTGTCCTTGTGGGAAGTGTTGGGATGATCGGGTTGGGTAAATTGATGATTACACTTGATCAACGTAATCATGAATTTACCGGACGCGTAATTTCCATCACGGTTCTTTAGGTTATGGTTGGACTTTTTCTGATTTATATTGGTGATTTTGAAACTAATTTCAAAAAGGGATTTAAATGATTTTTATGACAAACTATGTTATCCGATACTATTTGAAGAGACTATTGATTTGGGAACACAGACAATTATATGTTGGAATAACAGATACTATTGCCATCACTACCATTACTAGTACTATTATTATAATCATGAGCTACGAGAAACCAAATTACTCATGATGTATTTCTTACAGGACAACGACTATGGCTGATAAAGGTAAGGCGCCTGCTCACCCCGACACTGAGACCACTCCTACCGGAACCTTGAGAAGGGCGAAGCCTCAGAAAGAGTATGAAGCGTACCTCCGAAGATGCGGACATCCAGGGTGGATATCCGTCACGTCAAAAGACACTGAAGCTTCCGAGGACTCTTCCTCCACATCACCTTCCCGAAGCCGAACGCGTTCCCACTCTCCTCAAGTAGCTGCTCCTACCCTTTCACCCATTCCACCTATTGGGAATAGGGGTGCGCGTACCGTCACCCGACCTCGCAAAAGTGTTAGGCCAGGATCCTCCGTATCCTTTAGGATGCCTCCTCCTCCTCCCCTGCCTGTTAGGATTCCGACTTCGGTACCTCCACTGTTTGACCCACGTGATGAGCACCTGATGCCGCCGAGACATATTATGTATGACGGCCCTAGCGTACTGGCTGGTGATAGGTACTCCTAGTCGAGTCGCCGGGCAAGTGACGTAGGACCCTCTGATGCGACATTGGATGAGATCTTGAGGACCGTTCGCCGTCATGAGTTGACTGTTCAGCACGCCACTCGAACCTCCCAGTCTGCTCAATTCCAGGCTATGATGGCTACGCAAGGAGTGCAGCGCTTGGAGCAGGAGCAGAGAAGAAGAGTTCAGGATGGTTGGATGGCTGAAGAAAAACTGGATGTGAGAGTAGGGGTACTCAGCAGGATTATCTGTCTCTAGACAGTAGAAGGAAACTATTTGAATTATTATTCGATACTATTATTATTATTATCATGGGGTTGATGGCACCTTCCAATTTGTAAGAGCTTGACTCTGATTCTACTTTGCTGGATGATACTATCATGAACTGTTTGTTTGGATGCTAGATTTATTGAACTATTTGTATTAAATTGCAATATGCTGTGTTGTGCCTTGAAATTGGTCTGTGCCTTTTCTAATTGGTTGTCTAACTGTTATGTCATGTTTTGATTTGGACTTTGTAAGATTTCCTTAGTGGGTTGTAAATACATATGTGCATGCCATGATCCCTCTTTCCGAGGCATGGTGTAATAGGATAATGATGCATAGGCTATTCGAAACAAATTTTGAGATGCTAAACGAATCTATTTGTGATACTATCAGAATGCCGACTCGCAGAGGAACACTTTTGGACGGCAAGGAGCCACTAGGGGCCGCCGTGAGGAAGCCAGGCAGACTGGAAACCAACTTACTCCACCAGGAACTCCCTACACAGGAAATGCTAATAAGGAGAGTGATGAAAGAATTGCTAACCTCGTAGCTACACAGCAACTAGCTAACGCATCCCGACTATTATTGCAGATATAAATGCAGGACCGGTAACAATAATGGTAATGATCGGCCAGTGAACGACGAGGGCCACGACGAGGGAAGCCGAGGCGTTAAAGAATGGATGCTCCTATAGACCTTCATGGCATGTAAGCCTAAGGACTTCTATGGCACCCTGGGTGCTATAGAGACTTACAGATGGATGGATGAAATGGAAGTTGTCTTGACATTAGCGAGTGCAAGATGGATCATATGGTGAGGTTTGCATCACAATCCCTCAAGGGATCAGCCCTTAATGGTGGAAGTCAATTACTCAAACCCGTGGAAGAAATGTGGCTAATCGAATGAGTTGGACTGAATTCAGAAGCTAATGACCAACAAGTATTGCCCCATCAATCAACTCGAGAAGCTGGAGACAGAATTTCTAAGCTGGAAATGAAAGGTCCCAACTACACAGAATATATCAATCGTTTCTTAGCCCTATCCCGACTTGTTCCACATCTGGTGACGCATGAAGCCAAAGGTGTAGCACGATTCATCTGGGGACTACACCCGAGAGTTAGGGGAATGGTCCGTTCCTCCCAGCCTTTAACCCTACAAGCTGCTGTTGACCTTACCAGCAGTTTGACTGATGACTTAATTAGGGCTGGATGGACTGAACAAGCAAGGCTGATGAGAAGAGGAAGTTTGTTGGTGAGAAAAGGAAATGGTTTGAAGTGAAGAAGCGGCTGGAAATAGTAGCGGGTCAGGTAGAAAGAGTTCTGAAGTTGCGAGGCGCGATGAACAGGGAAGCAAGACCCGGAGACTGTATTCGGGGACAAGCCCATTTTGCAACAAGTGCAAGTTACATCACCAAGGGGAATGTCACCCGACGCCCTGTTTTCGGTGCAAGAGAACAGGCCATCTAATCAAAGACTGTACTTACGCACCAGGAAAAAAATGCTACGAATGCGGAGATCCAAGGCACATGAGGAACAAGTGTCCTAAGCTGGTAGAGACAAGGATGCCAAGCACAACAGCCTAAGGGAAGAGCTTTCGTAATGGACCCAGCAGGAGCTCGTAGGGAACCTGATGTGGTTAACGGTACGTTCCTTGTAAAAATCATCCCCGCTAATGTACTGATCGATACCGGAGCGACTGCTAATTTTGTCTCTAGTACTTGTAGGCCATTGATGACTTAGACGCGTGTGCCTTGACCGATACGTTTACCGTAGAATTAGCTGACGGTAACATTTTAGAAACCAACGAAATCAACAGGATTGGTCGTTGAATGTAAAGGGGAATACGTTTAGGATAAACTTGATGCCCATTAAGTTAGGAGGATTTGATGTGGTTGGGGTATGGATTGGCTAGCGAAACATAGAGTAGAATAATATGTGATGAGCGTCTAATCAAGATACCGTTGAGCGACAAAGAAGTGTTAGTGGTAGAGGGTGAAAGGAGTAACACCCTATACCCCATGATATCCCACTTAAAGGCTACCAAGAGCTTAGTGAAGGGATGTCCAGCTTTTATAGTTTATGTGATGAAGACCCAAAAGGAGAAGAAGATTGTTTAGGACCTTGTATTTGAACGAAATACCTAGTGATTAGCGTGTTAAACCAACTAAAATAGTGCGGAATCCTATTTGATTGGCGATCCAATCAGTGAGAACACACGAAGAATCAATCAAGAATTGATCTAACGTTAGAAGTCGATTAGGAATCGATCTAATGTGTTCTGTGAACTTGGAGAACGATTTGGGAGGTCTCTGGACGGCTAGGGTACGTCTGGAATCGTAATGATATGAATGCTTACGTTTTTCCACGAATTGGGTCTATTTATAGGTTAGTATTGTTCAATCGTGCGACTGGCTATAAGTATGGTTCAGTCGTGCGATTGAACCATGCGGTTGATTCATCCGCACGACTGAGTGTTCAGTCGTGCGACTGAGCCAATCTTATGTGTTAATCATACGACTGATCCAGTCTCCTGGTTCATTCGTGCGATTGAGTCAATCGTATGAAGTTATTCATGCGTGTGGTCCATTCGCATGGGCCATTCGCATGAGAACTTCATTAAGTTAAGTTTGAATGTTTTAACTAATTAATATAACATTATGGGTAACCATTCAAACATCATAAACCCAATCAATTCAATCACGACTCATTAATGAAATATTAAACATTACAAATAACAAACAATCCATGTCATTTCATTATCAATACAAATTACATCATAATCAAACAGACAAGATCTATTACATTACAAATCATGATCTAGGTACAGACATGCATCAACAACTCCCCCTTGGACCTAGATCTATCTAATCTCTTGTCTTCTGCATAACCTCCTTGTACTTCTTGTACTTCTCCTCCTTGGTGACTCCCGCGTGAATCTCAAACGCGAAGCAGAGTCGTATAACATTTTGGAACTGGAGGGCTTGTACAATATCTTGCGTGTCATAGAACATGGCCACTTGTATAATGTATAGACATCATTAGCAGACAAGTTAGTTAGCCACATCGGGTCGAATATCCTGATTGTATCCATTTGTCCCTCTTTATTTAGGACTATGACCGCTTCGGCTGTTCTCCAATCATAGTACCACCATTTGAAATGTGGAGTGAAGTCCTGTGGCATTTCCCTGAGAGGGATTCTCAACATAGTGCGCGGAGGACTCCACATCAACACAATCTTGGGCTTTCCAGTAATGGCATCAACTTCAGACCTTCTTATGTACCTAGTAGGCTGTTGGGGTCTGAAGTTAACCCATCTGGTGTGGTACTCCTTCTTAAGGGCAGCCTCGAACCAGCCTGACATTTTCCTTGGGTCAGCATACAAAAGCTTTAGCTTAGCCAGCTGGTTGAGCTCAAAACCAGGTAGAGTCTTCAGATCATGTGGAAATCTGAAGTACTCTATGCCCTGTTCCCTCTTAACTGCATACGCATTAAGATCATCAAAATAAGCCCATGCTATAATCCTGCCTGACACCATGTGGTGTTTCTTGACTCTGTAGAGCTTGGTGTAGGCATCTTTCTTTGGTGCAGCACGTTGGGCTCTCACTTCTTCAAAACAGGCAGCCCACTCAGCTTTCGAATGTCTACGTCATCATTTGAGGCTTGGGCTGTTCCTTCTGCCTTTTCAGTTTCCTGCTCCATCTTGTTTCAGTACCTCAACGTATCACTGACTAGGGACTCACCCAGATTGGGACCACATTACCCTCGTTGTCAGCATACTGAGGATACTCTTCTGCAGTGATATCTTCGACCTCGACTTCATCAACATCATTTAGCTCTTCATCACTAGTCGAATCAACTGTTGGAGCATCTTTGACGATTTCATCCGGATTGAGTCTGAACATCTCTGCCAGTTGCTCATTAGATAGGTCATGAATTATTTCCCCTTCTTCAGGGTATAACTCACAGACCTTCTTACAATCCCTTGCAGATCAAGAATCATGGTTAGTTGAGTCTTGACCTGTTGAAGGGGAGCAATATCAAAATCATCTCTTTGAAAATTTGGATGTGTTGATTTAAACATTCAACACATAAATCATTAGTAAGTAATCAAACAGAATTACATGAACCTAATATATCAACATTCAAAACATGTTTTTCAGTACATGATTCAATCACACAAAAATAAATAAATACATAAAACATCTAATCTGTACTTTTGTCTTGAATCATGGTGCAATCGCTCGGAGGAGCAGAGGTGGTATCTGACTGGTCCTGTCGATTCTTCGATCTTCGTTCTTGACCTGAAGCAGAGGCCGATGCAGCCGCATCCCCTCCTTCTGCTTCGTCATCATCATCCTTTCCCTTTGTCCTTTCATCATCTGTTTCCTCCTCATCCTCATCATCCTCCTCATCCTCATCATCATCTTCATCATCATCATCACCATCTCCATATCTCCATCCCCTTCCTTTATCTTTAAGGCTCATCCTGATCCCTTTAACCTCAGCATGATGTCTTGTTGGTAGTCTCCAATCCTCTATACGTTTTGGCTGATTGGTTGCTGCTGTTTGAGTTGGGACATCTCGACTCTCTGTGCATCCTCAGCTGGGTCTGCTGCTCTATTACCCGAGCCTGCTCTTCATCTGTTGAGACTGGCAGCAGTCGGTCGTTCAGCTGGCGTATCTGTGCAAGCTTTCTCCTCGTCTCAGCTAGCAGGCGCATCACCATACGGTTGAGCGCCGACAGCTGTTCCTTCCTCTACTCCGATTGGAGGTAGAGGAGATCCATACAGTGTGAGACTAGGCTTTACGGTCCTGCATGATGTGAGGTTGTGGTTGTAGTGGCAGTGGTGAATTGGGTTGGTAAAATGGTGGAAGGTGATGTAGGTGTTGTGAGATCATGATAGGTTGGACTCACTTTAGTATAGATGTTTACTTTTCAATGTAATAGGACTTGTGTTAGTTTCAGTTTGTATTTTGATAGTTATAGCAGTTTTGGCAGTCCAGCGAAACTGTGAGCGAATCTATAGTTTCGCTCACAGTTTGCTGTTTTGGTTCACTCGGCGAACTTATGTTCTGCCGGGCGAAACTGTAGTTTCGGCATGACAGTTTCGCTTGTAGCGAAACTGTCAGCGAAACTATGACTGCTATATATAGTTTTGTTATTTCATTTTGCATGATAGTTTGCAAAACCCAAAACGTGGAATTCTGTTGCAAACTATCATTCTCAAGCAGTTGCTTATTGAAATACATTGTGCTTATTGATATTGAGTGAGTTAGTTCATTTGCATTTCAAATATGTCTTGATTCTTCTTATTCTACTCTTAATTGTTTGTTATTGTGCTTATATAAGTGATATTGATCAAACTATTCAATCAATTGTACTGTTCATCGATCATATGGACCAACAATATGGTATCAGAGCCTTAGTGCTCTTGATTTGTTGAATTTTGGTGGTTTTGGTCAATATCTAGGTTCAATCAATTTCATCGAATTATAGCTGTTTTTGGGATGGAAATTGATTGAATTATGCTTGTTCTTCATTGAGGAAGATTCTACAATCATCAGATCTCAAATTCATTGAGTTTTGGATGATTTTGGATTGATTTTAAGGTGAAAAAGGGTTTTCAGATCGACGAGCGAAATTACAGTTCTTACAGCGAAACTGCGATCTTCATTCAGCGAAACTATGGTTATTTTGGATCTGAAGTTGTTTTTTAGAATTTCAGCGAAAGTATCTCTTTGAACGAAAGTTCAGCAGTGTTTTTGATCAAGAATCAAGCGAAAGTGCTGCCGAAATTATATCTGAACGAAAGTTCAAGCTTGTTTCCTGCGAAATTAGCAGCGAAACTAAGCAATTGTTGTCTTTGATTCAAGCGAAAGTGCTGCTGAAATTTCAAGAGAAAGTGTCTGAGTTTGCGAAAGTATTTGTTGTAGCGAAACTATTAAGCAGGCTTACTTTCTCAGCGAAGTTGTTAGCGAATTTGCCAGCGAACTTACCAGCGAAATTACCAAACTTTCTGCGAAATTATCATGTCAAAATTAACTACTCTCACACTTGCGGATCTTGAAAGTGTTGCTCCTAATAGACCTCCAAGACTCATTAATGGAGATAATTTTGAAGATTGGGAAGATGTCTCAAGGCTTTCTTTTTCTATACAGATCATAATCAATGGGAATCGATCATTTCAGGCCCTCATATACCTACGGTTACAGTTGGTGATGTCGTTTCTCAGAATAAAGATCCATCTTCTTATACTGAAAGAGATCTGAAACTGATTGATCGTGATCATCAAAGCATTTGGTGCTCTAACTCTCTGCTTAGCTCCTGACATCTACAATCGTTTTGCAGAACATAAAAATGCTAAATCTCTTTTTGATGCTCTTTGTGAATTCTTTGATGGAATGCAGATCTGGTGAAAGACAAGAGTATTCAAGCTGAAAAGGAGTTTAACTCGTTTGTAGGATATAAGAATGAAAGTTTGACAGATCTTACAAATCGATTCTTAACTGTATCAAGCACTTGAAGAAATATGATGAAAGACTCTCCAACAGCGAACAAGTTAACAGACTCCTCGATTCTCTTCCACCACAATGGAGTCTTCAAGTGAGGATGCTCAAACAAGAAAGAGGTTTTACAGATTACAAGCTGATGGATATCATTAATAAATTGAAATCTTTTGAGTTGGATATGAAAAGAAGAGAATTTAACCAGACTATGATGCCCACACCTGGTTTTTCTCAAAATGCTGCTTTATTGTCATCCGCTGCAAACTCTCACATTCAGAATCCAATTCAAGGAGGGAGCAATTCAAGCAATTTCTCAAGTGGTAGTAATCATGTTGGAAAGGAATTGGGAAATTCTAAGGTGAATGCTGAAACTACTATTCCATCAGAAACAATGGCTCTTTTTGGAATGTTTGTTCAGAGCTATGAAGCTCTTGTTGCTGGTGAGTTGAAGGGTAAAGGAATGACTATGGAGGATATGTATCAAGTTGATCCTGATGATTTGGAAGAGACTGACATTCAATGGCAAATGGCAATGTTAACTTTAAGAGCTCGGAGGTTTATGGAAAGAACGGGAAGAAAGAACTTTGGTGGTCAATCATCAACCTCAAAACTAGGATTTGACAAGTCAAAACTGAGATGCTTCAACTGTAAACAATTGGGACATTTTAAACGTGAATGTCCATTACCAATTGTAACAGATCCTAGTAACACTGGAGTGCCAAGATTGACAGAGAAAGTAAAGGAAGAGGGAAATTCGAAAAAGGAGTCAGCCTTGATTTCTAATTTTGACTGGAGTGCAGAGGTAGAAGAAACCAGATCTGAAATAAATCATGCTTTAGTTGCTGAGATTGTGAAAAGTGATGAGATGAAGTTGAGAAAGATGAGTTTGTGCTGTTTAAAGAATTCAAAGGAGAGAATGAATCTTCAGTAAAAGGAAAGAAGAGGAAGATGATGGAGAGAAGAAAGAGAAAGCTACAGATTCAAAAGCTGTGAAAGGAAAAGAGAAGGATGGTGCGGCCGCTACTGTTGAGGAAAGAAATCGAGTACTCCGGTATGCATGTGCGATAAAGCTTTAGCAGCCGAAAAGATGGTAATGGGACTTCCTTATGAGGTAATACAGGATATGTGTTCATCTGCTTGCAAAATTAGACTTTTTGGGGTTTATAAGGCTAATCGTTTGTTAATTGATAATGAAAAGGATTTAAAACGAATTAATGATGAACTTAAATTGAATGAATCAAAATATTTTGTGAAATTAAATGAGGCTTTAAAAGAAACTGATCATTTAAAAGAATTGTTTTGGAAAGGAATGTAGAGATTAATACTTTGACTGAACGAGTTGCTCTGGCTGAATTTGAAGCAAGCAAACTTCAGTCAAAGTTAGATAAATGGACTATTTCTGGAATGAAACATGATGATCTTTGTAAATCTCAACGGGGAGCAAGAATTAAAACTGGTTTGGGCTATGAAAATGTACAGGTTTATCCTCCTCCTAGTACATATTGTTATTCTCCTATGCCTGTTCCTCATCCTTCTAATGATTTAATCAAATCAGATACTGATAGTATGTCTGCAGGTTTAGTTGGGAATAACTCTAAGTACATTCGTGAAGACTACGACTATGGACCAACTAGTGGGCTTGGATGCACTAGTTCTAGTACACCTGAAAAATTGCAGTCTGTTTTAGATAATAAGTCTAGTTTAAATTCAGTATTTGTTTCTAGTTCAAATGTAACAGACTTGAATGTCTCATGTTCTCCTGATTGTTCTATTTCATCTTGTAATTCAAATCTTAATAGTGATGATTTTTGTTCTGGTTTTGAATTGAATGAATCTGATGTTTCACTAAAAGAATCTGATGTTTCACATAACACATCTGAGCAACTTAAAACTAATTCTTTTGAAAAGTTCTTCTCTCAACCTATTCCATCTTTTATACCATTAAATATGACATCTTCAGAAAAATGCAGTTCTCCTTCTTCTGAAACTAGTACCAATGGTACGAGTTCTACTGATTTCTCAAAAGAATCAAGCTATGATTTTGTAAAGAATAATTCTGAGTCAAATAAACAAAAACATCATGAGATGTATGAGACATTCAGTGATGTTGATTCTAGTTTGTCTGAATGTGATGAGGAGATTATTATTGATCCTATTTTTACCTCATCACATCATCGATCTAGATTCAAACATCATTGTTTCAGGTGTGGTGAAGAGGATCATCTTATCAAAAATTGCCCTTTGATTGAAAGATCCTCTAATAGAAATTGTTTTGGGAATAAATTGACAAAATTGGTTAATAATTTCTTTCATAAAAAATCAGCTTCTTTGAAAACAAAGGTTGTTCAATCTTGGGTCCCTATTACTCCTGGCTAAATGATTTGTTTATTCATTTCAGGGATCTTCTTCAAAGAGTGTAAACAGTCTGTGGCATGTTGATAGCGGCTGTTCCAAACACATGACTGGATTAAAAGATTTGTTGACTAATTATCGAATTATCAATGGAGGATATGTGGCATTTGCTGGAGACAAGAAGGGTGGAAGAATGATTGGACAAGGAGAAGTTACAAATGGCACTCTTACTCTTGAAAAAGTCAATCATGTTCCTGAATTGGCATTTAATCTTCTGAGCGTCTCTCAAATTTGTGATAAAGATATTCCAGTTCTATTTAAATCTGACGAGTGTTTATTTTTGAAATCAGAGATAGCTGTTCCAGAAGATTTAATTCTCATGCGTGCTCCAAGGAAACACGATACATATCTTCTTGATATGAATTCTAATGAGTCAAAAGCCACTGCAACTTGCCTCTTTCAAAAGCATCAACATCTGAGTCACTCTTGTGGCATCGTCGATTGGGCCATGTCAATTTTAAGATAATTAATAAATTAGTAAAGAACAATCTTGTTAGAGGACTTCCTTTAAAAGATTTCTCTGTGTCTGAAAAATGCATGGCATGTGCCAAAGGGAAACAACATAAGAAATCTCATAAGCCTAAACTTTTAAATAGCATATCAAGTCCTCTAGAGTTGTTACATACTGATTTATTTGGGCCAATTAGTGTTAAATCCATTGCTAAAAAGTCTTTCTGTCTTGTTGTTACAGATGATTTTTCACGTTATTCATGGGTGAGATTTCTTGCTCACAAAAGTGAAGTTGCTGAGGAACTGCAGAAATTAATCATTTCAATTGAATCAGTCAGTAAGAAAAGAGTTATGGGATTAAGAAGTGACAATGGCACTGAATTTAAAAATCAGATTCTTGATTCATTTTTGTGCTCAAAAAGGGATCGTGAGACAATTTAGTGCTGCAAGAACACCCCAGCAGAACGGAGTTGCAGAAAGAAAGAATCGTACTCTTGTGGAAGCTGCTCGTACAATGTTGATAGAATCATCACTACCTGTCATTTTCTGGGCTGAAGCTGTTAATTGTGCTTCTTATGTTTTAAACAGAGTGCTAATTGTGAAAGACAAAGTGAAGACTCCTTATGAACTTTTTCATAAGAGGAAGCCACTAATTGATTTCTTTCGCCCATTTGGATGTTCTTGTACGCTTCTGAATACTCAAGCTCAAAAGACTAAGTTTGGGGCTGTTTCTGATGAATGTTACTTTGTTGGATATTCTTCTTCACAAAAGGCATATCGAGTTTACAACAAAAGAACACGTATTGTTCAAGAGTCCTTTTATGTTGATTGGCAAGAATCAAATCCTACTGAAGTTAAATCTGAACCTGCATGGTTCTTTGATTCTGATACTGTGTTCAATTCATTCAATTTGCCAGTTTTCGATGATGATATGTCAAGTCCCTGTACTCAAACGAATATTATTCCATCATCTTCATCGTCTGTTTCATCAATTCCACAAGTAACTGATGCTGTTTCAATTGATGTCAGCTCATCGTCTCCGATGCCTGATCAAGCACCATTATCTGATTCTTTATCACCTACATCTCTTAACTCACCTGATTCATCACCTGACATTGTTCCATCTTCACCTTCATCTTACTCTTTCTCGCGGCTGATACTTCTTCAACTATCTTTCCTTCTTCTGGAGATTATAAAACTTTGAAAGATCATCCACTTGATAATGTAATTGGATCTGTTTCTGATGGTGTTCGTACTCGAAGTCAATCTGGTCTGATTAATGTTTGTCTTTTCTCATGCTTCATCTCTCAAATTGTTCCTAAGAATGTTCATGCTGCTTTACAAGATCCGTGTTGGGTAGAGTCTATGCAATTGGAACTTCAACAGTTCAGGAAACTTAAGGTTTGGACTTTAGTTGATTTACCTCCCAACAAGTATCCAATTGGTACAAAATGGGTATTCAAGAACAAACCAGATGATCGGGGCGTGGTGGTGCGAAACAAATCTAGACTTGTCGTGCAAGGCTTTGCTCAAGAAGAAGGTATTGATTATACAGAAGTCTTTGCTCCAGTTGCTCGTCTTGAAGCAATCCGTATATTTCTTGCTCATGCTGCTCATAAACAATTCAAAGTGTACCAGATGGATGTGAAATGTGCTTTTCTCTATGGCGACATTGATGAAGAATATATGTGTGTCAACCACCAGGCTTTGAAGATCCTGATTTTCCTGATAAGTGTATAAACTTGATAAATCTTTGTATGGACTTCATCAAGCACCCAGAATCTGGTATGAGACTCTTACACAATATCTTTTAAGCAATGGTTATTCTCGTGGTACCATTGATATGACCTTATTTAAGAAGGAGGTGAATGGTGAAATGATCTTTGTTCAAGTATATGTCGATGATATTATTTTTGGATCTACAAACTCTAAGTTGTGTAGAGAGTTTGAAGAAGTGATGAGCCAACGGTTTGAAATGAGCATGATGGGGGAAATGTGCTTCTTTCTTGGTTTGCAAGTTGAACAACAGAAAGACGGAATTCTTATTCATCAAGAGAAGTACATTAAAGATATTCTGAAGAAATTTAAAATGGATGATGCGTCTACTGAATTGACCCCCTTACTACTGCTCAGACGTGTCTCACTCCAGAGAATGGAAAACCAGTTGATCCTCATCTTTTTCGTTCTATGATTGGCTCTCTCATGTATCTTACTGCAAGTCGTCCTGATATCACTTTTGCTGTTGGTTACTGTGCTAGATATCAGTCGGCTCCAAAGGAATCTCATGAGAAAGCTGTCAAACGAATTTTTCGTTATCTCAAAGGATCATCTCGTCTCGGACTGTGGTATCCATATGGTGGAAATTTTGATTTACATGCTTATTCTGACAGTGATTCCAATGGTTGCAGGTTAAACAGAAAATCTGTGTCTGGAGGATGTCAATATTTGGGTAATTGTCTGGTATCTTGGCAGAGCAAGAAACAAACAACAGTTTCTCTTTCTACAGGGGAAGCTGAATATATTGCTGCATCTAGCTGCTGCTCTCAAATTCTTGGATACAACACCAAATGATTGATTATGGAATCAATTTCCTTCATACACCTTTATTCTGTGATAACGAGGCTGCCATTGGAATCGCTAAAAATCCTATTCATCATTCTCGCACAAAGCATATTGAAACCCGAATTCATGCGATTCGTGATGCTCAAGAGAAGGGTTTCATTAATATTATTCCCATTGACACTAAAAATCAAAAGGCTGATCTTTTCACAAAAACGTTTGACAAACCTCGTTTTTATGAATTGATTTCTATGCTTGGGTTAATATCTTTTTAATTTTTATTTTCTATTTCTTTGATAATAATTAAAAAAAAAAAAAATAAAAACAAAATAAATTTTTTTAGTTCCAATTTTTCTATAATTATTGACATATGAAAATAAAATTTGGGGGAGTAATATCAGTTATTTTGAGATCGGATTTAACATGATGAGAAATGATTGTATATTCTCTAAATATTTCTTATTTACATGACCAGTAATTCTATGAGAAATGATAGTAACTGTCTCTAGATTCTGTTTCATAATAAAAAAATAAAAATGGATCAAATTCTTTGACGATATGCTTGATAGACTCAGCCTGATGATGAATGAAGACAGCAGCTTTATGGTTAAATTAACTTTATGCTTAAGAATGCCTGGATTTACTCATTCATTTTGGATTGCACAAAAACTGAGTCCTGACAAAAATGGATTGAGAATGAATCTTTCGTTCATTGTGCTTTGTTGTTCCATCATTCTCTGCTGTTTTATTTTGTGTTAAGATGTCTTGTGTCTGTGCTTATCTCCTTTGCTGTACGGAAGTACTGACCTGGAGTGATGATCTCCTCTGCTGTACGGTAGTACTGACCTGGAGCTCTCATCAGCACATGATCAAATGGTTATCTCCTCTGTTATACGTGAGTATAGATCTGGAGCTCTCACCATTTTGATATAATTATGTCAAATCATCTTATCGATGAATTCTCTCAGAATGAAATATTTTGTATATAATCATTTATATACTTTGTCAAAAGTTTGCTTCATGAAGATTGATTCATAATTCAATAAATCCTGAGGTTGGGTGAGGGTTTTTACCAAATGATTGTGGGGTCTTAGCATTCTAAAGCATCTAATCGAACCTTAAATAAATCATAAGCTGTTGATTGAAAAAGGATAAGGCATGAGTTTAAAGTGGATAATTATATCAGCAATCGTTATTGATTTGTTCTAATTTCTGTGATTTCTGTGCAGATTGTGATCAGATCTTGTTTTCAGTATGATCTCATGACTGGTAGATGATTTTTAATCATCATTATGTTCTAAAATATTTAGAGAATGTGATCTCTGATTATTTTAGATCTCATTATGTGATGTGCTTCCCTTGAGTATTATTGATAATAAAAAAATAATAAATAAAATATAATAAATAAATAATAATAAAAAAATAATAATAATAATAATAAAAATATAAAAAAAAATAAAATAAAAATAAAATAAAAAAAAAAATAATAATAATAAATAAAATAAAAATTTGGTGCGAAATTGTTCTTTCGCTGACTGTTTCGCTAAGCGAAACTGCAATTTCGCTAGGTTAGCTTATAAGTTGTTAACCAGTTATCTTTTAGCGAAATTACAGTTTCACTGAGCGAAACTGTAAATTCGCTGACGAATTTATAGTTTCGCTGCCAGCGAAACTATTGACTATATAAGTCAATTTTGCGAAATTTTCTTCATAACTTCGCAAACTGATTTCAAGTCGACTGTTAGGGTTTAGACGCTTTTTTCACGGCGATTTTGATTTGAAATTGGTTTTTACAGACCGATTCTGTGTGATATTCTCTTCAAATGTGAGTTTCGAACATGAATTGAGCATTTAATCTGGATTCTAACTCTGTTCTGTGAAGCGATTTGGATTTGTCGCTTCGGTGGTTTCGCTGTTTCGTTCGAAGCCGAAGTTTCAGCGAATTGAACGAAGTTCACTGTTTTATTGAACGAACATTTTACAGCGAAACTGTAAAGTTATGCTGTCCGACTTAACAGTTTCGGCACATATCTAATTTCGCAAAGACTAATCCTTATTTCACAGTTTCGTCTATAATTTCTCAAGTCAGCGAAAAATTTGTAACAGCGCTAATCTAATTAATTTCTGGTGAAACTAATTGCGAAACTACTTTGTATCATTCTAATCTTGTCAAAAATACTTTTTGTTCTGCGAAATTAACAAGTTTCTATGAGCGAAACTATAGTTTCGCTTGGCGAAATTGTTTGATTTCCTTGACGAAATTGTCTTTAATTCAGCGAATCAAACATGTATTAGTGAGCGAAACTGTTGTTTCGCTTGCCGAAATTAATAATTTTTTTTTTGTTTGTATCTTAATTTTTCTTATTTTCAGTATTTCTTATTCAAATTTATTTGTTGATCCTTTCAGATTATCATGGCGAATCTAAAGTTTGACGAGAGGAATAACATTACTGCGATATTAGATGATACTTTGCCTAAAGCGGCCGGATTTCGAGATTGTATTCGATGGCTCCAACGATCACCCATTGCATATGCTATTTCTCATTCTCCCACTATATATGATCTTCACATTAGAGATTTTTGGAGATCGGCGGAATACAACACCGGAGGAGATGTTCAGAGGATCACTGCTAGGGTATTGCTCATGATATATCTATTACTTACTGCTGAAGATGTGTCGAGGATTCTTAGACTGGACGATGATACTGGTGATGAGGTTGATATGACCGAATCTGAAGTATTCCAATCTTTCCGGCAAATGGGATGACGAGGGACCAGTTTTTGGATCGAGGAAAGAGATTAAAAAGTCATTTCTATCTAAAGAATGGAGATATATAGCTCACGTGTTTATTATGTGCTTAGATCACCGTAAGGGTGGATCAGATGGACTCAATCTTGACTGGGCCAAAGCAATGGTGATATGTTGCAAAGGAGAGAAGGCAAATATTGCTAGATTGATCTTCGCTTGTATGGCAGAAAACGTGATGGCAGTGAAAAAGGATAAATGGCTGTTATATCCCCGTTTTATTCAGATGATGATTGATGATTTGATTCCTGATGTTCCTAAACACGGTGAAGTTAAGAGATTGGTTCAGATGAACCCTCGGATATTTGCAGATTGCTGTGCTATACGTCATGATTTCAGCGGTAAAATAACCCATCTCTGGGAGAACATGTATCCACCAGAGCGATGGAATTATATCAGACGAGTGGATGAGTCTGAAATAAAAGAGCTGAGGAAACACGGGTGAAACAAGCTGATGCAGCTAAGAAACGAAAGAGATATGCAAAGGAGAAAGACTATGATTTTGAAGAAGACATTGATACACAAGCTGAAGAGATAAGGGTGGAGAAGGAACGAAGGACTAAAAAGAGAACTGATTTTGTAGAACCTGAACGAGATCAAAACATAGACATGAGGTTTCACAGCTGGGAAAGAAGCAAGGGCTGGTTTAGATGAGGATATGATTCGTGGTCTAAATACTTCATTGGCTAATGAGTTAAGTATGATAAAGACCAAACTGGTGAATCAAGAGATTCGGGAACAACAGAAAGATGAGATCATGGATGGAATGAAGAAGATGTTGATTGATCAGAACAGCTTGATTAAGAAGTTATTTGAAGAGATCTCACAGATGAAGGCTGCTGCTGGCCTACCCAGTCAACTAACTCAGTCTGAGTTAGATGATATGACTGATTTAGCTAAGTACCCATTCTTGAATGTTGGTACCTCATCATCAAGGTAGGAGAGGGCACCTCTGGAGCAGCTGACACTGAAACAAGAGAACAAGAGTTCAAAAGAGAGAAAGGCTGGTAGAAATGATGAAGATGAGATTGTAGAGGCTGAGTTTGTGAATCTACAGTTTGACTTTGATAAAGATATTGTGGGAGAAGAAGTGATTGTTAAAGCTACTCATGAGGAGACATCAGATAAAGGTAAAAGTTTGATTGATGAAGAAGAAGAGGAGGATGAGCAGTTGATTGATTATGATTCTGAGCCGGAATTCTATGAAGTAGATGAAAGACCTCTTGTGTATGTGGCTAAGAAGGGAGAGGATGAGAATGATGTGTTTGAAATGGATAAAGTGATTGGTTGATAAAAGAGAAGGAGGCTGAAGAACTCACCCCTCTGTTTCAAAATTTAGAGGGTTTGAACAGAAAGGAAGCTGACAAGAAATAATCAGCTGGTGTTATAATCCTTTCTTGAAGATGTTTTTTGATTAAAAGACGAGGAGGCAATATCAGTTACATGCTCAAGAGGAAGGCGTTTAAGACCTTGCCTAAGTGGGATCTGAGACGATTAGCTACATTGCCTTTGATTAATGCTAATTTAAGTGAAAGGGCAGTTTTCTGGAGAAGGAGATTAAAAATGGTCTAAATGATAATTTTGAATCATTTGGTTTTATGAAGGCTGAACGTAAGAGATCCAAGAAAGACAAAGACTGGGAGACAGGGAAAGGAGAATTGTGCTTAGAGTTAAACCCCTAAGACTGTGAACAGGGTAAGACTGGCTGATCCTCTTCCTCCTCGTTTACAGGACTTTGAGAAGTGGTTCTATGATAATAACACCGGGGAGGCTGTAATTAGAGTTAAACAAGGAAGAGAATTTAGGGTGTTTGACCCAATGGAGTTATTCAGCTTTTGTGATGAAGATCTTTTGATTCTATGTGAAAATCATATAAAGGCGGGGGCAGGTGAGGAGACAAGGAAGGAGGCAAGCTTGTTTATGAATTGGCGAATAAAATAAGGGAGTTCGGGCAGAGGTGAAAAGTCTGGCTGAAAAGGTGAGAGCACAAGATGATCTGGCTATGGATATTCAAGACTTAACTAGGCAGTTTGCTGAAGCTAGTGGTCATTCTCATGAAGCTGATGAGGCAGGAACTAATCTTGGAGAATCAGTGGCTGAAGCTTCTCAAGACATGCTGCTGCAGGAGGAGCTGAAGACAGATCTACAGCAGCTGAGGAAACGGGAGCTGAAGAGCCGAACGAGGAGCAGTGAAGACAGTGAGGTCCAACCTAGGGGGAGTATTGAAGATCATGATAGGTTGGACTCACTTTAGTATAGATGTTTACTTTTCAATGTAATAGGACTTGTGTTAGTTTCAGTTTGTATTTTGATAGTTATAGCAGTTTTGGCAGTCCAGCGAAACTGTGAGCGAATCTATAGTTTCGCTCACAGTTTGCTGTTTTGGTTCACCCGGCGAACTTATGTTCTGCCGGGCGAAACTGTAGTTTCGGCATGACAGTTTCGCTTGTAGCGAAACTGTCAGCGAAACTATGACTGCTATATATAGTTTTGTTATTTCATTTTGCATGATAAGTTTGCAAAACCCAAAACGTGGAATTCTGTTGCAAACTATCATTCTCAAGCAGTTGCTTATTGAAATACATTGTGCTTATTGATATTGAGTGAGTTAGTTCATTTGCATTTCAAATATGTCTTGATTCTTCTTATTCTACTCTTAATTGTTTGTTATTGTGCTTATATAAGTGATATTGATCAAACTATTCAATCAATTGTACTGTTCATCGATCATATGGACCAACAAGGTGTAATGTTTGGTGGTGGATGATGTCCAGTGGTGTTAGGTAGTTGGTGGCTGTGGTAGCATGGTGGATGTGGTGCTGTGGTGGAGGGTGGGATGTCAGGGAGGTGGTATGGTGGCTGTGGTGGTGAAAGTAGAGGCTACAGTGGTAACGAAGGTCGTCGACGCTCTGTCTTCTTCTCAGTCCATGGGGCTGAGCCATCCTCGTTTCCTCCTAGTCCATTCGGGAAGTGGATGCTCCCCCTGCAGCTCTGCCTCTTAACCCGAGCATAGCTCGGGTCACTCTGTCTCTCTGGAGTCTCGAGGTGGTTCACCAACCCCCTTAGCCGTGTTTCTTTGGGATCAACCTTGCTTCCCACGTGATCGTGAGGGGGCTCCTCAGCAGACTCCCTCTCCTCCTGTCCACTAACAACAAACTCCTATGAAAGCCGGCCGTCCAAGCAACATCTCCGGCAGGGCAAACCCGGGGGAATAACATCAGACTCAGTGCCTCTAGGTGGAGCAGGCATATCATCCTCCGGCGTCTCCGCTATCATCAACATCTGAATCTATCTCTGGGAGAGCAGCCTCTCATCATCAGAGTCACTGTCCTCATGACGCCATTTGCGTCTGCCTAGTGCCACATACCTCTCGTTGGCAGGTGGCCAATCAGTCTCTTAACTAGGGGCTTCACCTGCTTCCCCTTATAAACTCTCATCCGGCCCAGAGTCGTATCATCCATGATCTCTAAAGCCACTGCATCATGACTCTCTTGGGCAGATGTGGCAGCTTCTCGTTGAAGATGAGCTGTAAAACCCTGGGGTACATACAAAACCCCTCCTTTCCCTTGGCCTCCAAGTTCTCCACCAGGTAGGAGAATATCATGCTAGAAAAGCTGAATGGGTGTTCAGCACCAGTGCCACGTAGGCATTTTGGATCTGGTCTGAGAGGTCGTCGAACCCACCCCTCTCGATGCAACACACTTGAGGATCATGTGTGCTAAGTACTTGTACTGGGCGCTCAGGTTGCTCTTGTTGAGCACACCTGAGTTGATGTCCCCAGCGTACTTTATCCTCATAAAGCATCCTCGCACTGTCAGTGGATGTAGTCTAGTAGGATGATCAGTATCATCCCCAAACTCGAGGACCCTCTGGATGTCGGCAGCAGTGATCTCAATATCATGGCCCAGTATAGAGCTCCTAATGCAGTAGGGCTCGCGGGAGCGGTCCACAGAGGCATTCTCCCAGAATGCCTGATGCAGTGATCTGTATGGCGTGCAAGGAGTGGAGATAGCCTTATAATCCTGGACCGTCTAAGAAAGGCATAATGTCGGTAACTCGCCCCGTTCCTGGTAGTGTGATCCAAATGAGCACAAATGTTGTGCTTTGGATTTATGGACCATCTCTCAGCCATTTTTCCTGAAACACACAGTACATAGAACCATTAGTACATAAGACATGAAATTCTGTTCTAAGTGTAATGTTGAAACTCATTCTGATTCATTCGTGCGAATGAATCATGCGACTGAAGTCAGTCGTCTGTTCTTTCATGCGACTGAGCTCATTCTGGTTAGTGTGACATGCGATTGAATTCAGTCTGCTGACTGAGTCTGCGAATGGTTCAGTCGGCCGACTGAGTTCAATCGCATGGTTCATTCGGGTGATTTGCCCAATCGCAAGTTTCAATCGTGCGATTGGAGTTCATCCGGGACGACCAGTCGCCTGTCCTGTAGTTCAGTCGCCAATCGTTCGAATCTTCAACAAACAAGTGTTTTAACACAGATAACCGGTTCAATAGACTCGCATTCTTGTTACTAATAACTATTAGACTTAATTTTAACGTTTTGCTTAGTTTTGATAGGTTATTTGGTATTTCTAGTCTCGGTTCTTGTTTCACAGTCGAGTAGTCAGAATTAGGGTTTGAATCTTTCATGTTTTTGAAAGATGAGTCTTCAAACTACCTGGATATCAATAGCAAGCGTCAGTGCATGAAGATCAAGACGAAAACAAGGTCTGATGAAAATTTTGGCAGCGTAACGGTAGGGTATGCGATTTGAGAGCGATTGGGGTGTGGTGAATGAAATGCGATCGACTGTGCCCTTTAAATACTGAAGCTGAGTTCAGTCGGCCGACTGCCTCAGTCGCCCAGTTCATTCGGCGACTCAGGCTCAATCGTGCGATTGGCCCGTCAGTCGCATATACTGTTGACCGACTGAGGTTCAGTCGTTCGACTGACTCAGTCGTGCCTTTCATTCCATGTTCAGTTGACCGAATGAGTCTCAGTTGTCGACTGACTCTTCGCCCCCTTCCATCGGTCGAATGGGCCATTCTGATAAGCCATTCGTGTGAATGGCTCATTCTTATGTCCATTCGTGCGAGTGAAATCCATTCGCATGTTGGTCCATTAGCATGGTCCAATCGTGCGAATGGGTCACACTTAGTTAATTTTTTGCCATTTTACCAATTTACATTTAGAACCCTTTTAACTCTGAAATTAACTATGAGCCTTTGATCATCTCAGACATGATCATTTTAACTGAAAACATTTTGATCACCTCAGATGTGATCCTTTTATCCAATTTAGCCACCTCAGACTTGACCCTTTTAAACCTTGTCACCTCGACGTGACTGTTTTAAAACTTTCAAAAGCACATGTGGTCATCTCAGACATGACCCTTTAGTGAGTTGATTCCTTTCTGATTTTCCTATTGTAGTCCGACAAACTAATAAAATTAAAATTAAAACTACTAACTAACTTAGAAAATTTAAACTAAATACACAAACACACATTGTTTTTGGCTTTTGTGAGAGATAAATCCTAAGATAGACATCTACGGGATTTGGTTCTGGAATAGACAGCTTCAACTTGGATTGACCACACCTGGACCAATTCAATTTTGGAATCATACAGGCAAGTCAAATCATTTAGGACTTGTTATCAAAATCTTTTGATGCTCAATTCTCGGTGTTCATCCAGAGTCGTTAGCAACTTAAGGAAATCATACTGGAACTCTTAGATTTCACATTGATTTGAACTTTTGAGAATTGCAGCCACAATGATTGTCAATATGTTTGTCCACTTAAATCCATACACAGACTTTTGACACAGACTGATGATTGATTTAGGTTTAATTATTTCAACTAACATTTGTGGATCCCACACTTATATGGTAATCAACATTCCCACAGGGGCTTTTGAGCGTCTACGGGTATTATTACAAGAAGAGACTATTCTTAGAGCTTTCAAAGAGAAGCCTGTCCTCAGGTCAGTGCCATCGCACAGCAGAGAGGCGGCAAACAACAATGAATTCTAGAATATCTAGGTTATGCTTATCCTCAGGTCAGTGCCATCGCACAGCAGAGAGGCACACAACCTATCTCCTTGTTAGAGCAGCAGCTTTAGCATTTGTCTTTCATTTTTTTTCTTTGCTTTGCTCTAATTTTGTCATCCGCACACATTTGTGGCGTTTAAGTTGCTCATTACCCCTTATTGGAACATTGTTGATTGTGTTAACCAGTGATAAGATGGAAGCCCACAGTCAGTTGAACAACTTAATTTGATCTAGAGATCACCAGTCAGGTCTAATCATCTATTATGTTGAATCTACCAACATATCATTTGTGGTCTAGCAACCTCTAGGTCTACTTTCTTTGTGTTACCTTAGGAGTTACCAGTTTTCTATCATCTCCCTTTTTTTATTGCCTAGACTACACAGACTTATACTTTGAATTTGTGCATCTTTTCTAAACTTAAATTTTAAAGTCCCTCTTGATTTGTTCCTGTGTTCTATCATTTTCCAAAGGTTTTGAATCAGTATCACAGATACGATCTACCTTATATCAGATATCCACTCCTTCTCCCTCTTTTTTTTTTTTTTAATGTTAACTTGCTGACATCTTCTCCCCCTAAAATACTAAAATCATTACTGGTTTAATTATTTTAGGATTTTAATAAACAGCAAAATAACATGAGTTTAAATTAAACATACGAAAATAAACAGATAAAATAAAATAAAATAAAAAACTTTAACTAAACTACATCGGACTACACATTATCATCATCAGGAATAACCTCACTTTTCTTTTTAACGTCGTTGACCTCTAGCAAATATTGAAAACGTGGTTTATCAAAGGCTTTAGTATAGAGGTCAGCGCGTTGAAAATCAGTATTAATTTTTACCACATCAATTAAGTTCTTTCAAAACAGTCACTTATGAAATGGTATTTAATACCGATATGTTTGGTCTTAGGATGTTGGACCGGATTTTTAGTTACTGCAATTGCAGCAGAGTTATCAACAAAAATAGGAGTAGAAGAGAACTTTAAACCGTAATCCCGCATTTGCTGTTGAATCCAGATGATTTGTGAACAGCAACTTGCAGCAGCAACATACTCAGCTTCACAGGTTGACAATGCAACCGATGTCTGCTTCTTACACTGCCAGGTAACTAATCTTCTCCTAAAGAATTGACACCCTGCTGATGTAGACTTGTAGTTCATCTTGCAGCCCCCGTAATCCGAGTCACTATACGCGGTAAGCTCAAAGTCATCATCATGAGGATACCACAACCCAAGTGTGGGTGTACCCTTCAGATAACGAAAAATCCTCTTGACCCCAATCAGATGGTTGACCTTAGGTTTAGCCTGATATCTAGAACATAAACATGTAGCATACATGATATCAGGTCTTGAGGCATTGAGATACATGAGGGATCCAATCATTCCTCGGTACATCATGGCATCTACAAGATCTCCATTTTCATCAGGTGCTATATCGTGATTCGTAGCAAGTGGAGTCCCAGCAGCAGAAGCATTCTCCATGTCAAAGCG
Organism: Flaveria ramosissima; assembly: GCA_025215565.1. Classification (NCBI taxonomy): domain Eukaryota; kingdom Viridiplantae; phylum Streptophyta; class Magnoliopsida; order Asterales; family Asteraceae; genus Flaveria; species Flaveria ramosissima. The sequence goes on from CM046045.1 coordinate 1,038,240, forward strand.
ACTGAGAATGTCTCCTACATACTTGGTCTGATGTAGAAAGATCCCATTTGGTGTCTGATCCACCTGTAACCCGAGAAAGAACTTCATCTCCCCCATAGCACTCATCTCAAACTCTTTCTTCATCACTGCTTCAAACTCTTTGCATAACTCTTCGTTCTTTGAACCGAAGATTATGTCATCAACATAGATCTGTACAAGCAGTAGGTCGCCATCTTTTCTTTAATAAACAGTGTGCAGTCAATGACTCCCCTGCGAAAGCCGTGTTTCACAAGATGAGTTGAGAGTTTCTCATACCAAGCTCGAGGAGCTTGATGAAGCCCATATAAAGCCTTGTCGAGCTTGTAAACTCTATCCCGATGATAAGGATCTTCAAAACCCTCGGGTTGACTTACATAGACTGTTTCCCTGATTTCCCCATGAAGGAATGCACTCTTCACATCTAATTGGTAGACTTTAATCTTCATGTACGATGCATAGGCAAGGAAGATACGAATGGCTTCCATCCTTGCCACGGGTGCAAACACCTCATTGTAGTCAATCCCCTCGACTTGGCGAAAACCTTGAACCACCAGTCGAGCTTTGTTCCTGATAATGACCCCTTGGTCATCCTTCTTGCATTTTAGTACCCATTTGGTGCCAATGACTTTAGCACCTTTAGGTCTATCAACCAGAGTCCATACACCTAACTTCTTGAACTGTAGAAGTTCTTCTTGCATGGCACTCACCCACGCCTCATCATTTAGTGCCTCACTGACATATTTGGCTCAACCTGCGAGACAAAACATCGATAAGCACCATCATGAATGTAACCTTTCTCCATAACCGAGGCGTAATCAGCTGAGTATAGCTGATTTCGGGTTTGTACTCCTGATCTGACATCCCCAATAACATTGTCAAGGGGATGATAGACGTGTAATCGTGATCCTGGAGTAGTAGGAACAGCTACCTCAGAGCCAAGATTATTAACATGTGGTTCTGCATCTGAGGTAGTTGGAGTTTGAGGTTCCGAAGTCGAAGGTGCATCACTTGTAGATGCTTGTGGACTTTCAGGAACTGGAACCTGTTCCTCCTGACTGTTCTGGTCATTGCTTCAGCTTCATCTTCAGAGGAGGAGTCACTGTCATCGACTACTCCCCCTGACTGAGTAGATGATTCTCCCTGTGTGCTAGATGGTGTATTCAGGATATCATACATCATCCTAGTAGCTAACTCATCATCCGAGGGAGAGAGAGGATGTTGAAGGACTTGAAGAATCCATCATAATCGAAGAAGTATGTGGGTCCTTTGCCTGTAGGTGGTGTGGTATATCTCTGAACGTCGACATTACACCACACTTCTACAAGACCCGTTGAGTTGTTGTAAACTCGCTTGTTCGGTATGTTGTATCCTAGAAAGATTCCTTCATCCGCCTTCTCGCTGAATTTGCCTTCTTGTGTCTTCTTCAGAAGTGTGCACGGCGCGCCAAAAGGTTCAAGATACTCCAAATTCGGTTTGCGTCTTTGTAGTAGCTCGTAACATGTCTTTCCGTGGCGCTTGACTATTAGGACTCGATTCAGTGTATAACATGCATTTGCCACTGCCTCATTCCAGAATTGGATAGGCAGTTTCGAGTCCGCCAGCATAGTCCGTGCTGTCTCTATCAAGCTTCTGTTCTTCCTCTCAGCAACACCATTCATCTGAGGTGTGTAGGCAGAAGTGAATTGATGCACAATTCCCTTTTCCTTGCAGTATGCCTCCATCCATTGGTTCTTGAATTCTGTCCCGTTGTCTGAGCGTACTTGTCTAACCTTTAGCTTGTAGAGAGACTCCAGTGTGGTTACTAACTCCTTGAATGACTCAAATGTTTCTGATTTGGATTTCAGAAACATTACCCAAGTGAACCTTGAGTAGTCATCAGTGACCACAAAACAGTACAAGTCGCCTGCAATGCTCTTTGTACTGACTGGACCAAACAGATCCATGTGAAGAAGTTCAAGAGGAAGTTCTATTGAATGAACTTTCTTTTCCTTATGAGACTTCTTTGTCTGTTTGCCTTTCTTGCAAGCTACACAAAAGTCAGGAAGTTGGAAGTTCTTGACATTAACTCCTCTCACCAAATCCTTCTGAATCAAATGATTCATCTTCCTTTGACTAATGTGTCCCATTCTCCTATGCCAGGAGATGGAATCCTTCTCAGTAGCTTTAGATAGAAAGCACTGAACCTCATGATCCGTTGTAGCAGCTGTTGACATATCCAAGACATAAAGGTCTTTATATCTTGAAGCAGTCATCAGAACTTGGTCCTCTGGATCAAGTAGTCTTTCTTCAGCACGTAACACTTCTTGTTGTCGAAGATGACCTTAAATCCTTTATCACAGATTTGGGAAACAGAAAGTAAGTTATTCTAAGTTGTTGAACGTAGTTCACCTTATCAAACTTAACTTTCTGATTTCCCACTTCTCCCTGAGCTGTGATATAGCCTCCCTTGTTTCCAGCAAAGGAAACATGCCCTCCTTTTATTTGCTTGACGTTTGATAAAAGGGCTCTATTTCCTGTCATGTGCCTGGATGCTCCGCTGTCTACAATCCACGTGTTAGTCTCAGCACTGTATCGAACACCCTGCACATACAAAGTAAATGAATTAGTTTAGGTTAGGAACCCAAGCCTTTACTGGCTTGGGTTTCCCAGAGGCATCACACATCATAAACTCCACCCATTGACCCTTAGAGGGTGAGGGTATCTCAGGTTCCTTCTTGTCATCAGTATCAGACACGCAGGATGACTTCTCTTTCCATAAGCCAGATTTGTGCAATGCCTGTTTATGACAAACAGTCGTCTGGCTTACAGGTTGGACTTTAGGTTCACTAGCTCTTCTAGGTGGAGTCAGAGAACTCCTCTTAGAAGACCTAGGCTTAGAGTCCTGAAGGTCAATCTTCTTCCTAGGTGTCTGATAGAAAGGACAATAGGAAGCAATGTGTCCACATTCTCCACAGTTGTAGCATGACCGGCTATCAACTTTATGAGTAGACTTTCTTTGTGGAGAAGTGCTTGACACTCTAGTAACATCAATCACTTTAGGTTTTGACTCTTATTCATTAGATGTTTTCTCTGGTTTAACAAAATTAACTGTTTTAACCTATTTAACATTTTTCTCATTTTGGTTAACTGGTTTTTGACTTGAAGCATGTGAAAAATTAACATTTGAAGTCCTTTTAGGTTCTGATTTGACTCTGTTTGACCCTGACTTTAAGTTAACTTTTTCAAATTCATTTTCCAGATTAACACAAGGCAATTTACCCTTTGCCTTTGAAGTGGCCTCCTTTTGTTTGTATCCCAGATTCAGTAGATGAACATGAGGTATCTGGATCACTAACAAGAGGAGTAGACACCACGTGATCCTTGATGGGGTTATTATTTACTGGTCTAGTCTTAGTGTTCATCAAGGTCTCAGGTGGTGTGGAACCACTTTGTAACCCAATCCCTCCCCGTTATTTCTTTCTCTCACTAAGTGTTGAACTATGTGTGAAGAACTCGTCCAACTATGCAGTTTCCGTTTTAATGAATTTACTTCTACTTCTAGAACTGCCTTTTGCTTCTTAGTGTCTTCTAGGGAGTTTAGATAGTACCTAATGTCATTTGCTTGGTTAAAGGCAACTACTTCGGTTTCCCTAAGCTGTTTAGTCAATAGGTCTATCTTTTCTTTATAACTATGCTCATTTTGTTTTAGTACTCTATTAGCCTCAGTGCACAGTTGTAAATCTTTTACTAAGTTATCATTATGTCTAATAACCTAGCAAAATTTTCATCTATGCTATTCCTAAAAGTATCACAATCAGAACAAGCATGATTATTAAACATTTGGTCAGTAGTACTTACCTGAGTTGGTTCAGAAGAGCTAGCCATCAACGCAGTATCAGATGTCTCTGGTTCTGGTGATTCTGTCTTTTCTGTCTCTGACGTGGAAGTTTCCTCCTTTGGCTTGTAACTGACCTCGGCTGCAGTTGCTTCTTCACTATGTGACATCGCTATCTCAACTGCTAGATCACCTTCACTCGCAGAATCATCATCAATATCCTCTACACTGGCAATGTTTGATTCTCCTGGTGAGACAAACCTAAAACTCCAATCCTGTCCTTCATCATCATGAGCAGTCAAGGCTTTTGGATCCTTGTTTGATGAAGTAGAATTGGAAGCTTGCTTGTCTTGGCGAGTAAAGGACGAGAACGGGTTCCCATTACCCGTCTTCTTTGGCTTGACACATTCTCTTTTGAAGTGCCCCTTCTCTCCACAGTTGAAGCAGGTCACTTTGCTCTTGTCAAAGCCAAATGTGGTATCCTTAGTAGCTACCAAGTTCTGTCCAGTCTTTTTAACAAACTTCTTCACCCTTCGGACAGCACTAGCTAAGGCCCACATTATATCCATCCTCTCAAGCTCCATTTCGTCCACCTGCTCGTAGTCCTCATCTGCCAGATGGCAATTTCCAATCTTCCCGGCAACAAGTCCATCATATGAATGAACCACTGCAGCTAAAAGATCCATATGCTCTCGAGCTACCTCTACGGTCACATTACCGAGGTTCTCGGTCTTCAGTTTGGTAGCACTTGCTTCTGATCCAATATAGTGGGTACATGACGACCCTGACGTGTCTGATCCAGAAGGAGAAGCATGTGAAAGACCTGACGAGCTAGACACAAAAGCAGTCTGGAGAGGTGCTCCAGATGTCTTAGCTTGAGGCGTGGCGTTGTACAAAGCTGGATTCTGTGTGTACGAAGACTTCTGAGCTCTATACTTCATCCTTAGTGCTTCTTCTCGCAACTTAAGAATGAAGTCATTAATATCCAGCTTTGCAAGCATTCCATTCTGTCTCAGGTTAGACACGAATGAAGCCCACTTATCAGGCAATCCGTCTGCGAAGTTACTCACTTTCTCTTCCATGGTCGTTTCCACTCCATGTGTATGCAGTTCGCTCATCAAGTGGTAGAATCTATCTATGACGTCATCTAAACTCTCGTTACCAATCGATGAGAAGTTATCGAATTCCTTCTTTAACTCCTTTGCCTTGATTGCCTTCAATGAAGCATTCCCATCATACCTCTTCTCTAGCTCATCCCACAGTTTCTTGGACTGCTTATTCTCTGAATACTGGTGGAATATGTCTTTGGGGATAGACTGAGTGATCAATGCATAAACCCTTTTCTCTGCATTGTACTTGACTTTCTGTGCGTTCGTCATCCCACCTAACGTTAGCTTAATGGCTTCCCACAGATTAGGATCTACTCCATTGAGGTAGATCTCAAAACGTTGTTTCTAGTGGGGAAACTCATCTAAAGTCAAGAGCTTTGGTGGTTTATTGTGATTACCCACCTCACTCTCAAGCAGCAGCAGGGTCTGTATCCTCGAGTCCTTCCCAGCAGTAAAGGGTGACATCTGATCTTCCATGGCAAATAACTTTAAGTCTAATCAAACAAACTTTCACTGATGCGACTGAAGGATGCGAATGGTCTAGTCGTGCGTATGAACTCTGCGACTGGTTCAATCGTGCGGCTGAACTGGGCGATTGGTTCAGTCGTGCGAATGAATCTGGTGGGTATGAGCTATGCGAACGAACGGTTCAGTCGGCCGAATGAGGGTGCGACTAGGTCCAATCGTGCGAATGAGCAATGCGAATGGAGTCTAGTCGTGCGAATGGGTCACTCGTGCGACTGAAGCTGCTGTTTTGTGAAATTTTCTAGGTTTGACGGGTTTCAGCCGTAAAAGTTCGAAATTTCACAAGTCCTAATCGACTAAGTCCGTAGAAACCAAACTTCGATGAGCAGGGAACGTCCAAGATCACTTTTGACACCAAAGATTGCGTTTTTAGTGCAAAAACACAAACTTTTAAGCAATCTTGATTGAATCAACACGTAATCAAGAGCCAATGCTCTGATACCACTTGTTAGGACCTGGTATTTGAACGAAATACCTAGTGATTAGCGTGTTAAACCAACTCAAATAGTGCAGAATCCTATTTGATTGGCGATCCAATCAGTGAGAACACACGAAGAATCAATCAAGAATTGAATCTAACGTTAGAAGTCGATTAGGAATCGATCTAATGTGTTCTGTGAACTTGGAGAACAATTTGGGAGGTCTCTGGATGGCTAGGGTACGTCTGGAATCGTAATGATATGAATGCTTACGTTTTTCCACGAATTGGGTCTATTTATAGGTTAGTATTGTTCAATCGTGCGACTGGGCCATAAGTATGGTTCAGTCGTGCGATTGAACCATGCGGTTGATTCATCCGCACGACTGAGTGTTCAGTCGTGCGACTGAGCCAATCTTATGTGTTAATCATACGACTGATCCAGTCTCCTGGTTCAGTCGTGCGATTGAGTCAATCGTATGAAGTTATTCATGCGTGTGGTCCATTCGCATGGGCCATTCGCATGAGAACTTCATTAAGTTAAGTTTGAATGTTTTAACTAATTAATATAACATTATGGGTAACCATTCAAACAATCATAAACCCAATCAATTCAATCACGACTCATTAATGAAATATTAAACATTACAAATAACAAACAATCAATGTCATTTCATTAATCAATACAAATTACATCATAATCAGACAGACAAGATCTATTACATTACAAATCATGATCTAGGGACATACATGCATCAACAAAGATCGAAGATATTCCCGTGGTTTCTGAATACCCAGAAGTGTTTCCGGAAGACCTACCAGGACTTCCCCCGAACCGACAAGTCGAATTCCAGATAGATTTGCTGCCTGGTGCTGCACCAGTAGCCAAGGCACCGTACCGACTCGCCCCACCTGAGATGAAGGAGCTAATCGCACAAATTCAAGAACTACTGGACATGGGATTTATACGTCTGAGTGTCTCTCCATGGGGTGCCCCGGTACTATTCGTGAAAAAGAAGGACGAAACCCTGCGAATGTGCATTGATTACAGAGAATTGAACAAGCTGACCATAAAAAACCGTTACCCTCTTCCGAGAATAGATGACCTATTTGATCAACTGCAAGGAGCAAGTTATTTCTCCAAAACAGATTTGAGGTCAGGATACCACCAACTGAAGATAAGAGAAGAGGACATACCCAAAACGGCCTTCCGAACTAGGTATGGACACTATGAGTATTTGGTCATGCCCTTTGGACTGACTAATGCTCCAGCAACATTCATGGACCTCATGAACCGCGTTTGCCGCCCTTACCTCGACAAGTTTGTGATCGTGTTTATTGACGACATACTGATCTACTCCCGTAGTAAAGACGAGCACGAGAAGCATCTCAGACTAATTCTTGAATTACTCAAGAATGAGCAACTATATGCCAAGTTCTCTAAATGTGAATTCTTGATGCGCCAGATCCAATTCTTAGGGCACGTGGTGAATGAGAATGGGATTCAACTCGACCCTTCCAAGATTAAGGCCATAAAGAATTGGAAGATTCCTGAAACTCCTACGGAGATAAGGAAATTCTTAGGACTGGCTGGCTACTACCGACGATTTATAAAAGACTTCTCGCGTATAGTGCAACCTTTGACCGCACTAACCAAGAAGAACACAACCTTTGTGTGGGAGCGAGAGCAGAACGAGGCGTTCGAAACGCTTAAGGAGAAGTGATGCAGTGCACCTATCCTTGCTCTTCCAGAAGGAGTAAAAGACTTCGTGGTCTATTGTGACGCTTCGCGTCAAGGACTAGGATGTGTATTGATGCAACGCAACAAGGTGATTGCTTACGCATCTAGACTGCTGAATGATCATGAGAAGAACTACACATCGCACGATCTGGAATTGGGTGTCGTGGTGTTTGCTCTCAAAATGTGGAGGCACTACCTCTGTGGCACGAAGTGCATCATCTGCACTGACCATAGAAGTTTGCAACACATCCTTGACCAAAAGATGCTCAACATGCGTTAGAGAAGATAGGTCGAGCTATTAAACGATTACGAGTGCGAAATCCGCTACCATCCCGGTAAGGCCAATGTTGTGGCGGATGCGTTGAGCCGAAAGGAAAGAGAAAAGCCTCTTCGTGTACGAGCCTTAATGTAAGGCCCCGTTCCCGGGACGCTTACAGTTGGTCATTCATCGCACATAAAACGTATAATTACAATTGCATTAAGAAAACATTGCAGCGGAAACATTTAAAAAGGACATCTCATTTCATTATGAAAAACTTTTGCCAAATAATACAGCGTCAATCGGTCACAAAATACATTGTTGCATTACATCACAAAAGCATTAAATGAATGGATGCCATCCCAAAAGAGCTGAGTAGCCACCTCATGCCATCCTCAGCAATCATTTACCTGCCAACTGGAAAATGCAATAAAAGTCAGCGTTGCTGAGTGAGTTCTAGTTTTAATAATAAAATATACTTTACTTTCATATAAAACCATTCGTTACTTTGACATGATCACACATCATACGTACGCATAGATAATGTCATTATTATCTTCTTCATTCATTCGTTCGTTCCTTTTAACTTACTTGCGCATCGGACATCATCCATACCAATACCATATGCTACACCCCAATTAGTCACAGCTACCGGGCCGAAGTCAATAAATGAACAGCTAAACGTATGCCACGGTACTGGGGTTAACCAATCAGTCTTAGCTACTGGGCCGAAGTCAATAAATGAACAACTAAACGTATGCCACAGTACTAATGATAACCGACGGTCATAGCCACTGGGCCGAAGTCAATAAATGAACAGCTAAACGTATGCCACAGTACTAAGGGTAAGCGGTAGAGGTTCCACATAATGGTCAATCACAAAGAAGGACCCGTTATCCGATGCATGCAAGACATGTCATTTCTTTCCACTTTACGTTACATAATACTTTACTTCTTTCGTCATAATACGTAAAGCCATAAGAAAGATAATCATACATCATAACAAGGAACATATCAAACATATTCATCAACATCATACAGGGCAACATCGTACATTCATAATATGCATAAACATGCAACACCATCACCATCATCATCATGCCCTATATGCACTCTAAGGCTATAACCATACTCTTACATGCTCTTACGGATTACTTTACGTCCAAACTTACATCTAGACCTTTCCCCGAAGGCCAAAAGTCAAACTACACATTCATTCGAGTGCAACAGCCCTATTCGGGCGTATGGACACTCTTCAGTCGCATGGCCTCCATGCGACTGAACATCATGCGACTGGACCCATGCGGATGGTCATCTATGCGAATGAACATCCAATCGTGCGTATGGACCTTGTGCGAATGGGACTACTACGAATGGGCACCTATGCGACTAACCTCATGCGAATGGACTTATGCGACTAAGCATCTATGCGATTGAACCCTCAGTCGCACATCCCTCATGCGACTGGACCCTCAGTCGTGCGACTGAATCCCAATCATGCGAATGACCTTCAATCGCCCTCATTCGGCCGTATGGCCTTCATTCGGTCGCCTAGCCCTAGCTGATGCAGAATGGAGTTCATCCCGAACCCAATCTGCCATTTTCGGCCTCCAAGCTCATCCAAACCCATTCTAAGCCTAAATCAACCCTCTGGACCTTAGAAATGCATACCATAACACCATACAAGCACACACAAGCCCGAAATCATACTCTAAACGCATCATACACATCACACCCAAATGGGTTAAATACACACACACATAAAAACGGGTTTTTGACATCTTCCAGCCCCAAAATCAGTTGAAAACAAGTAAAAGTGGGGTCCTAGAACTCACACAATCGAGCACAAAGACAAGAGCTTCGATTTGGCTTGCTACTCGACGGATTTGGACACTCGAATCACCCGAATCAACCCCTTTTCTCCCTTTTTCTCTTCTTTCTCTCTTCTCTCTTCTTTGGTGGCTGAAATGTGTGAAGTGTGGGGAGAGTGGGCTGCCCTCTCCCTACACATATCACCACCTTACCCATTTTTTTCTTCGTTGGCGAGTTTGGTCCCTCAACTTTGGACTTTATTTCTTTTCTTTCTTCGTCGGCTTCAAAATAATAAATTTCCGGGTGTTACAAGTCCACCCCCCTTAAATAGGTTTCGTCCCCGAAACCTGTCATTCCTCGAACAAACGTGGATAATGTTGTCTCATTTCTTCCTCAGTCTCCCACGTTGACTCGGATCCCTTCCTGTGCTTCCACTGTACACGCACAAGAGGAACCACTTTATTCCTTAGCCTTTTCTCCCTTCGGTCAATGATTGCCACTGGTTGCTCCACATAATTGAGCCGTTCATCTACCTCGATATCTTCCAATGGGACAATCATATCTTCATCTGCTAAGCACTTCCTTAGATGCGATACATGGAATGTCGGGTGAATTCCACTTAACTCATCCGGTAACTCCAGTCTATAGGCCACCTCTCCTACTCGAGCAATGATTCGGAAAGGGCCTATATACCTTGGGCTCAACTTGCCCCGCTTTCGGAAGCGAATGATACCCTTCCAAGGTGAGACCTTCAACATAACCCGGTCACCCACCTGGAACTCAATCGGCCTGCGTCGTTTATCAGCATACGACTTCTGTCTGTCTTTGGCTGCCTTCATGAAGGCTTTAATCTTCTCAAGCTTCTCAGTCGTAGCCTCGATTACCTCGACGCTTCCCAATTCCTTCTGACCAATATCACCCCAACAAACGGGCGTTCTGCATCTCCTACCGTATAACATCTCATATGGAGGCATGCCAATGCTGGCATGATAACTGTTGTTGTATGAGAATTCGGCTAACGGTAGGTGGTCATCCCAACTTCCGCCAAAATCAATCACACATGCCCGAAGCATGTCTTCCAGCGTCTGGATGGTCCTTTCTGACTGACCATCAGTCTGGGGATGATAAGCCGTGCTGATATGTAACCTCGTCCCCATAGCATCGTGGAACTTCTTCCAGAATTTAGATGTAAACCGAGTGTCGCGATCCGACACAATAGACACCGGCACACCATGACGAGTCACAACTTCCTTGATGAACAGATCAGCCAACCTCTCAGATGAATATGTCTCGCGGATCGGTAGGAAGTGAGCACTCTTCGTCAAACGGTCAACTATCACCCATATGGCATCGTACCCTTTCGGAGTACGCGGTAGCTTGGTAATGAAATCCATGGTGATGTGCTCCCACTTCCATTCCGGTATATCCAAAGGTTGTATCTTCCCATACGGCTTTTGATGCTCGGCCTTCACCTGTAAGCAAGTAAGGCACTTACTCACATACTCCACCACATCGCGCTTCATGCCCGGCCACCAATAATCTTTCTTCATATCATGGTACATCTTCGTGGCACCAGGATGAATGGAGTACCGAGTCTTGTGAGCTTCATCCATTATCTTCACCCGTAGATCCCCAAAACGAGGAATCCACACACGATCGAATCGGGTCCTAACACCGAGTGTGTTTTCACCCAATTCCCCAACCAGACCTCTCATTCTTTCAGAGTTAAGATGATCTTCTTTCAATGCCTCATCTTGAAACTCTTTAACCTGCATCATCACATCGGAGGTCATGATCAACTGATAGGCTTTCACCCGGATCGGCTCGGGCCTCTCTTTCCGGCTAAGGGCATCAGCCACCACGTTGGCCTTGCCCGGATGGTAGTGGATCTCACAATCATAATCCTTTATAAGTTCCAACCACCGCCTCTGCCTCATGTTCAAATCCTTCTGCTCAAAGAAGTACTTCAGACTCTTGTGGTCAGTGAATATGGTGCACTTAGTCCCGTACAGATAGTGCCTCCAAATCTTCAACGCAAAGACCACAGCCGCTAGCTCCAAGTCATGAGTAGGATAATTGACCTCATGAACCTTCAACTGTCGGGATGCATAGGCTATAACTTTTCCTCTCTGCATTAACACACACCCCAACCCCGAGTAAGAAGCATCGGAATAAACCACCAGATCTTCACTTCCATCGGGTAATGACAGAACAGGAGCTTGAGTCAGCCTCGCCTTCAATTCTTCAAACGCCTTCTCTTGAGCTTGACCCCATACGAACTTCGCCTCTTTACGGGTCAACTTGGTTAGTGGAGAAGCAATCTTGGAGAAGTCTTGGATGAACCTTCTATAGTAACCCGCCAAACCCAAGAAGCTACGAATCTCGGATGGCGTCTTTGGCGACTTCCATTGCATAACCGCCTCCACTTTTGCCGGGTCCACCATAATCCCGTCGGGATTCACCACGTGACCCAAGAACTGAACTTCGCGCAACCAGAACGCGCACTTGGAGAATTTTGCATACAACTTCTCCCTTCTCAACGTCTCTAGAACCTCCCGAATGTGACCGGCATGCTCTGCTTCGCTCCTCGAGTAAATCAGGATATCATCAATAAACACAATCACTGATTTATCCAACATAGGCCGACACACACGGTTCATCAAATCCATAAAAGCAGCTGGCGCGTTGGTCAAGCCAAAGGACATGACAAGAAACTCGTAGTGACCATAGCGCGTACGGAAAGCTGTTTTAGGAATGTCTTGCTCCTTCACCTTCAACTGATGGTAACCAGATCGAAGATCTATCCTTGAAAACCAACTGGCACCCTGAAGCTGATCGAACAAATCATCAATCCTCGGTAAGGGGTATCGGTTCTTCACTGTCAACTTGTTCAGCTCGCGGTAGTCGATGCACATCCTCATACTACCGTCCTTCTTCTTTACGAACAGGACCGGAGCACCCCAAGGAGAGATACTTGGTCTAATGAACCCCTTATCAAGCAGCTCTTGCAACTGCTCCATCAATTCTTTCATCTCGGTCGGAGCCAACCGATACGGTGCCTTGGCGACTGGTTGGGCACCCGGTATCAGATCAATCTGAAACTCAATCTCTCTGTCAGGTGGCACTCCTGATAGGTCTTCTGGAAACACATCTGGAAAGTCACACACAACCGGTACATCGGCTAGTTGTGGTGTTGGCGTATCCACATCCTTTACATAGGCCAAGTAGGCACTACATCCACGCCTCATACACTTTCCCGCCACCGCCATCGAGATCACTTTCGGAATCGTAGTAACCCGATCACCATACACTGTCACTGAACTACCGTCAGGCGCCAACAACCGAATCATCTTCTTGCGACACACAATGTTCGCCTCGAAGTCCGCTAACCAATCCATCCCAAGTACCAAATCAAAACCACCTAAGGTCATCACAAACGGTCTAACAGGAAACTTATGACCCTCAAGCTCCACATCACAATTCTCTATCATCTCAGAAATCCTGGTAGACTTACCTATGGCAGTTTCTACATCAAAGGGCGCATCAACACGTCTACTACTAACAGGCAGCTTAGCACAGAAAGCAACAGAAATAAAACTTTTACTCGCACCAGAATCAAATAACACAGAAGCTAAAGTTTGGTTCACCAGAAACGTACCGGACACAACGTCAGGGTCCGTCCTAGCCTCCTCCTGTGTCATGGTGAATGCCCTGGCGCTCGCCCTCGGTCCATCACCTCCCGTCCTCTTCGCCCCTGAACTCTCGCCCTCGGCTTTTGCAATCCCTGCTCATATGACCAATTTCCCCACAGTTAAAACATTTGCCCGTCAGGCAATCCTTCGCCATATGCCCAGTCTTCCCGCACTTGAAGCACACATTCAAACCCAGCCTGCACTCTCCCGCATGCTCCTTTCCACACTTACCACATCTCCTCGACCCTGCTCCCGGTGTGGCCACGCGGCGGTCATCCACCCGTGCCTTTTTGTTACCCGTCGAGGCCTCACCCCGACCAAACCTCTTCCCGTTCCAGCTTCGATCACCACCACCCTTCCTATTCGCTTCAACCACCACCACTCCCCTCTCATCATAAAGTCTTCCGGCCAAATCAACCGCCGACCTAAACGTACTTGGCCGGGCGGCGATCATATGCCGGCGGACATCCACCGGTAAACCCTGAATGTACCTCTTGATCTTCCGAGAAAGAGGCGTCACCTGATCCGGCACCAACCGTGCCATCTCGTTGAACTTGGTAGTGTATTGCTGGTGTGTCATGGATCCCGCCTCCAGCTGCAGGAACTCCCTCTCAATCTTATCCATTTCCCTGTGAGGACAGAACTCCTCAATTACCATCTTCTTCAGTTCGGGCCACCTCATTCTCCCGATCGCCCGATTACCCTCAGCTTGGACAATATTGTCCCACCAGCATAGTGCCGAGTCCACAAAGGAGTGGGTGGCAAACTTTACCTTCTGATCTTCTCGGCACTCGCTTATGTCGAGAACAGCCTCCATCTCTCTCACCCATCGGTGAGCAGCAGCAGCATTGCCATTTCCGTCAAAGGTAGGGGGCTTGCATCTCATAAACACCCCGTAGTTACAGCCTCGTGCCACCTCCCGCACAGGCTCCTCTTCCTCTTCCTCCTCATTATCGGAGAAAATCGTTTCAGGCTCCGGTTGCTCCCCCGAGGCCCGGTTTCTCTCCTTCCTTTCCCCTTCCTTCACGCCTTGATGACTTCGGTCACCACAGACGGTAAGATTGTCTGCATGACCTGATGTACTTCCTCAACAACAGCCTCCTTTACCGAGGCCCTTAAGTTCGCACTCTCATCCCCAGCTTCTGGATGAGGAGTCTCAGGTTCTGCAGGAACCTCTTTCTCAGCTCTAGGCCTTCCTCTCTTAGGGCGTGGTTCAGCAACAGGGCCATCACGGCCTCCACCCCTAGAAGCTCTAGAAGATCTACCACCAGCCATTCTCTAACACACTGAAAGATTCAAACACCAACACGGTCATTCAAGGAAACAACTCAGTTTATGTCAAGTATAGTAAGTCCCTAATTACAGTGGCCAGTTGTGATTAGCCACTTACTGTACTCTTCATACCCCAAGTATTACCTGTCCTGACTACATCAGTATTCAAATCTACATACAACACATAACATATACCATGCGCACATAAAACCGGTTAACTTTAAGAAAATACCTGATGGCACGCAGCTACTCAGTTTGGCATCCCATTCCCCATTCGTCCCATTTTCAGTTTAAGTTAAGGTTTATTTTAAAAATTTACCCATTTCACTTAAACTTTGGCTCTGATACCAACTTGTAAGGCCCCGTTCCCGGGACGCTTACAGTTGGTCATTCATCGCACATAAAACGTATAATTACAATTGCATTAAGAAAACATTGCAGCGGAAACATTTAAAAAGGACATCTCATTTCATTATAAAAACTTTTGCCAAATAATACAGCGTCAATCGGTTACAAAATACATGTTGCATTACATCACAAAAGCATTAAATGAATGGATGCCATCCCAAAAGAGCTGAGTAGCCACCTCATGCCATCCTCAGCAATCATTTACCTGCCAACTGGAAAATGCAATAAAAGTCAGCGTTGCTGAGTGAGTTCTAGTTTTAATAATAAAATATACTTTACTTTCATATAAAACCATTCGTTACTTTGACATGATCACACATCATACGTACGCATAGATAATGTCATTATTATTTCTTCATTCATTCGTTCGTTCCTTTTAACTTACTTGCACATCAGACATCATCCATACCAATACCATATGCTACACCCCAATTAGTCACAGCTACCGGGCCGAAGTCAATAAATGAACAGCTAAACGTATGCCACGGTACTGGGGTTAACCAATCAGTCTTAGCTACTGGGCCGAAGTCAATAAATGAACAACTAAACGTATGCCACAGTACTAATGATAACCGACGGTCATAGCCACTGGGCCGAAGTCAATAAATGAACAGCTAAACGTATGCCACAGTACTAAGGGTAAGCGGTAGAGGTTCCACATAATGGTCAATCACAAAGAAGGACCCGTTATCCGATGCATGCAAGACATGTCATTTCTTTCCACTTTACGTTACATAATACTTTACTTCTTTCGTCATAATACGTAAAGCCATAAGAAAGATAATCATACATCATAACAAGGAACATATCAAACATATTCATCAACATCATACAGGGCAACATCGTACATTCATAATATGCATAAACATGCAACACCATCACCATCATCATCATGCCCTATATGCACTCTAAGGCTATAACCATACTCTTACATGCTCTTACGGATTACTTTACGTCCAAACTTACATCTAGACCTTTCCCCGAAGGCCAAAAGTCAAACTACACATTCATTCGAGTGCAACAGCCCTATTCGGGCGTATGGACACTCTTCAGTCGCATGGCCTCCATGCGACTGAACATCATGCGACTGGACCCATGCGGATGGTCATCTATGCGAATGAACATCCAATCGTGCGTATGGACCTTGTGCGAATGGGACTACTACGAATGGGCACCTATGCGACTAACCTCATGCGAATGGACTTATGCGACTAAGCATCTATGCGATTGAACCCTCAGTCGCACATCCCTCATGCGACTGGACCCTCAGTCGTGCGACTGAATCCCAATCATGCGAATGACCTTCAATCGCCCTCATTCGGCCGTATGGCCTTCATTCGGTCGCCTAGCCCTAGCTGATGCAGAATGGAGTTCATCCCGAACCCAATCTGCCATTTTCGGCCTCCAAGCTCATCCAAACCCATTCTAAGCCTAAATCAACCCTTCTGGACCTTAGAAATGCATACCATAACACCATACAAGCACACACAAGCCCGAAATCATACTCTAAACGCATCATACACATCACACCCAAATGGGTTAAATACACACACACATAAAAACGGGTTTTTGACATCTTCCAGCCCCAAAATCAGTTGAAAACAAGTAAAAGTGGGGTCCTAGAACTCACACAATCGAGCACAAAGACAAGAGCTTCGATTTGGCTTGCTACTCGACGGATTTGGACACTCGAATCACCCGAATCAACCCCTTTTCTCCCTTTTTCTCTTCTTCTCTCTTCTCTCTTCTTTGGTGGCTGAAATGTGTGAAGTGTGGGGAGAGTGGGCTGCCCTCTCCCTACACATATCACCACCTTACCCATTTTTTTTTCTTCGTTGGCGAGTTTGGTCCCTCAACTTTGGACTTTATTTCTTTTCTTTCTTCGTCGGCTTCAAAATAATAAATTTCCGGGTGTTACACTTAAGGATGAGTGTGTATACCAACCTTATTGCAAAACTGAAAGAAACTCAAAGCGAGGCATTAAAGGAAGAAAGGTTAAAAGAAGAAGGATTGACTGGAATGGAAAAGCGATTTGAGATAGGGGACGATGGTACATACAGGTATGAAGGAAGGACTTGGGTGCCGAAGCACGGAGGGATTCGAGAAGTAATCCTCAACGAAGCATACAAGTCTAGGTATTCGATTCACCCTGGATGTGATAAGATGTACCAGGACTTAAAGGCACTTTTCTGGTGGCCTGGAATCAAGAAATCAATCGCCATTTATGTGGGGAAATGTCTAACCTGTGCCATGGTAAAAGCTAAGAACCAAAAACCATCAGGAACGTTACAACAACCCGAAATCCCAGAATGGAAATGGGATAACATCACGATGGATTTTGTTACCAAGTTGCCCAGAACGTTTAAAGGCCACGATGCCATTTGGGTGATAGTAGATAGGCTAACAAAATCAGCTCAATTTTTGCAAATTAGAGAAGACTACGACATGACGAAATTGGCCCAACTATATGTCGACGAGATAGTAATGAGGCATGGAGTGCGTTTGTCGATCATCTCCGACCGTGATAGCCGTTTCACCTCTCGTTTCTGGAAATCATTCCAACAAGCTTTAGGAACTCGCTTGGATCTAAGCACGGCTTACCACCCTCAAACTGACGGTCAGAGCGAAAGGACTATTCAGACGATGGAAGACATGTTAAGAGCTTGCGTGATGGACTTCGGCGGAAACTAGGACAACCATCTCCCTTTGGTGGAATTCGCCTATAACAATAGTTACCACGCGAGTATTAAAGCCACTCCGTATGAGGCCCTATATGGCAGGAAATGCCGATCACTATTGAGTTGGAATGAGATTGGTGATAGCCAAGTGATGGGACCCGACATCGTGTTGGAGACCACAGACAAGATCTATAAGATAAAGGAGCAATTGAAAGCAGCCAGAGATCGGCAGAAGAAGTACGCTGATAGGAGACAGAAACCTCTAGAGTTCCAAGTGGGCGACAGGGTAATGCTAAAGCTAGCACCATGGAAGGGAACCGTGAGGTTCGGAAAAAGAGGAAAGTTAAGCCCGAGGTACATTGGACCATTTGAAATACTGGCGAGAATTGGCCCAGTGGCGTATAAGCTAAAACTACCCCCGGGGTTGAGCCACATACACGACACCTTTCATGTGTCGAACTTGAAGAAGAGCATGGTAGACAAAACCCTAGAACTACCATTAAAAGAAGCAAGAATAAACGACAAACTGAATTTTGTGGAAGAACCCGTGGAGATCACGGATCGCTTGGTCAAGCAACTCCGACGGAGCCGCATACCCAAGGTTAAGGTTAGATGGAACTCCAGCGAGGACCTGAATTTACTTGGGAGCGTGAAGATGAAATGAGGAAGAATTATCCACACCTCTTCAAACCCACCCGTTCAGACTCTAATCAAAGCTAAAATTTCGGGACGAAATTTCCTAAACGGTGGAAGAATGTGACAACCGGCCTCTAGGTTGTTATCCTAACCCTAATTTACTTGCATCATTATCCATCTTATGAGTACTAATAATTGAAACAATTCAACCCTACCATGAAATTAGAAGCATTTCTTGTTACTTGATTCAATTTATGGTTTCTTATGATTTTTATTATTGACTTTGTTAATTTAGATTTTTACCTTTTAAAAATTAGTGTTCCGGGAATGTTGACTAGTCACCCTTGCAAAATTAATCTCAAGAGAAAACAATTAAATGTGAGCATACACACTCACACTTATATAATTTCGGTCCATGCATGCATGGGCATGCATGTGATACAACTAATAACATCATTCACTAATAATACATTATACCCAATACTACAAACTACACTACTTAATAATTATTATCAATAAAAAATTTAAACTCTAAACCCTCACTAGAAGCCAAATGCGGCCACCCCCCTCCCTCCACTCTCTTCTTTTCTACACCACCACCACACCCACCACTCCTCTCATCATCTTACACACACACTTCACATCCACACTCTCTCCTTTCCTCTCTTATTCGAACAACCACCAGCTGATTCTTCCCTCTACTATTTGCAAGCACTCCCAAAAACTCTCTCAACTCCAGCCCCAAAATCACAAGAACAACAACATCAAGTATCGGCCAACCGAAGAACCGAAAGAAGGTGGCCATAACCGTAAGTTTTGACACACCTCTACCAGTTGTTCGACCTTTCCAAGCTTTGTAGAAGATTCTCCAGCCTTGTCCAAGGAGATTCGAACCATTCAAGACCATCTACCTCGCCAAAACATGAACAACATCAAGTGTAGGTTCATGACACCCGAAAATGGTCTTTTTCATGTGTTCTTTCATTTCTCTTTTAAAAACACCTCCCCTCTTTGTTGTAGAAGAAACCCAACACCACTACCTTGTTCTTGAGGAGCTTTCAACTTCACACAAGAGGTATCCCACTCGTTATACTTGTCATATCTAAGGTGGAAACCGATTTCCACATGAAAACCCTATTTTTGGGACTTTTGCACCATCTAACTTGTAGATCTTGTAACTCTTGAAGGCAAAACTTATAACCTGCTTGTTAAAGGTTTAATGAACTCCTAATAACCTTATTTAAAAGTTATAAAGAAGATACACCGTGGATGTATGGTTTTAACACAAGTTACACCTCAAAAACCTCATTTTACAAGATATATATTGAAAGCTAAGCACTTGTTTGAAAACACTCTTAACCAAGGCTTAAAATCTGCTCATAAACGACTTTGTAACATCTTAATAATCTGGATCTAAAGTTAAATGGGGTTTTGGTAAGGTTTAACTACAAGTTGCAATGATTTACACATGTGTTATGGTTAGTTATGGCTAAATCACTAAAGTGAGGTTCATTGTTGAGATGGGAAACCTAGCCGTGAGTTTGGACTTAATTTTAGAATGGTTTGATGAATATTAAGGTTTTGACAAGTGGTCAAGCTCTGGGAATTATGGACATGTTAAGATTAGACCTATTTTGGTTAATTTCGGGACCCGAAACATGGTAAAACGACCTTAAAAATAGTAAAACATGGATTTAACACTCTTTAAAAGTATTCCAGGCTTAAAAATGATAAATAAAGTGTTCTGGAGTCAATGGGTAATTTAAATGGTCAAAGGAACAAATAAATGACGTTTTAACTAAAAACGGGTACTAACCGAGCATCGTTTTTGAGAAAAATCCACGAAAAAGGAATTTAAAGCTAAGATTTATAAAAATCATTTAAATTCAGTAAGTTAAGTAATAAAAGACCTAAAGGATTTGAAAAATTGGTCAAACAAGCTTTAAATGGTCAAATACGGTAAAAAACCGCGTTTTAAACGGGTCAACGTAAAAACAAGATTTTCAACTATTAAAGCCCAATTTCACAATTTAAGGACTTAAAATTTATAAAAATATATATTAGAAATACCTACTGGTTCAAGATTCAAATTTATGAAAACCCTAAATTTACGGTTAAAACTCTCCGGCTTTTACCGCAACCGGGAACGTTAAACGCATAGTTTTTAAAACCGGACCCGTAAACTGAAATTTTGAAACACTTACTCTATAATAAGTATAATTTTACTCTAAGAACCTGATTTTTGGCCTTAAGTGTCATAAAGGACAAGAAACCAAACTTGAGGGTAGAAACTGTCAATTTTGAAACTTGAGGGACTAAACTGTAAAATTTTACCAAACTTTATAACCGACTTCTAGGAAGCTAATAATCACTTGAACCACAAAATTTCTTAATATCCTTAACCAAACTTCATTTTCTTCTTCTTCTACTATTTCTTCAATTACATCTTCCATCAGATCATTTGGATCCACTGATTCTTCTTAATTAAATGAAAGTGTTGTTGATGAATATCAACCTCATCCATAGCAACATTCCTCATGTAATCAAATAAAGGAACATTTGGAGCTCCAGTAATAACAACTAACCTCTTATAAACAATCTCAGACATATGTTCAAGTTCAAGTCTATCACTTACTATACCATATACATACAAGTCTGGCTGTTCTTCATTTTTTATCAATTAAAGAAATCTTGGATATATCAAGTACTTATTCCTTTTCCCTTTTTTTTGAATTGAAGATGAATCCATTCATAATCCATTTAGCCATGTTAAATCTCCTGTTTGTGGCTAAAGCAATGATAGGAGAAACAATGTCCACTGGAAATGAATTCCATCCAGTATTTCTCTTGGACATACAATGTTAGAATATGTAGCACAGTAACTTTCCAATGATTATACACCCTTGCCCTGAAGAACTGTTTCTTAGGGAAGTTATCTGGTTATCCCATCAACATGAAAACTTCTCTACATACATCAAATGTGTATTTAGATAGATCTTGAGGTTCATTCTCTCCTAGTCTAAGACCAACCCTGATTGACTGCTCAGAGACCTCTATCATTCTATCATTAGTCACAAAACCTCTAAGTACTTTATGCCCTTCATCATCTCTTTCCACCTCAGCTGTTCTCCAGAACTTATTTTTCAGTCTAGCATTGATAGCTGGGTGTGCACACATGGCATAAACATACTAAGTCCTCATAATAAATCTAATCATCTGTTCATAGCCAGTTGGTTCTCTAACATCTTCATTCAGAAAAGCTGCGACACTATCCTTTGGCTCAAACTTTAACTCAGCCATCTGAAATTCACAAAGAAACAACAATAAGTATGAAGGAATTTTTATAAATAACTCTCAAAACATTTGTTAATTTCATTTTCAAAAATCTTGAAAATATTTTGTAAGGGTGCGTTTGGTTGGAAGGAATGGAATGGAATGAAATGAAATTGAGAAACTAGTATAATTTCCAAGTAAATTATGTTTGAGTGTGTAATGAAATGTAAAACCCAAGAGAATGTTTCACCTCAAATTCCCATATTGTGGGATTTCAAATTCCCTCTCTAGGTGGAAGGATTTTGAAATCCCACAACCAAAGGAATTTGAGGTGAAACATTCCCTTGGGTTTTATATTTCATTACCCACTCAAACATAATTTACTTGGAAATTATACTAGTTTCTCAATTCCATTCCATTCCATTCCTTCCAACCAAACGCAGCCTAAGTGTTTAACACACTTGATTTTTCAATTGTTTTTAATACAACTTAATCATTTGTAAGACCCGTTCCCGAAAAACCTCACAGTTGGTTGATCGTAGCATAAAATCATTTTTAATAACA
This sequence comes from Flaveria ramosissima, assembly GCA_025215565.1. Lineage (NCBI taxonomy): Eukaryota > Viridiplantae > Streptophyta > Magnoliopsida > Asterales > Asteraceae > Flaveria > Flaveria ramosissima. The sequence continues at coordinate 1,060,459 of CM046045.1, forward strand.
AAACATTGCAGCGGAATTAAATAGACATTCATTTAAAACTTAGAACCATATCGTACTCATACATTTGTCCTTTAATTGCAAACAAAACATATTAATTGTTCTTAAATTACAATAAAGATTTCATAAATAGTAATGACATCCATAGCTCCCCAAGGAGCTCCATGTGCCATCCTTAGCATCAGCGTTTACCTGCCAACTATTATGCATAAAAGTCAGCTTCGCTTAGTGAGTTATAGTTTTAGGTAAATAAGAAAATATAACCTTATCCTTCATATAATGACCACGCATATATAATATATAACATTTTCATCATCATAATAATGTTCATTATCTTTTATCATCATCCTAAAAAACTACAAATCTCAGATGGCGTCTTTGGAGGATCCCATTGCATCACCGCTTCAACCTTTGCAGGGTCCACCCTGATCCCCTCGGTATTAACCACATGACCCAGAAATTGAACTTCTCGAAGCCAAAATGCGCATTTAGAGAACTTAGCATATAACTTCTCATTTCTAAGCGTCTCCAATACTTCTCGAATATGATCGGCATGTTCTCTCTCTTCACTTTTTGAATAAATCAAAATGTCATCGATGAATACTATCACCGATTTATCCACATCGGTCGACATACCCGATTCATAAGATCCATGAAAGAAGCTGGCGCGCTGGTTAAACCAAATGACATGACGAGAAATTCATAGTGCCCATAACGCGTACGGAACGCTGTCTTAGGAATGTCTTGTTCTTTCACCTTCAGTTGGTGGTAACCAGACTGCAGGTCTATCCTTGAAAACTAGCTGGCACCCTGAAGTTGATCGAACAGGTCGTCGATCCTTGGTAATGGATACCGATTCTTTACGGTCAGCTTATTGAGCTCGCGATAGTCAATGCACATCCGCATACTACCATCTTTCTTCTTGACGAATAAAACCGGAGCACCCCTTGGAGAGATACTCGTCGGATGAAACCTTTATCCAGTAAATCTTGCAACTGGTCCCTTAGTTCTACCATCTCCGAAGGAGCTAATCGATACGGTGCTTTAGCGATGGGTTGTGCTCCCGGTAGCAAATCGATCTGGAATTCGATTTCGCGGTCAGGCGGCACAACCGGTCAGGTCTTCAGGAAAGACGTCAGGAAACTCGCGCACTACCGGCACGTCTGATAGTTATGGCTCTGGCGCATCCACGTCTTTTACATAGGCCAAGCAAGCGCTGCACCCACGTCTCAAGTACTTTTCAGCTGTGATCATCGACACGACCTTCGGTACACAGCACACCTTATCCCCACGAATCGTAACAGAACTACCGTCGGGCGCTGTTAGACGAATTATCTTTTTACTACATACTATATTGGCTTCATAGCTAGCTAACCAATCCATGCCTAACACCACATCGAAACCTCCTAAGGCCGTAACATGCAACCTAGCAGGGAACTTACAATCCTCTAACTCAATCAGGCAATCCTCAACCGCCTCAGTTACCTTAGTGGACTTACCAATGGTTGTTTCTACATAGAAAGGCTCATCTAACTTTCTACTCTTATCATGCAACAAACGACAAAAGGCAGCAGACAAAAAACTCCTACTAGCACCAGAATCAAAGAGCACAGAGGCATATTCATGGTCTACCAGAAACATACCTGAAACTACTTCTTGGTCTGCCCTGGCCTCCTCGCGAGTTATGTTGAATGCCCTCGCCTTTGCCTTCAAATCGTCGCCTTTTCCCTTATCTCCAGCTTTAAACGTTCCTAATCCTCCTGATTTCCCTTTCTTGCAGTCCCTCCCCACATGTCCCATCTCACCACACTAATAACACTTCACCGCCTTGCAATCCCTGGCATAGTGGCCCTCTTCACCACATTTAAAACACTTTCCAGTCCCCAACTCTACACTCCCCCGAATGAACTTTTCCACATTTTCTACAAGAACTTCCTTCACCAGTATTCCCCTGTCCTCCAAACTGATCCTCAACTCTCATCCTCTTCTCTCCACTCCTGAAGTTATCACCTCCGAACCTCTTCCCATTTCCATTCTTGTGATCGTTCCATTTCTCCACCTTCTTTTGTACATGCATTGGGTCGCTCTCATCATACAACTTCCAGCTAAGTCCACCATACCCCTAAACGTGCCTGGTCTGGCTGCAATCATGTGCCTCCTGATATCCACAGGCAAACCCTGTATGTATCTTTTGATCTTCTTGGATGCAGGCATCACCATGTCTGGCACAAGTCTTGCAAGTTCATTGAACTTGGAGGCATACTCTTGATGAGTCATGTTCCCAGCCTTCAAATACAAGAACTCCTTTTTCAATCTTGTCTAATTCCGATGGGGACAATACTCCTCCAGCACTAACTCCTCAACTCAGACCCCTTCATTTTGGCTATCTATCGCTTTCCTTCAGCCTGGACAATATTGTCCCACCAGCACAATGCTGAGTCAACGAAGGAATGAGTGGCAAACTTAACTTTTTGATATTCCCAGCACTCACTAATTTCCAGTACCGCTTCCATCTCTCTGACCCAACGATGAGCGGTAGTAGCATTGCCGTTACCGTCACAAACCATTACTTTTTACGTCCAATCTCTTAGTTTATCATCCATGAGGCTAAATCTAAGCTTTATACATGTTTTCCTACGTAAAAATGTGACCTTTATGCGATCTTTGCAACTTTTTAAAACCCAAAACCCTAGAATCCGGGATGATCTACAGAAGAAATTAGAGGTCGATTCTTACCTGGATTTGTTGCTTCTTTCTTTCGTCTTCATGCTCCACACCCAGATCCTTAATCTCTTAAGCTTTAAAGCTTCAAATCTTGGGTTTTCTTCACTTTCTTTCTCTACTTTCTCTCTCTATGAATTTGGTGGCTAGGGTTGCAATGAGGAAGATGAAGGCTGATTTGGGTGCTAAAGGCTGATTATGGGCCGTTAATCCCATAGGCACTACCCAATAAGCCTAATTTAACCAATGACCATTTCTTTACCTTATTAAAATACCCAATAATTAAGTCCATTATCCTTAATGACTCGTTTTGACTTTTCGAGGTGTTACATCATTCTTATGAGTTTTCAATAATTTTATATCAAGATATAATACTTTCATTATTTTTAGTTTTACTTAATAGATTTTATATTTAAAAATTTGATTATGTGTATTTTTGAAAAATTTTCTAAGTGTTTAAACACTTACTGACTTTTATGTTTAATCAAATTTTAACATATACAATCAATTAAGTAACTTGTTCTTGTTAATTTTAATGATTTGTTGAGATTTTGATAATTTAAAAACCATATTTATCTGAAAAATTCAATTTGATGATTCAATTCTATTCAGATCTTTTATTATTACTTATCACAGATGAACTCAAAATTCATCAGAAAACTTTTTTGATGAAATTCATATTTATTTGTGTAAAACAGTCGACACCATGTTTAAAAACAACAATATCTGATTCAATTTGAACAATCAATCACATTTTATCAACAATTTTCAATTCAATCAATTTCTTAGTGTTCGAAAGCCCAAATAGGGTTCAAACGCCTATTATAATGTGATGATTCAATACCTTGATGTGATGAAATATGATTAACATGTTGTTTAGAATCACTGATTATAACTTTAAATGTCAACAATCTCAGATAATCAATCTAAACAGAAAATATAATGCTAGTCGGGAGACTAAGTGTAAGAACAGAGTTTAAACTGAGTGAAAATGTTCAAATGAAATGAATTTTGTCAAGTGTTGAATTTATATAAGTGTGAAAAACCCTTGGACGCATTGATACTAGGTAGGCGCATGACCACTGTTGGGACGCATGAGGTTTAGACGCATTGGCACTGTACAGGCGCATTACTCCTGTTCAGGTGCATGAGACTTAGACGCATGAGTTACACTTGGTCAATTTTTATCAAAGGACTTAGGTGCATTTTCACTATTCAGGCGCATCATCCCCTGTTTAGGCGCATGAGCACTGTTTCGGCACATGACCAGTCCCGAAACGCCTAACACTTTAACAAAAACATGTACCCTCAGTTCGTATGAGAACTGTTTAGGCGCATGGGCTTTCAAGAGTCCACACTTGGTTTATTTTTCAACATGAAATGATTGGCACTGTTTAGGCGCATGACATAGTGTAAAACGCCCAACACTTGTCTTAAAACTGAAGATTTATCATGCTTCTAACTTCGACTTATGGTCACTGTTTAGGCACATGAGAATCATTTCATACTTCAAACACTTGAACTTTTTCACCAATAAACATTTAAACCCTAATTTTGAAAATATTCACTGTTCTTCATGAAATAGTCAACCATTGGTCAATTTTTGACTTTGACTTTTTAACCACACAAAAATTTGACTTTTCGACATTATTATTTTAAAAAAATTAATTTTCTCACTCAAACTTTTAACTTTTATTTTTTAATTAATTTCCCATCATTTTAGTCTCATTCTTTTTGAAATTTTCAAAGATTTCAAATAATTTCAACTCAATCATTTGCATGAAGCTTTTCTATATTTCAAATCAAAAACTATTTGAAATTTTTATTAGGTTCATTTTTTAATCATATCAACACACACATACTTGAAAATTTAGCATCATCCTTTTCAACTTTTATTTTGACTTTCTCTTTTTCATTTTTACTCCCCCTAAACTTTTAATTTCACAAACTTAGAAGTTTATATATAAGTTGGAAATTGATAAAAACAACAATTATCAACATGCCTGCACACAGAATCATGCAAAAAATCAAAACAAACAAAGCAAAATAAAAAAATACTACTAGATATACACTGAATCATATGCCTGCAGTGAGATCATATCAGCGAATAATTAGCACATTAAAATAAAAGAAACTGTGAATAGTCATGGACACTAATTAAATCGTGATCAGGTGTGTTCCAGATTAGCATTACTGCAGCAAAGGAGACACAAGATCTAAGGACAGACAATGAGTACTTTGGTAAAAGTATCTGCACACTTACTTTTTCAATTCTTCGATTGTTAAAGTTCGATTAGATATGACATTATGGGACCCACACTTAGACTTAGAGAGTCCAACCTTCGTCAAGATATGCAAGCAAGCACTTATTCTCAGCTTAATACCTGACATATATCTATAACCAGATCTCATGTTTAGGTCATTGAGATAATCATTATGGTAAAACCATTTGATAATCTCAGAGAAAACCACCATGGACAAGCCATTAGGTAATCCCTGAATTTGTTTTGTAAAGAATTGGATATATATGATTCAGAAGAATCAGAGAACATCCATTTTTGGACTTTTGAAAGGATCCTGCAAATTGGCATCTTTTGCATCAGGTGAGAATTCCAGGTTTGTAATGACTTACAACAAAGGATACCTCGTCACTTCAGGTCTATGATGACTCATAACAGAGAAGTGAACAAATGCAGTAAACAGATCTCATGGTTATTCATATCACCATTAGGTGTGAGTTTGTTACTTGACAAGCAATCAATCAGAAAAGTCAACACCACTCATAAGAACTAAGATGAATACCCACAAATGCATAATGATTTAGTTAAATCACAAGAATCTACTTTTGAGTATAATTGCATGATTATACCAACACATCATATCTGATCACGTCAGACTTTATTATCGAGTGAAGTATGCAACTAATTACATCTGATGTACTATCATTTCTCACATGTTGCAAAGGCAGATTCAATCCTAAAGAAAGAAAACATCTATACTATATTTTTGTATTTTCCATTTATAATTTTCTATATTGATTTTTCAATTTCTAGTTTTGTATTTGCTTTTTCATTTAGCACATAAACACACACTATTTACAATCAGGCAGTCAACCTTGATGTTTTCCTTTTGAGTTGTTTGTGAAAAGGAAGGAGGGTTATTTTCATTTTAATGAAACAAAACATTTTTCAACGTGATTAACAAGGCCAATAGACTCAACCAGATACTCAAACCTTCCTCATAAAAAAGCTTTAGTAAACATGTCAGCTAATTGTTTGTAAGTTAAAATTTAAATCAAAATGATTAAACCTTTTTCAGAGTTATCTCTGAGAAAATGATATTGAATTTCGATATGCTTTGTTTTTGAATGTTGAACAAGATTAGCTGTTACAAACATAGCAGCGGTGTTATCAATGTAAATAAGAGTTTTAAAAAAATTGAAGCCGTAATCCAGCAGTTGGTTTTGTAACCAAAGGATTTGAGAACATCTTGCTGATGTAGCTATGTACTCAGCTTCTGAAGTTGATACAGAGACATTTGTTTGTTTCTTACACTACCATGATGACTAATCTGGGACCCAAAAACTGACAACCACTCGTACTAGATTTTCTATCTTGACTACATCCCCCATAATCACTGTCAGTATATCCATGTAACTTGAAGTTTCCTTCATAAGGATACCATAACCCTAGAACTGGTTTTCCCTTAAGATATCTGAATATGCGTTTGACTGCGATTAGGTGAGATTCCTTTGGGTTTGATTGATACTTGCACATACACAAACAACATACATTATGTCAGGTCTAGATGCAGTAAGATACATCAAAGAACCAATCATAGATCTGTATAATGTTTGGTCGATAGATTTTCCTTTTGGATCAGGGTCAATATTGGTATTAATGTCAGTTGGAGTTCTGATAGATTGACAATCTTGCGGTTTGAATTTTTTAATAGCTTATGAACAAACTTCTCTTGATTGAAAAAAACCATCTGCAGATTGTTTTACTGCAATCCAAGGAAGAAGTTGATTTCTCCCATAGAACTCATTTGGAAACATGATTTCATAATCTCTTCAAATTCTGAGCACAATTTAGGACTGGTTGAACCAAATATGATATCATCCACATACAATTGCACACATAAGAGATCATTTGCAACCTTCTTGATGAATAAAGTTGGATCAATTTTCCCTCTTGTGTATCGTGTTGTACCAAATGCTGGGACAATGTCTCATACCAGATTCTTGGAGCTTGATGTAGACCATATAACGCTTTGCTTAGCTTGTACACACAATGAGGAAATTCAGCATCTTCAAAACCTTAGTTGTTTGACATACACATCATCGGTGATTGGTCCATACAAAAATGTTCCTATAACATCCATTTTGTACACCTTGAATTTCATATAAGAAGCATATGCCAGGAAGACATGAATTGCTTCGAGTCTTGCAACTGGAGCAAAGACTTATAATCAATTCCTTCCTCCTGGGTGTAACCTTGTCCTACAAGCCTTGCTTTGTTTCGAATAACTATTCCTCGATAATCTGATTTGTTTCTGCACAACCATTTGTGCCAATGGCATTCTTTCCTTCAGGAAAATCCACAAGCTACCACACTTCCTGTTTATGGAATTGAAGTAACTCTTCTTGCATAGCCTCAATCCAACTATTGTCCTGTAAAGCTTTAATGATGTTTTTAGGGACAATTTGAGAAAGAAAATGAGTATAAGCAAACGTTTGCTTGCTTTGTATGACTTCTTGTACTTCTCTCATTTAAAGGACTAATAATCTGTGAAATGGGATATCTCTTGTGAATACGAGTAGTTGGGATCTTGTTTCTTGAACATTCACCTCTAGATTGGTTTGGTTAAAGTCGGAGAGCTGTTGCAACAAGTTTGAAGAATTTGGAGTGAAATTCCGAACTTGAGTTGGTGAGTTGATGACATAATCAAGCTTGTCATTTACATCTATATCTCTGGATACATATGAAGTTCCAGACTCAGGCTGTTGAATTTCTCGTCCATTATTAGGAATTGGTTGAGAAACATCAGAATTTGCATATACTTGGTGTTGCTCATGAACATCTGAATTGAATAAAGAATCTCTCACAAATGAGAAAAATGGATAGTCTGGGCTTAAATCATCCATATCCTCAGAGCCTGAATTGTCACTAAAGGATCCAAGATCTCCTACCTGTTTCCTGTGAGCACAAGAAGAGTCAAAATGATTAGAATTGATTGAATTTGACAATGAATCTAAATTAAATAACCACGCTGGACCATTTGAAACTGTTGGAAATGAATTTTCAAGGAATTTAACATTGAAAGTTTCAATGATAACATTCGTCTTATAGTTAAAAACTCTATATGCTTTAGAAGCTGACGAATATCCAATAAAGAATCCGTCATCAGACTTTGCATGAAATTTGCCTAGCTGATCATTTGAGTTTAGAATCAAAACTGGGCAACCAAATGATTTAAGAAACTCTATGTTTGGTTTCCTGCCAAATATTAACTCATAAAGAGTTTTATGTTTGTCTTTCACCAATAGAGTACGATTCTGAATAAACACGCAGTTGATATGGCTTCATCCCAGAAAGTGATAGGAATCATAGAATCTGCTAACATTGCATGAGCTACCTCAATCAATGTTCAGTTCTTCCTTTCTGCAACTCTATTTTGTTGAGGAGGTCTTGGAGCACTGAACTGATGAGCTATCCCTTTCCCTGCACAGAACATGTCAATATTATTATACTTGAATTCTTTTCCATTGTCACTCCTAATTATTTTGACTTTTTGATCAAGTTGATTTTCTACTTTAGTGATAAACTCTTTTAGTAACTCAGCCGTTTCAGATTTTGCACGTAAAAAGAAAACCCAAGAAATTCTTGTATAGTCATCAATGATAACCAAACAATATGATTTCTTTCCAATACTTTGTACGTTTACTGGACCAAATAAATCCATGTGTAAAATCTGCAAAGGCTTGGAGTTTGAGTTTATAAGTTTGAACTTATAAGACGCCCTGTGCTGCTTCCCTTTCAAACAAACTTTACAGAGATCTGTTGTAGCAAACTTCTTTATTGGTATGCCCACAACATGATTTCCTGCTGCAAGTTTGTTCATGTTTTTAAAGTTGGAATGCCCTAGACGTCTATGCCAAAGCTGGCTTTCATCATTTGAAGCATGAGCAATGAGACAAGTTGTTTCAGTTGAAGGATCAACGTGAGACATATCTAGCTTGTAGACATCTCGATCTCTAACAACTTTTACAACCACCCTTTCCTTGCTGATCTTGAAACCTGGCTTTAGAATATAACAATAAGAGTCATCAAATAAAACAGAATATGATTTATCACATATTTAAGAAACGCTTAAAAGGTTAAAGTTCAATTGAGCACAGAAGTTGACATTATCAAAACTTATAACTCCGTTAGATACAGTTCCTTCTCCGGTTATCTTTCCACCTGCATCTCCACCAAAACCTACATGTGTACCATATTTTGTCTTAAAGTCTTGTAGTAAGGCTGGGTTCCCTGTCATATGTCGGCTACACCCACTATCAACATACCATGTATTCATTGGTCTTCTTGGGCGTACCTGCATTTCAAAGACATTTAAGATGAAATATCAACCCAAGCCGATATGGTCTTAGGCTTTCCATATTTATCCACAATGGTAAATTGCTTGAAATGGAGTTTGTGCAAATCAGGTTTCTTTTGAATTGTAGGATTTTCAAATCCTCTTGAAAAACTGTCTAATTATTTTTTCTTTGTTTTAACCTCAAAGCATTAAATCGATTCTCAAGATCCTCATTAAGATAATTCGAACCATCATTTGAAACATTCTTTGAAAAAATTTTCTTGTTAAGTGTTTCATTTTTCATTCGCATTGAACGTGGAATGAAATTTCCTTGATTGTACTGCTGTGATCTTACATTATACTGATTATCATAATAAGAATTGATTCTTTTGAGAGATCTCAAGCCTAAAGAAGGTTATTTTGATAATCCTTGAAAACCATAATTTTGATTTCTTTGAAATCTTTGATTATCAAATATTTCTGAGGTGAGTTCTTTCTAAAGAAGCAATCTTCAGTATTATGATTTCTTTCTACACACAAGGCACATTATTTATTGAAATAACAATCAGCCGTTGAGTGATTTGCCATATCACAAGTGTGACAATACTTGTTAAAATAACACTCATATGCGTTATGATTGTACATATCACATATGTCACAGTACCTTTGTGGCTGTTTGAACAACATTTGCCTAACCCTAGATGTGGAATCCATATTATATCCTTGTCTAGATTTAGGGGTAGTAAGGTTAAACTGTTGTTTTGACTGTGTAAGTTTGGTCTTTTGATTTTTAGAATTTGGCTTTTTAACATTTTCACAATTCTTTAACTTCGGACCTAAACCTGTTTTCAGATCAGAGTTAGATTTGATCTTAGGTTTTCATGTTGTTTCAGAGATTGTGTTTATGTCAAAGGTTCCCGCTGACACAAACTTTATTGGTTTAATTTGACTTGCTTGATTGATTAGTTCAAACTATTTGTCTTTAGAAGATGCTTTTCAACTTTTTTGATTTCTTGATCTTGATGAAGTTTCAGTGCTTTGGGTTTTGATTGAATCTTGAGAAGATTCTTTTTCAGATTCTTTCAATTTTTGATCAATAAGGTTTGTTTCAGAAGAACTTGAATCATTAGAACATGACGTTTTTGAGTTCTCTTCTTTAGATTTTCCTTTTAATTTGTTATCCTCTTTTTCAAATTCATCTTTTTCAAACACACATTCACCCTTTGGAACAAATAGCTTTTTGTTCTTTTGTCGAAGTTCATAAGATTTGATTATAATTGGGTGACATTTCTTTATCTTCTCTGAATCTTTCTCTTTAAATATTTCAGTGTTTATCTTTTCGATTTCACTCTCAACATTAATTGAACATTTCTTTTCTTTTTCTTGAAATTCTTTAAGCTTAGCTTTATTCTCTGGTGAATGATCAGGGTATTAAAGTTTTCAGGTAAGGTATTGGAGATTGATTCAGGCATTGGTACATGTGTGAATCCTAATCCTGTTTTATCTTTATCTTTTCTACCATTCACCAACTGCTCAACAATAGTTTTTGAGCTTTTCACTTTGGCTAAATCAATTTGAGTTGTTGTATGAGCCAATTTTTCTTGTTCAATGGTTTTTGACATCTCTTCAAGTTGTTTCTTGACAAGTTCAAGTTCCTTTAAAGTTTTGTTCCAAGAAGTTTGGAGAGATATGATTTTATCATCAGAAATTTTGTGATATGCTTTCAGCTTGCTGTGCACTAATTCTTCTTGTTTCAGTTTATCACATATTTTGAATTAGTAGGTTCTATAGTGTTCTACTTGTTTAAAACATGCTTTAGTGCACATGTTCTCTCTTACTTCCACTGGAATTTTTGGGTAAGTGTTTGAAGATTTAGTGTCAGTGTCAGATGAAGAGTTTACAAATTTGGGTTGTTCAGATTGTGCCATAAGAGCAACTTCTTCAGAATCTTCCTTTGGGGATTTGTCACTCCAGTCATAGTCTTCCTCACTGTCTGAATCTTCTTCTGTCTTTGGATCATTATCTTAAGACCAATCTTCAGTATTGATCTCAGCAACAAGTGCTAGACCAGAAGTAAGATCTGCAGTACTGTTCTGCATAAGCACTCCAAACATAACCATCCTTGATGCTGACTACTAGTGCTTTCTTTTGGTTCTTCAGTGGTATTTGATTCTTCCTTCAGTTCTTGCATTGGTAGACTCTGATAAGGTTTCTGAAATGTCTTCTGAGTCAGTTGATGGTACCTCTGACTGTTAGAGCTACTTTGACCATTTCCTCCTTGAGTTCTTGGAGCTTTGCACTCTCTAGAAAAGTTGTCATAGCTGTTAAAGTTAAAAACACCTTGACTTCGACTTATCAAAGCCAACTGTTTTGTTTAGCTTCGCTTATAATTTCTATTCACATATGAATGCTTTAGTGTTCTATAATCTGTCATCACCATTTGCCAGTTGAGATCCATTTCTTCAACGTCATCTAGATCCATCTCAAACAAATCCTGAAAAATTAAATCAACTTGTGTTAAATGACTTCCCTTGTTTGCTTGAAAACTTGCCATAAAGACTGTAAATGCAGATTTGGACTCTTCATCCTGTAAAGGATGTTTATAACATCTTTAACTTTGCTAGGGTTACCAGAGTTAGAAGATAGAGTCTTATTTTGAGTTTTAGGCATTTAATTTTGGAGGAGACTGTGGTTGTGGCTGTGTTAACTAGACAGGTGTGCTAGTAAAGAATCCTGCTCCCACAAACAGGTCACCCTCATCTTCTGGAGTAGCTTCATCCTTAGCAAGAAAAGCATTCTCTATAGTATTTGCTGGAGAAGCAACATACTTATATTGAGAAGTAATGCTGCTCTATCATTACCTTGAACATTCATCAATTTCCACTGACTCAATCTTTGCAATTAACAGATCAAGATCCATGGGAAACTTTTCTGTATGTTTTAACAACGTTACTATTTGTTTCCAAGATGATGGAAGTGCATTTAGAAGTCTATCATTTAGGTCTTTATGATCATTCTTTTCCTAAAGTTGACATTTCTATGATAAGTTGCACATATCTATTTATCATCTGGTTTACTGTTTCTCCAGAGATATGCTCAAACAATTCAAGTTGCCTTTTTAACTTCTGTCTTTTGAGATTTTGAATCTCTTTTCCTCCTTCACAGATAACTTTCAAAGCTTTATATAAGGTATACCCAGTTTGGTAATTCTCAAGCTTTGATAGTACTTCCAAAGGTAACCCTTTACACATGAGAGAATAGGCTTTAACATCATTCTTCACATTCTTCAGATCATCCCCATGTAATCCATCTTCTGGGTAAGGCTCTAGAGTATCTTTTATGTATACAAAACCATCAAGACCATCAGAAGTAACATGGATGTGAGGTCCTTTCTCAATTGATTTCCATAAATTAGTATCAATTGAGTTTAACTGATGTTTCAGCCTGAGTGACCAATTCTTGAAGTCAGCTCTATTCTTCAAATTTGGTACTATATTCTCTGAATCTCCCGACTTTAACATGTTTAAGTTTGAATTTAAGAAAATATACTATTTTTGTTGTTTTAAAGATTTAAATGAAGAAATGATATTACAATATTTTTCTATTTTTAATTTTTGAAAAATTTTCTAAGTGTTGAGAGAAAAGTTTGAATCTGATGCGCCTAAATAGTTGTGAAGCGCCCAACTTGACTTAGAAACTCTTAAGGGATTGCCTTAGTGAATTTCTAAAAAGCCCAAGTGTAGAAACGCCTGAACAATATCAAAACGCCCAAATAGTTCCAAAGCGCCTGAACAATTAAGAAATGCCTGAACAGTTTCAACGCGCATGATACTTAGTTTCTGAAAAACATCCAAATAGTGCTTAAACGCTCATAAACAGTGTCAAAACGACCACTCTGAAACGCCTAAACATTGTTAAAACATCTGAACAGTGTTCATGAACCTAAACACTTAGGTGATTTTTCAGATGATTTCAACACTACAAACGCCTAATTCATCTTCTTCGTAACAACCTGATCTTAACAAACTTTTCAAAACTTGATTAATTGTTCTAAAACTCTTCAATCAAGTGTCAAATGCACCGATAATCAATCCTTTAACATCAATTTCCTTTAGTTAACAACAAATAATCACAATTTTGCAGAATTTTTGTTCAAACATTTCGAACTCAAATCTGACAAAAATTCAGATATGATGATGTTAACTAACTCAATTGTGATTCAATTCATGTTTCTAGTGATGAAACACATCTAAATTCAACAATCTATTGATCAATTGCTATAAAAAACACATATTCAAGTGGTTCACTGGCTCGAATCACTAAACCAAAAGCTCTGATACCATTTGATATGTTCAAATGGATCGATCTGTGTTAATAATGAAATGCAATTGACAATGATATGCACAGGTAATCAACTAAGCAAATTATCAGAAAAATTCATAGTAATTTTATTGATATTAGCAAAGAATTACAAGTACAGAATAAGAGACTTCTGTTGCAAAAGTCTGCCCTGCAAAATACAAATAATTCTATTTATACTAATACAAGACTCTAAGGAACATATATTTACATAATAAGTCCCTATACTATGACAAAAACAAAACTAAAAACTAATGCTAATCTTTAAGGCTCCAACAAAGAAGACTAAGAACAACCACAATATATTCAAATATGAACAATAAGGATCAATACCATCAAAGTAAACAAAGCTCAAATGTATTTTATGGATTGACTGCTTACAAAGGTCTTTTGTGACACGGCTAAATACCTAACAATACATCAGTCAATACAATCAATCAATCGAAAAACCCTAGCAGCCGCCACATCAATTACACCAAAATCATCAATAAGATCATAGCAAACATCATCATCAGCAATTACTATTTGAACTTTTGTAATCATTAATGTGTTTTTAATGAAATACTTTTGAATCAAATTGTGTTCATTCATTTATTGCACTTAATTGTTCTGTTCTTCTATATTACTTTCTATTGCAATTGTTATTTCATATTCAATCAATTGAACAACGATTAGTGATAATTCTGCGATCATTATTCGAACTCAATCTAACACTGATAATTCTTGATTGCGATCCTTGGATTCACAGAAGCTTTTGCACACTCTCTGTGAAGGGAATGATGAAATCAGGAGCATAAGGAGGCATATCTTTTGCTCCCAATATGAAACATTCTATCATATTGAGGATGAATCAGTTCATCAACAACTACACAGGTTTATGCAATTGGTAACCGAGATGAACATCTTGGAATTAAAATATACCAATAAGGAATTAAACAAAAATATGCTCCATACTTTGGCTGAAGTTGGAAGCATACTATATCCATGTTCAAGAATACCCTTGATCTCAAAAACATCTGGTTAGACACATTGGTGGCTAAAGTAGAAGCTCTTGAAATGGATGAAAAGTCAAGAAACAAGAATGTGAAATCACATGTTGGTCCTTATCAATTTAAAAAACTAAAAGTGATGGAAGTGATTTTATTTCTAACCATGTTGATGATAACTCTTGTACATTGAGTTAAGATGAGGAAGAAGTTGGTTTCTATGCATCAAAGACTTCAAGATCATCATCTAAGTCAAGAAAGGAGAAAGGAAGATCTGATGAAAGAAAAGGTCCATCTGCATCATCAGCAAAGGCTTCCTTCAACAACAACAATCAAGTAGAGCCCATCATTGTGATTTTGGACCCTGCAGCTTTCAACTCAAGCTTCCAAGCTTATTTAGGCAGCACTCTAACACCTGCTAACATCTGTCAACAAGATCTTGAAGAACTTCATCTAGACGAAGTAGAGGAAACGGATATTCAATGGCAAATGGCAATGATTGCATACACAGCCAAGCAGTATCTGAGGTGAAACAAAAACTTGGCTGCAACAGGTAAAACAACCAAATTTGGTGTTGATAAGTCAAAGGTGGGATGTTTAAAATGCCATCACTATGGACATTTCTCAAGGGAGTGCAATCAACAATCAACTTTTGACATGAGGCAAAACCAATAACATCAGCCCAATCAACATCAGTCTCATCAATACAACCTCATCTAACCAACTCTTCCCCACCAACCTCAAGTTCATCAGCAGGGCCAAGTAACTCAAATGAAACTGGGCTGATAATTTTACAAGATGGAACATGTGACTGGAGCATGTATGAGAAGGAAGTGTTGAAAGAAAATCAAGCTCTAATGGCCAACATGGAGAATAAAGAGCCGCCTAGAGGCAGAGATGTAAGAGATAGATTGTGTTCATTATTACGTGTGTTGAGGAAGTTGAAAGATATAGAGTCCATGCTCAACAATTGGCAAACAAAGTAAAAGAGACAATGGTTTTTAAATGAATCTCATGTAAGAGAGCATAAACTATATCAAATCAAAATCAATTCTTTGCAAAAAGATTTAGATAAACTTTTTTTCCAAAACTACAACTTAAAAGCCCAAGTTGAGCATCTGACCATTTCCTTAACAAAATCCATGTCTGATAATGCATCAACTGAAGTGTAACTTCAGAAGTTTCAATTGTCATCTCAGCAATATGAAAAATTGTTAAAATCTCAAATTGAATCAAAGAACATGTATGGGTTGGGATTCAATGCTGTTGCACCCCCTGTGAATGATAATTACACACCTTTAGCTGAGTCAATGACAAACAGTTTATCAAATTATTTTGTGCCCAGCACCAACTTTGAAATAAAGATTAATCAATTGATAAATAGTAGTGATTTTGAGGTGAGTAAAACTGAGTCTTCTAAATCAGACTAATTCAAACAAAATGACTCAGAATTTGACTATTATAAATGTGATGACTTGGATCATTCTGATGAACATGTTGAGAAAAATGTGAATGGGTTGGGTATTGGTAAGAATGTTTCATTTGAAGCCATCATTCCTAAATTTTTCTAAGAAACCAAGCTGCCTTATCCTCCTAAACAAAGAGATATGTTGAAAAAATTCTGTAAGAGAATAACTCAGTTAAATGAAGGATTTCATTTGCTTAACAAACAAAAAAACCTTCAACAATAGTAGATGGTGGGAAGTGCATATCTAAGGAAGAAGTTAAAACATCTTTCGCATAAAAATCAAAGCAAGCACAATCAGCAGAACTTCGAAAGAAGAAAGCATCTTCATCAGTAGAAGATCTGCGGAAGCACAAATCTACTGAATCCGTTGAAGATCTTCGGAAGCAAAAGACTGCAAACACCATCAAGAAAACAAAGCAACAAATAATCGTAAATCCTAAGCAATAGAAGTCATCTGCTTCTAAACAAGAACCCTTTGGTATCATGTCAGGGAACAACAAGGATTCTTCATCCGTCAAGTTTGAGAAAGAATTCTCAGAACAGAAAAGAGAAAAAGGTGATTGTTCCGGAAGTGAGGAGGAGAAGTATTGTAAATGGTGTGACATGAAAAATCATAACACTAAAGATTGTTACTTCAGCAGCTACTGCTCCATTTCCAATATGAACAATCATATGACTGTTGAGTGTTACTTCAATAAACATTGTGATATTTGTGACAAAAATAACAATTCCACTCAGGAATGTTATTTTTAATAAAAAGAACAAATCAAAAAGCACAAAGAAGCAACAATCTGAAAAGGCGGAATCAGACTCAAAAGTTTGTGATAATCAAGAAGATTCCAAGCCAAAGAAGAAACAACAAAATCAAAAGCTGCCAAAAGCAAAGAAGCAACCATCTACTGAAGGTAAACCTTTGAAGAAGAAGGAAAAGCCACATCATCAACTCAAAACACCTCACAAGAAGGTTTAATTGAAAGGAAAGAAAGCCAATACTAATGACACCTTCTTTGATCATTTTGAGAAGGGTACTCCAATACCTCAATCAAAATCAAAGGATGGTGAAACTTTCCTCAATCAAGGTTCATCATCAAATTCAAAGCAGACTATAAACAAGGAGAAGGTGAAAGAAGAAGTTAGCCCATCTTCAACAGAATCATCCTCATCTCAAACAAAACATAATGAATCAATTGAGTCTAAAATCAACACTTAAACATCAAGACTCATTCATGAGGGAGTAACAATTTTAAACACTAGTTGTAAACCAAAGATCATAAAGGCTTGGGTTCCCCATTCTAATTGATTTCTTTTTGTATGTAGGAACAAACATAGATGACTGACAACAAGTGGTATTTTGACAGTGGTTGTTCCAGGCATATGACAGGAAACTGTTCTCTACTCCATTATTTTAAACATAAATATGCCTCTTATATGGCATTTAATGGGGATAAAAAAGAGGTAAAATTGTTAGTGAAGGAATGGTAACTAATGGTCTACTCAAGTTTGAGAATGTAAATTATTGAGAAAATTTACAATAAAATTTCTTGGGTTATCTCAAATTTCTGATAAACATTATACCACATTATTGGATAACACTAACTGATACATTCTTAAGCCAGGTTTTTCCATTCCAGAAGATTGGATCTTTCTTGAAGCATCAAGAAAAGGAAACACATATGTTTTGGATATGAATAATAATGTACTCACAAGCAATGAAACATGTCTGTTGTCTAAGCCATCAAAAGATGAACCTCAATTGTGGCATAGAAGGCTTGTTTATTCCAACATGAAGAACATGAACAAATTAGTGAAAAATGACCTAGTTATTGGACTTCCAAAAAGAGAATATTATTGTTCAAATCATTGTTCATCATGTTATAAAGGAAAACAACATAGAGTGTCCCATAAATCCAAAGATGAGCAGCCAACATTTTTCTCTTCACTTGTTTTCTTTCACAAGTGGTTCCCCCCAACATAACTGTTGCATTAAAGGATAACAGTTGGATTGAAGCTATGCAAGAAAAGCTTCAACAATTCAGAAATGTTGGAGCCTTTGAAGATTAGCATTTAGTCTTTAGTTTTTGTTTTTGTCATAGTGTAGGGACTTATATGTAAATATATGTTCCTTAGTTTCTTTGATTAGAATAAATAGGATTTTATGTATTTTTGTGTAGAGAGATTATTGCAAAATACTTAGAACTCTCTCAATTGTACATTGTAATCCTTTGCAACTATCAATAGAAACTACTATGAATTTTTGTTATATTTGCATCTGTTGATTACTTTGTTCATATAATTGTTAATTGCATTACAATATCAATATAGATCGATCCATTTGAACCTATCAAATGGTATAAGAGCCTTCGGTTTTATTTGGAGCTTAAAATAGACTTTTGAGCCCTTGTGAATCACTTGAATCTGTGTTTGATAGCAATTGTTCAATTAATTGTTGATTTCAATTGTGTTTCATCATTAGAAACATGAATTGAATCACAGTTGAGTGATTTCACACATTCAGATCTGAAATTTCATCAGATTTGTGTGTGAACTGTTCTACGTATTCAAACTCCAATTCAAGCAAAAATTCACTTTAATTGTTGTTAATAGATAGAATTGATGATTGAGGATTGATTATCGGTATATAGGTCACTTGAATGAAAGTTTTTAGATCAATTAATCAAGTTTTGAAGAATTGTTAATATCACATTGTTATGATGAAGATGAGAATTAGGCGTTTGGGTTGTTAAAACATTAGAAATCACCTAAGTGTTTAGGCGCATAACAATTGTTTAGGCGCTTCAGAGTGGACGTTTTGATACTGTTGTGGACGTTTTAGCACTATTTGGACGTTTTTCAAAACTCAGTTCCCAGGCGCTTGAGCACTGTTTGGGCGCTTGGCAACTGTTGGGGCGCTTGACAATTGTTCAGGCGTTTTGCAACTGTTTGGGCGTTTATCAACTGTTCACGCGTTTCTACTTCTGGGCGTTTCAGAAATTTACTAAGGCATTCCCTTAGGCGTTTCTAAGTCAAAGTGGGCGTTTCACAACTATTCAGGCGCATCAGAATTCAGACTATTCATTCAACACTTAGAAAATTTTTCAAAAACTAAAATCCAAAAATATTCATTTCTTTGTTTGAATTAAACTTTAAAGACAACAAAAATAGTATATTTTCTTAAGCTCAAATCTTAAAAATGGTTAAGTCTGAGGATTCTGAAAACAGAGTTCCAAAGTTGAAGAACAGAGCTGACTTTAAGAACTGGTCACTCAGACTAAAACACCATGTGAACTCTATTGATACTGAACTCTGGAAATCAATAGAGAAAGGAGCACACTTCTTGTTACATTTGATGGTCCTGATAGAGGTTTTGTGTAACACTCCGGATATTTATTATTTTGAAGCCGGCGAAGAAAAAAAAAGAAAATAGTCCAAAGTCGAGGGACCAAACTCGCCAACGAAGAAAAGTTGGGGAAATGTGATGGTATGGGTAGGGAGAGGGCAGCCCACTCTCCCCACACACACCAAATTTCAGCTCACAAAGAAGAGAAGAGAGAAAAGAGGAGAAAAAGGAGAAAAAGGGGTTTCGGGTGATTCGGGTGTCCAAATTCGTCGAGTGGCAAGCCAAATCGAAGCCCTTGTCTTTGTGCTCGATTGTGTGAGTTCTAGGACCCCACTTTTACTTGTTTTCAACCGATTTTGGGGCTGGAAAATGTTAAAAACCCGTTTTTGTGTGTGTATGTGTTTGACCCATTTGGGTGTGATGTGTATGATGCGTTTAGAGTATGATTTCGGGCTTGTGTGTGCTTATATGGTGTTATGGTATGCATTCCTAAGGTCCAGGAGTTTAATTTAGGCTTAGAATGGGTTTGGATGAGCTTGGAGGCCGAAAATGGCAGATTGGGTTCGGGATGAACTTCATTCTGCATTAGCTAGGGCTAGGCGACCGAATGAAGGCCATACGGCCGAATGAGGGGCGATTGAGGGTCATTCGCACGATTGGGATTCATTCGCACGATTGAGGGTTCAATCGCACGACTAAGGTTTCAGTCGCACGATTGGGAGTCCATTCGCATGGGGATTGCACACGACTGAGGGTTCAGTCGCATAGATGCTTAGTCGCATGAGTCCATTCGCATGAGGTCAGTCGCATAGGTGCCCATTCGCAGTATTCCCATTCGCACAAGGTCCATACGCACGATTGAATGTTCATTCGCATAGATGACCATCCGCATGAGTCCAGTCGCATGATGTTCAGTCGCATGGAGGCCATGCGACTGAAGGTGTTTCATACGCTCGAATAGGGCTGTTGCACTCGAAGGAATGTGTAGTTTAACTTCTGGCCTTCGGGGAAAGGTGCAGGTGTAAGTTTTTGACGTAAAGTAACCCGTAAGAGCATGTAAGAGGATGGTTATGGCCTTAGAGAGCATGTAGGGCATGATGATGATGATGTTGCATGTTTATGCATATTATGAATGTATGATGTTGCCCTGTATGATGATGATGAATGTGTATGATATGTTCCTTATTATGATGTATGTTTATCTTTCTTGTGGCTTTACATGTCATGCTAATGAATGAATGAATGAATGAATGAATGATGAAGTATTATGTAATGTAAAGCGAAAGATAATGAAAGAGGAACATGAAGTAAGAATGCATGCATTAATGAATGATGAATGAACGAAAGAAAGGCTTGCAAGCATTATATTTGGGGTGAGCGACTTTGTGTTGCAAAAGACTCGGATGAAGTGCAATCATTTAGATTGCCAATGAGGTGAGCAACCTTGTTGTTGCAAAAGACTCTAGTAATGTGCTATCGTGATGTTGCCTTGGGGTGAGCAACCTTGTTGCAAAAGACTCGGATAGCTTGCTATCGTGATGGGCAATGAGGTGAGCAACCCTTGGGGTGCAAAAGACTCGGATAGCATGCAATCATTGAGATTGCCATTGAGGTGTGACACCGACCTCCAGGTTGTTACCCTAACCCTAGATTGCTTGCATCATTATCCATGCTATGAGTACTAATAATTGAAAGTATACAACCCTACTATGAATTGGAATCAATTCTTGCTATTTGATGTGAATTATGATTTCATGTGATTTTTCTTTGATTTTTAAACCAATTTAGGTTTCTACCATTTTAGAAATTAGTGTTCCGGGAATGTCAACTAGTCACCCTTACAAAATTAAACTCAAGAGAAGACAATTAAAAATTGAGCATACACACTCACACTTGCATAAATTCGGCCATGCATGCATGGGTATGCATTAGACACCTCAAATCACCTTTCCACTAAATAATACATAATACCCAATACTACAAAAATTACACTACACAATATTAATTTACAATTAAATAAAATTAAAACCTCCCCACTACACTCCAAGATCGGCCGCCCCCTCCCTCACCACTCTCCTCTCTCTCTTCACACACCCTTCTCCTTCTCACCCACTCACAATCATGCAATCTCTCCCTCTCTCTCTCCCTCTCTCCCTTATTCGAACCGGCTGATTCCACACACTCACATCTCTCAAACACTCTCAAAACTATTCTCTCAAAGCTTTGTGCAAGAAAAATTCGAAGACCACACAAAAATCCATTCGGCCAAGACCGAAACCGCAAAGGAGCAGCCTTGTTGCAATATTTGGTCACACAACCGTGTTTGTTCCACCTTTCCAGCCTTAGTTTGAGTTTCTTCATTCAAGTCCAAGGAGTTTCAAGCCATTCACGGCCATCAACACCCTCCAAACCGTGAGTTATTTCGAGTGTAAGCTCAAGATGTCGGTTTTGTGACATTTCTCTTGGTTCTTCATTTGACATCTAAGAACCGTGTATTTCTTTGTTGTAGCAGAAACATCTCACCATCATCTCATTCTTAAGGAGTTACCAACGTTCTTGAAGGTAAACTTCATGTTTTGTTTGCCATTCTTGAGGTGGAAACCGATTTCCACCATGAAAACCCTCATTTTGAGTGTTTTGACATCATCTAACTTGTGAAAGCTTAAACTCTTGTAAACCAAACTTGTAACCTGCATTTTATGACTTAATGGACTCCAAAGAACCTGTTTTTAAAAGTTCCAAGTGGCTACATACTCAAACCCACGGTTGATACATGGATTTCACTTTGAAACCCCCTTTCTACATGTAACAACACCCTCTTGAGCATTTGTTTGAAAAATCCTTTTAACAAGACCCATAACCTACTCATGAACGACTTAATGATACCTTAATAATCTGCTTATGAAGTTAAATGAAGTTTTGGTAACATTTAAACTCAAGTTATGATGGTTTACACTAGTGTAATTGTCGGTTATGACATTTTCTACATATTTGAAGCATATGGATGAATAGATCAACTAGGCAACATGTTGGGACTGAAATTTCAGTAGGTTTTAGTGAATATTTGAAGTGTAGCAATGTTTAATCTCTGGAATAAAGGACATGATGTGATTTACCCTCTTTTAGTCACTTTCGGGACCCGAAAACATGGTAAAATGACTTAAAAATAGTAAGATTATGAATTTAACATTCTTAAAAAGTATTCCAGGCTCAAAAATGATAAATAAAGTATTCTGGAGTCAATGGATAAGTTAAGTGGTCAAAGACTCAAATAAATGGCATTTTAACTAAAAACGGGTACAAACCGAGCATAGTTTTGAGAAAATCTATAAAAATAAAGTTCAAACACTAAGATGTATGAAAATCATGTAATTTCAGTAAGATAAGTGATAAAGGACCCAAAAGATTTAAAACTCGGTCAAATGAGCTTAAAATGGTCAAACCCGGTCAAAACCGCGTATTAACGGGTCAAACGTGAAAACAAGATTTTGACTATAAAAGCCAATTTACACAATTTAAGGACTTGGAAACTTAAAAGAAGTCTCTTAGAAAATACCTACTGGTCCAAAATTTAAATATTTGAAAACTCCAATTTATTATTAAATTATCCGGCTTTTACCGCAACCGGGAGCGTTAAACGTGCAGTTTTCAAAATCGAAACCGTAGACCAAAGTTTTGAACCACTTACTCCATAATAATCATAATATGACTCAAACAATCTGATTTTGGACATAAATGACATAAAAGGCAAGAAACTAAACTTAAGGGTAGAAACTGTCAATTTTGAAACTTGAGGGACTAAACTGTAAAATTTTTCCAAACCTTATAATCGACTTCCAGGAAGCTAGTAAACACTTGAACAATAAAATCTCTTAATATATCTAATCTAATGAAGTGAAAATCCCTAATTTTCTTGAAGACGCCTTGACTTGCCATAAAAGGAAACTTTTTTTTTACAAACCTTCACTAAACCAAAGCCATACCCTATAGCTAAATCTTGACACCATTGTTGCACTTGATATGAGTTTAGGGCAGTAGCTTATTGCTTAATATGTACTTGTTAGGGTGCTAGACTTGTGACACTTCCCGGCACATCAGGAAACTTTGATTTGGAAACCTAAGGTGAGTTCTAGTGATCCCCCTTTTTACTACTGTTTTGGGATGAAACATGCTCTACTTTTATGAACTATGATTGTGCTTTATTTGATGATACTATGTGGGATTGTGGTTACCTGCTAATTCTTATATCATGATCATTAATTCTTTCGTGAACCGCTTGATTTATATGGATAGATCTATTTGGGGAATCCCCCACACACAGTGGCTTCCATTCCAGGAAGGTTACCCCACTGAGATCCTGAGGGATCGTTGTGGCATGTAACAAGTTTTGTTAAGATTCTATGGTGAACCATCCGGGCAGGTAGGGTTCACTGGTTTGGGGCTCAGTTTCTTCCTTCGGGAATATCCGGTAAAACACAACTTTAGAAGAGGCTAACCGGGGACTGAGTGCAGGGTTGATTATGATTTTATTTCTCCCACGATGATAAACAACAATTATTTTTCTTTTAATCAAAGAAGGATTTATTAAGTCCTTTTTTTTTTGAACTTTAAGCACTTGAATTCACCAACTTTATAGTTGACACAATTTTCTTTTGAGCATGTTTCAGGTAATGTTTGAAGAGATCCTAGCTGTTTGAAGACCTAGACTTACCCCCGTGACATGGCATTGGCTTATTTCCTTGATGAAACATTTGAACAATTTATATTTTTGTGTTGAACAAGTACAATTTCATTTTTATGGTTGATTGTAAAACTTAATTTGGGGCTTGATGTGTATCTAGCCCCGTTACCTTTTTAAACTTTAATGCCATGTGATTCACTCCTTTGAGCTCTTATAATGGTTTGTTTCCGCTGCCATATGTTGTTGCTAGTCTGTGACGTCCCACCATCTGGGCCCGGGGTGTGACAGATTGGTATCAGAGCCAAAGGTTGTAGAGAAGTCGGGAATGCCATAGTAGACCCTAGGCTACAACCCTGATACCGTAGGACTGTCCTTGTGGGAAGTGTTGGAATGATCGGGTTGGGTAAATTGATGATTACACTTGATCAACGTAATCATGAATTTACCGGACGCGTAATTTCCATCACTGATCTTTAGGTTATGGTTGGACTTTTTCTGGTTTGTGTTGATGATTTGAAACTAATTTTAAAAGGGGATTTAAATGATTTTTATGATGAACTATGTTATCCGATACTACTACTTGAAGAAACTATTGATCTGGGCGAAACAGACAGCTATATGTTGGAATAACAGATACTATTGCCATCACTACTATTAGTAGTACATTATGTAAATCATGAGCTATGAGAAACCAAATTACTCATGATGTATTTCTTACAGCATAACGATAATGGCTGATAAAGGAAAGGCGCCTGCTCACCCCGACGCTGAGACCGCTCCTACCGGACATCTAAGGAGAGAGAAACCCCAGACAGAGTATGAGGCGTACCTCCGGAGATGCGGACATCCAGGGTGGATATCCGTCACGTCCGAAGACACTGAGGCTTCCGAGGACTCTTCCTCCACATCACCTTCCCGAAGCCGACGCGATCCCACTCTCCTCAAGTAGCTGCTCCGACCCTCTCACCCATCCCACCTATTGGAATAGGGGTGCGCGTACTGTCACCCACCGCACCTTGCAAAAGCGTTAGACCAGGATCCTCCGTATCTTTAGGATGCCTCCCCTCCCCCCCCTCCCCCCCCTGTGTTAGGATTCCGACATCGGTACCCCCACTGTTTGACCCTCGCGATGAGCGCCTGATGCCGCCGAGACATAGTATGTATGACGACCCCACTGTACTGGCTGGTGATAGGTACTCCCAGTCGAGTCGCCGAGCGAGTGATGTAGGACCCTCCGATGCGACACTAGATGAGATTTTGAGGACTGTTCGCCGTCATGAGCTGACTGTTCAGCACGCCACTCGAACTTCTCAGTCGGCCCAGTTCCAGGCGATGATGGCTACACAGGGAGTGAAGCGTTTGGAGCAGGACAGAGGAAGAAGGGTACAGGTGGTTTGGATGGTTAAAGAGGAAGTGGATGTGAGGACTGGAGTACTCAGTGGGATTTATCTGTCTGTGGACAGTAGAAGGAAACTATTTGAAATCTTGTTTGAGACTATTATTTTATTATTATGGGGGTGATGGCACCTTCCAAATTGTAAGAGCATGACTCTGATTCTACTCGTTTGGATGATACTATGTTGACTGCTTTTGAGATGCTAAAAACTTTTAAACTGTCTGTATTAAACTGCTATATGTTTTGTTGTGCCTTGTGATTGTCTGTGCCTTTTTTTTATTGTTGCCCAACTATTATATCATGTTTTGAATTGGACATTTAAGGTTCTTTAGTGGGTTGTAAATACATGTATGTGCATGCCATGATTCCTCTTCCGAGGCGTGGTGTGATAGGATAATGATGCCTAGGCTATCCGAAACAAAATTTATGAGATGCTAAACGAATCTATTTGTGATACTATCAGAATGCCGACTCGCAGAGGAACACGTTTTGGTCGACGTGGAGCCACCAGAGGCCGCCATGAGGGAGCAAGGCCTATTGAAACCCAACCTACTCCACCAGGGACTCCCACGGGGAGAATACTAATCAAGAGAGTGACGAAAGGATTGCTAACCTCGTAGCTCAGCAACTGGCCAATGCCATTCCGACTATCATTGCTCAGTAAAATGCAGACCGGATAACACTACTGGGAATGAACGGCCGATAAACGATGAGAGCCACGATGATGAGGCTGAGGAGTTAAGGAATGGGTGCTCTTACAAGACCTTTATGGCCTGCAAGCCCAAGGACTTCTATGGCACCGAGGGTGCTATAGAGACTACAGGTGGATCGACGAAATGGAAGCCGTCTTAGACATCAGCGAGTGCAAGATGGAGCACATGGTGAGATTTGCATCACAATCTCTCAAGGATCATCAGCTCTTGAATGGTGGAAGTCCATTACCCAGAGCCGTGGAAGAAACGTTGCAAATCGAATGGGTTGGACTGAATTCCGAGAGTTAATGACCAACAATATTGCCCCATCATCAACTCGAGAAACTGGAGACAGAATTTTTAAGCTTGGAGATGAAGGGACCCAACTACACCGAATACATCAATCGTTTCTTAGCCCTGTCCCGACTTGTGCCACATTTGGTGACGCCAGAAGCAAAGGTGTAGCACGGTTCATCTGGGGACTACACCCCAAGAGTTAGGGGTATGGTTCGTGCCTCTCAGCCTGTTACCCTACAAGCTGCTGTCGACCTTACCAGCAGTCTGACTGACATCTTATTAGGGCTGGATGGACCGATCAAGGAAGGGCTGATGAGAAGAAGAGTTTTGGAGACAAGAGGAAGTGGTTTGAAGCAAAGAAGTGATTGGAAGTAGCAGTGGGTCGAGTAGAAGGAATTCTGAAGGAGTGAGACGTGATGATCAAGGAAGCAAAACCGGAGATTGTATACGGGGACAAGCCCACTCTGCAGCAAGTGCAAGTTACATCATCAAGGAGAATGTAACCCGATGCCCTGTTTTAGGTGCAAGAGAACAGGCCATCTAATTAAGGACTGTACTTATGTACCGGGGAAACAATGCTACGAGTGCGGAGACCCAGGCATATGAGGAACAAGTGTCCTAAGCTGGGTAGAGACAAGGATGCCAAGCCCAATAAGCCTAAGGGAAGAGCTTTCGTTATGGACCCAGCAGGAGCTCGTAAGGAACCCGACGTTGTCGACGGTACGTTCCTGTAAATAATCATCCCGCTACTGTACTGTTTGATACTGGAGCGACCGCTATTTTATTATCTCTAGTACCTTAGGCATTGATTAACTTAGACGCGTGCACCTTGACTGATACATTTACCGTAGAATTAGCTGACGGTAACATTTTAGAAGCTAACGAAATCATTAGGGATTGCCCCCTGAATCTAAAAGGGAATGTGTTTAAGATTGACTTGATGCCCATTAAGTTAGGAGGATTTGATGTTGTCGTGGGTATGGACTGGTTAGCGAAGCATAAAGTTGAAATCGTATGCGATGAGCGATTGCTCAAGATACCATTGAGCTTCGAAGAAGTGTTAGTGGTAGAAGGAGAAAGAAGTAACACTCTATACCCTATGATATCTCACTTGAAAGCTACCAAGAGCTTGAAGAGGGGATGTCCAGCTTTTATAGTCTATGTGATGAAAACCCAAAAAGAGAAGAAAATCGAAGAGATTCCCGTAGTTTCGGATACCCAGAGGTGTTTCCGGAGGAACTACCAGGACTTCCTCCGAATCGACAGGTGGAATTCCAGATAGACTTGATGCCTGGTGCTGCACCAGTAGCCAAGGCACCGTACCGGCTCGCCCTACCCGAGATGAAGGAGCTAATGGTACAAATTCAAGAACTAATGGACAAGGGATTTATACGTCCGAGTGTCTCTCCATGGGGTGCCCCGGTGCTATTCGTGAAAAAGAAGGACGGAACGCTGCGAATGTGTATTGATTACAGGGAGTTGAACAAGCCTAACCATAAAGAACCGTTACCCTCTCCCGAGAATAGACGACTTATTTGACCAATTGCAGGGAGCAAGTTACTTCTCCAAAATAGACTTGAGGTCGGGATACCACCAGCTGAAGATAAGAGAAGAAGATATACCCAAAACTGCCTTCCGAACTAGGTATGGACACTATGAGTATTTGGTCATGCCCTTTGGATTGACTAATGCTCCAGCAGCATTCATGGACCTCATGAATCGCGTTTGCCGCCCTTACCTCGACAAGTTTGTGATCGTGTTTATCGACGACATACTAATCTATTCTCAACTAAAGACGAGCACGAGAAGCATCCAGGCTAATCCTTGAATTGCTCAAGAATGAGCAACTATATGCCAAGTTCTCGAAATGTGAATCTGGATGCGCCAGATCCAATTCTTAGGTCATGTGGTAAATAAGGATGGGATTCAAGTTGACCCTTCCAAGATAGAGGCCATAAAGAATTGGAAGATTCCTGAGACTCCTACGGAGATAAGGCAATTCTTAGGACTGGCTGGCTATTACCGAAGGTTTATAAAGGACTTCTCGCGTATAGTGGGGCAACCATTTGACCGCCTAACCAAGAAAAACACAACCTTTGTGTGGGAGCGAGAGCAGAATGAGGCGTTTGAAACACTTAAAGAGAAGTTATGCAGTGCACCTATACTTGCTCTTCCAGAAGGAGTAGAAGACTTCGTGGTCTATTGTGACGCTTCGCGTCAAGGACTAGGATGTGTATTGATGCAACGCAATAAGGTGATTGCTTACGCATCGAGACTGCTGAATGATCATGAGAAGAATTACACGACGCACGATCTGGAGTTGGGTGCCGTGGTGTTTGCCCTTAAGATGTGGAGGCATTACCTTTATGGCACAAAGTGCATTATCTACACCGACCATAGAAGCTTGCAGCATATCCTTGACCAAAAGATGCTCAACATGCGTCAGAGAAGATGGGTTGAGCTATTGAACGATTATGAGTGCGAGATCCGCTACCACCCTGGTAAGGCCAATGTTGTGGCGGATGCGTTAAGTCGAAAGGAAAGAGAAAAACCTCTTCGTGTACGAGCCTTAAGAATGAGTGTGTATACCAACCTTATAGCAAAATTGAAGGAAGCTCAAGGCGAGGCATTAAAGGAAGAAAAATTGAAAGAAGAAGGATTGACTGGAATGGAGAAGCAGTTGGAGATAGGGGACGATGGTACATACAGATATGGTGGAAGGACTTGGGTGCCAAAACACGGAGGAATTCGAGAAGTAATCCTCGATGAAGCACACAAGTCTAGGTATTCAATTCATCCTGGAAGTGATAAGATGTACCAGGATTTAAAGACACTTTTCTGGTGGCCAGGAATTAAGAGATCAATCGCTGTTTATGTGGGGAAATGTTTAACTTGTGCCATGGTAAAAGCTGAGAACCAAAAACCATCGGGAACGTTGCAGCAACCTGAAATTCCAGAATGGAAATGGGATAATGTTACGATGGATTTCGTTACCAAGCTGCCTAGAACGTTTAAAGGTCACGATGCTATTTGGGTAATAGTGGATAGATTAACCAAATCAGCTCACTTCTTGCCAATTAGAGAAGACTACGATATGACGAAACTGGCCCAACTTTATGTCGATGAGATTGTAACAAGGCATGGAGTGCCTCTGTCGATCATCTCAGACCGTGATAGCCGTTTCACCTCTCGTTTCTGGAAATCGTTCCAGCAAGCTTTAGGAACCCGTTTAGATCTTAGCACGGCTTACCACCCTCAGACCGACGGACAGAGCGAAAGAACTATTCAAACGATGGAAGACATGTTGAGAGCTTGCGTGATGGACTTTGGCGGAAACTGGGATAACCATCTTCCTTTGGTGGAATTCGCCTATAACAACAGTTACCACGCGAGTATCAAAGCCGCTCCGTACGAGGTCCTTTATGGCAGGAAATGCCGATCACCCTTGAGTTGGAATGAGATTGGTGACAGCCAAGTGATGGGACCCGACATAGTGTTGGAAACCACCGATAAGATCTATAAGATAAAGGAACGACTGAGAGCAGCTAGAGACCGACAGAAGAAGTACGCCGACAGGAGGCGGAAACCTCTAGAGTTCCAAGTGGGCGACAGAGTGATGCTAAAAGTAGCACCGTGGAAAGGAACGGTGAGATTCGGAAAAAGAGGAAAACTAAGCCCAAGATACATTGGACCATTTGAGATAATGGCAAGAATTGGCCCAGTAGCATATAAGTTGAAACTACCCCCGGGATTGAGTCACATACACGACACCTTTCATGTGTCAAACTTGAAGAAGAGCATGGTAGACAAAACCCTGGAACTACCATTAAAGAAGCAAGGATAAGCGACAAACTGAACTTTGTGGAAGAACCTGTGGAGATCACGGATCGTTTGGTCAAACAACTCCGGCGGAGCCGCATACCCAAGGTTAAAGTTAGATGGAACTCCAAGCGAGGACCTGAATTTACTTGGGAACGTGAAGATGAAATGAGAAAGAACTATCCACACCTCTTCAAACCCACCCGTTCAGTCCCTAATCAGAGTTAAATTTCGGGACGAAATTTCCTAAACGGTGGGAGAATGTGACAACCGACCTCCAGGTTGTTACCCTAACCCTAGATTACTTGCATCATTATCCATGCTATGAGTACTAATAATTGAAACTATACAACCCTACTATGAAATTGGAATCAATTCTTGCTATTTGATGTGAATTATGATTTCATGTGATTTTTATTTTTGATTTTTAACCAATTTAGGTTTCTACCATTTTAAAAATTAGTGTTCCGGGAATGTCAACTAGTCACCCTTACAAAATTAAACTCAAGAGAAGACAATTAAAATGTGAGCATACACACTCACACTTGCATAAATTCGGCCATGCATGCATGGGTATGCATTAGACACCTCAAATCACCTTTCCACTAAATAATACATAATACCCAATACTACAAAATTACACTACACAATATTAATTTACAATTAAAATTAAATTTAAAACCCTCCCCACTACACTCCAAGATCGGCCGCCCCCTCCCTCACCACTCTCCTCTCCTCTTCACACCACCCCTCTCACCCACTAGCCTTTCATGCATTTCTCTCCATCTCTCTCCCTCTCTCTCCCTTTAATCGATCCACCAGCTGATTCCACACACACACATCTCTCAACACTCTCAAAACTATTCTCTCTAAGCTTTGTGCAAGAAAAATTCGAAGACCACACAAAAATCCATTCGGCCAAGAGCAAGAACCGCAAAGGAGCAGCCTTGTTTGCAAGATTTGGTCGCACAACCGTGTTTGTTCCACCTTTCCAGCCTTAGTTCGAGTTTCTCCATTCAAGTCCAAGGAGTTTCAAGCCATTCACGGCCATCAACACCCTCCAAACCGTGAGTTATTTCGAGTGTAAGCTCAAGATGTCGGTTTTGTGACATTTCTCTTGTTTTCTTCATTTGACATCTAAGAACCGTGTATTTCTTTGTTGTAGCAGAAACATCTCACCATCATCTCATTCTTAAGGAGTTACCAACGTTCTTGAAGGTAAACTTCATGTTTTGTTAGCCATTCTTGAGGTGGAAACCGATTTCCACCATGAAAACCCTCATTTTGAGTGTTTTGACATCATCTAACTTGTGAAAGCTTAAACTCTTGTAAACCAAACTTGTAACCTGCATTTTTATGACTTAATGGACTCCAAAGAACCTGTTTTTAAAAGTTCCAAGTGGCTACATACTCAAACCCACGGTTGATACATGGATTTCACTTTGAAACCCCCTTTCTACATGTAACAACACCCTCTTGAGCATTTGTTTGAAAAATCCTTTTAAACAAGACCCATAACCTACTCATGAACGACTTAATGACACCTTAATAATCTGCTTATGAAGTTAAATGAAGTGTTGGTAACATTTAAACTCAAGTTATGATGGTTTACACTAGTGTAATTGTCGGTTATGACATTTTCTACATATTTGAAGCATATGGATGTATAGATCAACTAGGCAACATGTTGGGACTGAAATTTCAGTAGGTTTTAGTGAATATTTGAAGTGTTAGCAATGTTTAATCTCTGGAATAAAGGACATGATGTGATTTACCCTCTTTTAGTCACTTTCGGGACCCGAAAACATGGTAAAATGACTTAAAAATAGTAAGATTATGAATTTAACATTCTTAAAAAGTATTCCAGGCTCAAAAATGATAAATAAAGTATTCTGGAGTCAATGGATAAGTTAAGTGGTCAAAGACTCAAATAAATGGCATTTTAACTAAAAACGGGTACAAACCGAGCATAGTTTATGAGAAAATCTATAAAAATAGAGTTGAAAACTAAGATGTATGAAAATCAGGTGATTTCAGTAAGATAAGTGATAAAGGACCTAAAAGATTTAAAAACTCGGTCAAATGAGCTTAAAATGGTCAAACCCGGTCAAAACCGCGTATTAACGGGTCAAACGTGAAAACAAGATTTTGACTATAAAAAGCCAATTTACACAATTTAAGGACTTAGAAATTTATAAAGAAGTCTCTTAGAAAATACCTACTGGTCCAAAATTTAAATATTTGAAAACTCCAATTTACTATTAAAATTATCCGGCTTTTACCGCAACCGGGAGCGTTAAACGCGCAGTTTTCAAAATCGAACCCGTAGACCAAAGTTTTGAACCATTTACTCCATAATAATCATAATATGACTCAAACGATCTGATTTTGGACATAAATGACATAAAAGGCACGAAACTAAACTTAAGGGTAGAAACTGTCAATTTTGAAACTTGAGGGACTAAACTGTAAAATTTTTCCAAACCTTATAACCGGCTTCCAGGAAGCTAATAAACACTTGAACAATAAAATCTCTTAATATACCTAATCTAATGAAGTGAAAATCCCTAATTTTCTTGAAGACGCCTTGACTTGCCATAAAAGGAAACTTTTTATACAAACCTTCACTAAACCAAAGCCATACCCTATAGCTAAACTCTTGACACCATTGTTGCACTTGATATGAGTTTAGGGCAGTAGCTTATTGCTTAATATGTACTTGTTAGGGTGCTAGACTTGTGACACTTCCCGGCACATCAGGAAACTTTGATTTGGAAACCTAAGGTGAGTTCTAGTGATCCCTTTTTACTACTGTTTTGGGATGGAACATGCTCTACTTTTATGAACTATGATTGTGCTTTATTTGATGATACTATGTGGGATTGTGGTTACCTTCTAATTTTTATATCATGATCATTAATTCTTTCGTGAACCGCTTGATTTATATGGATAGATCTATTTGGGGAATCCCCCACACACAGTGGCTTCCGTTCCAGGAAGGTTACCCCACTGAGATCCTGAGGGGTCGTTGTGGCATGTAACAAGTTTTGTTAAGATTCTATGGTGAACCATCCGGGCAGGTAGGGTTCACTGGTATGGGGCTCAGTTTCTTCCTTCGGGAATATCCGGTAAAACACAACTTTAGAAGAGGCTAACCGGGGACTGAGTGCAGGGTTGATTATGATTTTATTTCTCCCACGATGATAAACAATGATTATATTTCTTTTAACAAAGAAGGATTTATTAAGTCTTTTGTTTTTGAACTTTAAGCACTTGAATTCACCAACTTTATAGTTGACACAATTTTCTTTTGAGCATGTTTCAGGTAATGTTTGAAGAGATCCTAGCTGTTTGAAGACCTAGACTTATCCCCGTGACATGGCATTGGCTTATTTCCTTGATGAAACATTTGAACAATTTATATTTTGTGTTAAGCAAGTACAATTTTATTTTTATGGTTGATTGTAAAACTTAATTGGGGTCTTGATGTGTATCTAGCCCCGTTACTCTTTAAAACTTTAATGCCATGTGATATTCTCTCCTTTGAGCTCTTATAATGGTTTGTTTCCGCTGCCATATGTTGTTGCTAGTCTGTGACGTCCCACCCTATCTGGGCCCGGGGTGTGACACGCCCCACCTTTCCCATCGAATTCCCTTGGCTTACAAGCCACGAACTCTTTGTATGAACATCCCCGACGAGCATTAACCACTCCAGTTTCGATACCGGCAGTACCACCATTCCCGGTTTCCTGGTTGCTCTCGTTTCCAGTCGGGTTCCCGTTTCCTGTTTCAGTTTCAATCCCACCTTGGGCTCCTTCATCGTTGCCACCATCCCCGTGAGGGTGGTGTTGTTGAAGTGCGTCGCTCACTTGGGCCACTATAGTAGGAATAAGCGCGGCCAATTGCTGAGCGATCAGGGCTGCCATGTCGGTGTTCCCTGTTCCTTGATTGTTACTGGCAGAAGCATCGTTTGCTCTTGGTGCTCTGCCTCTGCCTCGGCCTCTGCCCCTTGGGGCTTCACTCCCGCCACTACTGCTACGGGTGACTCTTCGAGGCGGCATGTTCTAATCATAAAAGAGGTAACATATCAGCTTTTTAGTCACCATAAGATACACAAGTATTCCACTTATCAAATTCCAATGTTCATGTTCCGGTCGGTCAAGATCACCATGCAGCCCATTTCAAGCATATTCTCGGTATACCGGTGATGTTTATATATAGGGTTCCCCGCAGCGTTCCCACCACACCCACGATGTACCGAGAATGATGCCCGATCCGGTTACATGACATCCGACTTTCCTTTACATCATATCCATAATAGTCCATCAAGTCCATGTATTTTCATGTCAATACCATGCTTATTGTCATCACACATCACAACAGTTGTAAGTCCATGCATACAATCACGTTTAGTCTAGCGGAGGTTGTCTATTTCCTTCCTCTTTCGAGGTTTCAGACATATACCTCCTCAGAGTTAATCTCAATGTCCAAGGTCAAGCGCAATAGCATGGTCTGTGAAGATCTCTTCGGGTTTAATACCTGGATCTGATAAACTAACTCGGCGCGCAGAGGGAACGGAAGATCCAATAGAAGCATCCCATAGAAGAGTGAGCACAAGGGCTCTCTCATAGGGTAGAAAGATCACATAACAAATAGATGAACAAATCAAGCAGCGAGGAACACATACACGAGATATAATATGCATACAGAGTCCTAGCATGCAAATCTACATGAAGGTTCCTAGGTTATAGTCTAGGTCAAGCGTATTGCCTAATTCTCTATAACCAATGGCTCTGATACCAATCTGTCACACCCCCGCTAAAAGCGGAAACACGGGGATGTAACGAGACCGGGATCGTCATAACACATGGTAAGCGATAGAGAGCAATATAAATAAATGATGACATGCGTGTCATGACGACACCCGACAACAAGGGGACTTGTGTCGTGTTTAGTCAATGTTCACGACAACATAGCCATAAGCAACATGATAATGATAACACATATACACATATGATAAAAATGTAAATGTTAATTCCCACAACCCGGGAACAAGTTCAAAAGTTGATAATTGTTTACAAGCGTTAACATTGTTCAAAAAGATTGTTTATCAAACATGAGCTAAGTCCCAAAATGCATCCTAGGGTCTCCACTAAGGCAGCACACCTAGATTCCTGGACTTGCATGATCACTTGAAAAGATATGCTTAAAACGGTCAACATAATTGTTGGTGAGCTCGCAGGTTTATGTAATAAAAATGTAATTGATGCTGTAATAAATAAGCGCGTCGGAATACCGTGAATACAGTTATTACACAAGTAAATATCACATGACATGAGCTTTGCAACCAAACCTAGCGACGTACACAAAGAAATTGTTGGCATATATTCACCCAAGGGCCCGTTCCTGGCCACTAATGGTACCAACTAGTATACCATCGAACGAGGGTGGGGGTGTCAACCCAGTAGTACTACCAATACCTAACCGTCGGTTCCCACACTGGAATTAAATAGTTGCAAAGATAGAACCACACAGCAGACCCAAGCATGTATCAAATAGTACTTGCAACACAGTATCACGTTGATTCCTTGTATGTAAAATGTATGTAAGTTGTACAACATAAAAATTGTGTAAGCATACTTTTCCCCCAATTTGTAAATGATTGAAATATTGTATAAGCGTAAAAAGGGGCCACGTAACTCACTTGTTAGGTGGTAAGTATGTATGAGCGATGTATCCCAAATGTTGAATGCAAATAAACAGTCAAACACCTATTGACAGTTATTGTATAGCATTAATGATATGATATATGTATAAGCGCGCAATAATGATGGGTCGGTTCGGGTCGTATCGGATGGGTCGCGCACAACACACACAGACTGACACACGTACTAGACCTTATGTAGATCCAAGTACAAGACATTGTCGCCACTAATGATGATGTTTAAGTAAAAGTATCGTTGTTTATTGATGAAGCATTGAATAAGTGTCAATAGTTATAAGTCAATTTGGTCGTTGTAAAGCGTTAGTTCAATTTGCTCAAAATAGTTTCTGTGCCCTTTCTCGCGTTGACTTTAATATTTGTGGCCGAACAATGGCATTATTGTGTTAGTGTTACCTCGACACCACACGACATACTCACGCCACGCACAAGGGTTCAAACACAACAATTTCAGTCGCATAACAAGGTCAGACGCACGACTCAACCTCCATTCGTGCGAATCAACCCTCAATCGTGCGAATCAGCTTCATTCGTACGATTGAGCCTTCATTCGTATGATTGGCCTTTAGTCGTACCACACAACACCCAATCGCACGACTCAACTTCCATGCGCACGAATCAACCTTCAATCGTGCGAATTAGCTACTTTCGTACGACTGAACCTTCATTCGTGCGATTGGACTCCAGTCGTGCGAATCACATTCATTCGCACACATTCAGTCGGTCACCTGACTCAATCGCACACAATCACTTAATCGCATGACTCAATCGCATACACTCATTCGCACCCATGACTCAATCGCATACAGACACTCAGTCGCACAACTCAGTCGCACGACTTGCCTAGTCGCACAACTCAGTCGCGCGATTGACTCAGACGCATGATCCAGTCGCACGACCCACTCAGTCGCACGGCTCAATCGCATGGATGACCCAGTCGCCTGATCTGCAGAATCGCGACTGTGGTCGGGATGAGCAGCCCCCGAGCTGCTCTAAACACGGGTTTTACACCACAAGGACCTCCAGAAACACTCAACAAACATACACAAGCATAAAACACAAGCAAAGAGACCTCACACGCACCCATACGACCTTGTGTGTTCGGGTTGAACCCGAACACCCGAAACCCTAGTTTGGACAGCCGTGAAAAGGCTAGAAAACGGACAACCAAAGACAACTACCTGCTAGAAAGAAGTAATCTAGGCTGTAGACGGTGTCAAGACGAAGAAAACAAGACCTCTCGGGTTGGATTTGGTGCTAAAATGGAGATTTTGTGTGTGAAGAGGATGAGGATGAAGAAGATGGTGAAATGGGGATTAGGGCTGATAAGGGGGTATTTATACCCAGCCCAAGTTTGCAAAATTACAAGTTTAGTCCCTGCACTTAAC
Organism: Flaveria ramosissima; assembly: GCA_025215565.1. Taxonomy (NCBI): domain Eukaryota; kingdom Viridiplantae; phylum Streptophyta; class Magnoliopsida; order Asterales; family Asteraceae; genus Flaveria; species Flaveria ramosissima. Next base: position 1,097,901 of record CM046045.1, read on the forward strand.
CCCCGAGTTTTCCCAAATTTTGTTCGGTTGAAAAACGACTTCGTTAGGTGTTTTATATTAATTGTAAAAGTTCATTTAATGTTATTATGACTTAAGAAATGGTTATATTAAAACATTTATTATATTTGTAAAATGATACATTTGACGTTTTCAAAAATGAAAGTTTTAAAGGTCTTTTTAAGGTCATCATATGGTTATAACGAATACACACACAACGATAATATTGCACACATGATATCCACATAAAGAGTCAAATTGAAATAAGGAAAGACCAAACATAGAATAGATGACGGGCAAACACGTTAAATGACGGACCTTAAAGTGACGGATGTCACAGGTCCAATGAAGCAAATGAGAACAAGAAAGATCTCCTGAAGCAGCAGTTTGAAAATTTCACCTTCAAGGTAGGTGAAACCATGACTCAACAATACTTCAGTATGTTGAGATTGTGGATACTCTAATGATGTTGGAGTAACTCTTGAGAACAGGGACATTGTGAGGAAGTTCATGTCCTCTCTTCCTAGACAATGGACACATTATTGTGTTGTTATCAAGAGGATTGAGAACCTTAGGACTCCTACTCTTACAGAGTTGTATGGTATTATAAGTGGATACCAGATGGAGATGAACATGCAAAACTTATATAGTACCTCCAACAACCAACTGAGTTCAGCCCTCCATGTGGTTGAATGGGAAAGCATTGAACCACAACATCACCTTATATGCTACCATGAAACTCATAAAAGGGTCCTTTCATCACCTTCCTAGAGACTCCAAGAGAAAGCTACACTCAAGGAAGTCATATCCAAGAGATTAAGTTCTTCTAATGCTTTTGTCTTTGTTGATGAAACCGCACGCAACTTTCTCTTCACCCTTAAAGACGTGAACTGTATCCATCCAGATGATCTGGAGTACATGGAGATAGTCCAGCAGATGGCTCTTCTCACTCACAGAGCTAAAAAGTTCTACAAGAGGACAGGGAGGAAGTTTCCAAGCAATGCAGCCAGTGGAAAGTTTGGGCTGGATAAAAGCAAAGTAAAGTGTTACAACTGTAACCAGATGGGACACTTTGCAAGAGAGTGTAAGGCACCAAGAACAAATTGTGGCCAAACACAATCCAGACCAAACTACACCGAGCGAGCTCCCCAGAATGAGAAGCCAAAGCAGCAAGATGCAGTTGTTGATGAAGAAGGAGGCTTTGTTGGAGCTTTCAGGAGGAAGATGCATCTTCAAACCAAGCACTCATGGCAGACCACGATGAAGCCAAGGTGTTGGAACATCTTTGTACTCCTGAATGTATTGCTAAAGTTAATAGATACATGTCTTATAACTTAGAGATGAGATCTGATCTTGAATCCTTAAATATCTTAAATGCTTATTTTAAAAGAGCTGAAAATGATTATAAACTAAAAATAGAAGACTTAGAGAAAACCATTTCAACTCTTAAACATGAACACACAAACTACAGGACTCAGATCAAAGATCTCATACCTAAGTTAACTGAATGCCAGGCTGAGCTTGTGATTAGCAAAGCCAAGGCAGAAAAGTGTGTTCTTGAAGAAGAGACCTTAAATAACATAATATCCTCATCCTTGCATGCAAAAGTTTGTTATCAGAATAAGCAGGGACTGGGATCTAGTGAGATAGCTCCTCCACACACAATCCTGTCTGTAAGATCTCCTAGGTGTGGAACTTGTGATGATGTTCTTCCCCTCATAGACCCTATGACTGAAGACGATGAAGAGGAGATGGTGGAGAATGGTCTGAGAAGAGTGAAGAAGATCATTATAAGAAGGGTCACCATCCCTTTGAGGAGAGTAAAGCTGTTGGGATGACCAAGTCCAAGAGAAAAAACTTGATCACGAAGCCCAAGAGAAAGTCCAAGAAGGCTCAAGAGATCAAGGCCACCTTCAACTCTGAATAGAAACAAGTCTTCATTTCTGCAGGATTTGAAGTGGTTAAGCCTGAAGACACAAACTTGAACTCCAACAACAAGAGTTTTATTTCATGTCTAAATCATCCCATCATCAAGAAGAAGGCTGATCAGTTGTGCACCACTGCGGTACAACCTGAACCATCCAGCTCCAAAGGTAGTTCTATCCCCACAAGAATTGCCATAGCATGTACAAAGATGAAGATGAGAAAGCCTTATTCATAGAAGAAGACTCCTAGAAGGAAGAAAATGGACTGTGTTATGTGTGAGAGTACTTCTCATCTTGCTAAGGATTGTGTTTACAATCCGAAGAGTACTCTCCACATGACCAAGAAAGAAACTTCTAAGAGTTTGGAGAAGAAGAAGCAAGCTTCGGAAGGAAAATGTTTTTCTTCGGAAGCACCAAAATGAAGAAGAAGACAAGTGGAAACTTGCCTTCGGAAGTAAATTTGGTCTCGGAAGAAAGGAATACTTCCGAAGCACTAAAGCCTGCTGTAGTGAAAGCAAGATCTTCCGAAGGTCCAGTCATCAAAACTTCCGAAGTCAACAAAACTTCCGAAGTATTGAAGGTCAAGTCTAAGCTTCCAAAGGTGGTATGGAAGTCAAAGAAAGACCAAGTGACTGAAAATTCTTCATCAACATCAGCAAATGATACTGCTAGCAGGACAATATGATCACTTACTGTTGCATTTTCTTCAACTTCTTTTGATTAGCCCAAGACCAATAAGGCTTGGGTTTCCAAATGTAACTAACCATCTTTTTTATACAGGAACAGCTCAAGACAAACAAAATTGTATGGATCATTGACAGTGGCTGTTCCAGGCACATGACAGGCAATAGGTCACTACTCCAAAAGTTTGAGAGAATTGATGGAGGACTAGTTGCTTTTGGAGGAGATGCAGGGGGTTACATTACAGGAAGGGGCAAGGTCACAAGTGGTAAGCTCAGCATTGAGAAGGTAAACATTTTCAAGGAGCTTGGGTACAATCTTCTTAGTGTATCGTAATTTTGTGATCTGAGTCATAACATGCTCTTCACTGAGCATGAGTGCATTGTTCTCAGGCCCGAGTTGGTCATTCCTCAAGAGCACATCCTGCTCAGAGCCCCCAGGAAAGGTAACATGTACAAGATGGACTTGCAAGAAACATCTCCCTCAGGAGAAGTTTCATGCTTTCTATCTAAAGAAAATAGTGATGAGTCTTTCCTCTGGCATAAGAAAATGTGTCATGTAAACTCCATCACTATTCCCCTACACTTATTACTTATGGATGTCTTTGGCCCCACCAGTGTAATGAGTCTAGGTTGGACCTCTTATTGTTTGGTGATAACAGATGACTTTACAAGATTCACTTGGGTCTTCTTTCTTAGAACTAAGGATGAGACCCCTGAGATTCTAAAGAATTTCATCTTAAAGATTGAGAATCAATGTGATCACAAGGTCAAAACTATAGATACATGTGTTCCTAGTTTATGTTCTTAAATGTAAAAGTCTTTCATGTCTTACATATATGTAATTTGATGAAGTAATGACATATGATATATGATTTGATGTTTATTTATTTTTGATTCATATGTATGAACTTCTTATATAGGTTTGAGTTTGTTGTACACAATTCTAAGTCAATAATGATTGATTATTATGTTCAACCTAGTCGGGTGATTATTCATGCTAATGGACCATACTTATGGACGATAAACATGAATACATCATGCTTATGAACAAGTCGCATGACTGAACCAGGAGACTGGATCAGTCGTACGATTGAGACATAAGATTGACTCAGTCGCACGAATGAACCTTTAGTCATGTGTATGACTTAATCGCATGATTCAGTTGCACGACTGAACCATGCGAATGGTTCAGTCGTACGAATGAAAAACCCTAACCTATAAATACCACCTAATTCGTGGAAAAACTAAACACTGGAAGAGATATTGCGAATACACATAAACCCTAGCCATCCAGAACGTCCCAAACATCCTGTCCAAGTTCATAGTTTGTTACTGATCGATTCCTACTCGTTCTTAACGTCTAGTTCAATCTTATATCGATCGGGTTATCATTCTCACTGATTGGATTGCCAATCAAATAGGATTTCTCACTATTTGATCCGGTATACAAGCAAAATCAGTTAGTACTCCGTCCGTACACGGTCCCTAACAAGTCGTATCAGAGCCTTGGCTCTTGATTTTGCATTTGATTCTATTAGGTTTGGTGTCAAAAACCTACGTTTTAATCAAAAGAGTCATCACTTTGTTTCTAAAGGTGTTTTTGACGTTTTTTGGCATTGAAGTTTTGTTTCTTCACCATACGCCAGATCAGGGTTCTTAGAAAAATCGTATTTTGTGTCAAAGTGTCAAAATCTTCGATTTTGCAAAAACAACAGCCTTCAGTCGCACGATTAGCTCATTCGTACGATTGAACTCAGTCGTATACTCCATTCGCACGACTGAATTCAGTCGCATTACTCATTCGCACGACAGAACAACTCCAGTCGCTTGAGTCCATTCGTCTTGTTCATACACACGACCGAATCCAATCGCACGATTGAATTCATTCGCACCATTCATTCGCACGAGTTATCCATACTCATAGTTCATTCGCACGATTGAAACTACCCTGTTCTCCAAGTACCAAGTTCATAAAAATGGAAGATCAATTTGCTGCGTTTATTGCCAGGAAGGACTCACGCATCCAGAATCTACTACTTCTAGAGAATGAGGTAGGAAATCACAATAAACCGCCGAAGCTGATAACTTAGATGATTATCCTCAGTGGAAACAGCGGTTTGAGATTTACTTAAATGAAGTTGATCTTTGGACATCCATCGAGACTGGTTATACGGTGCCAGTTAGTGCTAATGGAGTCAAGTTAACCTTGGGAGGAATGAGTGAAGCTCAGAAGATTCTCTACAATGCTGAGAAGAAAGTTTATGCCTTGTTGACTCAGTCAATACCGTAGGACATTTTTCATCAGTTCTCTGAGAACAAGCAGGCTAAAAAGTTATGGGATGCTTTGGAGAAGAGATATGATGGAAATGTAACGTTAAAGGCACCGAAGGCTAAGGCTCTCAAGAAGGAGTTTGATAATTTCTCTTCGATAAGGAATGAGAGCTTAGATGATATTATTGACAGATTCTATCATCAGTTCTCTGAGAAAATGCAGGCTAAGAAGTTATGGGATGCTTTGGAGAAGAGATATGATGGAAATGCAACGTTAAAGGCACTGAAGGCTAAGGATCTCAAGAAGGAGTTTGATAATTTCTCTTCGATAGGGAATGAGAGCTTAGATGATATTATTGACAGATTCTATCATCTCATGAGTGAGCTGCACGCTCATGGCGTAACCACATCTATGGAAGATAAAGTTTCAAGCTTTGCTGATGGTTTGCCTGAGAAATGGGATTCATTTGTGTCTAATTTGAGACAGAACGACATTCTTGCAACGTTAGACATAAAGGACTTCATCTTGAAGTTAAGGGAGGAGGAACTGCGGATGAAGTACAAGTCAAAGAAACGATCCTACGTTTAGAATCCTTCACTCTACAACTCAATTTCATCTCCAGCTGTTTCAGGAGCACCATTACAAACATATTCGTGTCTAGTTCATCTGCTCTTTCCCAAACCACTACTTCAAGACCCAAAACATCAGGGTCATCAGGGACCCAATACATAATGCCTGAAGCCAACACTACAAATTTGAAGACCGAGAATCTCGGTAATATCACAGTGGAAGTTGCAAAGGAGCACATGGATCTTCTAGCAGCTATTGTCAAATCCTATGATGGTTTAGTTGCCGGGAAGATTGGAAATTGTCATCTTGTAGATGAAGATTACAAGCAAGTTGATGAGAATGAGCTAGAGAGAATGGACTTCATGTGGGCCTTGGCAAGTGCAGTCAGAAGAGCTAAAAAGTTTGTCAAGAAGACGGGACAGAACCTAGTAGCCACTAAGGATACGACGTTTGGTTTTGACAAAACAAAAGTCATATGCTTCAACTGTGGTGAAAAGGGGCACTTTAAGTGTGAATGTGTAAAGCCCAAGACTGGAAATGGAAACCCCTTTCCCACATTCAACCGTCAAGACAAGGACGTGATTAGAACTGCTTCTTCAAGCAAATAGACAAAGGCTCTAACTGCTCAAGGTGATGAAGGACAAGACTGGTCCTTCCGTTTTGTTTCTCCTGGAGAATCAAATATTGCCTTTGTCGAAGCAGTAGATGATGGGTCTGCTAGTGAAGGTGAGAGTGCAGCTGAGCAAGCGATGTCGGATTCCGAAGAAGCTGCGAACGTGGTAAATCATTTGGTTGAGGAAGAGCTCAGAGCAACAAGTTCAGAATCTCCAGCCTCCAAAGAGTCTAAATCTGCTTTGATGGCTGATTCAACCGATTCCTCATAGGTAAGTTCTAAAGACCAACTGTTTGAAAACCATGCTTGTAATGAATGTGAGAAATTTAGAGAAAGCATTGATTTGAAATTTGCTAGGTTATTAGAACACAATGATAACTTAGTAAATGATTTACATCTATGCACTGAAGCTAATCGTATATTAAAACAAAATGAGTGCAGTTTTAAAGACAAGATAGAACTTTTGGGGAAACAACTAAGGGAAACCGAGGTTGTTGCCTTAAATCAATCAAATGATATAAAGTTCTATTTAAATTCTTTAGAAGAAACCAAAAAAGAAAAAGCAGTTTTGGAACTCGAGGTTAATTCTTTAAAACAAAAACTGCATAGTTGGGCTAGTTCTTCTCACAGAGTTCAAAACTTAGTCAAATAACGAAATAATGGGGAAGGTTCGGGTTACAAAGTAGTTCCACCACAACATGAGATTCTTTTGAATACTAAGTGTAGACCTATCAATAATAACCCGGTAAAGAATCATGTGGTGTCCACTCCTCTGGTTAGTGATCCCGATTCTACAAGTAAACCTATGAACTCTATCACTAAACAGAAGGAGCCTACCTTAAAATCAAAATGAAAAATGCCCGCTGAGATTGTGGATGATGAAATTAAAAGGGTTAATGTGAGGTCCGGGTCACAAATGTCTTCTTCAGAACCCAAATTGACTAAATCAGTTAATCAAAAACGTGTTAATCATCAAAGTACAAATAAAATGAAAGTTAAAGATGTTCAAAACGTTAAAACAATTATTTTTGTTAAAGAAGCTGAAACATCTAAAAGAGAAGTGATAAAACCCAACCTGACAAAGGTCACACCTTTACCAAACTTAAACCCACATAAATATTTTCCTCAATCTGTAGAAGGGAGATCTTGCTACAATTATGGAAAACGAGGACATATTTCTCCTAATTGTCCTTATTATCAGACGCCCAAAAAGAAAATTGAACTTTTTGATGCAAAGACAAGTTTTTCTAAATCGAGATCTAATACTCCACCTAAGAGTATTAGTGAACCTAAAGTTCAAACAATAAGCCAGTCGTCTGTTTATCACAAACAGGCCTTACACAAAACTGGCTTATGGTAAGAAAAATCAAGTATAGTGTCTGATAGTGAGGAGATTAAGAAGAAAGATATGGCCTCATGCTCTAAAGGACTATGGGTTGAGTTTATGATGTGTGATTCTTCTGGGTCACCCAAGCCAGTTAAGGCTTGGGTCCCCAATCTGAACTAATAAGTTTCTTAGAATGTGCAAGGTGTCCGCTAAAGCGCTATCACTAATACCTGGATTATTGATAGTGGGGCGTCCAAGCACATGACAGGGAATTCGTCTCTTCTTTTCAACATCAGACAAATTAAAGGGGGACATGTTTCATTTGCTGGGAATAAAGGAGGTTACATCACAGCTCAAGGCGAAGTGGGAAGGAGAAAGTGAAGTTTGACAAGGTCAACTACGTTCAACAACTACAGAACAACTTACTTTCAGTCTCCCAGATCTGTGATAAAGGATTTAAAGTTGTATTTGACAACAAGAAGTGCTACATGTTGAAGAAAGATTATGTGATTGAGGAGGATAAGGTTCTTATGACAGCTTCAAGATATAACGACTTGTATGTCTTGGATCTATCAAAAGCCTCCACATCTGATCACACTGTTCAATGCTTCTTGTCAAAGGCAACTGAGAGGGATTCAATCTTTTGGCATAGGAGAATGGGACACATTCATCAAAGGAAGATGACTCAAATAGTTCAAAATGATTTATTGAATGGAGTAACTGTCAAGAACTTCCAACTTCTGGATTTTTGTGTAGCATGTAAGAAAGGGAAACAGACCAAGAAGTCTCACAAGGCAAAGAAAGTTCATTCAATTGATCTTCCTCTTAAGCTTTTACACATGGATCTGTTTAGCCCTATCAGTACAAAGAGCATTGCTGGAGATCTGTATTGCTTTGTAGTAATGGATGATTACTCAAGATTCTCTTGGGTGATGTTTCTGAAAGCCAAATCAGAAACTTTTGAATCATTCAAACATCTAGTTACTACTTTGGAATCACTCTACAAGCTGAAAGTAAGGCAGATTCGATCAGACAACGGCACAAAGTTTAAGAATCAGTGGATGGAGGCATACTGTAGAGAGAGAGGAATCGTACATCAGTTTACCTCTGCCTACACTCCGCAGATGAATGGCGTTACTAAAAGGAAAAATCAAAGCTTGATAGAGAATGCTAGGACAATGCTAGCCGACTCAAAACTGCCTATTCAATTCTGGAATGAGGCAGTGGCTAATGCATGTTACACGCTCAATCAAGTCTTAGTGGTCAAACGACATGGAAAAACATGTTCTAAACTCCTCCAGCGGCGTAAACCCAACCTGGAGTATCTAGAACCGTTTGGCGCACCGTGCATGCTGCTGAAGAAAACTCAGACAGGGAAATTTAGTGAGAAGGCAGAAGAAGGTATCTTTCTCGGATACATCATACTAGACAAGAGAGTTTATAACAACTCAACGGGTCAGGTAGAAGTGTGGTGCAACGTTGATGTTCAAAGATACACCACCCCCCTGCTGGAAAAGGACCCTCCTTCTTCTTCGACTATGAGGGATTCTTTAAATCCTTCAAACTACCGCCATCTCCCACTGATGATGAGCTTTCTGCTAGGATGATGTACGATGTTCTGAACACTCCACTACCAGACTCAACATCAACGGCTCCATTGGATGATACTTCTAGCCCTTCAGGGGGAGAGCTTGAAGTAAGTGATTCTTCTTCTGATGATGAAGCAGTTGAGACTGCAAATGTGGAACAGGAGGAACAGGTTCCCACTAATGAAAGTACACAAGCATCACATCCTGATGCCTCTGATACTTCGGAACCTCATACTCCAACAGCTTCAGATACTGAACCTGGGTTTCATAATCTGGATAATGAGGTAGTTGTTTCCACCATTCCTGGATCCCGGATTAATGTTTATCATCCTTTGGACAACGTCATTGGAGATGTTCGATCAGGAGTACAAACACGAAATCAGCTATACTCAGCTGATTATGCCTCAGTCATGGAAAAAGGATATCTTCATGATGGTGCATATTGATGTTTTGTGCTTAATTTGAGCCAAAATATGTGAGTGAAGCCCTAAACGATGAGGCATGGGTCAGTGCAATGCAAGAAGAACTCCTACTTTTCAAGAAGTTAGGAGTATGGACCTTGTGGACAGACCAAAAGGTGCTAAGGTGATTGGCACGAAATGGGTCTTGAAGTGTAAGAAAGATGACCAAGGAGTTATAATCAGAAACAAGGCTAGGCTTGTGGTTCAAGGGTTCAGACAAGTCGAAGGCATTGACTACAATGAAGTGTTTGCACCTATGGCTCGGATGGAAGCAATCCGTATCTTTCTAGCCTATGCATCCTACATGAAGATTAAAGTCTATCAACTAGATGTAAAAGTGCATTCCTTCATGGTGAAATCCATGAGACAGTCTACGTCAGTCAACCTGAAGGATTCGAGGATCCTTATCATCGGGATAGAGTTTACAAACTGGACAAGGCTCTCTACAGGCTCCATCAAGCCCCTAGAGCCTGGTATGAGAAACTCTCAACTCATCTAGTGAAATATGGTTTTCGTAGAGGAGTTATTGACTGTACGTTATTCATCAAAGAAAAAGATGGATGGTGATTTACTGCTGGTATAGATATATGTTGACGACATAATCTTCGGTTCCAAGAATGAAGAATTATGTAAAGAATTTGAATCTGTAATGAAAGCAGAGTTTAAGATGAGTGCTATGGGGGAGATGAAGTTCTTTCTTGGATTACAGGTGGATCAGACACCCAAAGGAATCTTCCTGCATCAGACCAAATATGTAGGTGATATCCTCAGTCGGTTCGACATGGAGAATGCTTCAGTTGCTGGAACTCCACTTGCCACTAACCATGATGTGGCACCCGACAAAAATGGTGATCTGGTTGATGCTACAATGTACAGAGGAATGATCGGGTCCCTAATATACCTCACAGCCTCTCGTCCTGATATTATGTACGCAACGTGTCTTTGTTCCAGATATCAGGCAAAACAAAAAGTGAATCATCTCATCGGAGTAAACGGATCTTTTGTTATCTGTAGGGTACACCAACACTCGGGTTGTGGTATCCTCATGATGATGACTTTGAGCTTACAGCGTATAGTGACTCGGACTATGGTGGTTGCAAGATGAATTACAAGTCAACATCTACGGGATGTCAGTTCTTTGGTAGACGGTTAGTCACTTGGCAGTGTAAGAAGCAGACATCAGTTGCTCTGTCAACTTGTGAAGCTGAATATGTTGCTGCTGCAAGTAGCTGTTCACAAATCATTTGGATTCAACAGCAAATACGCGACTACGGTTTGCAATTTTCTAACACCCCTATTTTTGTTGATAATTCTACTGCTATTGCTGTGACCAAAAATCCGGTCCAACACCCTAAAACTAAACACATCGATATTAAATATCACTTTATACGTGACTGTTTTGAAAAGCAATTAATCGGTGTTGTTAAAATTAATACGGATTTTCAACGCGCCGACCTCTACACAAAAGCATTTGATAAACCGCGGTTTTTATATCTTTTAGAAGTTAATGGCGTGAAAAAGAAAAGAGATGTGATTCTAGGTGAAGAAAGTGCGTAGTACGACAAGTTTTTTTGTTTCTTTTTATTTTCTTTTATTTATTTTATTTTCTTGTCTATTAAAATCCAAAAACACAAAAAGATTTTCGGTTTTAGAATTTTAGGAGGAGAATAGTTTAGTTTAGTATTTAATTCGTGTAGTATTTAATTACTTAAAAAACCAGGGAGGATGGCAGCTTAGCTAAAAGAAATGAAATCAACTCTGTGATTCTGATTCAACGCTTATGAAAAATGATAGTACATAGGCAACAAATTGTTTGGGACCTCAAAAGCACTTAAATGATTAAGATGCAAAATTCAAAGTATAAGTCTGAGAAGTCTAAGCAAAATAAAAGAAAAAATGATAGTAAAACTAGTCTGCTACTGAGGTAAAAGAGAGAAAGTAGACCTAGAGGTTGCTAGTCCATTATATGATGTGTTGGTAGATTCAACACAATAGATGAGTAGACATCATTGGTGATTTAAATTCAAACTAAGTTGTTTAACTTGCTGTGGGTTCCCATCTTATCCCTGGTTAACACAATCAGCGTATTTCCAATAAGGGGTGACGAGCAAAATAAACGCCACAAATGTGTGCGGATGACCATAAAAATGAGCAATGCACAAGAAAAAAAATGTTAAGCGCAATCAAGCTAATGACTAATGTTGTTGGTGTGTTACGTGCAAAAAGAAAAAAAATGCTCTCACAAGAAGATAGGTTGTGTGCCTCTCTGTTGTGCGATGGCACTGACCTGAGGATAAGCATAACCTAAATATTCTATAATTCATTGTTGTTTGTGCCTCTCTGCTGTGCGATGACACTGACCTGAGGTTTGGTATCTCTTTGAAAGCTCTTAGAATAGTTTCTTCTTGTCAAATACCCGTAGACCGCTCAAAAATCTCCTGCGGAATGTTGATTACCATATAAGTATGGAATCCACAAATGCTTGTTGGAATAATATAACCTAACTCATCACCAATGTGAGTCAAAAATCTGTGTATGGATTTAAGAGGACAAATATACTGGCAATCATCGTGGCTGCAATTCTTGACAGTCAAAATCATTGTGTGCATCTTATAGCTCTAGTATGATTTCTAAAATTGCTATTGACTCTCGGTCAAAACAAGAATATAGCATCAAAATGTTTTATCAAAATGTCCCAAATGATTCTGATATACCTGTATGATTCCATAATGAATCGTTCCAGAAATGATCAAATTAACCTGAAGCTGTGCTGTTCAGGAAGAAAAATCTGCTAGATGGTTTTCTAAAAGATTTCAGTCCATATCTAATAAAAAACCAAAAATATGTCTTGTTTTTCCTTTAAATTTCAAAGTTGTTTTCTATTTTCTAGTCTTTTGTAGTGTAGACGTCAGACTATACAACTAGATGAATTCTGTGAATCACTCACTAAAAGGGGTCACGTCTGAGGTGACCAATCAGTTTTAAATTAAAAGGACCACGTTTGAGGTGATCAAATGTTTTCAAATTAAAAGGATCCCGTCTGAGGTGATCAAATGTTTTCAAATTAAAAAGGATAACGTCTGAGGTGACCAAATCTGTTCAAAATAAAAGGATCACGTCTGAGGTGATCAAATGATGTTAAGTTAAAAAGGTCATGTCTGAGATGATCATTGTTTGTAATGTTATATCAAAAGGTAAAACTTTAAGTGTGTGAAAGTGTATGAGGTCAAAATCATAAGTATGAGCCAATCGCACAATTGGACCATAAGTATGAGCCAATCGCATGATGGACTATAAGTATGAGCTAATCGCACGATTGGACCATGAGTATGGGGCAATCATACGACTAGACCATGAGTATGGAACATCCATACGATTAGATCACCAGAATGAACCATTCGTACGACTGGATGAAGGAGTATGAGCCAGTCGCACGACTGAACCCCAGTCACACGATTGAAGCATGCGTGTGGGTACAGTCACATGACTAAACATTAAAAGTAGTATAAATAGAGGGGTCAGTTGGTCGTAACCCTTACCAACCTTCAAAGCATTCAAAAAAAAAACTCTCATACGTAGACACTCTGCCCAAATTTCGTTTTACCTTGATTACTTGCCGATTGTGATCCTAACCGATTTCTCATTCATCTACAGGTCTTGTGAGACTGAAATAGATCTAAATGACCAGTGTAATCAAACCCTAACTGACTTAATCGACTAAAATCAAGAAATCAGTTAAACCCTAAAAATAGACCACTTAAATGGACATTAAAGTTGATTTAAAGGATATTAAGTGCTATTTAGAGTCTCTGCGGTCCAAATGAGTCTAAACACGAAGTCTAATATAAAGTTTTGACAAAGATTCAAATCTAGGGTGTTCAACCGTGTAGGATGCGAATGGACATGCTAATGAACTTCAATCGCACGATTGAGCCAGACGCACGATTCAATCGCACGTATGAATCATGCGCATGGGTTTCAGTCGCACGACTGATTCAACCGCATGGCATAGCACACGACTGAACTCAGCCGCAGGCACAATCGCACGACTAAACTCAATCGCAGGCTCAATCGCACAACTGAACTCAGTCGTAGGGTTCAGTCGTACGACTGAGCCAGTTTGATCAAAACAGTTTAAGTTCCTACTGTCTTCTGTTATGCACAAATCTAACATATATGTTTCTTGTGATACAGCAAAATGGCTGATAGATGGTCCATGAGCCCCAAGCACAACATCTGTGCTCACTTAGATGCTACCACTCGGAATGCTTCCGAGTTTGCAGAGATCATTGCCTTTCTCAGGAGATCGAGGATCTTCAAGGCCATATCTACACCGTGCACTCCATACAGATCACTCCAGCAGACCTTCTGGGAAGGGGCTACTGTTGATAGGTCCACTGAGCCCTACAGCATCCTGAGCTCGATCTTCGGGCAGGAGATCAGTATTACTACAGCCGATGTTAGGCAAGTACTGGATCTAGGTGAAGATGGTGACCACCCGACCAAGCTACACCCTCTGATAGTTAGGGGCTGCTTTCTGCGGATGAAGTACACTAGGGACATCAACGCAGGTGTGCTCAATAAAAGCAACCTGTGCCCCCAGTTTAAGGTACTTAGCTCACGTTATCATCAAGTGCATTGCATGGAGGAGAGGAGTATTTGACGAGATGTCAGATCAAATCCAGAATGCATATATTGCTCTGGTGCTGAACCACCCGTTTAGTTTCTCCCAGATGATATTCTCATACATGGTCAAGAACATAGAGGCAAAGGGGAAGGAGGGGTACTGTATGTACCCAAGATTTCTACAAATGATCATTGATCAGAAGCTCCCTTCACTGCCTAAAGAGAGGGAGGATGCAGTAGTTTTAGAGATTATGGATGATACGACACTGGGTCGGATGAAGGTCTACCGGGGAAAGCAAGTAAAGCCCCCGATGAGGAGACTGTTTGGCCACTTGGCCAACGAGGAGTACTTGGCGCCATCTCGCAAGAAGTGGCGTCACGATGACAGTGACTCCGACGTCGATCCCATCATGGCACCCACAGACGAAGACGACGATGACGACGATGATCAAGGTCAAGGTGGTGAGGCACCTAGTGGACGTTCGAAAGTGCTGCCTTCCACCAAGACTTCTTGGTCGATGAGGATGAGGAGTCGGATGATGAGCCGTTAGTGAGGACTGTCGGGAGCCGAGTTGTGGCCACAGACAGAGGGATCGAGGCGGTTGGCGGATGCAAGGCTGAGTCGAGGGGTGTTGATGCTGATGTTACTGATCCTACTTACACCCCTAACTAGCCCAACAGCTAAGGGGGAGCGCCTATAGCAAAGGGCTCCAGGAAGAAGAGAATGGCTAACCCTCATGGCAAAAAGGGTAAGAGGCCGAGGTTTACATTGATTACATCTTCTGCCACATCCACCACCACTGTCACAGCTACCACCACTACCATATCACCTACCACCACCACATCACCTACCACCACCACCACAGCTACTACTTCCACCACCACTCCTCCCACTACCACTATCACTCCTCCCACCACTACTACCACAGCCACTCCACCACCATCCACTCCCATTCCCCCTCCCATCTTCACCACATCCACAACCACAACCACCACTCAAAAAGCCGGTGCATCCACCCAAGCCTCAATGACAAATGACTCCACTCTACCCACTGTTGGGTTAGAGGAACAGCTGGCAAATCTCAACAGGTTGGTGCTAAAGCTGTTAGCTACAAATCACATGTGGGCAAATCATATTAACCATCTGATAGCGGTCAACAACGCCCAAGGCAAGCAGATCATTCAGTTGACAGAGAAGAATACTCAGTATGAGAGAGCTTTAGGCCGTGCTCACCAAGCACTACAGAGTCAAAATGAGCTGGTGATGGTGTCGGTAAAGAGGATAGAGGAGCTTGAGAAGAAGAACAAGAAGATACTCCTAAAGCTTAAGGGATCAAAGAGCGAGTCATTGAAGATAAAGGATGGTGATGATGGTGATGATGATGATGATGATGATGATGAGGATGAAGATGATTCTAAGGAAGATGTTGATGAAGGAGGACTGAGCGGTAAAGATAAAGAGGATGATGATGATCAGGAAGGTGATTCACCTGCGTCAGCCTCAAATCCCCAAGCTAAGGAGAGGCGTACTAAAAGAAACCAAGATCAAGGAGCCTCGTCCTCAGCTCCTCCAGCTGAAGAATCGACGGAGCAAGACAAAAGTAATTATTAGATGTCTATGTATTTAAAAAAACTTTTGTACTTGAATTATATAATACATTAATGTAATTAATGATCATTTATGTTTGTTTATGTTTTAATGTGTTATATAATGACTCATGTGTGATGTGCTTAATGTTTAATCAAACAGATGAAGCTCAACAGACAGACGAGTATAATGTCAAACCCCTTCAGCAAGTTAAGACTCAACTTACAATGATTCTTGACTTGCAAGGGATAGTCAGGAGATCTGTGAGCTACACTCCGGAAGAGGGATAGATTATTCATGATCTGACGGACGAACAGCTCGCTGAAATGTTTAGACTAAATCCTGACGAGTTGGTCAAATATGCTCCAGAAGTTGATGTCGCGAGTGATGATGAGCTAAACGATGTAGATGAGATTGAGATAGAATATGTCACTGCAGAGCACTATCCACAGTATACTGATCCTGAAGGACATGGTATCCCCAACATTGGGTGAAACGTTGGGCAGTGGTACTTTTGATAAGTTAGAAGAGATAGAGAAAGAGAAGGAAAAGAATGAAAGTAAAGCCCAAGCTTCGGACGCTAATGTCGACTTAAAGAAAGCTGAATGGGCAGCTTGTTTTGCAGAGATGAAAGCCCAACGCGTGCCGCCAAAGCAGAATGCCTACACAAAGCTCTACAGAGTCAAAAGACATCAGAAAGTGTCAGGCAAGATTATAGCGTCGGCATATTTTGAAGGTTTGGATGTTTATGCTGTTAAGAGGGAGAAAGGAATTGAGTACTTCAGATATCCACATGATCTGAAGACTCTTCCTGGTTTTGAGCTCATTTATCTGGCATGTTTAGATCTTCTGTATGCTAATCCAAGGAAGATGTCAGGATGGTTCGAGGCTGCATTAAAGAAGGAATACCACACCAGGTGGGTAAACTTCAGACCTCAAAAACCTAAGAGGTTCATTCATAAGTCTGAAGTTGATCCTATTTCTGGAAGACCGAAGGTGGTGCTAAAGTGGAGTCCCCCGCGCACAATGTCCAAGATTCCCTTACGAGAAATGCCTCAGGACTTCACTCCCCACTTCAAATGGTGGTATTTTGACTAGAGGACAGACGAAGCTGTCATAGTATTGAACAGAGATAGAAAGATTGATATTATCCGGGTATTTGACCCAATGTGGCTTACAAACTTGTCGGCTGAAGATGTCTACACATTATACAAGTGGCCATTGTTCTATGACACGCATGATATTGTACAAGCTCTCCTGTTCCAACATGTCATAAGACTCTATTTTGCATTTGATATACATGCAGGAGTCACAAGAGAAGAGAAGTACAAGAAGTTCCACGAACATGTGAAGAACGTTAGACGATAGGGTAAACTAGGTCTAAGGGGGAGTTTGTAGATACATGTGTTCCTAGTTATGTGCTTAAATGTAAAATTCTTTCATGTCTTACATATGTGTAATTTGACGAAGTAATGACATATGATATATGATTTGATGTTTATTTATCTTTGATTCATATGTATGAACTTCTAATATAGGTTTGAGGTTATTGTACACAATTCTAAGTCAATAATGATTGAGTATTATGTTCAACCTAGTTGGGTGATTATTCATGCTAATGGACCATACATATGGACCATACGCATGAATACATCATAATTAAGAACCAGTCGCACGACTGAACCGGGAGACTGGATCAGTCGTACGATTGAGACATAAGATTGACTCAGTCATGCATATGACTCAACCGCATGATTCAGTCGCACGACTGAACCATGCGAATGGTTCAGTCGTACGAATGAAAAACCCTAACCTATAAATACCACCTAATTTATGGAAAAACTAAACACTGGAAGAGTGCAAGACCGGTGAAGGGTGGTCACTTACAACACAACAACACAAAGAGGAGATTAACCAAACTTAATCAAACAGTAAACTGGATTAACCACAAGAATGATACTAAGAACACAAGTAATAAGTAAGAGATAGAACAAGAAAACACAAGATATTGGGTTTCAAGGATGTAGTATATTGCTTTCTCAAGTTCTATTACAAGTGTTACAAAGCATAAAGAAAGATACAAGAACATGGAATACTTATACTACAACCTACAGCCGGCTATATTTTGAAAGCCAACTAGATACAATTGACTAGACACAAACAAAATCAATTGCAGAGTCAAAAGGCATGTCTGCCTTTTGACTTGTGACTATGACATGCCATAGCTCACATCTTAATATATTACAAAAAGGATAAAAGTACATAAAGTAAAAAGCATGGACTCAAGACCTCAATGTACAGTTACCAAAAGCATGGACCTTTCACCAAATCATGTAAGTTGGTGACTTTACAGAGTTACAACGGAAAGGTGGTCCAGCTTTATGGTAAAGTACATCAGATAAAGGCATATCTCTAAAAGTCTTCGGAAGAAATCTGTCTTCACTCTTTGGCTTCGGAGGACTTTGTCTTTGAAGCTTCGGAAGACTTCACTTTTGTCTTCGGAAGATATTGGTCTTGGCTTCAGAAGATTTTACACTTAGAATATTTCTAGTGCATGGTGTAAAACTTCCGAAGCATTTCTACTTTAGTTCTTTAGTGCATGCTTGCAGAGAGACTTTGGATATTTTGGCTGCATCCGACTTATAGGATTCCTTACAAACTCCCCCTAGGCTGATGCTACCAAAACATTTAGAAGATCTTCAGATGATTGTAGTCTTCAGCAAAATGATGACCATACCCTTCTTCATTAGATGGGCAGGATCATTCAGACTCTCATAGTATCTTCTCATCTCAAAGAGATCATGCAGAGGTAAGTTTATTATGTCTTGCCATGTATAGACATTCTCAACACCTTGATCTCTGATCAGATGCCATCTTTCTAGATTAGTAGTGAAGGTCCAGGATAAGATGGGTGTCTCAGCTGCAAGAGGAGCCACTTGAATTAGAGTTGGTTGGGCTGCCTCTTCATGCACTTCCTCAGCTTGATCTGACTCAGCCTGAGGTGTAGAGCTAGATGATTCAGGCTTCTTCTTCTTAGACTTTGGTTTAGAAGCCATTCTCTTCTTCCTCTTAGAGGACTTTAACTGAAAAGACTGGTCTCCAGCACCTTGTTGATCATCCTTGTCTTTCTTAGTTGGGTGTTCCTCCCTCACAGGTTCAGAAGGAGAGGGATTTTGACCCAGCTGTGGATTAGAAGATGAAGCTTGCTGAGGATCAGCAGGAGGTCCGGGTTGTGTTGTCTCAGGTTGTTCAACCTTAACCTCCACTTCAGGTGGGATTTGACTTGGAGGAGAGTATAAGTCAATCAGCTCTCCACTCTTGATCTTCTGCTTGATTACCCTGATATGCTCATCCATTATGGATAGAGACATAGGGCCAAGTCTCCTTCCAAAGAATCCATATAGCTTCAAGAAGCTCATCATCCTTTGTCTGTCAGCAGACTTCTTCATACTCTTTTGGATTAAGGCTCTTGACTTTGCAGCTTCTTCCCTCATCTTACTCGTTGTAACTTTTTGTTCTTTGAGCACGAGTTCAAGCTATTTGAGATACTCAAACTCAATGTACTCAAAGGACAGGAGAAGAAATGCAGATGCCTGGTAGAGACCTGTGGCACTTAGGTAGTTGATCATGTTTTGTCTGTCTGTTTCTTTGTCTACCAGAGGTTCTTGTGTAGGTGCCATAGTCTTTGCACAGGGCTTTCTTGAACTTGGGAGAGAGTAGGAGCATTCTTTTATAGTCTTTTCTGTCTCTTCTCCTCTTTGAATTGGAGAAGTAACCTTGCATCCTCTTTTTCTTTCATCTCTCTTGACACTTCCATGTCAGCCAGTTCATTTAATTGCTCTAAAGGGAGAGATATGATCTCATCTATGTTATAGTTCCTGGTCTGCAGGTAAGTAATGCTGATTGCCCTCAACTCATCATCTTGAGTGTTTGGTCTAGGGGCAGCCCTGATTGCAGCTTGCATAAAAC
The DNA here is from genome assembly GCA_025215565.1 of Flaveria ramosissima. Lineage (NCBI taxonomy): Eukaryota > Viridiplantae > Streptophyta > Magnoliopsida > Asterales > Asteraceae > Flaveria > Flaveria ramosissima. The sequence continues at coordinate 1,117,521 of CM046045.1, forward strand.
CTGAAGACCCAGAGGAACTTTCTCCCCTTAGCTTACTCTTCCTCTCTTTCTCCTCCTCCTCAATCTTCTCAGGAGTCAAAATCCTTTTCCCTTTGTCACCCACAGACCTTTGTGACTCAGGGTGGATAGAGGGTTGGCCTTCATTGCTTGGTGTAGCATCCAAGCTCTGGCCAGAGAAAGGTTGTGAGACACCTTCACCAGCAGGTGTTTCACCAAGGGAATGAATTTCTGAAGTAGTTGCTGGTGTGACATAGCTCTAAGGCTCTATCACTGTGCCTTCAGCCAAGGTTTTCCCTTTGAAGCTAATCTTAAGGTCTGCCTCAGCATCCAGTTGACCAATGACATTACCTGACTGCCTTTGTCTCCTTCTTAGGCTTAACTCTTTAGTAATCCTGTCTTGAATTCTGAGTGCTAACCTGTCAGCTTGTCTTGATTTGCTTGGATTGACAAGTGGCATGTTGACCAGATCAAGACCTTCATAGTAGTTCAAGGTCTGAAAATCAAATACTTCTTGTTGCCCTTGAACTCTGTGAAGAATAAGGGCTCTTCTATCAGCATCATACCTCCACCCAATGATGTAGTTTGAAGTTCCTTGAGGTGGGGATGACATAGCCCTTGGTATTACTTCCTCAAAGAGGCTCCGGATGATAGAGTCTATAGAGTCCACATTAATGTGAACTTGAGGAAGTTGGTGAGTATGCACAATTGCAAGTGAGGATGGTGAGTCCTCAAAGTCCATACTCTCTGAAGAACTCCCAGGTTCTGTGTCTGTAATGACTTTCTCCCCCTTTTTGGTAGCATCACCCTCTTGTATAGGTGAGCTAGAGGTTAGGTCAACCACATTCACATGTTCTTGTGTTCCTGGTTGAGCTCTTTTTAAAGGTCTCCTAGCTAGTTTTTCCTTGAGATAAGATATCTCAAGTTGATGATCACTGACCCTATTGTGAAGGGTGAGATTCAAGGTGACTAACCTTAGAGACTAAATAGGAGCATGTTTTTGACAGTTTTTTGCACCTTTAGTCTCAGATTCACCTCTTCTTCATTAGAAGAATCATTGGGGGATGAGATGATTGGACCAAATTCCTCTCTCTCACCACCAGCTTTAGGCTCTTGGCTGCTAGATTTCCTCTGCTCATTGACATTCTCAGTTGAGATGTCAATGGGCTGAGTTGCCATGGTTGAGGTCTTAATAATGTAATCACTTGCAAAAGTGAGAGCCTCTTCCTTATGGATATCCTGAAAAGGTTCAGAAGTATCCACCTTAGTTATAGGTGACTGATGTGGGCTAGACTAAGGAGACTCAGGAGTACTCATCTCTCTTTGAGTAGGGGAAGAGAAGAGAGACTCATGATACTCACAGAAACCTAAGTCTTCATCAGTATAGAATGAGAGGTTGGGAATGGGTTGATTTAGATCCAAAGGCTGGGGATGGTAGCTGTCCTCTGAAGATTGTTCACTTGAGTGTTAAGACTCAGAGTGAAGGCTTAAGGCAGTTGGGCCTGTGAGCTCATCAGGGTGAGCATGAGGAACCTCATCCCTGATTGTTGAAGAGATGGTAGTGGTTTGCTCCTCAGGAGAAGTGGGAGCTCTAGTGTCCACTTCCTCCTGTATTGGTGAGTATATGGGGACCTGCACAGACTCAATAGCTTGAGCAGTTCGTTTGGATTTTCTTTGGTAGGTGAGGGTTACTTGAGGCCTTTTTGGTGGTTAAGAGGTAGAAGGTGTGGGTTCAACACTAGCTTGTGTTGCTAGGTTGTCACCTTGAGCAATGAGCTCTAACATTTTGGGGACAAGGGCTGTTTCTACCCCTGAGAAGCTGATGTGCTCCAAATTATACATAAAAATCCTATCAAAAGCACATCAATTATTCCTTAATATCTTCCTTAAAATGATGAAAATGTACTTAAAAGTGTTAAATTGTGTTTTCAGGTGTTTAAAATGGCAAGATTGACAAAAAAAGAATATTTAACAAGAAATTGAAGTGATCCGAGCTTTGAACTCCAAGCATGGGGCCGTGCCTCATTAAGCGCGCCCCCATGCCTTGCCAGAAACACACCCCTGTGCTAAATTAACACACCCTCGTGCTTGGACATCTGACAGGACAAAAAGTACTATCCCCTAAAAGTAGACACAGGGCCGTGCCTCATGAGGCACGGGCCCGTGCCCCACCTCCAACACGGGGCTGTGCCCTATTTAGCACAGAGTCGTGCCCGACACAACCTGCATGTACGAGCCGACCAACTTTCGTAAGCATTGTACTAGGACGGGGTCGTGCCTTTTAGGCACGGGGCCGTGCTTAAATACTCCTGAAAGCCTATAAATAGAAGCCTAAGCTCACTATTTTTGGCAAGCTTTGGTGGGAGAGTTACTTTGCAGAATTCTCTCGGGAATCAAGACTTCAAGATCATTCAGAGGCTCGGGAGATGCAGACAACACTTGGAAGAAGCTTGGGATCACCTAAACGTCATCCATTGTGGATTATCGGTTTGATTGTTCCATTTCACCGATGATCATTTATCTATCTTCTTTGTTATCTGTTGTTATGTTAGAGCTCATTATGAGCTAAACTCTATTTATCATCCTAATCGGATGAAACTTATGTAATTTGTGATGAACAAATGGTGTGATAAATATTATGTTAATGTTATGGTGGTCTTGGGAAAACTATTGATGGGTAGCATCTACATTTGAATGGGAAGTTATAAATTTATGGTTTGTGATTGTGATTGTCATAGAAGGTTGAAAAACGTATGATTAACTTTCATTCGCGAAACCGGTCTTCATAATAAATCCATGCCTAATGAACTAGAAATGGTTATTAGAAATCATATCACTTTAACTTTTGATCATTTGCGAGTTCCCTTTTATTAGTTCGGAAACTTCAGTAATTGTTACGGTTTTCTAGAATTAATGGTATGCTAGAAAGGAACCTGATCAACTCTCTTTTTAATATTACGTTATGTTTTCAGAAATCGTATGTTAAATAGGACACAAAAGATTCACCTACATTACTAGGGCTTTGATCTGAGCAGTAAACACAGCCTGATAGGATCAAGTCACTACGGCAGCAGGATAGACGAGAAATCGTGCTGGCTCATCTTTATAAACATTAACATAATTACATTAATCAATATCTTTAAATCACACCACCAATTCATCACGATTACATAAGTGGAGTCTAATTAGGATGATAACTTTTATTCCCTGGTTTTAAATCCAAACGCTTCAAATCTTAGTTTAGTTTCTTTTTATTATTGTTTACTTTTAAACCCTAAAAATCTTTCCAAAACAAATTATCACTTTCTTTAACAAAAACCAAATCTGATAGTCAAACATCAAGTTTGTTGAGTAGGCTAGGTGTGTCCACGGTTTGATACTCTGTTCTTACCAACACTATATTACCACACGACAGGTACACTGCCTTTTGTGTGTGTGGTTTAGTATTAGTAATAACCAATTAAAACTGAATTTGTGCAATATATCTTTATCAAAATATATATACTATCCGCACCCATCAAGTTTTTGGCGCCGTTGCCGGGGACACACGGCAGTTTGAAAGACAAACTAAATTTTTGACTATCTTGCATATAACTTGTTAATATATTTTTGTTTAAACTTCATTTTTATTTTTAGGTAGTTTGCCTTAGTTAGTTTAGTTATTTTTGCCTGATTCATTTTAAGCCTTAGTTAGTTTATGCTTCCTTAAGTTAGTGTATGTCCGACTCGTCTAGTTCTAAACTTGTTCCGCCTCTTCCGGAACCCGAACGACTTTTCCGTCAAAGATTGCGCAAAAGATCACAACAAGAAGCACCAGCTATTGAAGAAGACATTTTGGAAGATACACCATCCGAAGAAGACATGGCTAACCAAGACGAGGAAATGAAGATGACACACTATGCCACACCGTCAATAGATGGTTATGAGTCTAGTGTTGTCCAACCAACAATAGCGGCCAACAATTTCGAGATTAAGTCTAGTATTATCCAACTCGTAGAAAACTCAGTTCAGTTCCATGGGTTACAAGACGAAGATCCTAATGCTCACATCTCATGATTCCTTCGTATCTGTGCGACCTTCAAAATCAATAACTGTTCAGACGACGCCATTCGACTAAGACTTTTTCCATTTTCACTTTGAGGCCGAGCCATCGATTGGCTTGATTCACTTCCGCCTGGTTCCATCACCACATGGGCGGGAATGGCTAAACAATTCCTTTTGAAATACTTTCCACCCGATCGTACTGCCAAACTAAGAAGCAGCATCACAAGTTTCCGCCAAGACGACGATGAATCATTACACGCAACATGGGAGAGATATAAAAATCTCCTTTGGAGATGCCCACATCACGAACTTGATCTGTGGCTGCAGTGTCAAACCTTTTACGATGCGATCAGCGGAGCTCACAAGCAAGAGGTAGACCAAAGTGCGGGAGGAGATTTCGGTAGTGTCACGCCAACAAAAGCATATCAAGCCTTAGAAAGAGCAGCTAAGAAGAGCTTTGCTTACAATCCTTTAAGAACCAAACCCAGTTCTAAAGGTATTCATCAAGTAGACTCTGAAACCCTAATTGCAGCCCAATTAGAAGCTCTAACCAAAAAATTTGAACAATTGCAAAGCGAGCTAAAGAAAACTCCAACACGATGCAACACATGTGGAAATTCACACAAGACCAACGAGTGCCCACAAGGCATTATGATGGTTGAAGATGTTGACTACGTAGGAGGCCCAAACAACTCATACAATTCAAATTGGAGAAGCAACTCGAATTACAGAGATGCTGGCAATAACCAACAATCATCTGGATTCAACCGAAGGCCACCTTACCAACAACAGAAACCACCATACCAAGGTCCAATCAGTAGTAACCAAGACCGTGGAGCATCATCAATGGAAGACTTATTGCAGCAATTGTTGTTAACACACAAGCCACAGATGAATACATTTGGAAATCTGATCGAAGAAATGAGGACAGGTTCCAAAGAAACGAAGCTGACATCAAAAGCAACAAAGCATCATTACAGACCATAGAGCACCAAGTAGGTCAAATAGCACAACAACTATCTGAAAGACCTCAAGGAGCTTTGCCCAGTAACACTGTGACAAACCCTAATGCTCAAGTCAAAGCCATCACCACCAGGAGTGGCAAAACCACTCAAGGTGATGCACCCGCATTACAACCCATCCTTAAAGAGGTAGAAACTGAAACTCCAAGTAATGCGAGTGATAAGCAAAAGCAACCTGTTGTTATTGAAGAACCAGCAATGAAATACGTTCCACCACCACCTTATGTTCCACCACCTCCATATCCAGGTCGTTTGAGACAACAAAGAATGAAGGCACAATATGGCAAATTCCTTGGGTTGTTCAAGCAACTCCACATCAATCTGCCCTGGTGGAGGCCTTAGCACAAATGCCAACTATGCTAAGTTTCTAAAAGGTGTCTTGTCAAACAAAAAGAAGCTGAAAGAGTTATCACACGTGGTTTTGAATGAGGAATGCTCTGCAGTTCTTCAAAACAAATTACCTCAAAAGATGACTGATCCAGGAAGTTTCACCATACCTTGCCTAATAGGATATCTTTCTGTCAGTAATGCATTAGCTGATTTGGGTGCAAGCACTAACCTTATTCCTTATGCGGTTTTTGAAAAATTAAACCTAGGTGAACCAAGACCTACCCGTATGAGCATCCAGTTAGCTGACCGTTCTGTCAAATATCCGAGGGGCATCGTTGAAAATCTCTTAGTTAAAATTGACAAATTTGTATTTCCTGTTGATTTTGTGATCCTTGACATGGATGAGGACAAAAATGTTCCTCTTATCATAGGTCGACCTTTCTTAGCAACTGCTCAAGCCCTCATTGATGTTTGTACATGCAAACTCACGCTTAAAGTAGACGAAGAGGAAGTAACTTTCGATATAGGCCAATCTATGAAACACCCTCAACATCATGATGACTCACTCTATTACGTTGATGCTTGCGATTCGATCATAAGCCATCATTTGAAGGAAACCCTTCAAAATGAAGCTTGCAACACTCAATTAATAGAAGTCCAAATCACCGAACCCATCTGTGAGAACCAAATCATTCCAGAACTTGAAGTTGATGAAACATCATTTCATCAAGAAGCATTTGAGATCATTGAGCAAGACTTAGAACCAAAAGCCAAACCTTTTATCAAAGACCATCCAGTTTTAGAGCTCAAAGAACTTCCATCTCATCTCGAATACGCTTTTCTTGAAAACACATCTCAACTTCCTGTCATAATCTCATCCGCCTTATCAATTGATGAGAAGAACAAGTTGCTCAATGTGCTTAAGGCACACAAACGAGCAATTGCATGGAAAATCATGGACATCAAGGGAATCAATCCATCCTTTTGCACTCATTAAATATTGATGGAGGAGAACTTCAAATCCGTCATTCAACCTCAAAGACGTTTAAACCCGAGCATGCAAGAGGTGGTGAAGAAAGAAGTAATCAAAGTGCTAGATGCCGGTTTGATTTACCCTATTTCTGATTCGCCTTGGGTCAGTCCCGTCAAAGAAAGGAGGAATGACTGTTGTAACTAACGAGAAGAATGAGCTTATTCCCACTCGTACGGTTACAGGATGGAGAGTTTGCATAGACTATCGCAAACTCAGTGACGCCACAAGGAAAGATCACTTCCCTCTTCCTTTCATCGACCAAATGCTTGAGAGATTATCTCGAAAAATGTTCTATTGTTTCCTGGACGGTTTCTCAGGTTATTTTCAAATTCCCATTGCTCCCGAAGATAAAGAGAAGAAGACATTCACCTGTCCATATGGCACATTTGCTTATCGGCGAATGCCCTTTGGATTGTGTAATGCTCCTGCTACATTTCAAAGATGCATGGTAGCAATTTTTCATGACATGATTGAACACTCAATGGAAGTTTTCATGGATGATTTCTCCATATTTGAAAACTCATTTGAGCAATGTCTTGAAAACCTAGAAAAGATGCTAGTTAGATGTGAAGACCCTAACCTTGTTTTAAATTGGGAAAAGTGCCACTTCATGGTTACGGAAGGAATAGTGTTAGGACACAAAATCTCTCGAGAGGGGCTTGAAGTCGATCAAGCCAAAGTCGACACTATTTCTAAACTTCCGCATCCCACAACCGTGAAAGACATCAGAAGTTTCCTAGGACATGCAGGATTCTACCGTCGTTTCATTAAAGATTTCTCAAAAATCGCTCGACCAATGACTCAACTTCTGGAGAAAGACGCGAAATTCGTATTTTCTGATGAATGCATTAGTGCATTCAAATTGCTTAAGGAGAGACTGGTAACTGCTCCAATCATGGTTTCTCCAGATTGGACGCTACCATTTGAACTCATGTGCGATGCAAGCGATTTCGCGGTAGGAGCTGTATTAGGACAGAGGAAAGACAAGCAATTTCACCCAATTCATTATGCGAGCAAAACCCTAAACGACGCACAAGAAAACTACACTACCACCGAAAAAGAACTTCTTGCGGTAGTTTTCGCATTCGACAAATTCCGCTCGTATCTCATCCTTTCAAAAACAATTGTTTACACCGATCATGCAGCCTTTGTTATTTGTTCAACAAACAAGATGCAAAGCCGAGATTGATTCGTTGGATTCTTCTGCTTCAAGATTTGAATATTGAAATTCGTGATAAAAAAGGAGCGGAAAATCTAGTGGCTGATCATCTCTCGCGTCTTGAGGATTCAAGTCCTTCACAAACTGAGGAAGCCAAAATAAACAACAATTTTCCTCACGAATTCCTTATGCACATTCAATCCTCAATCGATGAACATCCTTGGTTCGCCGATTTTGCAAATTACTTAGCAAGCGGAATCCTTCTCAAAGGAATGACTTATCAGCAAAAGAAGAAGTTCTTTACTGATATCAAACATTACTATTGGGAGGACCCGTATCTGTTCAGAATCGATGCAGACCAACTCATTCGAAGATGCGTATACGGAAGTGAAGCAGAACAAATTCTAAGGCACTGTCATGAAGGACCCACAGGAGGACACCATGGAGCAACCTTAACAGCCAAGAAAGTATTCGACTCTGGATTTTACTGGCCCACAATTTTCAAAGATGCTCATAACATGGTACGCACCTGTGATGCATGTCAAAGAGCAACCAATATCTCAACACGGGATGAGATGCCTCAGAAACCAGTTCAAGTATGCGAGGTATTTGATATATGGGGTATTGATTTCATGGGGCCATTCCCGGTGTCATTTGGCAATCGTTATATCTTGGTAGCAGTTGATTAGTTTCAAAATGGGCTGAAGCTCAAGCCCTGCCTACTAATGATGCCAGGAACATTGTCAAATTCCTTAAGAAACTATTTTCTCGTTTTGGTACCCCCAAAGCTCTGATTAGTGACCGAGGAACTCATTTCTGTAACAATCAGCTTGAAAGAGCAATGGCACGTTATGGAGTTCACCATCGCTTTACAACTGCTTACCATCCACAAGCAAATGGGCAAGCCGAAGTCACTAACCAAGGTATCAAACGAATCCTTGAGAAAACTGTAGGTCAAAATCACAAGGACTGGTCTACCAAGTTAGATGATGCATTATGGGCTTTTCGAACAGCCTATAAGACTCCCATGGCACAACACCGTTTAAACTAGTTTATGGGAAGTCGTGTTATCTACCTGTAGAACTAGAGCACAAGGCCTTTTGGGCACTTAAAGCAGCAAACCTGGACCAAGATCTTGCAGGAAAGAATCGATTCCTACAAATTCACGAATTGGAGGAATTGAGGGAACAAGCGTACGAAAACGCTAGGGTTTACAAAGAAAAGACAAGGAAATTCCACTACGCTTGATTAAAGAGCACAAAACAATTTCATGTGGGAGAACGTGTCTTACTGTATAACTCTTGTTTACGTTTATTTCCTAGAAAACTAAAATCACGTTGGTCTGGACCTTATACGATCAAAAACGTGTTTCTGAATGGTGCCATTGAAATTTATAACCACGCAGGTTTAAGTTTCAAAGTAAATGGTCATCTTTTGAAACCGTATAACGATGGACCAACCAAGATTCCTTCGTAGGAATTAAACCTCTGCCCTGACGAAAACTAAGTGTGGGAAAGGGTCATGCCGAAGACCCGAAACTTAAACGCGACACCTGTACATAAATGTTTCTCACTTTTTAGCAAGTTTGAGGACTTCACAAGCACAAGCACGGGGCCGTGCCTCATCAAGCACGCCCCCGTGTCTCTGACTGAAATGAACCTCGTTGCTTCCTAACGCTTAGCTGAGCTTATCCAAAAAGTTCAACAGATGAGCGAGGAACTCATTTTCATTAACCAACAGCTTGCGGAATTGAGCAACCGCACTTCTCACTATCCCATGCCAAACCTTCCACACGAAATGTGTGGAGGTTTCTTTTAGAAGCATTACGTGATGTGTTAAGTGCGTTGTTGCGCGTTAAAGAGTCTGGTTTTGCTGTTTCAGATTCTCGGCTTTTAACGTATCGTGTAACCGTAGGACCCTAGGAAATGTAATTTTCAATTTGGCTTGTGTTATTTAACTATAGGTCTATTTTCGTATCTTTTATGATGATTCGGAAGTGATAAAACTTTACCGGGAAAATTACATAACACGCGAAACTGAAAAACGGAACAACAAAATACTGAAACCGAACGATACCTCATGAGCACGCCCCCGTGCCTATGGAGGCACGCCCCCGTGCTCGACAAGACATGACACCACTTGACATTTTTCAGCCTTTTGTCTTGTTTCCCATCAATTTTGCATGTTAAAAAACCGAACTCATTTGCCTGCAAAGTCATATCCACCTTCAATTTCATCTTGTTTTCCATTTTTATTTCATCTTTTCAAGTGTTCTTGCAAGAGTAATTGACCAAGAGGTTAGTATGCTAATTCCTATGATTATGAAAGTCATTTACATTAGTTAGGTGATTAGGTCTCTAAACAACCAAAATCCTAGCAATTATATGTAAACACTTGTTCTTAAACGTGTTATGGAATGATGAATGCTTTGAACCTACTTGTTCATGTTTATTCTTGTAGTAGATTAGTGTTAATTAGTATGTTTAGTTAGATATTAGTATGTTTAGTTAGTTAATTAGTTGTTTTCTTTTATTGTTAACAAGACTATCTTCATAATTCGTGGTGAAATCTTTGATAATCATGTTCAAGTTACAAGGATCATCAAGTGGTGTAAAACAATATAATATTTTGAGTATCTTGAATTATTAACAAATGATTAAAATTTTAAACGTATAATCTTTGATTTTTAAAGCAAGAAAATGTTAAACTCATGCTTAATCAACGATTTACAAAAAAAACCACGATTGCTCGAGTCAAGATTTCATGCCTAAACATGTTAACCGCACCCCCACGTTTTACAAAGCGCACCCCCATGTTAAAAAAATTTTCCTTGATGATAAATTTTTAACTATTTTTGAACATGAATTGAATAATATTGATGTTATGTCTTGAAAAACACATGGTTTTCACTAACATCATGAAACTGCTCAAGAAATTTGTCTTGTCTAGATTAACTTATTTTAAAATTTCAGGATCATGGATAATCCCTACTTACATTTTGAAGGAAGCCGCGAGAGATGGTGTCATGATAGACTTCAAAGATTGCTACAAAGGGTCGAAAGATCCCACTTACAAGCGGATGAAGAAACACTAGCGGCAGTCGGACAACTAGAAAGATATAATAATTTATTAAATGTTCAGTGGAAACGTTTATTCTCACAAACTAGACCTTCTGTTTATGAACTAACTCTTGTGTTTTTAGCATCTTTTAAATTTAGCATGAAAGACTCTAACCCTTGGGATGATAGTGCAGTTTCATTCAGGCTAGCTGGGCATTGGCATAAAACATCCATTGCCTTGTTCGGTGTTATCTTGGAATCTACACGGAACAAGAAATGGAGGAGGAGGCAATATCTGGAATGCCGGCGTACCATACCTTCCCGGACGAGGAAAGTAAAGACGCGGAAAGTGGTGCAATGAGGAAAGCATTTTGGGAGCGGATTGGAACCGGAGGGTTCAACTCGAGTAAAACAAAAAGCAGTCAGATACGAGACCCGCTACTGCGATACATTCATCGGTTACTCAGTCATTCCATAACAGCTCGTGGTCAAAGCGAGGGAGTTGTTAATTTGAGGGACTTGTTTATTTTATATTGTATGGTTAATCAGTTGCCATGTAATATTGGTTATTTGTTTTGTAATCTTTTTGCCAGGAATGTGATTGCAGGTGCTCCAACACCCATGTTTGGAGGAAGCTGGATTTTGAACTTATACGAAAGCTATGGTTATAACACTGAGGGAACCGTAGGAGTGATGCCGGGACTGTTAGACTTGAGCATTTGTACAAGTATGTACATGGTGACAAGCCTACCAAATGGGCAGCCGAGATTCATGGATAAGAAGGGACAAATCTGGGATCCGGCGGATCCCGAAGAAATAATCATGGACCTCGACATGCCGATACAGCCGAAAGGAGCCGGAGCTGGATCTTCAAGTTCACGTACAAGGGAATTCCCAACCATGTTAGACCTTTATGAGTCAATCCAAACCACCAGTGACCATGCAAGGCGATCATTTGAATATGCCCAACGAGCCTTCAACCGAGTCAAAATCTGCATTCCCGAGTCGATGACTTGAGCAACGATGTCACGTACATCAGAAACCGAATGTACCACGAGTGGGGGGAATCCCACCACAAAGCCCTTGAAAACCGTATCATTTTCGGGGCCCCGACACAAATGTTTTGTGCCAATCTATCTTTTAATTTATGTCGTTTTGTTTTTATTATGTGTATTTAGGATTTTAATGCTTTCAATAAATTGGTGACATTTCAGGTGATACCAAGGATTCTAACCACGCGAGGGCAACCAAACACAAGTGAAAAATTCATCATTTTTAGGGGAGTTATTTCATTACCCTTTCTCGATCTTGAATATGTTAATCACATTGAGCACAATGTGAATTTTAAGTGTGGGGATGGGAGTAATGCATTTGACTTTGCTAAAAAGGTCCAATTTAAAATTTTTAAGAAAAGATCACTTACCAAGTAATTTTTGTGACAAGAAACCAAAAATTTAATATAATTTTCGATAAACCAAATTATAATATACATTTTCGGGAAATAAAGAAGTAAATCCATGACGTCCAAATAAAATTGAAAATGTTTTTTTTGATATCCTTAAAAGCAATAATCTAGTAAAATATTTAATCATGTAAAATGAAACACTTTTACCCATTCCATCCGTATGTGAGTTTATTTTTAAGCCTTAAACAAGCTTTTGCAAATTGCAATTCTACTTTCATTCTGTTTTTAATTGAGGGTGCCATATGATACGTGTGATTAGAACTTGCTTTGGGTATACATTTCAAGACCTTAATTAGTATTTGTTGCATAAAAATGAGTTAGGCACTAGGAAACCTTAACAATTCAAGCCCCAACCATTGTCTTTAATTTTCCTTACCCGAACGTCAACCCTAGTTAGCCCCGTTGAGCTTAAACGTTTTTATCTTTCAATCACCCGAGTCACCAAGTCACTTAACCAAAAAGCCTTCAACAAAACCCATTTTCGTTAAAGACACGTTTTTGGCTTATAAAAAAAATAAAAAAAAAATTGGTATTTTATCGGCAGACCTTAAAGAACTGGAATGCATTCTTTTGATTTCAATTTGTTTGTTGCCTTCATCACGCAAAACCGGGACTTCCCCCGGAAATCCGCGAACAAATTTTCAATCTCACGTTTGACGCAAGAAAGAAATGGCGAAAAAAGGAACAAGTTCCGCCATTTTGTGGGATTTCCAAAAGTGCTATAAAGAGACAGGCAAAAAGATATGAAAGATGCCCGAATTGTGGAAATTGGTCCCATAATTGAAAATGCAAAAAGAATCAAACTGAATCTCAATACGAATACATAGAATTAATCCGATTGGGTGCTATTAGGCTTCAAGCCGAACGATCCTTGAGAAAGGAAAGTTTTGTGTATCTTCGGGTAAAAGATGAAGTACGATTCTTGAAAGCAAAATACGGTCTTGACAATCTGACCTTAAACGAGTCCTCAAGCTAGCATATCCCTTCTAGCTTGAAGTATTGTATAGGGAACCTTTATTGCTTTCCTTGTAGTTTATGTTAGAAAAATAAGCCAAGACGTCGTCTTTAGCAATTAGCCACTTTTTTCAAATATTCCATACCCGAGCCCGAGCCAAGTTACAACCCATCAAAGACCTAATGATTTATGCAAGTAAATATCTAAGTAGGTGGAGATTTGATCCCTTAACAAGCATATGATTTCACACGATTCATACTAGGCAATTGAGTGTATTAGTCATACTTAATCTTGATTATGACTCCATATATTTAGCCGAGTGTGAGTGCATCTTGTGAGAAGTGTGGATTTTTACATGATAATAATCTTTACTAACCAACCTATTGCTTGCTAGGATATCATTTTACATGTGCTTAAATATTTATATTTAGATGAAAATAATATTTACTTGCGTATTTCCCGAAAGACATGTTTATAATTTGATTTATTTGGTTTTTGGTGGAATTGTCATTTTAAGTGATTTTTGCTTGAGGACAAGCAAAGTTCAAGTGTGGGATGTTTGATGTGCTCCAAATTATACATAAAAATCTTATCAAAAGCACATCATTTATTCCTTAATATCTTCCTTAAAATGATGAAAATGTACTTAAAAGTGTTAAATTGTGTTTTCAGGTGTTTAAAGGGCAAGATGGACAAAAGGAGTATATTTAACAAGAAATTGAAATAATCCGAGCTTTGGACTCCAAGCATGGGGTCGTGCCTCATTAAGCACGCCCCATTCCTTGCTAGAAACACACCCCCGTGCTAAATTAACACACCCCCGTGCTTGGACATCTGACAGGACAAAAAGTACTGTCCCCTTAAAGTAGACACGGGGCCGTGCCCTATGAGGCACGGGGTGTGCCCCACATCCCACACGGGGCCGTGCCCGACACAACCTGCATGTACGAGCCGACCAACTTTCGTAAGCATTGTACTAGCACGGGGCCGTGCTTAAACACTCCGGAAAGCCTATAAATAGAAGCCTAAGCTCACCATTTTTGGCAAGCTTTGGTGGGAGAGTTACTCTGCAGAATTCTCTCGGGAATCAAGACTTCAAGATCATTCGGAGGCTCGGGAGGTGCATACAACAATTGGAAGAAGCTTGGGATCACCTAAACGTCATCCATTGTGGATTACGGTTTGATCGTTACATTTGACCGATGATCACTTATCTATATTCTTTGTTATATGTTGTTATGTTAAAGCTCATTATGAGCTAAACTCTATTTATCATCCTAATCGGATGAAACTTATGTAATTTGTGATGAACTAATGGTGTGATAAATATTATATTAATGTTATGGTGGTCTTGGGAAAACTATTGATGGGTAGCATCTAATTTGAACGGGAAGTTATAAATTTATGGTTTGTGATTGTGATTGTCATACAAGGTTGAAAACTGTATGATTAACTTTCATATGTGAAACCGGTTTGCATAATAAATCCATGGCTAATGAACTAGAAATGGTTATTAGAAATCATATCACTTTAACTTTCTGATCATTTGCGGGTTCCCTTTTATTAGTTTGGAAACTTCAGTAATTGTTACGGTTTTCTAAATTTAATGGTATGTTAGGAACGAACCTGATCAACTCTCTTTTTAACATTAAGTTATGTTTTCAGAAATCGTATGTCAAATAGGACACAAAAGATTCACCTACATTACTAGGGCTTTGATCTGAGCAGTAAACTCAGCCTGACAGGATCAAGTCACTACGGCAGCAGGATAGACAAGAAATCGCGCCGGCTCATCTTTATAAACATTAACATAATTACATTAATCAATATCTTTAAATCACATCACCAATTCATCACGATTACATAAGTGGAGTCTAATTAGGATTATAACTTTTATTCCCTGGTTTTAAATCCAAATGCTTCAAATCTTAGTTTACTTTCTTTTTATTATTGTTTACTTTTAAACCCTAGAAATCTTTCCAAAACAAATTATCACTTTCTTTAACAAAAACCAAATCTGATAGTCAAACATCAAGTTTCTTGAGTAGGCTAGGTGTGTTCACGGATTGATACTCGGTTCTTACTAACACTATATTACCACACGACAAGTACACTGCCTTTTGTTGTGTGGTTTAGTATTAGTAATAACCAATTAAAACTGAATCTGTGCAATAAATCTTTATCAAAATATATATACTATCCGCACCCATCAGAAGCCTACAATTGGCTTCTTCATGATTTTAAAGATGCCGGGCTTCATCTGTCCCAATTTAAGAATATTATCTGTTCCCCTCAACTGTGAGCCCAGTTCAAAGTTGAGAATGTGTTGAACATATCTAGGAAACATATAATACTCTAAGAAGTCCAAGTTAGCAAGCAAATTTGTATAGACAAATTGAGAGTACCTGAACTTGACCCCTTGAACCATTCCATGCACTATGAAGGAGAGATCCACAAGAATCTGGTCCCACCCTCCATGCTTGTTTGACAAGCTGTGGATAACCACATGGAGTAGGTATTTCCACTGGGATGAGACCTTTCCTTTCCTAAAGGTCTTTACAGAGAAATCTCCCTCATAGCCCATCTACTCAAAGGAATGATTGACAGCTTCCTTTCGGAAGGACAACTCACCTTCTTCATCATCCAGCTGCAAGTGAGTGTTAATGATGGCCGGAGTGATGAAGATTGTCCTCCCTTGCACTGTGGCAGACAGTGCCTTCTCCCTATCCATGATGACCTCTTGGCAGGTCTTCAAAAATTCAAGCAGATGATCCTCATAGAGAGTAGGATCAATGGTTATGGAGGTGAAGTAATTAGATAAAGCTAAAATGGCAAATCTCTAAGAAACTATCATCTTTCACAGAGCTTAACAGAGCAACCTGATTGTGTTGCCTGTGAAGTTGCATGGAGAAATCTGGGTTGTTTCTGCGGTTAAGGTTGGCCATTTTGGAAGCTTAAGGATGAAGAAAGATGAAAAGCAAAGGCGGTTTGGGAATTAGGTTTGAGGAATAGTAGAATTGAAGAAGATAGTGAGGGAGAGGGGGAACCGTTGGGTATTTATGTGAAAAGGATTTGAACCATAGTTAATGAAAGAGGATAAACTTTGAAATCCGAATGTCGGTCCCGCCTCTGAAAAAGTAGTTTACTTTTGCTCAAAAGTAGTTTACTTTTGCTCAAAAAGTAGTTTTCTTGGAATTCGAAAAGCTTCCGAAGGTAAATTATCTTCGGAAGTTTTAATGAAAAAGCTTCCGAAGCTGAAATGACTTTGGAAAAATTTCTTGAGAATCTTGAAAATTTTGCTTCGGAAGAGAAATAAAAACTTGAATGCTTTGTATGTAAAACAACAAAGCTTCAAAGAGTTAATTTCGCTTTGGAAGGAAAAAGTTCTTGAAAACAAATAAGTGTCTGAGACAAGTATTTAAGCTCCGGAAGATAGATTGAAACCTCTTCCGAAGGTAAAATTTCTTAGAAAGTTATTTATATTGAAGACATGATTTGCTTCCGAAGGTAAAAATATATCTTACGAAGGATCAGAAAATTTTCAAGAATCTAAGGAAAATCTTCAAAAAGGATTTTTTATCCAAAGAAAACATGAGCTTATGGAAGTGATGAACTAGACAACTTAGGACACACATATTTTAAGAAATATTTAGAATTAGTTTTAAGAAAAGATCTACTCAAAGTTAATCATCCCAATAGCTGATATTAGATATTTAAATCTCTGTTCATCAAAAACTTTTGTAAACAGTTTAATTAATCTCTTTTCATAGTTATATCTTATTAAATGATACCTGATATTGATGTGTTTGGTCCTTGAGTGCTGCACAGGGTTCTCAGTGATAGAGATAGCACTATTGTTGTCTATGTGAATGGGAGTCTCCTTGAAGTTAAATCCATAGTCCAGCATCTGATTTTGAATCCAAAGCACTTGAGCACAGCAACTTGCAGCAGCAATATATTCAGCCTCATCAGTTGATGCAGACACACAAGATTGTTTCTTGCATTGCCATGAGACAACCCTTCCACCAAGGAATTGACATCCTCCAGATGTAGACTTTGCAGTCATGTTGCAACCACCATAATCACTATCTGTATAAGCATACAGATTGAAGTCAGGATTCTTTGGATACCATAAACCAAGTGTTGAAGCACCTTTAAGGTATCTTAGAATCCTCTTGACAGTGATGAGGTGAGACATCTTAGGGTTGGCTTGATATCTTGCACAAATACATGTAGCAAACATGATATCAGGCCTGCTAGCAGTAAGATACATAAGAGACCTAATCATAGCCCTATATAAGTGTTTATCTACACACTCCCCCTCAAGATCAGGTCCAAGGGAGTGATTTCTGGCTATGGGTGTCTTAGCAATCTTACAATCAGTCATGTTGAACCTCTTGAGTATGTCCTGAACATACTTTGACTGACTTATGAAGATACCATCTTCAACTTGCTTCACTTGAATTCCCTGAAAAAAATTGAGTTCTCCCAATGCACTCATTTCAAATCTGTCTTTCATCACCTTCTCAAAGTCTTTGTAGAGCTTTGGATTAGTTGAACCAAAGATGATGTCATCCACATACACTTGAACTAGCAATATATCATTTCCCTGTTCTTTGATGAAGATAGTTCCATCTATAGTACCTCTCCTGTATCCATGTTTGCAAAGATACTCAGACAATGTCTCATACCACTTCCTGGGTGCCTGATGCAGCCCATAAAGAGCTTTGTCAAGCTTGCAGACATAATCAGGATGATCAGGGTCTACAAAACCAGGTGGCTGTATGACATACACCTCTTCATCAATCACCCCATACAAAAAAGCACACTTCACATCAAGTTGAAAGACCTTGAAGTTCTTGGATGCAGAAAATTTCAAGAATATCCTAACAGCTTCTAGTCTTGCTACTGGAGCAAAAACATTAGTGTAGTAAATGCCTTCTTCTTGTGTGTATCCTTGAACAACTAGTCTAGCCTTGTTCTTGATGATAATACCTCTATCATCCTTCTTATTCCTAAACACCCATTTGGTTCCAATGGTAGTCTTCCCATGAGGAAGATGACAAAGGTTCCAAACTTTTTGCCATTTGAATTGAAGCAACTCTTGTTGCATAGCCTCAACCCAACTTCCATCCTTTAGAGCCTCATCAACTTTCTTTGGCTCTATCTGGGATAAGAAACAAGAGTGAAGATAAACATTTGCTTCATGGGTTTGTCCACTTGTTCTTACCCTTGTGATAACATCTCTAATGATGTTGTGGTGGGGTGAGACTTGTGGATCCTAAGTTGAGGGATCACAGCAAGTTGCTGAGAAAGATCTAAATTTGAGAAATTTAGATCTAGCATAGATGATTCACACTCCACATCACCACACTTATCAAGATTTACTTGATCCAATGAGTGTGTGACATCATTGATGTTGTCATCTATGGTGTGGTTATTAGCATCAAGGAATTCTTAATCACTATCACCACCACCATTGTTGTCTTCCACAATTGAGGTATCTTTATCTGGTTGTGGAGCCTCTGAGCTGGAATTTGAAGGCACCCCAGATGTATCAGCTGAGTTTGTCATTGTAGTGCTGATAGAAACCTCATTTGCTGAAGTAGTTCCAACTGGAGCTGAAGATGTATGTGTTGAAGGACTTCTTAGCTCAAATCTTGGATCAGAATCACCTGTATTTAATTTTTCTGCAGATCCTAAAACATTCTCACAAGATTTGTTAAAATAGTTGGTAACTAAATCAAGAACAAATAGCCAATCAGGACCAGAACCAGCCACACAGGGTGTGTGTTTATTGAAAGTCACATTGGCTGACTCCTCAACAATTCTAGTTCTGAGATTGTATACTCTGCCTTAGCATGGGAAGAGTATCCAATGAAGTGTCCATCATCTGATTTCTCAGCAAATTTGGCAATTTGATCTTTGGTATTCAAGATGGTGCAAGGACATCTAAATGACCTGAGAAAACCAATGAAAGGTTTTCTCATGTGCCAAAGTTCATAAGGAGTCTTACCATGTGTCTTAACTTCTAAAACTCTGTTTTGCACATAGCAAGTAGTGTTTACTGCCTCTGCCCAGAAGGTGATGGGCAGTTTAGGGTCAGACAACATAGTTCTTGCAGCTTCAATTAGTGTCTTGTTTCTCCTCTCAGCAACACGATTTTGCTGAGGAGTCCTGGGAGCACTATATTGTCTTGTAATACCTTTTTCATCACAAAATGTATCAAGGGTTTGATTCTTGAATTCAGTCCTTTGATCACATCTAATGGTTTTGACCTTGTGATCACTTTGATTCTCAATTTTTAAGATATAGTTCTTCAGAATCTCAGGGGTCTCATCCTTAGATCTAAGAAAGAAAACCCGAGTGAATCTTGTAAAATCATCTGTGATCACCAAACAATAAGAGGTCCTTCCTAGACTCATTACACTGGTGGGGCCAAAGAGATCCATATGTAATAAGTGTAGGGGAGTAGTGATAGAGTTCCTTTCCTTAGGCTTGTGAGATACCTTCTGTTGTTTCCCTTTCTGGCATGCAACACAATGATCATCACTTGTAAACTCTTTCTTTGGCATTCTAGTTACCAAATCATGTTTAATTAGTTTATTCATGTTCTTAAAGTTTACATTGCACATTCTTTTATGCCATAGGAAAGACTCATCACTATTTGCTTTAGACAGAAAGCATGAAACTTCTCCAGAGGGAGATGTTTCTTGTAAGTCCATCTTGTACATGTTCCCTTTTCTGGGGGCTCTAAGCAGGATGTGCTCATGAGGAATGACCACTCCATGCTTGAGAACAATGCACTCATGCTCAGTAAAGAGCATGTTATGACTCTGATCGTAAAATTGGGATACACTCAGAAGATTGTATCTAAGCTCCTTGATAAAGTTTACCTTTTCAATGCTGATCTTACCATTTGTGACCTTGCCCCTTCCGGAAATGTAACCACCTTCATCTCCTCCAAAAGCAACTGGTCCTCCATCAATCTTCTCAAAGTTATGGAGTAGTGACCTATTGCCTGTCATGTGCATGGAACAGCCACTATCAATGATCCAGACATTCTTGTTTGTCTTGAGCTGTTCCTGCACAAAGAAAATGATTAGTTACATTTGGAAACCCAAGCCTTATTTGTCTTGGGCTCACTAAGTATAATAGTAAGTAATGCAACAGTAATAGATCCTATGGTTGTGCTAGGAGGATCTTGAGCTGTTGTTGATGGAGAAATTTCAGTCACTTGGTCTTTTTTAGACTTCCACACCACCTTTGGAGTCTTGGACTTGACCTTCAAAACTTCGGAAGCTTTTGGGACTTCGGAAGTTTTGATGACTGAACCTTCGGAAGATTCTGCAGTCACTGCAGCAGACTCTAGTGCTTCGGAAGAATTCCTTTCTTCCGAGACCAACTTCTCTTCCGAAGGTAATTTTCCATTTGCCTTCTTCTTAGATTTGGAGCTTCCGAAGGAAACAGATTTTCCTTCTGAAGCTTGAATCTTCTTGGAACTCTTTGAAGTCTTTGTCTTGGTCATATGGACAATACTTTTAGGATTGTATGGCAAAACCTTAGCAATGTGAGAAGTACTTTCACACATGACACACACCATTTTGTTCTTCACAAGAGTCTTCTTATGAGAACAAGACTGTCTTTGGTCACATCCTTCCCCATCTTCATCTTTGCAGATGCTGAGACAGTCCTTATGGGCTGGGAACTGTTGTTGGAGTTTGATGGTCCAGGCTGTGCAGCAGTGGTACACAGCAGATCAGTCTTCTTCTTGGTACTGAGATGATTTGAACAAGAACCAGAACTCTTAGCTGAAGAGTTTTGGTTGATGTATTCAGTCTTTACTACTTCAAACCCTGCAGAGATAAAAACTTGTTTCTTCTTAGAGTCAAAAGTAGCCTTGATCTCTTGAGCCTTTCTTTCTTTTCTTTTGCTCTTCTTGATCAAATTCTTTCTCATTGACTTGGTCATCACAGTAATTTTCTCCTCCTCAGAAGGATAGTGGCCCTTCTTAGAATCCTCATCTTCATTCTTCATAGAGGAATTCTTCACTATCTCTTCTTCATCCTCTTCACTTATAGGATCTATGAGAGGAAGCTCATCTTGACAAGTTCCACACCTAGGAGATCTTACAGACAAGATTGTGTGTGGAGGAGCTATCTCATTGGATCACAGTCCCTGTCTATTTTGATAACACACCTTGTTGTGCAGGGATGAGGATATCATGTTCTTGAAGGTCTCTTCTTCAAGAACACTCTTTTCTGCCTTGGCTTTGCCGATCACAAGCTCAGCCTGGCACTCAGTGAGATTGGTTATGATATCTTTGATTTGAGTCCTAAAATCTGTGTGCTCATGTTTTAGAACTGAAATGGTTTTCTCTAAGTCCTCTATCTTTAGTTTATAATCATTTTCAGACTTTCTAAAATCAGATTTAAAATGTTTAAGGACTCAAGATCAGATCTCAACTCCAAGTTATAGGACCTGTATCTATTAACTTTAGCAATGCATTTAGGAGTACAGAGATGTTCCAATACCTTGGCTTCATCATGATCTGCCATTAGTGCTTGGTTTGGAGAAGCATCTTCCACCCGAAAGCTCCAGTCAAAGCCTACTTCCTCAACAGCTACAGCAGCTTGTTGCTTTGGCTTCTCATTCTGAGGGGCTTTCTCAGTATAGTTTGGTCTGGTTTGTGCTTGGCCACCATTTGTTTTAGGTGCCTTACACTCTCTAGCAAGTGGCCCATCAGGTTACAGTTGTAACACTTGACTTTGCTTTTGTCCAAGTCAAACTTTCCACTGATTGCATTGCTTGGAAACCTCCTTCCAGTTCTCTTATAGAACTTCTTGGCTCTGTGAGTGAGAAGAGCCATCTGCTGGACTATTTCCATATATTTCAGATCATATGGATGGATACAATCCAGGTCTTCAAGAGTGAAAAGAGAGTTGCCATAACTTTCATCAGTAGACACAAAAGCTTGAGAAGAGCTTGTCTCTTGGAATGGGCTTCCTTGAGTGTAGTTCTCCTGGGTGTCTCTGGGAAGGTGATGAAAGGACCCTTTGGTGAATTGTCAGGGTAGTATATGAGATGATGTTGGGGTTCTATGCTATCCCTTTCAACCACATGCAGGGCTGAACCTAATTGATTGTTGGAGTTGCCAGATGAACCTTGCATGTTCATCTCCATCTGGTAGCAACTGAGAATCCCATATAACTCTGTCAGAGTAAGAGTTTTGAGATTTTCAGTCCTCTTGATCACCACACAATAGTGTGTCCATTGCCTAGGAAGTGAGGACATGAACTTCCTTACAATGTTTCTATTCTCAAGAGGAACTCCTCCATCCACAAGGGTATCCACTATCTCAACATACCTGAAGTATTGCTGAGTCATGGTTTCACCTGTTTTGAAGGTGAAGTTTTCAAACTGCTGCTTCAGGAGATCTTTCTTGTTCTCCTTGGCTTCAGAGGAGCCGTCATACATCAGTTTTAGTGCATCCCACAGCTGTTTAGCTGTTTTGCACTTCTTGAAACCTCTGTACACAGAGTTTGGAAGGGTAGTTTGAAGAGCTGTCATGGATTTTCTGTCAATCTCTACTCACTTCCTATCTTCATCAGAGTAGTTAGCCACATCTTTGGGGATCATACCAGCACTAGTAGCAGAAGGAGTGCTGGGTATGAATGGTCCATTTTAAACAGACTCCAACATTCTTGAGTCTAGAGACCTGATGAAACCTTCCATTCTCATGCACCAGGTATCAAAGTCATCAAGAGTGATCAGTGGGGACTTGTTCATGGTTCCAGTTATCAGTCTTGGAAATGGCTGCCATTTGAAAAGTTTAATATTTGTGTCTGTGAGGGATCTTAAGATGGTGAGATCTTATATCAAGAGCCTGGAATGCTCTGATACCAATTGTAGGACCGGTGAATGGTGGTCTTTTACAACACAACAACACAAAGACGAGATTAACCAAACTTAATCAAACAGTAAACTGGATTAACCACGAGAATGATACTAAGAACACGATTAATAAGTAAGAGACAGAACAAGAGAACACAAGAGATTGGGTTTCAAGGATGCAGTATATTGCTTTCTCAAGTTCTATTACAAGTGTTACAAAGCATAAAAAAAGATACAAGAACATGGAATACTTATACTACAACCTACAAAAGCTATACTTTGAAAGCCAGCTGGATACAATTGACTAGACACAAACAAAATCAATTGTAGAGTCAAAAGGCATATCTGCCTTTTGACTTGTGACTATGACATGCCATAGCTCACATCCTAATATATTACAAAAAGGATAAAAGTACATAAAGTAGAAAGCATGGACTCAAAACCTCAATGTACAGTTACCAAAAGCATGGAACTTTCACCAACTCATGTAAGTTGGTGACTTTACAGAGTTGCAACGGAAAGGTGGTCCAGCTTTATGGTAAAGTACATCAGATGAAGGCATATCTCTAAAAGTCTTCGGAAAAAATCTGTCTTCACTCTTTGGCTTCGGAATACCTTGTCTTTGAAGCTTCGGAAGACTTCATTTTTGGCTTCGGAAGATATTGGTCTTGGCTTCAGAAGATTTTACACTTAGAAGCATTTCTACTTCAGTTCTTTAGTGCATGCTTGCAGAGAGACTTTGGATGTTTTGGCTGCATCAGACTTTTAGGAATCCTTACAAAGAGATATTGCGAATACACATAAACCCTAGCCGTCCAGAACGTCCCAAATAGCCTGTCCAAGTTCATAGTTTGTTCTTGATCGATTCCTACTCGTTCTTAACATCTAATTCAATCTTATATTGATCGGGTTATCGTTCTCACTGATTGGATCCAATCAAATAGGATTCCGCACTATTTGATCCGGTATAAACGCAGAATCAGTTGGTACTTCGTCCGTACACGGTCCATAACAAAAACCATAAGATGTGATCAAGGAACAAAATTCAAGAACCAAATCCTTGGTACATTTTGTGAAGAAAAAGGTATTACAAGACAATATAGTGCTCCCAGGACTCCTCAGCAAAATGGTGTTGCTAAGAGGAGAAACAGGAGACTAATTGAAGCTGCAAGAACTATGTTTTCTGACTCTAAACTGCCCATCACCTTCCGGGCAGAGGTAGTGAACACTGCTTGCTAAGTGCAAAACAGAGTTTTAGTAGTTGAGGCACATGGTAAGACTCCTTATGAACTTTCGCACAAGAGGAAACCTTTTATTGGTTTTCTCAGGTCATTTGGATGTCCTTGCACTATCCTGAATACCAAAGATCAAATTACCAAGTTTGCTGAGATATCAGATGATTGACACTTTATTGGATACTCTTCTCAAGCTAAGGCTTATAGAGTATACAATCTCAGAACTAGAGTAGTTAAGGAGTCAGCCAATGTGACTTTCAATGAGCACACTCCTAGTGTGAAAGGTTCTGGTCCGGATTGGCTTTTTGATCTTGATTTAGTTACCAACTGTTTTAACAAATCTAGTGAGCATGTTTCAGGATCCTCAGATATACTACCTACAGTTGATTCTAAACCAAGATTTGAGCTAAGAAGACCTTCATGCTACACATCTTTAGCTCCAGTGGTAACTAATCCTGCAAATAAAGTTTCTACCAGCACATCAGTGACAAATCCTGCTGATACTTTTGGTGTGCCTTCAAATTCTAGCTTAGAGGCATAAAACTCAGATGAAGGAGCTTCAAATGTTGGAGAAAATGGTGGTGGTGAAAGTGATCAAGAATTCCTTTATGCTGACAACCACTCCATTGAAGACAACACCAATGATGTCACACACTCATTGGGTCAAGTAAATCTTGATAAGTGTGCTGATGTGGAGGGTGAATCCTCTTTGCCAGATCAAAATTTCTCTAATCTAGATCTGTCTAAGCAACTTGTTGTGATCCCTTAGCTAAGGATCCACAAGTCTCACCCTACCACAAACATCATTGGAGATGTTGATTCAGGGGTAAGAACAAGATGACAAACCCATGATGCAAATGTTTTTCTTCACTCTTGTTTCTTGTCCCAGATAGAGCCAAA
Source organism: Flaveria ramosissima (assembly GCA_025215565.1). Lineage (NCBI taxonomy): Eukaryota > Viridiplantae > Streptophyta > Magnoliopsida > Asterales > Asteraceae > Flaveria > Flaveria ramosissima. The sequence goes on from CM046045.1 coordinate 1,142,614, forward strand.
GAAGATTTGATGAGGCTCTAAAGGATGGAAGTTGGGTTGAAGCTATGCAAGATGTAGGTCCATTGATCAATTTGCAGTACAAAAGATATGTTGGATTGTTCAACATCAGAAACAACAAGAGATAACAAAGATGGAGAAGATTAAGAACAACCACAATGTCAACAAATATGAACAATAATGATCACTACAATCAATATAAACAAATCTATATATACAGTCCTAGTTTAGTGAATAAACAGCTTAAAAAGGTCTCTTGCAACAATGATAATCGATTACAGTTTTTGCAAGGATACCCAACAATGAACAAGATCAAATCTATATATAGCAGTCCAAGTTTCGTAGAAAGTTTCGCAGTCAGCGAAACTGTGCTGCCGAAGCTATAGTTTTGCCCAGCAGAAACAACAGTTTCGCCGGGTGAACTAAACAGCTGACTATGAGCGAAACTATAGTTTCGCTAATAGTTTCGCTGAACTACAAACTACACAAAATAAACAACATTCAAAAGGAAACTAACATTATACCTATTACAAAGTAATATAAACATAATATAATCTAAGGTGAGTCCAACCTATAAATGATCTTCAATACTCCCCCTAGGTTGGATCTCACCGTCTTCACTGGTCTTGATTTGTGTAGTCGGCTCCAGTCTCTGCCGCTCCATCTGATGTATCTTTATCTGCTCCTGCAGCATCTTCCTCAAGGGAATTTGGCATAGATTCTCCTTGGTCAGCATCAGTCTCCCCCGCTGCCTCTGATATATCTTCATCAGCTCCTATAGCACCTTCCTTGGGAGCCTTAACAAGTGATTCACTCTAGTCACCTCCTGCTTCATTAGCTCCCTCGGTACGAGCACTAGCTTGCTCAAAATTTCTTGATAAGTCCCTCACATCCATATCCAGCTCATCCTGTGCCCTCACCTTCTCAGCTAGCTCCTTTACCTCTGTCCTCACACCTCTTACATTATTAGCCACAGTCATAAACAGAGTGCCTTCTTCTCTTGTCTCCTCCCCTACCCCTGCATTGATGTGATTTTCACAAAGAACTAGCAAGTCTTCATCACAAAATCCAAACAACTCCATTGGATCAAACAATCTGAACTCACCCCCGTTCTTTACCCTGATCACTGCCTCCCCCGTGTTGTTATTATAGAACCACTTCTAAAAGTTTTGTAATTGCTGGGGGAGGGGATCTGACAATCTAACCCTGTTCACCGTCTTTGGGGGTTTCCCTCAGCACAATCTTTCCCTTGCCTATTTCCCATTCTTTATCCTTTTTGATCTTCTCCTTTCAGCCTTCATGAACACGAATGACTCAAAATTGTCATTCACTCCGTTCCTGATCTCCTTTTCCAACAATGTAGCTCTCTCACTCAGATGAGCATTAAGAAATGGCAGCACCGCCAACCTCCTCAAGTCCTATTTTGGCAAGGTCTTGAATGCCTTCCTCTTATGCAGGTAAGTAATTCCTCCCCCTCTCCTCTTTATCATAAACATTTTGAGGTCGGGGTTATACTTCCAGCTGATGATTCTCTTATCAGCCTCAGTTTTACTCAACCCTTCCAAGGTTTGGAATAGGGGAGTTAGCTCTTCAGTCCCTTTCTCTCTCACAAACCACTCTTCCTTCGCCATCTCAAACACATATCCATCATCATCACCCTTCTTAGCAACATAGGTTAGGGGTCTCTCATCAACCTCATAATATTCGGGTTCAGAATCATAGTCAACCAACTGCGCATCATCTTTTTCTTCATCAATCAATCCCTTCTCAGCAGTCTTTTCAACATTTTCAACATGATTCACTTCACCACCTCTTCTCCAAGCCAATCTTTCTCAAAATCAAATTTCATGTTCACAAAACCAGCCTCAAATATCTCTTCAGCATTCTCCACATTCTTAGTCTCCTGCCTCACTCTAGAACCTCCTTCTTCCTCAGCCGCTGCACCAGATGTGCCCTCTCTTACCCAGGAAGATGTACCCACATTTAGAAATGAGTACTTGGAAGTATCAGTCAAATCATATAAGTCAGGTTGACTTAGCTGATTGGGCAGGCCGGCTGCAGCCTTCAGTTCATTTGCCTCCTCAAGCAATCTCTTAATCAATTTATCTTGATCCACCAAAATCTTGGTCATGTCATCAATCACCTCATACTTCTGCTTTTCCCTTAACTCTTTATTGGTAAGTTTGGTTTTGATCATGCTCAACTCGTTAGCCAGAGATGCATTGAGGTTTCTTATCACATCCTCATCAAAACTAGCTCTCTCCTCCCTCCTCGAGGACTCAGTGAAAGATTGATGTCTGTGTTTAGTCCTTCTCTCAGCTTCTCCCTCATCATCTTTCTTTTTGGACCTCTTCTCTTTCTCAACCCTAGCCTCCTCAGCCATCTCATGCACTTTATCCTCAAAATTATAATCCTTCTCTTTCACGTATCTTTTCCTCTTCTTAACAACATCAGTCTGTTTCACCCTTGTCTCTTCAGCCCTTTTCTCCTCAGACCCATTGACCCTCCTGATATAGTTCCATCTCTCTAGAGGGTACATGTTTTCACAAAGATGAGTAATCTTTCCACTGAAGTTATCTCGAATAGCACAACAGTCAGCAAAGATACGGGTGTTCATCTGTACTAATCTCTTTACCTCTCCATGTCAGGGAATGTTGGAATGAGATCATATATAATCATCTAAAGGAATCGAGGGTAAAAAAGCCACTTGTCCTTCTTCAGTGACATAACGTTTTCAGCCATACGATCAAAAATCAAACGAGCAATGTTGGCCTTCCTCACTCTGCAACAGATCACCATAGCTTTTGCCCAGTTAGATTCAGCGCGTCTGATCCACCTTTTCGGTGATGTAAGCACATGATAAACACGTGGGCTATATATCTCCACTCATTGGAGAGAAAGGACTTTTTGATTTCCTTCCTCGTACCAAACGGAGGCCACTCATATCCCATAGATCTGAGTGCTTCAAACACCTCCTGGTCAGATAATGTAACCTCCTCTCCTGTATTCTCATCGAGTCTCAACGCTCTCGATATAACCTCTGCAGTAATAGTCAACTCATTCTCCATCACTCTAGCTATAATTATTTGTGAATTGGCTCTTGTGTCATACTCAGCCATCCGCCAAAAATCTTTGATGTGTAAGTCATATATAGTAGTGGAATGTGAGATAGCGCAGTCGATTGGAGATCTCTGCAACCAGCGTATGCTGTCTCTAAAACTAGCAGCTTTCGGATGAGTGTCATCCAAAATGGCAGTAATGTTGTTCCTCTCATCAAACATTAGATTCACCATTTAATCTGAAAAGCAGATGATACGCATTAGAATGGTATATTAAAAAATACTATTAAAAAAAATAAGAAAAAGAAAATAATTAAACAAAAAACGAATTAATTTCGCTGGCCAAAATTATAGTTTCGCAGGAAGAAATGTTAGTTTCAGCAAGTGAAAAAGTAATTTCGGTAGCAATTATTTATCAGTTTTGGCAAGACAGTGTAGTAGATTCGACAGGCCGAAACTATAGTTTCGGCGCAGCGAAACTGTTAAGTTCGCTCGGACAGCAAAACTACACAGTTTCGCTGAAAAACCATGAACTTTCGTTCAGTTTCGCTGGACTATCGGTACTTTCGTAGTAAGAATTGGGAAGGTACCAAAGAGTCTCAATCAAATAAACCCACAATGTTGCCATTAACCTAGATTAATCTACTGTCCTGAGTTCGAAAATAACTTGCGAACATAAATCAATGGTCGAACAAGAATCAAAAGCACAGGAACGCAATATCGCATGAAAACTAACAGAACAACCCTAACACGTCTAAACCCTCGAATGTGCAAAAATGAGAAAACAATTTCGCAAATTGAGTTATATAGCACATGGTTTTGCTAGAAGCGAAACTATAGTTTCGCCCAGCGAAGATACAATTTCGCCATGCGAAACTCTGGTCAAAACTACCATGCAACGCGCGAAAGAACTGGCGAAGCTACAGTTTCGCCATATCGAACTACCTGCAAAAGTATAATTTCGTGGAAACCTAAAAACTAAAAAAAATTATTTTTGTTTCCTTTTCTTTAAAATAAGATAAAATAAAAGTAAAATTATTTAAAAAGAAATTAAAACAAAGTAAACAAAATAAAACAAATCAAAAGAAATTTAACCCACAAGACCTCACCATTCTTCACGTATAATTTTTTATAACAAAATCAAACAGTATAAAAGGATATGAACGAGAAGCTGAAAAGATCTTCTAGAGAGTTAAAGTTTGGCGGGATTGCTGATATGCTCGTCCTTTTAAGTCCATGCCTTCTTCATTTCAACAATTGCACCGCAACTACTATTATCATGTTTTGGTTCTATTTAAAGAAAACATTAAATGACCCAGTCCCCACAGACATTTGGCAAAGAAACTTATCCTGTCCTCATGATGTATTGAACAAATGACACACTGTGCATGACTCTTCCTCTCAAAAGCAACATGGGTCTTATTTCAAAAGAAGCAATGCCCTTATAGACATCAAATGATGAGAGCTCTAGGTCTATACTTACGTATAATAGAGGAGTTGATCAATTGAGTCTAACATATTAGAGCTTCAGGTCTATACTTACGTATAACAAAGAAGATCATCATATTGTGCCGATGGGAGCTCAAGGTCAATTCTATCGTACAATAGAGAGATCATCACTCCATGTCAATGTTCACACATAGAAGAGGAGATAAGCACCAGATAGAATACAGTAGGAAGCATCTTAGATACAAAAATGAGAAAGCATATAGCTTTTGAGATAGGGTGGAATGTTTTGGTGCAAAGATACTTTAGATAAGAATAACTCAAAATAGAGATATCACGTTTTCAATCCTTTTTGAATAAAGACTTGAAACTTTGTGAAGGCCAAAAATGTCAAGGGGGTTATCTGAGTCATCAAGTTTCTTGCTTTATTAATTAAGCTACAAGATTACTATTTACTTCGCATTTTGGCTGAACCTATCAAGCATATCCCACTCAATACTGTTAACATCCTTTACATCGTCCACGCTTCTCAGTTTATTATACGAAGGAAAACAAGAAGAACATTTAATATATATTCTCCCTAGAAATTTCTACGAATGGGCAAGATGTAGAAATTTTTATTTGACTATTGTCACCACCATTCATTTTTTTATTATATTTTTTTATATTTATTATTTTTTTATTATATTTTTTTAAGTGAAAAATTATGAAGAACAATGGTGCGGACAGAACGAAAAGAAAAATAAAGAAAGAAGTATAGACAATATGTACATAAAATAGTTTGAAGGAAAATGGGTTTTAGAATGATATTAATCCTAACATAGAGATCAATTCATAAAAGCGAGGTTTATCAAATGTTTTAGTGTAAAGATGTGCTTTTTGATTTTTAGTGTCAATGGGAATAATATCAATAAAACCCTTTTCCTGAGCATCACGGATCGCATGAATTCGTGTCTCGATGTGCTTGGTTCGGGAATGATGAATAGGATTCTTGGCGATGCCGATGGCTGCTTCATTGTCACAGAACAACGGTGTATGGAGAAAGTTGATCCCATAGTCAATCATCTGGTGCTGTATCCAGAGCACTTGTGAACAACAGTTGGAGGCAGCAATGTATTCTGCTTCTCCCATAGAAAGAGAAACAGTGGTCTGTTTCTTGCTTTGCCATTAGACGAGAAAATTTCTCAAGTATTGACAGCCTCCGGTAACCGACTTTTTGTCTAACCTGCAGCCATTAGAATCAATATCAGAATAGGCATGTAAGTCAAAATTCCCACCATAAGGATACAAAAGACCTAAACGAGAAGAGCCTTTAAGATAACGAAAGATTCGTTTTACAGCCTTTTCATGAGACTCTTTCGGGGCAGATTGGTATCGAGCACAATATCCTACAGCAAAGGTGATGTCGGGACGACTTACTGTAAGATCCATAAGGGAACCGATCTGTTGGATCCTGTGTGCCCAAGACACTTAGAATATTGATGTGGTTAGTACGTTATGATCCAAGTCGGGTTATACCCAATAACGAGCTTAGAAAACACCTACTAATATTTAATTGATGATATGATCATGCAATTAAATATTAACACCAATTTAGAAAATGGGTTTTTCTAAATAAGTTGCATATGAGATGGAACAATTTATTAGGATATCTTGTTCAATGAGTTATTTGTAATGTTATTTAAATAAGTTAGATAACGTTACAAATTAATAATGGGAGTAATTAGATTATACAATTAAATGGGTTAGTTGAATATATATCTAGTTAAAAGACTTGTTAACATATTTTATGTGTTATAATTTTAAGAGGGAAACCTCTTAAAATTTAAACTTTGGCCGCCCCTTTGCTGGTTCCCCATTGGACCTTTATGTCCTTGGAACACACAAGTCTTTTACTCATCCATCACTCCCCATTCTCACAATCAACACACATGCAACAAGACCAAAAACTCTCTCCATCTCTCTCTTAATCCACGGCTTCGACAGCAGGTTTTGAGGCTTTTGGTTCTGATTTTTGGTAAACTCTCCCTAGCAAGAGTGGTGTGTTCTTAACAAGCTTCGGGTATACAACCTTGAGGACTTCTAGCTTGGAGTCTTGGCCGTGATTTCTAGCATCCAAATCCTCTAATCTTTGTGTTTTTCTGCTGAAAAGGTATTCTGGCAGCACCTATTGTGGCTGCCATATTATGCTTGTTTTTGCTCTCATAGCTTGTCTATTCACATAAATGATCCTTTTTGATTTGGGTTTGTTTTCATCTTAAAACATAACTAAGAACATGAAATTTTCAGCTTTAAAAATCGGTTTTAAAAGCTACATATCCGCTGCGTTTTCTGAAAGTTTAAATGGTTAAACATGGATTTTGTGTTCTAGCAAACCCTTCAATGGCATCAAGAGCCGGTTATGTGGATGACTTGCTTGTTTTGTCCTTTAAAATAGGTTTTAAAGGATGATAATGATCTAAATATAAGCTGATTTGGGGCTGCTATGTTTCTGTTTTGTTGAATCCCCAACTTTCAAGATTATATTATACATGCTTAAGATTAAATCTTGAAAGATATATATATGTTGATATGTTGTGTTGTTTGGACAACATCTAAACCCGAATTTTTCAGTTTATGTTGGCTGAAAATTCGTTGGTTTTAAGGGGATTCATAGTTATATTTTGGATGATATGATAGATTCTTGTTTTAGTGCATAACCTAGCCATTGACCTTGTGATTGTTTGGATGTTTGTGATGGTTGTATTCATTCATTCAAATGGGTTGTATTATTTTTGTTTGTGCTTTGTTTCAAATGTAATTTATTTATTATTGGGTTGTAATAAATAGATTAGGTGTATTTTCATTTTACTAGATATCTTGTATTAGGACTTTATATCTTGTAATATGAAGATATACACATTGGAAGCACAAAGGAAGGTCATGAAAGAAACATGGAGCATTTTGGATGCGGTTTCAAGTGGGAGGCTTTTGGAAGTTTTCTATATGCTTTGTTTGTGACCCATAGGAATGTCCTATGGACCACACTTGTGATGGCAAACAAGTGTGGACCACTTTAGATGCTATGGTTATGCACATATGCACATATGGTTGTTTATGTTTATGCTTGGTTGATTGTTTGTTGTTTGATTGTTTGGTTGATATTTGGATATTCATAACAAACTCATTAACAAACTTAACAAGCTAAAAATTGATGGTTCTTAAAGTTAATAAAAGGTTATTAAAATAATTTAATGATTTTAAAGATCAAAATTGTTGATACATGTATGTCCCTAGATCATGATTTGTAATGTAATGAACTTGTCTGTCTGATTTTGATGTAATTGTAATTGATTAATGAAATGATATGAATTGGTTGTTACTTGTAATGTTTAATATTTCATTAATGAGTTGTGATTGAATTGATTGGGTTTATGAATGTTTGAATGAGTGCACATTAAGTTATATTAAATAAACATTCAAACTTAACTTAATGAAGTTCTCATGCGGATGGCCCATGCGAATGGACCACACGCATGAATAACTTCATACGATTGACTCAATCGCACGACTGAACCAGGAGACTGGATCAGTCGTATGATTGACACATAAGATTGACTCAATCGCACGACTGAACACTCAGTCGTGCGGATGAATCAACCGCATGGTTCAATCGCACGACTGAACCATACTTATGGCCCAGTCGCACGATTGAACAATACTAACCTATAAATAGACCCAATTCGTGGGAAAACGTAAGCATTCATCCCATTACGACTCCAGACGTACCCTAGCCGTCCAGAAGCTCCCAAATCGTTCTCCAAGTTCATAGAACACATCAGATCGGTTCCTAATCGATTTCTGACGTTGAAATCAATTCTTGATTGATTCATCGTGTGTTCTCACTGATTGGATCGCCAATCAAATAGGATTCCGCACTATTTGAGTTGGTTTAACACGCAATCACTCGGTATTTCGTTCAAATACCAGGTCCTAACAAGTGGTATCAGAGCTTTGGCTCTTGATTTCGTGTTGATTCAATCAAGATTGCATAAAAGTTTGTGTTTTTGCACGAAAAACGCAATCTTTTGCATCAAAAGTGATCTTGGACGTTCCCTGCTCATTGAAGTTCAGTTTCTACGGACTTAGACGATTGGACTTGCAAAATTTCGAATTTTTACGGCTGAAACCCGTCAAACCTAGAAATTTTCGCAAAACAGCAGCTTCAGTCGCACGAGTGACCCATTCGCACGACTAGACTCATTCGCAGTGTTCATTCGCACGACTGGACCTAGTCGCACCTTCATTCGGCCGACTGAACCGTTCGTTCGCATAGCTCATACGCACCAGATTCATTCGCACGACTGAACCATTCGCCCTGTTCAGTCGCACGGTTGAACCAATCGCAGAGTTCATACGCACGATAAGACCATTCGCATCCTTCAGTCGCATCAGTTAAAGTTGATTTGATTAGACTCTAAGTTTATTAACCATGGAAGATCAGATGTCAGCCTTTACTGCGGGGAAGGACTCAAGAATTCAGAACCTGCTGCTGCTTGAGAGTGAGGTGGGTATTCACAATAAACCACCAAAGCTCTTGACTTTAGATGAGTTTCCTCACTGGAAGCACAACGTTTTGAGATCTACCTCAATGGAGTAGATCCTAATCTGTGGGAAGCTATCGAGGTTGGGTATAGTACACCGGTGGGAGCAGATGGAGTAAAATTAACGTTAAGTGGGATGACTGACGCACAGAAAGTAAAGTATAATGCTGAGAGAAAAGAGTTTATGCGATGATAACTCAGTCGATCCCCAAAGATATTTCCACCAGTACTCAGAGAACAAGCAGTCCAAGAAACTGTGGGATGAGCTAGAGAAAAGGTATGATGGGAATGCATCGTTAAAGGCAATCAAGGCAAAGGAGTTAAAGAAGGAATTCGATAACTTCTCATCAATTGGTAACGAGAGTTTAGATGAAGTCATAGACAGATTCTACCATTGATGAGCGAGTTGCATACACATGGAGTGGAAACAACTATGGAAGAGAAAGTAAGCAACTTCGCAGATGGATTGCCTGATAAGTGGGCTTCATTCGTGTCTAATCTTAGACAGAATGGAATACTTATAAAGCTGGATATAAATGACTTTATTCTCAGACTGCGTGAAGAAGCACTAAGGATGAAGTATAGAGCACAGAAGTCTTCATATACACAAAACCCAGCTTTATACAATGCCACGCCTCAAGCTAAGACATCTGGAGCACCTCTCCAGACAGCATTTGTGTCTAGCTCGTCAGGTCCTTCACATGCTTCTCCTTCTGGATCAGACACGTCAGGGTCGTCATGTACCCATTATATTGGATCAGAAGCAAGTGCTACTAAATTGAAGACCGAGAACCTCGGTAATGTGACTGTAGAAGTAGCACGAGAGCATATGGATCTTCTCGCCGCAGTAGTTCATTCATATGATGGACTTGTGGCTGGGAAGATTGGAAACTGTCATTTGGCAGATGAAGACTACGAGCAGGTAGATGAAATGGAGCTGGAAAGAATGGATATAATGTGGGCCTTAGCTAGCGCTGTCCGAAGGGCGAAGAAGTTTGTTAAGAAGACAGGACAAAATTTGATAGCTACTAAGGATACCACATTTGGTTTTGACAAGAGCAAAGTGACCTGCTTCAACTGTGGAGAGAAAGGGCACTTCAAGAGGGAATGTGTCAAGCCAAAGAAGACGGGTAATGGGAACCCGTTCTCATCCTTTACTCGCCAAGACAAGCAAGCCTCTAGTTCTACTTCATCAAACAAGGACCCAAAAGCCTTGACTGCTCATGATGATGAAGGACAGGACTGGAGTTTTAGATTTGTCTCCCCAGAATCTAACATTGCCAGTGTTGAAGATATTGATGATGATTCTGCGAGTGAAGGTGATTTAGCAGTTGATATAGCAATGTCACACAGTGAAGAAACAACTGCAGCTGAAGTCAGTTACACACCAAAGGAGGAAACTTCCAAGTCAGATTCAGAAAAGTCAGAATCACCAGAACCAGAGACGTCTGATGCTGCGTTGATGGCTAACTCTTCTGAAACAACACAGGTAAGTACAACTGACCAATTGTTTAATAATCATGCTTGTTCTAACTGTGATATGTTTAGGAATAGCATTGATGAAAAATTTGCTAGGTTATTAGATCACAATGATAACTTAGTAAAGGACTTACAACTATGCACTGAGGCCAATAGAGTTCTAAAACAAAATGAGCATAGTTATAAAGAAAAGATAGACCTATTGACTAAACAACTTAGGGAAACCGAAGTAGTTGCCTTTAATCAATCAAATGACATTAGGTACTATCTAAACTCCCTAGAGGACACTAAGAAACAAAAGGCAGTTCTAGAAGTAGAAGTTAATTCCTTAAAACAGAAACTGCATAGTTGGACTAGTTCTTCACACATAGTTCAACACTTAGTGAGAGAAAGAAATAATGGGGAGGGATTAGGCTACAAAGTGGTTCCACCACCACCTGAGACCTTGATGAACACCAAGTCTAAACCAGTAAACAACAACCCAATCAAGGATCATGTGGTGACCACTCCTCTTGTTACTGATCCAGACACATCATGTTCATCTACTGAATCTGGACAGAAACAAAAGGAGGCCACTTCAAAGGCAAAGGGTAAATTGCCTTGTGTTAATCTGGAAAATGAATTTGAAAAAGTTAACTTAAAGTCAGGGTCAAACAGAGTCAAATCAGAACCCAAAAAGACTTCAAACGTTAATTTTTCACATGCTACAAGTCAAAAACCAGTTAACCAAAAGGTTGAACAAGTTAAACAGGTTAAAACAGTTAAATTTGTTAAACCAGAGAAAACATCAAACATGCAAGAGTCAAAACCTAAAGTGATTGATGTTACTAAAGTGTCACGCATTTCTCCACAAAGAAAGTCAAATATAAGGTTGATAGCAGATTGTGCTACAACTGTGGAGAATGTGGACATATTGCTTCCTATTGTCCTTTCTATCAGACACCTAGGAAGAAGATTGATCTTCAGGACTCTAGACCTAGGTCTTCTAAGAGGAGTTCTCTAACTCCACCTAGAAGATCTAGTGAACCTAAAGTCCAACCTGTAAGCCAGACGACTGTTTATCATAAACAGGCATTGCACAAATCTGGCTTATGGAAAGAGAAGACTACCTGTGTGACTGATACTGATGACAAGAAGGAATCTGAGTTACCCTCACCTTCTAAAGGTCAATGGGTAGAGTTTATGATGTGTGATGCCTCTGGGAAACCCAAGACAGTAAAGGCTTGGGTTCCTAACCTAAACTAATACATTTACTTGATATGTGCAGGGTGTTCGGTATAGCGCTGAGACTAACACGTGGATTATAGACAGCGGAGCATCCAGGCACATGACAGGAAATAGAGCCCTTTTATCAAATGTCAAACAAATAAAAGGAGGGCATGTTTCCTTTGCAGGAAACAAGGGAGGATACATCACAGCACAGGGAGAAGTGGGAAATCAGAAAGTTAAGTTTGATAAGGTGAACTACGTTCAACAACTTCAAAATAACTTGCTTTCTGTTTCCCAAATCTGCGATAAAGGATTTAAAGTCATCTTCGACAACAACAAGTGTTACGTGCTGAAGAAAGACTATATGATTCCAGAGGACCAAGTTCTGATGACTGCTTCAAGATATAAGGACCTATATGTCTTGGATCTGTCAACAGCTGCTCCAACGGATCATGAAGTGCAGTGCTTTCTATCTAAAGCTACTGAGAAGGACTCAATCTCCTGGCATAGGAGAATGGGACACATTAGTCAAAGGAAGATGAATCACTTGATTCAGAAGGACTTAGTGAGAGGAGTAAATGTCAAGAACTTCCAACTTCCTGACTTTTGTGTAGCTTGCAAGAAAGGCAAACAGACAAAGAAGTCTCATAAGGAAAAGAAAGTTCATTCAATAGAACTTCCTCTTGAACTTCTTCACATGGATCTGTTTGGTCCAGTCAGTACAAGGAGCATTGCAGGCGATCTGTACTGTTTTGTGGTCACTGATGACTACTCAAGGTTCACTTGGGTAATGTTTCTGAAATCCAAATCAGAAACATTTGAGTCATTCAAGGAATTAGTCACCACTCTGGAATCTCTCTACAAGCTAAAGGTTAGACAAGTACGCTCAGACAACGGGACCGAATTCAAGAATCAATGGATGGAGGCATACTGCAAGGAAAAGGGAATTGTTCATCAATTCACTTCAGCATACACGCCTCAGATGAATGGTGTTGCTGAGAGGAAAAATAGAAGCTTGATAGAGACTGCACGGACTATGCTGGCGGACTCGAAACTGCCTATCCAATTCTGGAATGAGGCAGTAGCAAATGCATGTTATACACTGAATCGAGTCCTAATAGTCAAGCGCCACGGAAAGACATGTTATGAGCTACTACAAAGACGCAAACCGAATTTGGAGTATCTTGAACCTTTTGGCGCGCCGTGTACACTTCTGAAGAAGACGCAAGAAGGAAAATTCAGCGAGAAGGCAGATGAAGGAATCTTTCTAGGATACAACATACCGAATAAGCGAGTTTACAATAACTCAACGGGTCTTGTAGAAGTGTGGTGTAATGTCGACGTTCAGAGATATACCACACCACCTACAGGAAAAGGACCTGCCTACTTCTTCGATTATGATGGATTCTTCAAATCCTTCAACATACCTCTCTCTCCCTCGGACGATGAGCTAGCAACTAGGATGATGTATGATATTCTGAATACACCATCTAGCACACAGGGAGAATCATCTACTCAGTCAGGGGGAGTAGTCGACGACAGTGACTCCTCCTCTGAAGATGAAGCTGAAGAAGATGACCAGAACAGTCAGGAGGAACAGGTTCCAGTTCCAGCAAGTCCACAAGCATCTACGAGTGATGCACCTTCGACTTCAGAACCTCAAACTCCAACTACCTCAGATGCAGAACCAAATGTTCATAATCTTGGCTCTGAGGTAGCTGTTCCTACTACTCCAGGATCACGACTAAATGTTTATCATCCCCTTGACAATGTCATTGGAGATGTCAGATCAGGAGTACAAACCCGAAATCAGTTGTACTCAGCTGATTACGCCTCGGTTATGGAGAAAGGTTACATTCATGATGGTGCCTATCGATGTTTTGTCTCGCAGGTTGAGCCAAAATATGTCAGTGAGGCACTCAATGATGAGGCGTGGGTGAGTGCCATGCAAGAAGAACTTCTGCAGTTTAAGAAGTTAGGTGTATGGACACTGGTTGATAAACCTAAAGGTGCTAAAGTCATTGGCACTAAATGGGTACTAAAATGCAAGAAGGATGACCAAGGGGTCATTATCAGGAACAAAGCTCGACTGGTGGTTCAAGGTTTTCGCCAAGTCGAGGGAATTGACTACAATGAGGTGTTTGCACCCGTGGCAAGGATGGAAGCTATTCGTATCTTCCTTGCCTATGCATCGTACATGAAGATCAAAGTCTACCAATTAGATGTAAAGAGTGCATTCCTTCATGGGGAAATCAGAGAAACAGTCTACGTAAGTCAACCCGAGGGTTTTGAAGATCCTTACCATCGGGATAGAGTTTACAAGCTCGACAAAGCTTTGTATGGGCTTCATCAAGCTCCTCGAGCTTGGTATGAGAAACTCTCAACTCATCTTGTGAAACACGGCTTTCGCAGGGGAGTAATTGACTGTACACTGTTTATTAAGGAAAAGGATGGCGACCTACTGCTTGTACAGATATATGTTGATGACATAATCTTCGGGTCAAAGAACGAAGAGTTATGTAAAGAGTTTGAAGCAGTAATGAAGAAAGAATTTGAGATGAGTGCCATGGGGGAGATGAAGTTCTTTCTCGGGTTACAGGTGGATCAAACACCTAATGGGATCTTTCTACATCAGACCAAGTATGTAGGAGACATTCTCAGTCGCTTTGACATGGAGAATGCTTCTGCTGCTGGGACTCCACTTGCTACTAATCATGATATAGCACCGGATGATAATGGAGATCTAGTAGATGCCACTATGTACCGAGGAATGATCGGATCCCTCATGTATCTCACTGCCTCAAGACCTGATATTATGTATGCTACATGTCTATGCTCAAGATATCAGGCTAAACCAAAGGTCAACCATCTGATCGGGGTCAAGAGGATTTTTCGTTATCTGAAGGGTACACCCACACTTGGATTGTGGTACCCTCATGATGATGACTTTGAGCTTACCGCGTATAGTGACTCGGATTACGGGGGCTGCAAGATGAACTACAAGTCTACATCAGCAGGGTGTCAATTCTTTGGGAGAAGATTAGTTACCTGGCAGTGTAAGAAGCAGACATCGGTTGCCTTGTCAACCTGTGAAGCCGAATATGTTGCTGCTGCAAGTTGCTGTTCTCAAATCATCTGGATTCAACAGCAAATGCGGGATTACGGTTTAAAATTCTCATCTACTCCTATTTTTGTTGATAACTCTGCTGCAATTGCAGTAACTAAAAATCCGGTCCAACATCCTAAGACCAAACACATCGGTATTAAATACCATTTCATAAGAGATTGTTTTGAAAAGAACTTAATTGATGTGGTTAAAATTAATACTGATTTTCAACGCGCTGACCTCTATACTAAAGCCTTTGATAAACCACGTTTTCAATATTTATTAGAGGTCAACGGTGTTAAAAAGAAAAGTGAGGTAATTCCTGATGATGAAAATGTGTAGTCCGATGTCGTGTACTTAAATTTTATTTTATTTATTTTGATTTGTCTATTTGATTTTAATTTTATTTAAACTCATGTTCTCTTGCTGTTTATTAAAATCCTAAAATAATTAAACCAGAAATGATTTTAGTATTTTAGGGGGAGAATATGTCAGCAAGTTAACATTAAAAAAAAAAAAAAAAATGAGAGGAGAGTAGCGAGCTGAAATAAGGTAGATTGTATCTGTGATACCGATTCAATACCTTTGGAAAATGATAGTACACAGGAACAAATCAAGAGGGACTTTAAAATTTAAGTTTAGTAATATGCAAAAGTTCAAAGAAATAAATCTGTGTAGTCTAAGCAATACTAAAAGGAAAGATGATAGAAAACTGGCAACTCCTAAGGTGACACAAAGAAAGTAGACTTAGAGGCTGCTAGACCATATATGATATGTTGGTAGATTCAACACAATAGACAACTAGACCGGATTGGTGATTTCAAGATAAAACTAAAGTGTTCAACTGACTGTGGGCGTCCATCTTATCACTGGTTAACACAATCAACAATATTCCAATAAGGGGTAATGAGCAAGTAAACGCCACAAATGTGTGCGGATGACCATAACTAGAGCAAAGCAAAGAAAAAATGAAAGACAAATGCAATAAAGCTAATGACTTATGTTGTTGGTGCATTTTGTGCAAAATAAAATAAGCTGCTCTAACAAGGAGATAGGTTATGTGCCTCTCTGCTGTGCGATGGCACTGACCTGAGGATAAGCATAACCTAGATATTCTAGAATTCATTGTTGTTTGCCGCCTCTCTGCTGTGCGATGGCACTGACCTGAGGACAGGCTTCTCTTTGAAAGCTCTAAGAATAGTCTCTTCTTGTAATAATACCCGTAGACCGCTCAAAAGCTCCTGAGGGATGTTGATTACCATATAAGTGTGGGATCCACAAGTGTTAGTTGAAATAATTAAACCTAAATAAGTCACCAGTCTGTGTCAAAAGTCTGTGTATGGATTTAAGTGGACAAACATACTGACAATCATTGTGGCTACATTCTCAAAGGTCCAAATCAATGTGAGAATCTAAGAGTTTCAGTATGATTTCCTTATGTTGCAAAAGACTCTGGATGAACATCGAGAACTTGAGCATCAAAAGGTTTTATAACGAGTCCCAAATGATTTGAATTGCCTGTATGATTCCAAAATTGAATTGGTCCAGATGTGATCAACCTAAGTTGAAGCTATCTACTCCCGATCCAAATCCCGTAGATATCAATCTCTGGATTTATCTCTCACAAAAAGCCAAAAATATGTCTGATTATGTAATTAGTTTAAATTCTTAAATTAGTTAGTTTGTTTTAAGTTTTAACTTGAGTCAAGTGTCGGGCTACATCAGGAAAATCAGAAGGAATAAACTCACTAAAAGGGTCATGTCTGAGATGACCATATGTGCTTTGAAAGGTTAAATTAGTCACGTCTGAGGTGACAAAGTGTTTTAAAAGGGTCACGTCTGAGGTGACCAAAGTGGTTAAAAGGATCACGTCTGAGGTGATCAAAGTGTTTTCAAGATAAAAGGATCATGTCTGAGATGATCAAAGGTCATAACGTTAATTTAATTAATATAAAAGAGTCTAAAGGTAAATTGGTAAAATAGCAGAAAATTAACTAAGTATGACCCATTCGCACGAATGGACCATACGTATGGACTAACCATACGAATGAAGTCCATTCGCACGAATGGATCATACGATTAGTCCAATCGGAGGCTTAAGTGCGAACGAGTGAGTCAGTCGCACGACTGAACTTCAGTCGGACGACTGGAGAAGGGCGACTGACCCAATCGCACGACTGAGTCCCACTCGCACGACTGAAAGGTGCGAATGAACTCAGTCGCACGATTGGATCTAGGGTGGATATAAATAGAGGTGGAGTCGGTCGCAGAGACTCCTCATTCTCAAATCGCCCCTAATTCGCATATTGTACCGTTACTCTGCCAAAATTTCATTTGCCTTAGTTTTCTTGTTGATTCTGTGTACTAACGTTCGTTCATCATCGTACAGGTACTTTGAAGTTAATTCCATCGAAATCAGAAAGAATGAAACCCTAATTGGTTTAAAACGACTGTGAAGTGCGAACCGCGAATGTCAAACCCTAATAACCTATTAAAACTAAGTAATATGTTAAAATTGAGTAAAATAGGTTGTTAGGGAAGAGTAGGCGACACTAAAGAACCGGTTAATTGAGTGATAAGACTTATTCTGCGTAGATTCGATCTTTGGACGACTGAACACATGAGACAGACGACTGGTCGTCCGGATGAACTTCAGTCGCACGACTGAAGGGTGCGAATCAACTTAATCGCACGACTGAACCATGCGAATGAGACTCAGTCGCACGACTGGTGTAACCGCACAAGAGTACATGCGCATGAGTCCAGTCGCACACTCAGTCGTGCGTATGAGGTCAATCGCACGTCTGAACCTCAATCGCACGATTCAGTCGCACGACTGTCTTCAGTCGTACAACCTCAATCGCATGACAGATAATTTTATTCAAAGTTTAAGTGTTGCTTTATACTCTTAGCCAACGAAACTAACGTTTATGTTATTATGTGTTACAGATGGCGAGTAGATGGAATATGAGCACCAAGCACAACATATGTGCTCACCTGGACTTGACTTCCAGGAATGCAGCCGACTTGCTGGCATTATTACTTTCCTACAGAGATCCAGGATCGCTTATGCTATATCTACTCCCTGCACACCGTACAGATCAGTGCAGCAGGCCTTCTGGGAAGGCGCATCTGTAGACAGATCCACCGAGCCTCATTGCATCAGGAGCTCGATTTTTGGTGAGGCTATCACTATTTCTGAGGAGGATCTGAGGATAGTTCTCCAGTTTGGAGATGATGCTGAGTGTCCCACACGTCTACACCCCCTCACGTCCGTGGATGCTTCATGAGAGCCAAGTACTCTGGGGACATCAATGCCGGGGTACTCAACAAGAGTAACCTCTGTCCCCAGTTTAAGTACCTTGCGCACGTGCTGCTGAAGTGTATAGCATCACGGAAGGGAGGTTTTGACGAGCTCTCTGACCAGATCAGAACGCTTATGCAGCGTTGGTGCTGAACCACCCGTTCAGCTTCTCCAGGATGATATTCAGTTATCTGGTGGAGAACCTCGAGGGGAAGGGGAAGGAAGGCTTCTGTATGTACCCTAGATTCTACAGATGATCATTGATCAGAAGCTTCCCTCCCTGCCGAAGGAGAAGGAGGACGCTGTTAGCCTCGAGGTCATGGACGACACGACTCTTGGCCGGATGAAGGTCTACAGGGGGAAGCAGGTGAAGCCCCCTGTCAGGAGGTTATTTGGGCATCTGGCCCGGGCTGATTATGTGGCGCCAGCAAAGAGGAAGTGGCGCCACGAGGACAGTGACTCAGATGTGGAGCATATAGCTATACCAGAGACTGACTCTGATGATGATGATAGCGGCGACGCCGGGGATGACATGCCTGCCCCATCTAGAGGCACAGATACAGACGTGATTCCCCCGGGGTCAGCCACTGCCGGAGAGGTCGCAGAGATGGCCGGTTTCCATCAAGAGTTGTCGCTGGTGATATCGAGGAGGATGAGTCAGACGAGGAGCCCCTCACCAGGACTGTGGGAAGTAAAGTAGTTCCCACAGACCACGGGCTTAAGGTGGTTGGTGAGCACCCAAGGGACACCTCGGAGAGAGATACTGACCCTAACTACGTTCCAGGGTCAGTTAGCAGAGTTGCAGGGGGAGCATCTACTTCCTCCGGGACTAGGAGGAAGCGGATGGCTCAACCACATGGGTTGAAGAAGAAGAAGCGTCGTTTGACCTTCGTGACTACCACCACAGCCACCACTACCACCACTACTGACATACCACCCATCACCACAGCCACCACAGCCACTACACCTACTCCCACATCCACCACTTTACCTACCACCACTGCAGCTATCCCATCCATCACCAGACCATTCACCCCTACTTCACCACCATCAGCTCACCGACCCATATTCACCACAGCCACTGCCACCACCACCACACATCAGGCTGGACCGTCAGCCCAGCCCTCACAGGTTCATGGATTCACTCTACCTCACATTGGGGTAGAGGAGCAGCTCTCAGCGCTAAACCGTATGGTTATGCGTCTGCTTGCTGCTGACGAGGAGAAGGCGGCACAGATCCGCCAGCTGACCGACTTGGCTGCTGCCCAATCTCAGCAATTGGCAGAGCAAGCTCGGGTCATAGACCAGCAGAGAGTTGAGGTGTCCCAACTCCAAGATATTCAGGCTCAGTGCGTCAAACGTATTGAGGAGTTGGAGACGACCAACAAGACGATCATGCTGAGGCTGAAGGGGTCGAAGGATGAGCCCCTGAAGCTAAAGGAGGGTGACGGGGATGACGGAGATGATGATGATGAAGATGAGGATGATGATGAGGAAGATGATGATGATGAGGAAACGGAAGAAGATAGGACAGAAGGACATGATGATGATGACGAGGCAGAAGGAGGGGATGCGGCTGCATCGGCCTCTGCCTCAGGTCAAGAGCGGAGATCCAAACGTCGACAAGACCAGTCATCCACTACTTCTGCTCCTCCGAGCGACACTCCACAGATTCAAGACCAAAGTACTGATTAGACGTTTTATGTATTTATTTACTTTGTACTTGAATCATGTAATGAAAAACAAATGTATTAAATGTTTATATATATTAAGTTAATGTATGTCTGTTTGATTAATTACTAATGATTTATGTGTTGAATGTTTATATCAAACAGATCCAAACTTTCAAAGGGATGAGTTTGACTTTACTCCCCTTCAAATGGTCAAGACTCAACTAACCATGATTCTTGACCTACAAGGGATAGTAAGACGGTCTGTGAGTTATACCCCTGAAGAAGGGGAGATAATTCATGACCTGTCTGATGAGCAAATAGCAGAAATGTTCAAACTCAATCCCGATGAAATAGTGAAGGACGCTCCAACAGTGGACTCAACCAGTGATGAGGAACTGAACGACATTGATGAAGTTGAGATTGAAGACATCACTGCAGAAGAGTATCCTCAGTATGCTGACGCCGAGGGAAATGTGGTCCCCAATTTGGGTGAATCCCTAGTCAGTGATACTTTTGAGGTACTTGACAAGATGGAGCAAGAAGCAGAAAAGACTGAAGGAACAGCCCAAGCCTCCAATGCAGACGTAGATATTCGCAAGGCTGAATGGGCTGCCTGTTTTGAAGAAGTAAGAGCCCAGCGGGCTGCACCAAAGAGAGATGCCTACACCAAGCTCTACAGAGTCAAGAAACACCACAAGGTGTCGGGCAGGATTATCTCTTGGGCTTATTTTGAAGACCTTAACGCTTATGCAGTTAAGAGGGAGCAGGGCATAGAGTACTTCAGGTTCCCACATGATCTGAAGACTCTACCTGGTTTTGAGCTCAACCAGCTGGCTAAACTAAAGCTGCTGTATGCCGACCCGAGAAAGATGTCAGGCTGGTTTGAGGCTGCCCTGAGGAAAGAGTACCACACCAGGTGGGTCAACTTCAAACCTCAACAACCTACGAGGTATATCAGACGTTCTGAAGTTGATCCCATAACTGGTAAGCCAAAGATAGTGCTGAAGTGGAGTCCTCCGAGAACAATGTCGAGAATCCCTCTCAGGGAAATGCCACAGGACTTCACTCCCACTTCAAATGGTGGTACTACGATTGGAGAACCGCTGAAGCTGTCATAGTGTTGAATAAAGAGGGACAAATGGATACTATCAGGGTATTCGACCCAATGTGGCTAACCAACTTATCTGCTAATGATGTTTACACATTATATAAGTGGCCACTATTCTATGACACGCAAGATATTGTACAAGCCCTCCAATTCCAAAATGTCATAAGACTCTGCTTTGCTTTTGAGATACACGCAGGAGTCACTAAAGAGGAGAAGTACAAGAAGTATAAGGAGGTGATGCAGAAGACAAGAGAATAGATAGATCTAGGTCCAAGGGGGAGTTTGTTGATACATGTATGTCCCTAGATCATGATTTGTAATGTAATGAACTTGTCTGTCTGATTTTGATGTAATTGTAATTGATTAATGAAATGATATGAATTGGTTGTTACTTGTAATGTTTAATATTTCATTAATGAGTTGTGATTGAATTGATTGGGTTTATGAATGTTTGAATGAGTGCACATTAAGTTATATTAAATAGAACATTCAAACTTAACTTAATGAAGTTCTCATGCGGATGGCCCATGCGAATGGACCACACGCATGAATAACTTCATACGATTGACTCAATCGCACGACTGAACCAGGAGACTGGATCAGTCGTATGATTGACACATAAGATTGACTCAATCGCACGACTGAACACTCAGTCGTGCGGATGAATCAACCGCATGGTTCAATCGCACGACTGAACCATACTTATGGCCCAGTCGCACGATTGAACAATACTAACCTATAAATAGACCCAATTCGTGGGAAAACGTAAGCATTCATCCCATTACGATTCCAGACGTACCCTAGCCGTCCAGAAGCCTCCCAAATCGTTCTCCAAGTTCATAGAACACATCAGATCGGTTCCTAATCGATTTCTGACGTTGAAATCAATTCTTGATTGATTCATCGTGTGTTCTCACTGATTGGATCGCCAATCAAATAGGATTCCGCACTATTTGAGTTGGTTTAACACGCAATCACTCGGTATTTCGTTCAAATACCAGGTTCTAACACTAATGAAATGATACCTGATATCAATGTGCTTTGTCTTTGAGTGCTTCACTGGATTTTCAGTGATGGATATAGCACTGTTGTTGTCAATGTGGATAGGAGTGCTCATGAAGTTGAATCCATAGTCAATCATCTGGTTTTGAATCCACAGCAGCTGAGCACAGCAACTTGCAGCAACAATGTATTCAGCTTCAGCCGTTGATGTAGAGACACAGGATTGCTTTTTGCATTGCCATGAGATGATCCTTCCACCAAGAAATTAACATCCACCTGATGTTGATTTCTTGTTGATGTTGCAGCCACCATAATCACTATCAGAGTAACCATAGAGATTAAAATCACTATTTCTTGGATACCAGAGACCTAACTTAGGTGCTCCTTTAAGGTATCTGAGGATTCTCTTGACAGCAATTAGGTGAGACACCTTTGGAGCAGCCTGATATCTTGCACAAATGCAGGTTGCAAACATGATATCAGGTCTACTTGCTGTGAGATACATCAGAGAACCAATGATTGCTCTATACTGATGTTGATCAGTATCCTCCCCCTCAGAATCAGGGCATAAATCATGGTTTCTGGGTATGGGCGTCTTTGCTGCTTTACAATCCTTCATATCAAATCTCTCTAAGATATCATTGACATACTTAGATTGATTGATGAAAAACCCTTCCTTCAGTTGCTTTACCTGAATTCCAAGGAAAAAGTCCATTTTTCCCATAGAACTCATTTCAAACTTTTTCTTCATAATGCTCTCAAAGTCTTTGCACATTTGGTCATTTGAGGAACCAAATATGATGTCATCGACATAGACTTGAACTAGCAAAATGTCTTTCCCAGACTTTCTGATGAAGAGAGTCTTGTCAATGGTTCCTCTAGTATAACCATTCTTCAGAAGAAATTGAGACAATGTTTCATACCACAGCCTAGGTGCCTGGTGCAGCCCATATAGAGCTTTATCCAACTTGCACACATAGTTTAGGTGCTGTGGGTCTTCAAATCCTGGAGGCTGGCATACGTAGACTTCCCTATCTATATCCCCATATAGAAAGGCACACTTGACATCAAGCTGGTAGACAGTGAAATTCTTGGATGCAGCATAAGCAAGGAAGATCCTAACTGCCTCAAGTCTTGCAACAGGGCAAAGACATCAGTATAATCAATTCCTTCCTCTTGAGTGTATTCCTTGAACCACCAGTCTTGCCTTGTTTTTGATAATCAAGCCTCTGTCATCTCTTTTGTTTCTGAATACCCACTTGGTGCCTATAGGTACTTGACCAGATGGTAGCGGACATAGGTTCCAAACCTTTTGTCTTTTGAATTGAAGCAGCTCCTCTTGCATTGATTCAACCCAGCTACTATCCTTCAAGGCATCTTCCACCTTCTTGGGTTCCATTTGGGATAAGAAGCATGAGTACAAGCAGACATTCCCATTATGAGTTTGTCCCCTTGTTCTCACACCCTCAGAGACTTCCCCTATGATGTTTTCAGCTGGATGAGTATTGTGAATTCTGAGTCTTGGAATCACCTCCAGTTGCAAAGATAGGTCCAAGTTGGACATATTTTGCTCTGGAGCTTGAATACTTGGTCCAGCTGCTGTTTCAATCTCATTCAATGAGGACTGATTGAATGAAAGAGAAACATCATCATTTCTTTGCTGTGAAGCATCATTAACAGTTGCCTGTTCCTTCAAAATGCTGCTTTCATCAGCTTGGTGTTGTGTAGGATCACCTGAGGAGACTTGAAGATCATCAGGTGAATCCCTTGTTGAAGTTCCACTATTTCTTGAAATGGTTATACTGTCAGATCTTTCAATAGTGGGAACTTGATTTGTTGTTGCTCTTGGAGAACTTGGAGCAGGTCTGGGAAGCTCAAACAGTTGATCTTCATCAGAATTGCTTTGAGCACCTGTTCCAGCTGAAACATTCTCACAAGATGGTTTAGAATAGTTTGGAAACAATTCTAAATCAAAAATATGATCAGGGCCATTCCCCCTAACACAAGGAGTGTGCTCATTAACTACAATGTTGGAGGATTCCTCAAATTGTTGGTTTTTAATATTATAAACCCTGTAAGCTTTAGAATAGGAGGAATATCCAACAAAGATAGCATCATCTGACTTTTCAGCAAATTTTGCCAAATTGTCTTTTGTGTTAAGTATGGTACACCTGCTGCCAAAGGACCTTAGAAAGCCAATGAACGGTGGCCTCTTGTTCCATAACTCATAAGGGGTCTTTCCATGTGGCTTTACTACAAGAACTCTGTTCTGCACATAGCATGCAGTGCTGACTGCCTCTGCCCAGAATGTTAGAGGCAGCTTTGAATCAGCTAACATAGTCCGAGCAGCCTCAATAAGTGTCCTATTTCTCCTCTCAGCAACACCATTTTGTTGAGGAGTTCTAGGAGCACTGTATTGTCTGGCAATCCCTTTTGAGTTACAAAATGAGTCAAGAACAAAGTTCCTAAACTCAGTCCCTTGATCACTTCTAATAATTTTAACCTTGTGATCAACTTGATTTTCTATTTTAAGAATAAAAGATTTTAAAGTTTCAGCAGTTTCATCTTTAGTTCTTAAAAAGAATACCCATGTAAATCTAGTAAAATCATCAACTACCACAAGGCAATATGATTTCCTTCCAATGCTCATTATACTTGTGGGACCAAATAGATCCATGTGCAATAAGTGTAATGGAGTAGTGATAGAGTTAACAACTTTGGATTTATGAGAAGACCTGTGTTGTTTCCCTTTCAGGCAAGCAACACAGTTATCTTTGCAGAAAAATTCCTTTTTAGGCAAACCATGTACCAAGTTATTTTTAGCCAATTTATTCATTGTCTTAAAATTGACATGACACATTCGTTTATGCCACAGTGTTGACTCATCACTATCAGCTTTGGAAAGAAAGCATGATACTTCTCCCATTGGGGAAGCATTGTTCATATCAAGCTTGTACATATCCCCTCTCCTGGGAGATCTAAGAAGCACCAATTCCTGAGGAATTGTCATCCCAGGTTTGAGGATGATGCACTCATGTTCTGTGAAAAGCATTTGATGCTTTTGATCACAAAACTGAGAAACACTTAACAGGTTGTGTTCAAGCTGTTTGACAAAATTAACTTTGTCAACTTTTAATTTTCCATTGGATATACTTCCTCTGCCAGAAATATATCCTCCGGCCTCACCTCCAAACTGGACAGGACCTCCATCATAATGTTGAAATTGTTGAAGGAGAGATCTGTTCCCTGTCATGTGCCTGGAGCATCCACTATCTACAATCCAAATGTTGTTATTCTTGTCATATGGATGTCCCTGCACATAAGGTGAGATAATTAGTTTTGATTGGAAACCCAAGCCTTATTGGTCTTGGGTTCTTCCAATGAGAGTGACATGATTGAACCAAAATTTATGCATGGGGGTTCAATGGATGTCTTTGAAGAAGAGGTTTGGGCTACAACATCTTCCTTGATCTTCCATTCCATCCCTTGGTTGATCATAGAAGATGAGCTTGATGAAGCTTTTGTAGCTTGGCATTCTTCCGAAGCTTTTTTCTTTTCGGAAGAGACCTTCACCACCTTTTCTTCTGAAGCAGTCTTCTTCTGGGATGGTTTCAAGGGGACTCTTTTGTGAGTCTTTGCAGCTTTCACTTCCGAAGCCTTTTTCCTCTCGGAAGAAGAATTTTCTTCCGAGACAAGCCTTGCTTCGGAAACAAGCTTTCCTTTTTTCATCACTTGAACCATTTGATATGGTCCAAATGTGAAACCTTCCCTGACTCCTCTTTTAACATTATTTGCATAATGTGTGCTAGCAGGATTGTAGTAACAATCTTTAGCCATGTGGTTTTGCAGACCACACATTATGCATGCAATGTTAATTTTCTGGGAATTGGAGGGTTGCTGTTTCTTGTTCTTTTTCTCCTCATCAGCAACCTTTCCCTTAACTTCTGATCCTTTGGTAGGATAGGAGTACTGGTACTATACTCCTTTCCTGAATCAGAAGGTCCAACCACCTGGAATCATGCTGATATGAATACACCCTTTTGCTTTGGGTCTATCTTCAGCTTGGATTCAGCCACCTTCTTGGCAGTTTTTCTGGCTGCTTTAGCCCTGCTTCTTCTGGCTTTGGTGGTCAGGGTTTGATCATCATTGGCCGGGGAGGGCTCAATTACCTGTTCCTTCCCTGTGATGGTCATGGTCTCCACAGTTGCATCACTCTTTGACTCTTTACAAGGTGGGTCAACAGATGGAACCTCTTGCTCTTCAGTACCACATCTTGGTTGTCTTATAGACTCATAAGAGTGTGGTGGAGCAATTTCATTGGTTCCCAACCCACTTTTGTTTTGATAGCAAAGTTTGGAGTGAGAGGATGATGCAAGTATGGCTTGAAGTTTTGCTCAGAAATAGCATACTTCCTGGCTTGAGCCTCAGCTGTGACAAGCTGGGCTTGAGCCTCAGTCAATTTGGATATTAAATCCTTGATTTGAGTCTTGTAGTTGGTGTGTTCATGTTTCAAAAGAGATACAGTTTTCTCTAACTCCTCAATTTTCTTTTGGTAGTCAGATTCAGCTCTTTTAAAGTCAGATTTTAGCACATTTAAAGACTCAATATCGGATTTAATTTCCATATTGTAGTCCTGGTACAATTTAACCTTTGCAATACAAGCAGGGGTACAGAGATGTTCATATACCTTATTTTCATCTGTTCCTGCCATGAGTGCTTGAGCGGGAGTCACATCTTGGACCATAAAGCTCCAGTCAACTTCTTGAGCCATAGCTGCAGTTTCAGTTGACTTCCCGTTGGGCTTTGGTGTAGAAGGATGTGAGGAGGCCTGTGAGGTTCCCGGGTTTGATTTGGGAGCCTTGCATTCCCTTGCAAAATGGCCAAGCTGGTTACAGTTGTAACACTTAGCCTTGCTCTTGTCAAACCCAAACTTGCTAGTGATTGGGTTTTGAGGGAATTGCCTTCCAGTTCTCTTAAAGAACTTCTTCGCTCTGTAGGTTAGAAGAGCCATTTGCTGGACAATGTCCACATATTCTATATCATCTGGACTGAAACACTCAAGATCATCAAAGCAGAATTGATGATCATTGGAGTGTCCACTCCCTGAGACAAACGCACAGCCCTCCTGAAAGGAGCTTTGCTGAGCTTGATGAGACCTTGGAGTCTCAGGGAATGTGATGTAAGGCCCAGATGAACAAGATGGCTGCTGGGTGTATGACAGGTACTGCTGAGACTGGGAGATACCTGAGCCTTCAGCAACCATTAAAGCGTTGCTAGCAGGAAGGCTCAAGGGTCTGCTTGCTTGGTGACCCTTCTTACTTTCCATTTCCAAACGGTATCCATCAAGGATCCCATAGAGTTCGGTCATGGTGAGAGTGTTTAAATTCTCTGTTCTCTTAATGAGACACAGTAGAAAGTCCACTCATTGGGTAGAGCACTCATGAACTTTCTGGTAAGGTCTCTAAGTTCTTGAGTGATTCCCACAGATTGGAGGGAGGAGATAAGATCCATATACCTGAAATATTGCTGGCTAAAAGTTTCTCCAGCAACATAGGTGAAGTTCTCAAATTGCTGCTTCAGTGAGTCCTTCTTTGAATCATTAGAGCTCGAGTACATTTGAGCAAGTGCATCAAAGAGTTCTTTGGCTGACTTACAATGCTCAAACCCCACCATGATGGAGTTTGGGATTGCAGTCATGAGAACAGTCATAGCATTGCTGTCTATGTCAAGCTTCTTCCTGTCTTCATCGGAGTAGTCTTCAACAGCCTTCTCGATCATGGCACCGTTTCCACCAGCAACTTTTGGCTTGTACGGGCCATTAACGATGGACTGCCACATCTTGCTATCCTGGTATCTGATGAAGCCTTCCATTCTTCTGCTCCAAGACCTGAAGTTTTCAGGGTCGATGATGGGAGCTTTGGTCATCGTTCCCATTTCAACTTCAGATTTGATGAGGGCCATTTTTGAGTGTGGTATAAGGAGGAGTGAAAAACTGGTTGATTAGGATGGTAAGATCTCACAATCAAGAGCCTAAAAAGCTCTGATACCAATTGCAGGATTGGGTTTTGTCACTTAACACTTGTAATTCTCTCAAACTCACTTATAATATCACTCAAACAAGATGAAGCAATGCCTTTAACAAGAGTTGATAATAATATAATAAGTAATCAAAGGAACAAGCAGGAGTATTTTCAAGGTACTTGTATATATTACTTCTCAACTCAAGATTACAAGACACTTACAAGCATACTACAAGAGTTACAATGAGAAACTATATATACTAGATCCTACAGCCGGTTATACTTGATACCAGCTGGAAACCTACGACTAAAGCATATACTACAATGCTAAAGTTAAGGTATCTTAGATAAAGTATTATCTAAGATATGGTAGTCATGACATGTCCATGACTTACCTTTTGTCACCAACTAAAGATGACAACTGTACTTAACATAAAAAGGTAAACAGTAGATTAAAGTATGGTCAACTACATGGCTTTTGAGAAAAGGCCATGCAGTATCTCAGAGATTTACAGTGGACTGTCAGACAGACCATACTTATGTCTACTGGATAAAAGAAGTATCTTCCGAAGGTTAACTGGCTTCGGAAGAACAAGTTCTTCCGAAGCCACTTATACTTCGGAAGATGCTTCTATGCTTCCGAGGCTTTAAGGACTTCTTTATACTTCGGAAGTTGACTTCAGAACTTTGTCTTCAAGTCTTGATTCTTCGGAAGTAACTTCTTTATCTTCGGAAGTTGGAGTTTTCCTTCGGAAGTGTATTACACTTAGACTTCGGAAGAGCTCCTTCTTCCTTCAGAAGTCCCACACTTGGCTTCGGAAGTCCTTTGTATGCAGTACTCAAAATCTTCTAAGTGATATGGTTTTGGTTGCAACAGTCTCTCTAGATCCAACAGTAGGGTTTTAAGACAGTTTGGAATGTTTCAACCAATCCCTACAAGTGTGTTACTAATCCGGGAGCATCACAAAAATCTACATTCGACTGCTCGTAAAGATGGTAGAAATAAAAACTGGTTACAACATCATAATATCTTTGTTCAAGCATGGGCGTCGCTGCTTAATTCAGTTGCTAATAAAGCATACAATGATTCGACAATTGCTTCTGAAGCATACATGAGGTGGTATTTAGAGCGTACTGTTGTGTATACAACAAACCCGGTTCATCAAGACACGAACCCTCATGGCTTCCAAAATGATGGACAAATATTGTGAATGATAGTATTATTATTAATAATTTAATTATTATTATTATTATTATTATTATTATTATTATTATTATTATTATTATTATTATTATTATTATTATTATTATTATTATTAATATTGTTATTATTATTATTTTAAATTAATCTTTCATAATGTTATTTATAGATGGATGGGATGAGTTAGTTTTATCAAAGACCAGGGGATGAAATGGGGAGGAATATGGCGAGCCATTATATGGATTTTGCATATGCAAACCATATAAGTTATCTACCAATGCATGTGATACAGAATGTTGATGATACTCAATTTCCTCCTGTCACACAACGTTTATCCAGAAGGGGTAGAGGATGAGGGCGGGTTAGTAGACTGGCTGTTGATGATAATGTTGAGCAACAGAATATGACAGAACAAAGGGACTTCACGGAACAACAGTTCGACTCCCCTTTTTTTTAGCCAAATGGGCAACCAAGACTTTTTTTATGGTGATACCTTAAATACTCAGTTTCCATATTTTAGTCAAATGGTGACCCAAAATTTGGAAGAAGGGGCCCGTCAAATTCTTATCAAAGCCCTAATACTAGTTATCAATAATCATGTGACATCTCTTAATTTTGTTAACTTAGAAGTTAATTTTGTTAAATCTTAAAAGGGCCTTTTATGCCATTTTGAAACTTTGGGGTTTGTTATACTTAATAATTAATTTGGTGATTAACAAATTAATATAATAATAATAACATTATAAGTGTTATAATGTTTGCTTATTATTATAAAATTTAAGGTGTTAATAATCTTAAATAAAATAATAACTATTATTATTATTATAATAATGACACTAATAATAATAATATTAGTGATAATAATATTAATAACAATAATAATCATAATAATAAGGTTAATAATAATAATCATATTAAAAGTGATCTTGTAAAAAAAATAGAAACAATATAAGTGTTATTATTTTAAAACTTGTATTTAACTAGCTTTAGGATAAAATAATAACATTTTAAAACTTCAGGGTCT
The DNA here is from genome assembly GCA_025215565.1 of Flaveria ramosissima. NCBI lineage: Eukaryota > Viridiplantae > Streptophyta > Magnoliopsida > Asterales > Asteraceae > Flaveria > Flaveria ramosissima. Next base: position 1,172,825 of record CM046045.1, read on the forward strand.
AAAGTGTAAATTAGCTAAAACTAAAAACAAAACTTTAAGTTCATGTTGTTAATTGTTGAAAACACAGGGACCATTTGTGTAATATTCTTAAAACCCAAACCACCCGCCCCATTACCCCGTTTTTCCGGCCATCATCTCCGGCCAAACCCTCCGGCGACCTCCAAACGGCTATTTCCTCTTCAAATTCGAACCCCAAACGTTTGTAACTGATCTGCGAACTTAACTCGACCGCATTGAAGGACTTAAACTGGGTTTTAATATCGTGTATGAAAGGATCGGACTTGGTAACCGATCACCATTAAACCTCTAAGCCGTTCAATCATTTATACTCAATAATAATCAAATTAATTACACATACACGATAGTTTGATCGTAACTAAACTCCTACGCAACGTAATTTCATCTGAAACACACACAAACACCATGTTCGGATACTATCTTCTCTCGTGACCTGCAATTTGATCGTGATCCATGTTCGAGGCTATATTAATCACAATTGAGAGAGGGCTTTTGCTCATTATCGATCCTAAAAGCTATCTGCAAAGTTAATTTGAATAACAACAACGTTTGAATATCGAATCGACAGCAAGGCAGTCGCGATTTTCTTTGTTCTCGTACTAATCATTTCGGCATCTATTCAGGTAATTAAACCTCATCATATACTCGGTTTTATGTGAACATCAAAAGCCCCATGAATGATTTCATTAACAATATCGTTTGGATGGTCAATTTGGAATCAATCATTCTAGGGTTCTTGAGTAAAATAGGGGATTTTTGCAATTAATGGTTTTATAATTGTTAAGGAAGCTTTTAACCAAGATCGGGCTGTAGCTCAACTGGTTATTGGCGTGGATTGTAACCAAGAGGTCCCGGGTTCGAACCCGGGCTCCCTCATCTATTTTTTAGGGCTTTTCAAGCTTTAATTTAATTATGAGAAATTTTCAATAGTTATAAAAATTAGTTTTAGTAAACTTTAACTATTTTTAAAGGCACCAAATAATTTTCTATAATTTTTTTCTAAATTTAAGTAATTAAAAATATTATTTAATAAGACATTTTAAACAAAGGTTATTCTTGAGTTATTTATATTAAAATGGATTTTAATATTTAGTAAATTATTGTTGGTCCAAATGTTCCTTTAAATATCCATCGTTTAAATCACGTTATTTTAAATGGAGATTATTTTCAAAACATTATAAATTTATATGATAAATATTTAATTATTCATTTAATCTTTTAGGTATGTTATATCATAATTAGTAAATAAAGTTATTCGTTAACTTTTATTTTCATATCTTGAAAGTTATGAAACAATATAATTTCCAATGATTCTTTATTCTTATTTTAACAGTTTCGATATTATAAAGATCATTTAAAGGGTTAAAAACTTAATAAAATGATTTAAGTAATTATAAATTATCCTACAAGTCATTTAAAAAGGTATTCAATTATCTTTACCAAAATTTAAATAATTAAATATTAAATTAATTATTTCTTTTCACACATTGTATTTATTCTTTATGAAATTAATAAATTCAATCATTGAATCTTTCATTATCATTCTTAGTCTTAAATATTATATATATATATATATATATATATATATATATATATATATATATATATATATAATCAAAACGTAAACGATTGTATTATAATATATCTATAAAATGTAATTATTAAAACCCCAAATTCCAATCGAAACCTAATTCGTATTCAGTCGTTAATCTTATATTTATTCTAATCCTAAGACACCAAATTTTAGGTTGAATTATGAAGAAATCATTGGAGTCTCGTTTATTTTCTTATCATCATCTTATTTATTTCAAGTGAGTATTTCCATACCCTTTTTTGCTTATTTTCACACTTTGGGGTGAAACATGTTAACTTATTATCATTGCACTTGTAAACTTATTTGAGACTTGTAATCTTTATGGCAATTCATCATGCAAAGTTGTGGTTAGTTGAGCTTTTGTGGTTACCATGTTATGGCGTTATATGTACAATCATTAACTATTGCTAGCCCAGCGAAGTCATAGATCTATGGGCAAGACAAGCCTGCTCTGGTTGATCCAAGTACACTTAGCTGATCGTATAATCTTGTAAACGTTTGAGACTTGTAAAACTTTGTCGAGGTTTGATTGTTGCATTGTTAATAACATCCCTAATCACTTTATTCACTAACTTATGACTTGAATTGCCATCTTTTATATAATCTATGTATTAAAAACTATGGAATGCTCACGAACATTTTTTATGTTGACCTTTTATTTTTAACATGTTTCAGGAATACCTCAAGTATGTGTTCTACTCTTTGAAGCTTATCACATCTAGGATTGGACCTAGAGATAAAATGGATGATCATGTTATTTGTAGCATTTGTACATGATGTATTCTTTGTTGAAACTTTTGCTTGTAATGTTACAATTAAATCTTATGATTAATATATTTGGATTTAATAAATAGCGTTATGTGGCTGTGAACAATCGTAACCCTCACATCTCGACGTTTCCGCCGTCAAGGTTGGGGTGTGACAAATCATTTCACCATTCTTTCTTGTTACCTTATTACCCTCAATTTCAAGATACAGTTCAATCAGTTGACCGGTTTTTTAATCCATCTCCTTGCCCGTTCGACTTAAATGATGAAGAAAAAACGATAATGATGACACTCGTTAGATGTTATTTCTTTTATATTTTTAGTGATGTATTTTACCTTTTTAATTATGTAATTTTGTATACTTTTATCTATTAATTATATAATACAATTTTATTATAAAGTACAAATATAAAATACAATATTATTAGAATAAGCATTCAAAAAAGTAGTACAATAAAAGTAACTAGTAAAGCGGTAATACAACAAAAAATGTCACATGTGTGTCTTGCGTTTGACTATCTTTTCTGTGAACCATTCAGGGTGACTATATGTATAACGATACTAATAAAACTCTTTTGCCATATAGCGTCGATATCTTGCACACGTGTCTTTAAAATCTCACTCCATACTTAAGGTTTTTCCTTAAACTATATTTTGCATTAACATACAAACAAAAACCCCTGAATCACCACCAAGGTCACCCCCGCCCTTAGGCAAGTACTCCTCAGTAGTTGTGAAAGACATATGAACCCTTTTATCAAGATGAATAAACGATCTAGTATAATTTTTTTTCCAGTAACCAATCTGTTCCATCAGACAGTAAAAATTACATGGAATAAAATCTAAAATAGGGAGAACTAACTCATGATATAGTTCATGACATAAGTTATTTGACCAATACCGAAGGATCTCCATTGTATGCAAGTTGATTCGGATAAGTAACCAATCTCCTACTGCTTTTATAAGTATTGGAATATAAACATATTGCACCTCCCAAAATGGAGGGTACAACTCATCAGTTCCGTTGGCATATTTGACAGGCTTGATATCTTCCCACACACATAATTCATCCCGAAACTGAGGTGGTAAAATTGTGCGATTCAACCCTGATGGTCCAAATTTCACAAGCTTTTCACGTCTCATCCGCATCATCCGTTTTACCCAACATTCTATATGTTGTGATAAGCAGTATTATAATCTAATAAATATTAGATAAAACTAATATATTTAACTAAAAAATATATAATATTTTTACCAATGGAGAAAGACGATCGTCGCGTTCGTACCCTAATAAAGCACCCCAAAAATCCTTCCCAAGCCAGTTACCACCAAATAGAACTAAAACACAATATGGCACATCCCCGTTGTTGTAGAAGTCAATAGCATCTTTTGACCAGGTCTTAGATTCTTCTTCATCTGCAACTAAAAATGGTATATGCACCGGGTTGTTTTCTGACGAAGATGATTCATGTTGGTTCTTAGGCCGCCTCAACCTTTGTAGAATTGAACTCGTCGATCGAAGTTCATGAACTGGTTCTTTACCGGGACGGTGTGCCATTTTTATGGGTTATGTGGTGTTTTTTTGGAAGGGTGGTGGTATTTGAAATATGGTGATTTTTGATGATAAGGGTGGTGGTATTTATAGGAGTTTTTTTGGAATAAAATTAATATTTATATGTTATAATATAAAACTAACATTATAATATTAAATAATAATAAGTAGTACACATCAAATAAAATTATGATACAACAATCTCCTCATGAATATGAGTTTGGACAAGTGTTCATGTTATGACCTGTTTGTCTACATATTGAACATCTACGTATGACAGGTGCATCTGGATGATGAACTATCTATCTCGTTGTGTATCCTTCTCGTGCGTCTCCTACCTCGTGACGTGGTGATTTTTGATGGATCGCCTCTTATCCTCCAACCCGGGTTCGTCCAATAATCAATGTGACAAAGCAGGTAAAAATGCCCATTATACTGTTCTTGATAAACAACAGTATTATAGACCTGATGAACAATGTTATAAGGTGATTCACCACTATGACGACAAACTGCAATTGCATGTGAGCACGAGAATCTTTGCATTTGCCATTTACCATACTTGCAAGTTCTGTTTTTATGTTCCACGGTATAATCATTTCCACCAGCTTCATTTGTTTGTATCTTTGACAGAACTCTATACCTCGCCTCTCTGTAATCAAACTCTGCTATGATATGCTCTTGCGAGTTAATATCACGTGCGTTAAATAAACGCCATATGCGAGGGGGTAACGCGGTGTTGTAGTTGGCTGCGATGTCAGTGTGCTTTCTGAACTGTTCGACTGTTTCCTCGAACGTACAATTAATAATAGCTTTTATTGGCATAAGCCTGACACCTCGCAACGTATTGTTGAAGCTTTTTGAAATGTTCGTCGTCAGGTTACCCCACCGACGATGATTTTTATCATGTAGAAGCGTCCATTTACTCTCTTTAATAGCTTTTAAATATTCTCACGCTTTTGGATTGACGTTTGTCATTTGACTTACACAATAGTTATACTTCCTTTGTAGGGTGGTGCTTCCGATAGACCAACATAGCCTTTTTAAGCTAAAAACCTTGACTTTTGCATGAGGTTACTTCGAACATGTCGGAGACAAAATCGATGCACAACATTATTTTTCCACTCTTCAAGAGTATTCATTGCACGAATAGTTCCTTTGTGTCTATCGGAAACAACACATAACTTTTTTCCCTAACCAATAGAATTATGGTGAACTGCAATGTGTGACCAGAATTGTTGGAAAAACCAACTCCAACTTCTACCGTCTCTTTGTCTATAATTGCATAAGCTATCGGCATTACGTAGTTGTTTGCATTTTTTGCAACTGCAATTAACATTTTACCACGGTAAGAACCTTTCAAGAAAGTGGCGTCAACAGATTTCACCGGCTGACAATAGCTGAACGCTTTAATTATTGGACCGAATGCCCAAAACACATATTTAAATGTGTAATAAGCAGATGTACCGGTCAGATGATGTAACCATTCCACGATAACATGGTTCTTCTCTTGTAATGCGTTGATGTACGTAGGTAATTCCTCAAGGTTACTGTCCCAACTACCATAAATATTCTTAATAGCAGCTTTTCTAGCTCGCCAGGCTTTATTATATGAAACATGAACATTCAACGTGTCTTTTAAATGCGCTTGAATTTGATTGATGGGAAAAGCAATATCATGACGAACAAAATGGATGATATGGGTACAATATCTCTGCATTTGAAACTTCTATTATTGTTAACAACAACTGTACCAAAGCAGTTGTGAGCATTCACCCATCTTGAAGTTCTCCACATGTGATGATCATGGTTTTTGGAAGCATAAACATACCATGAACATGGAGGACCACTTGAAGATTATTCTTGTAATTAGGGCTAGTGTTGTAGCACTTTGCTCTCCATCTTGTACGTTTACTTTCAACTACTACAGCCTCTCTGTTACGTGCAAGATTCCATAACCACACTACATGCATCACTTCATCTTTCGATTTAAAATACATTACAACACGAATTTCTTTTGACTCTTCATTCCATATATCCATATGGTCTTCATCATCAAAATAAACAGCTTCATAATCTCTTAACTCCTGAGGATCTTCAGAATAGTTCACCTCCCCGTAAGATCCTGGATTAACACCAGAATTATAATTGTTTGAAACTCCATAGCTGTTGTTGTCATCATCACTGGATTCTTCTTGTGATGGAATGAGTTCAGTATCTTCACTGCTGTCTGAAGTACCATCATCCGACTTATCAAAACCTCTGTTATCATCATCGACTTGATGATGAGAATTGGTGACGGACCGGCTTGAAAATCATGCGATCTTACATTGCCTTGATGATAAGAATTGCTTGACGGATCGGGTGCTTTTGATACAGAGAAACCGCGTACGAGATCCATATAATTAGATTGTTGTACAGACATTTTTGGCTCAATGATAACATAAACATTTCCTCGAAAATTTTTAACATTTTCTCCCAAATAATACAAGACATCTAGACTTGAGCCACTGAAAATTTCAGAACTTTGAGAGAAACCACCATATGAGCAATATAATTTTAATTTCAAATTATAATACTCTTTTTGAACCTGAAGATGAATATAAATCAAATCTACAAACTCTTCGTATGAAACTATATTACGAAGAATAATAATTGAACTTCTAGTAAAAACATCACATATGATATTTTTATTTTCGAATGAAATATCACCACTTCAATATATTAGTAGAAAATAAGGCCGAGACTTGATAATGAGTAAGTTTTTTAAGGTGTGAATTTAGCATGAAAATGTGAAGGAATCCGGTTGATTTATAAATATAACCGATGAGTGAGTAGGTTAAATATGTGGATGTGGTGTATTTGAGAACCCGCCCTTGGCAAGGGCGAGTTCTCCACAAGTCATATCACATCATCACATGCACACATAAATTCAGATGGCGAGTCAAACGTAGCAGAACCCTCCCCTGCCAGGGGCGGGTACCCCTTATGTCACCTTTCAACAAGAAATGCCCCCCTTGTCAACTCAATTTTCAAAAAATACCCTTTTTAAAAAAATGGATCATTGAAGATCATTGAAGGTAATGGTGGAGTCTCCCCCCCTCGAAATTAGAAGGAGATATTATAAACAACCCAAGCATGAAAGGTTACAGTCGCCCTCATTGGATAACGCGATAATCCTATACTCCAATAAGAGCTCTAGGACCTAAAGAATTCGATGTAGTGCTCAAATGTGTGCCTAATGGCCAAAACTATTTTCGGACAGCTGCTCCGCACAAAAGCGGTCTTAGTTAACATAGTCTTCATTTTGCAATGGGTCGAGTCCATAGTCCATTTTTGTCGTCAATTGAAGCTTGTAGTGTGGAAAAAAAACATAATTCTTTCTTTGATTGCAATCGGTTATGTGATATTCTTAATTTTGCAGTGTGGATGATCGTATATAGATGCACCCATTGTCATTCTTACAATAGATTTTAGCGGCAGAATGGATAGTCCATGGTCTTTGACACACATCAAACTTTTCACCCCGGCCATTATTTAGTTTAGCCGTAGATTCCTTGGCCATTTATTACTTTTAGCCACACATAAATTATGACTATTTATCACGAAAAATAATATAACTGTGATAATAAATTTCTCTCTAGCCACATTATCAAGCAAAACACATGGCGGTTCCTCTCATTTGACCACACTTTCAAACGTGACTACTAAATGTTACATTATTTTATTACAATTATTTGGACAAAAACTAATATAATTGACCATATGTAGTAGTCTTTAGTGACATCAATAAAAGAACACCAAGGCAATTGGTCACATTTAGCCACACTTTTTGAGTGTGACTTCTAAATGTCACATTATTTTCTTATTATCTGTGGACACACAAACTAATATAAGTAGCCATATGTATTAGCCTTTAGTCACATCAATAAATTATAATCTATTGCAATTGGTCACAGTTGACCACACTTTTTAGGCATTACTAGTAGATGTCATATTATTTTGTAAATACTCATTTGACACAAAGTGGTCATATATATTAGTCTTTAGCCACATCAATAACTTATAATCCATTGTATTTCTTATATTTAGCCGCAATATATGAGCGTGGCTAGTATATGTCAATTTTTTCTAGTAAATGTCATATTATAATAGGTTCTTTAATTTTGGTCACATGAATCAAATATAGTTCAAGCGTGGCTAGTTAATGTAACATTAATTTTCAACTAAAGTGTGTCTAGTGGTCTGTTTTTGCTCACATGAATCAAATAAAATGATAGTTGGTCCATTTGGCCTCATTTTTTCAAGCGTAGTTCGTTATTGTAATAGTTGTTTTAATTAAAGCGTGGCTAAATGTTTCAGACTGTTTTACAATAGTCACATGAACCAATCAAATGTGTAGCTGAAATTAGGCTAGAAAGTTTCGAAATGGTATTAATGACCTTTAGCAATAGGCTTATTTTGGCTCAATGACGATGAATCAAATATTGATACAAACTAGTAATCAAAAGTGTAAAGAATAATCATTGTCCTAAAACACAAAAACTTACATGCCCCCGTGCAGCCATGCTTGACGTTTACATTATACTGAAAATGAAATAAAAATAAAGATGCAATCGATCTATGTAATTTATCGAAAAATCAAAGAGGACTAGGATTGATAGTGGCATACGACAAAAGCTCAGGATCATGTTCGAATATCTCCATTTCATCAGGACTTAATGAGACGACGGCTTCAACACCAGCATCCTTTCGCATGTCATTCAAAGCCAAAAGCCTCGTAGCTCCGGCATTCATCGAGTAAAACCATATCGGCTTTCCCCATCCGAAGTCCAAATCATAGACTCCACTGTTCAACTGGCTTGTACTAAACATGCAGTCTCCTTTGTTTGCAACGTCCATCAGTTGCTGTATTTTCCTCAACAACGTATTGAACGTCTCATGACCATTTTCCCCTTTCATGGACTCGATGTGATCAGAGTTTATTTTTGCTATCGATTCTCGTAGTTCACCCATCAAGTTTGGCAAATCAAGGTGGCCACTGGGAAAGCACACTGCACAAGCTACATCTATAATGTTTCCGATGGATTCTTTAGGTAGAGGCGGTGATGCCCTTTTTCGAAGATTCACCATTGACAATAAAACATGAGGTGACTGTGGACCAAATGGTCTTACTTTTGACGCCGCTTGGGCTACAGCCTTCCACACTACAGCAGTTGTGGCTTCCACGCGTGTCGGTGGATGTGTTGAGGTGGCGTAGGCAACTGGTTGTGCCTTGAGTAAAGCCAAAGCCGTAGAATCGAACACAAATCTTTTTGTACTGAGCTTTTTAGTGGTAGGTAACTTAGAAGGCGCTGGGTATTTTAACCGATGATTGTTAGGAAAGATCATAGAAGCTACAAAACTTGGTGAAATAATTTCGGGTGAACCTCTAGCAGCTGCTGCCCATGCTTTCATTAACATGAATAATGAATGCGCGTCAACGATCTTGTGTGACACGCTCGCGGAAATCCCAATCCCACCACATTTGAAAATGTTCACCTGATAAATTGCACATCTCAAGTTCAACTTGTTTACTCAAGAACAGAATATTAAACTAATGATACAAATAAAACTTACCTGAATACCAATAACATAATTCCCTATAGAAGATTCTTTGCTGCAAGGTTTTTCAGGCACCAACTCTCTCACTCTTTCATCATCTGGGTGAACTAGAAAATCTTCAAGTGTCTCGTTGACTCGAGCCTCCGCAAAATAGACTCCTTCATCGTTACACTCAATTTGCAAGTTGTCCTTCAGTTTTCCAGCAAAAGGATAGAATCTTGTTAGAACCTTAGATAAAGCCTCTTTCAGATGTTTTGATCTTTTGGTTGCAACAGCTGTAACACTATCCTTGTTTGTATTAGGAATAAAATATATTGAAGGGGTGTAGACATCGTATGCAAATTGGTCGATAATAGAGAGGTTGAAGGTTCTTAAATGATGGGGAGTTGGAGAAGATGGTTTGACGATATCTCTTGAGATTACTTCAAGATCAACCTTCTTAACATCATTTTCAATATTCCTCAACCTGCAATAATAATAATAATAAGAAACCACAACCTATGCATGTTAGAAAGTAGTTCATGTTAACAAAACGATTTTGGTTGCCATTTCTAGTTACCTATGCCACGATTCAGTAGCATTTTGCGTAGTTGAGGTACTATAATAGTGAGCAGAATATAAGGATGAAGAACGTATTTGATCACGCTTTGACCACCCGATTGGGTTCGAAACAAGGAAAAATGGGCGAAGAGAACCTCCATGAAGATGATATCGTTGAGAATTGAGGAAACGTTGGGTTGCTTTGTGGGCTGAGAATAACCACTTCATGATCGGTTGATGGTTCACAATTTCACATTACACTTCTGTTATAAGTTAGTCATAAAAAACCAAAGCTTTTGCAACACGCATGGTCAACTCCTTAAAAGTGCAACTTAGTTCTTAAATATATTAGAGTTAAACAGTTGTTTGCAGCTGGTCACGAGCTCACATTTTCCTTAATATATATTATATTAGGTTATGAACTCGTGTGATACACACTTGAATAAAATATATTATGTCAAATAAAAGTTACAAATAAGTGATCTATTATGAAATTTAAAACATAAAACCCTAAGTTGTTACTTATTAAAATTAGTATCCAAACTTGTTATTTTATAGTAAACACACGACCAGATGTGTAATCAACTTTTAATAATATGATCTAATTAATAGGTTGAATCAAGGATACTCTGTGAATGTTGAAAATGTTCATAATATGGTCACTATATTTAATAATAGTAATACGTGAAAACATACATGAAACAAATGTTACATAATAGTAAATTGTTACGCGTTCACAAGATAAGTAATAATCATTAGGAAATAGAGTTAATTAAATTTACTCCCTAAGGTTTAACAAATTTAACTATTTTCCTTCAAAAAATATTAAAAACATCAATTTAGTTTTATAAGTTGTTTCAAATTTAGTTCAATAGTTTTATTGTTTTGAAGTAAAGTTGAAACAACTATAAAATAATTGGACTAAATTAAAACACCTTATAATATTTTTGGAGATAAACTGAAATGCTTAATTTTTTGAAGGAAAATATGTTTTTTTTGTTAAAACTTAGTGAGTAAACTGAACTTTACTCTAAGAAAATTTAAAAGGACTACATATTACATTAATCTCTAAGTACTAATAATAAATGATATTTAGATATAATACAAGACACGTTAAATGATACAAAAGGAAAACATTGTTATTGTGTGTATAATAAGGGTGTGCATGATATCAATATGACCGAACTAAAACCGAAATAACATAGAACAATGAATATTTATTTATTTTAGCCACACACAAATTAAACAAATATAAATGTGACTATAAAATTCTTTTTAGCCACGTTATCAAACAAAAACATGGTGGTTCTCATTATGCCATGCTTTTCGAGCGTGGTTATTAAATGTCTCTGTTACTACTCTTTGAACACACAAAGTAATAAAAGTATTATATTTATTAGTATATAGTGACAACAATAAAAAGAACACTAACAACTGATCACATTTAAAAACACTTTTCAAACTTAGCTACTAAGTGCCACATTGATTTCTTATTACTCTTTGAACACACAAACTCATATTAATGTTCATATGTATCAGCCTTTAGCCATACAATCCATTGCAGTTGGACACATTTGGCCTCACGTTTTAAGCGTGGCTTGTAAATGTCACATTACTTTCTTATTACTCTTTAGAAACATAAACTAACATAAGCGGCCATATGTATTAGCTTTTAGCCACATCAATAACTTATAATCCAACGCAATTGGTCACATTTAGCCACACTTTTTGAGCACGGCTAGTACATGTCACAATATTTTCTTACTACTCTTTGGCACACTGGTCATATCTTTTAGCCTTTAACCGCATCACTAACTTAGAATGCAATTATAATCCATTTTAGTTGATCACATTTGGCCATACCTTATAAGCGTTGCTAGTAAATGTCATATTTTCCTGCTAAAGTATGGTTAATAGGTGTGTTTTTGGACACATTAATCAAATACAACGTCAGCCGGTCACATTTTGTCACACCTATTCAAGCGTGACTGGTTAATGTCATAGTGTTCGATTAAAGTGTAGCTAATAGGTGTGTTTTTGTTCACATAAACAAAATACAATGGTAATTTGTCATATTCAGCCACACTTTCTCGAGCGTGGCTAGTTAATGTGATAGTTCTTTTTATTAAAGTGTGGCTAAATGTTTCAGGTCAAATGTGTGACTAAAATTGAGCTAGAAGGTTTTGAAATGGTAGTACCGAACTTTAGCTACACGTTTAATTAAAAGTTTGGCAGGGAGGTTGTTTTTTAAAATTTGGTCGTAGACCATTTCTAGTGCAGTGATGTTCAATAGAATATTGATAAAACCATAGAGAATGATCATTTGTTCTAAAGCATAAAATTTACATGACCCTGTGCAACCATGCTTGATGTTTACATCATAATGAAAACAAATAAAATGAAAGACGCAATCTATGCAATTTAACGAATAAATCGAAGAGGACTAGGGTTGATAGTGGCATAGGACAGAAGCTCCGAATCATGTTCAAATATCTCCATTTCATCTGGACTTAATGAGACGATGGCTTCAACACCACCACCCTTTAGCGTGTCGTTCAAAGCCAAAATCCTCGCAGCTCCAGCATTCATCGGGTAAAACCATATCGGCTTTCCCCATCCGAAGTCTAACTCGTAGATTCCACTATTCAAAAGGCTTGTAGTAAACATGCAGTCTCCTTCGGTTGTCACATCCGCTAGTTGGTGTATTTTCCTCAGCAACTCATTGAAAGTCTCATGCCCCTTTTCCCCTTTCATGGACTCAATGTGATTAGAGTTTATTTTCGCCATCGATTCTCGTAGTTCAACCATCAAGGTTGGCAAATCAAGGTGGCCACCAGGAAAGCAAACTGCACAGGCTACATCAATAACGTTTCCAATGGATTCTTTGGGAAGAGGGGGTGATGCCCTTTTTCGGAGATTCACCATTGACAATAAAAAATGAGGTGACTGTGGACCAAATGGTCTTACTTTCGACGCCGCTTGGGCTGCAGCCTTCCAAACTACAGCAGTTGTGGCTTCCATGCGCGTCGGTGGTTGTGTTGAGGTGGCATTGGCAACTAGTTGTGCCTTGAGTAAAGCCAAAGCCGTAGAATCGAACACAAATCTTTTTGTGCTAAGCTTTTTTGTCGCTAGAAACTTAATAGGCGCCGAGTATTCTAAGCGAGGATTGTTAGGAAAGATCTCACAAGCTACAAAACTTGGTGATATAGTTTCAGGTGAACCTCTAGCAGCTGCTGCCCATGCTTTCATAAACACGAAAAATGTTTGCCCGTCAAAGATCTTGTGTGACACGCTCGACGAAAGCCCAATCCCACCACATTCAAAAATGTTAACCTGATAAATAGCATATCTCAAGTTTAACTTGTTTACTGAAGAATCGAATAGTAAGTTTTTGATAGAATTATAATTTACCTGAATACCAATAACGTAATTCCCTATCGAAGATTCCTTGCTGCAAGGTTTTTCGGGCATCAACTCTCTCACTCTTTCATCATCTGGACGACCTAGAAAATCTTCAAGTGTCTCGTTGACTCGAGCCTCCGCAAAATAGATTCCTTCGTCGTTACACTCAATTTGCAAGTTGTCCTTCAGTTTTCCAGCAAAAGGATAGAATCTTGTTAACACCTTAGATAAACTCTCTTTTAGATGTTTTGATCTTTTGGTTGCAACAGTTGTAACGCTATCCTTGGTGGTATTAGGAAGAAACAATATTGAAGGGGTGTAGATATCATATGTAAATTGGTCTATAATAGAGAGGTTGAATGTTCTTAGATGATTGGGAGTCGGAGAAGATGGTTTGACGATATCTCTTGAGATTATTTCAAGATCTACCTTCTTAACATCGTTTTCAAATATATTCCGCAACCTGCAATAAGATAACAATAATAAGAAGAAACCACAACCTATGCATGTTAGAATATAGTTCAAGTTAAGACAACTAAACGATTTTGGTTGCCAGTTCTATATAGTTACTTACCTGTGTGATGATTCAGTAGTATTTTGGGTTGTTGAGGTACTATAATAGTGAGCAGAATATACGGGTGAAGACCGCATTTGATCGGATATTGAGGACCTGATTGGCTTGGAAGCATGGAAAAATCGCCGACGATAACCTCCATGAAAATGATACCGTTGAGAATTGAAGAAACGTTGGGTTGCTTTGTGGGCTGAGAACAACCACTTCATGATCGGTTAATGATGATCATCTTCACATCACACTCTTCAATTTATAAGTGAATCATTAAAAACAAACCTTGTGCAAAACGCATGGTCAACACCTTAAATGTGCAGCTTGATGGTTATATTATATATATTAGAGTTAAACAGCTGTTTGTAGCTGGTCAGGATCTATCAAGGTTGTCACATGCTTCTTAATTTATATATATATCTATATATTATCTACACTTATTTTTCTGACACATGAAATTATCTTCTTAAACATTTTGTAACGGGAAATGATGAGAATATATATTAAACGTGTGTATCACGATAGCTATTAAAAATTTTCTAGGAGTATTAGTTTATGGTTTAAATATTCTCATAAGGAAAGTCAAAAACATAACATTTGCATCAGAAGTTGCAGAAATGGGTAAGGTTTACATGAGGATGCAAAACCTATGTTACTTTGATTAAAAAGACGGTACTGCTTTTTGTGGCTGTGTTTATTTACTGACATTTAATGGGCAATTCTGATCTGAGGTTATTTTGCAATCGAAATTAGCTACAGTTTCTGTAGAAGCTAATATTGTTATCGGTTTGCGATTGACCTTTTGCACCCAATTTGTGACCTTCATTTTGCCACTAGTTTACGACCTCGATTTTGCCATCGGTTTTACAAGTGGCATTTTGCTACTGTGTTTTGCAAGCAAATTGCCATCGCCAAGTGGCCATATTTGCGATTGGTTCGCCACAACTTTTCCTTGTATTTTAAATATTATATTTACTTGGTTTTTTTTAGTTTAAACCTACTAATAATTCAAAGTAGACAACCAGATATAATATAATTCAAATTTTAAAAAATAAATAAACGATCTAAATATCTAAATTCATATGATTACAAAATAAAGTCGTGTATCTTAACATTTGTATCTATATCTATATCTATATCTATAATAAAACACTAACATATTGGGACACTTGGCATCAGATTAAGCCACCTTACTGTGACATGGCATCACATGAGACTACGGGACTTCCTGACCTTTTTTGTCTGCGTTGCGCCGACGTTGGGCTCTGCAGATTGTTTGTTTTCCGGAAGACTTTTCATTAAAAAATATATTCCTGACGTTTGTATGAAGAAGACATTAAACTACCACTTCTAACACCTTCTAACCTCTTCTTAACTTTTAACACAATAAACTCCCTTCCAAACCCATTCTGCATCTCATGTCCATCCTCCCACCACTTCAACCTCCTCCCCATCCTCCCTCTCACCACCGCCGCCCCACCTCCCCCCACCGACTTGACCTGCGTCGCCCCTCCCTTCGGCGGCCACACCTGCGTCGTTCCTCCCACCGCCTGCAGCCCTCTGCCTCATTCCCTCTCACCACCGCCGGCCCCCCTCCCTTCGGCGGCCACACCTGCGTCGTTCCTCCCACCGCCTGCAGCCCTCTGCCTCATTCCCTCTCACCACCGCCGGCCCCCCTCCCCCCACCTTTGCATCTGCGCCGTGCCTCCCTTTGTCGGCCGCACCTACGTCGCGCCTCCCACCGTCAGGCGCACCTGCGCCGCCCCTTCCTCCGAAGGCCGGGTTTGTTGGATTCTTGAAGCAACACCAAATCAGGTAAAATTTCGAGGTTTTATTCCTCAATTTGATCTTATTTTAATAACCCTAACGTGTGTCTTCTTCAAGGTTCTTTGTTTTGGAGTATTTTTACATTTATTGTACCCATCATTGATGATTGTCGTTTCTTGTAACACCCGACCCCTCACACCAACAATATTGTTCGCTTTGCCCACGAGAAGCTCACGGATTTGCTTTTGGTTGTCCAGGTGAAAACTTCCCAGGGAGGTCACTCATCCCTGGATGCTCCCACCTGAGCAGCTTAACTGTGGAGTTATCCTCTCATCCACAGCCAATACGCCCAAAACGCGTTGTTGATGTAGAGACTGGACATTCCTTATGAACTAGGAATCTCTCCTGCCCATAGCCAATGTGAGATTTATGTAGGGTGTCACAATCACCCCCCCTTTGGACTCATCGTCCTCGATGAGCCCGAGAAGTCATCATGCTTGGTGAGGTATGTCTCACATCCTGAATGGCACAGGAGTGGCTCTGATACCATTCTGTCACACCCCAACCTTGACGGCGCAATCGTCGAGATGTGAGGGTTAAGATTGTTCACAACCACATAACGTATCTCATATAACACTCACAATAATACCAATAACCATGACAAAAAGTAAAGATGAATTGCATGTGCATTTACAAGTATCAAGATGTTTACAAGTGTAAGTTTATAAGGTTAATATGTTTCACCCCAAAAGGTGTGAAATAAAGTAAAAAGAGGCATGGAGAAACTCACACATACATATATATATATATATATATATATATATATATATATATATATATATATATATATATATATATATATATATGTAAAAAGGGTTTACAAGTAGTAATTTATGTCAATGGTTATGAATTATGCAAGTTTATAGAATACATATAGCTACAATCAAACCTTGACCAAGAAAAAGATTCTCAAATATGAACCAGGAATCTCTCCTGTCCATGGCCGATGTGAGATTTATGTAGGGTGTCATATTTCTTGAGATCTTTTGAGCTTAATTTGAGGCGGTAATGCATTTGGAAACATCTTGGTTGATTTATGCTTATAAATTAGGTTCTAGTAGTTTCTTTGAAAGAATCGATGATATTTAGACCCAATTGTCTGTTTGAATATTTTATACTTTAAAAACACACATTTTATTTGAGTGCATACTAGAATCTTGATCATCTACCTCTTTTAGTTGATCTGCTTGTGTATATACGTGTTAAAATGAAGAATTGAAGCAGAAGAAATGAAGAAAATAGAGAAAAAACAGAAAAAGTTTCTAACAGTTGCACCATTCGAATGCGCGTCGCGTGACGTGATGATTTGAGGTTTAATTACAGAATATTTTAGCAGTCTGCAGATGTTAAATAACAAATAGTCTTTTTCTTGTAGACTGCAGACATTTATTCCACCTCTTCTGCTGCAGATGTGGTTCGCAGACTGCATACATTTTCCTGCAGAAAAAACAAACATCACCTACTTCTCATTCTTTTCCCGCCCATCTATTTAGTGTGATACCAAGGATCCCTTTTTTAAAACACGCTGATCCTTATTCGACACGACCCGCCTCTGTTCTGTTTCTTTGTCCATGTTCATTCTCGCCTCTCAAAATCAGACCATCGAACCAAGTGCTTCTTCACAACCATAGTCCTATATCGTAGCCTTCGTTTAATCAAGAAAGATAGGGAGAATGAGGGAATCAGCTTCCACATGAGACACTTGATTAATACTAGAGCATACCAGAACAGGTTTGGGCTTAAGCCCCTCCTTAAATCTTGTCTTAAAAACCAGCAAGTTTCCTTCTTAATAACTTTTGGGTTAGAAGTCCAAGCACATAAAGATACCATTAATCATATTATTGGATACTTTAGATTTGGAAATGACATGGAACAAGGAGTTTTCTTTTCCTTTGATGGCCCATTTAGCATGTGATTTTTTTATATCTTCCATATTCTTTTTTTTCTAGATCCAAAAAAACTTTTTTGTCACCATCCTTTCAAGACTATGTATCCTCCTTAGAGAGCCCCTAAAGTCTCGACTGGAACATCCAATAGTTTTTGCTTAGCCATTATCTCATTTCCATGCTTTTCTTCAACATCTTTCATGTCTTTGTTCCAACGTTTCAAGGATTCTTAGACATCTTTTAGTTTTGCAGCAAGTCGGGCATCTAGCCTTGCGGGTAATACTAGAATGATGAGAGCCTACATCATAACTTCACCAATTCCATTTTTAGAGAGTCATGCTGTAAAAAAAAGGTTTGAGCCTGAATCAGTCCCTGGTCTGATTAAAGTAACATGGAAGTGATTGAAAAATTTCCAAGGCTAAGCATTACGTGAAGAATCAAGCCATTTAAAAAAGAAGGAATCATATATTAGTACATGATCAAATGTACTAGCCCTGGTGTCATTATCGTTCATGTATGTAAATTTATAACCCCTATGTTATACTCATTTAGGTTTGCATCATAACGAGTTCTTATGCTTGATGGACATTATACTTCTCAAAGACAGAAGGATCCCAATAGTTAATAATCCTGCTAGAGCTTCCCGTAGCATCCATATAATCCTATTCAATAGATTAAGACCCCCATAAGCTTTTGTTGGAAATTTTATTTGAGATAAAGACAAGAGATTCTTGAATAGCCAAGTACTTAAGATTATGCCTCCCAATTAGTGATTTGATCCAACTACACTTCATCAGATCAATCTCCATTACCCGAGAAACTACCTGGTCGTGAGCATTAAATTTAGAAAGTTCAATCCAAGTTCCATGGTGTTATCGATTTCATTTCCACCAGCTTGATCTATAGTATTCTTAGTAGGGGTGTGCAAATGTGGTTTGGTTCAGACTAACCCATCACCAAAACTGATAGCCGAAGTTTGGTTTTTGGAAATTCTACCATCGAATCGATAACCGAAGATCAGTTCGGTTCTCGGTTATTATGTCGGTTTTTGATTTAGTTTCGATTAGTTCGCTTAATAACCAAAGCCAAACTTTGACTTAAAATAACAATTAGCATAGTGAGCCAACCAACTTGTTATTTAAATTTTTAGTCAATAGGCCAAGATAGGGTAAAAACCTTGGACCTATTAGGCGTGTTTTATAACACTAGGTTAGTTGAAGCTTTTCTTTGGCAAGAAATGTGGGATCTAAAACAACATCAACACATAACAATAGTTATTATCTTTTAAACACTTTAGGTATTAGATATGTATGAAAAGCTTTTGTGTCATATGTGATCCCTTATTCCATTTATAATCTTTTTTATTATAATAGTCTATCATAAAGAATCCTTAAAGATAAACAAAAAATGGATGCATAAAAGCTAAAAAAACATTGATATATGAATGGTTCAGTTTGGTTGCAATTATTCATTTCGATTATTTGGTTAACCAAGAGAACAAAACCGAAACCAACTTTCAGTTAATTTAGTTATTGGTTATTTTGGTTATCGGTTATTTTGGTTTTTGATTCAGTTAGTTTTTAGTTAATTTCGGTTCATTTTCGTCGGTTAATAGTTTGGTTTCGGTTAACGCTTCAATTTTTGCTCACCCCTTATTCTTAGACTCTAGTGATTGATTAAGATCAACAGTAAGAGGAATCGGAGGGGAGGGAGGACGCATCAAGCACTTGAAACATTTGAATCAAAAGTATTAATGTACCATGAGGGTTTTCCATCGATCATAGAAACCAAAAGGGAACGAGCTCCACCAATATTTAAATCTTCATCATTTGTCTATTATCTTCGTCTTCTAGCTCTCTTGATTTCTGTTTTATTTTGGTTTTGAGCCTTGGAACATAGATCAAGGGATATGTTTTCAACATTCCATTTATTCTTATTATGGTCCTAGAGGTAAAAATTAAATCATTCAATTCAAAATCGTTTGAATCCAAGACATTTAGAAAGGGGTATATCTTCATTATTAGTTACTATAGGTCAACCATTAGATTGAAAGAGGTAACATCTTAGGGACCAACTTTATTAAGAAGATCATCATTCAATGCAGGGGAAAACTTTAAATTTCTGAGCGATTTTGAGAAGGGAAAACGTTGCATGACGGCTTGTCAGCAACGTTCATGAAACACACACTAACGATAAGGAAGTCACCGAAGAGGCCTTGTCAAGTGACATAGATTGATCTAAGATAAAATTAGAAGCTCAACAGTGCTCAATTTCATTAACATCAACCATAACTCTATAACATTTTCCTTTCAATACTAGCGGAAGCCAAAATTTTAAAGGGATTCATCAGCTAAGAGATTTCCATCATCAGGTTATACTTTAGAGTAGACAACAACCTAACCAAAACTTTTCCCAATCATATAAAAAACTTGCCTATCCCATAGTGTGATCAGGACAACTCGAATTTGGACCCAAGCATGCCATTCATATTGAATAAACTGCTCATACCAAACCTCCAAATGAAAAAATTGTTCCCATGCATGAGAATAATCTTTTGAAAAGTTATTAGTCTAGACAGAAGAGTTAAACGTTAGAGATATCGAACATACATGACAAGGTTAACAATGTTGGGCATTCTTAAGGTTGCATAACATTTCCATGTTAATCACTTCCCTACTAAGGAACAGCCCTCCATGATTTAAATGCATTAGTAAGTCTAACCAATATTGATCAACATAAGAGCACTTTTGTAGAAGAAGCCAACATTAAACCTAACACATGTTCAGATTGTTTGTTGTGTTCAAATGTCTAGGAAGCTTGCTTAGAAACACCTTGTCACCATCAGAACCTAAAGAGTTGATCCCATTCCCATCGAATTTGCCAAGGTTTGTAGAAACGACTATGCCTTTGAACATCAAGGAAGTTTAAGGGCATATTCAAATCACTGACCAAAACAAACATTACAAAGGCAAAACATCCACCGTCCCGTTTCATTTTCATAGCTCCTTAGAAGAGAGATCTTCCAGATGATCTAAGAGGAAGAAGGTGATAATGTTTTTCTTCCGCTTCGAGGTAGATTTTCTTCTTCTACTATCCATTGTCCTCCAACCTCTCTCCTCATTTGTCTGATGATCTTAGGGGTTTTTTGGCAATTTCTGAATGATTAAGTGCTGAACCAATAACAGGTCTGAACCATTATTAAGAGCTAATATATCGTTTTAACTTGTCAAAGGCAAATGTCTGACCAATTCAGATAAGAGGTATTAACCATTTAGCATTAGACCTTTTAACCATTTAGAGTTGGTATAATGTTTAATCATTCATAGGCAAATGTCTGAACCATTCAGACATTTGCTCGCGAAACAAACAATTTGAACCATTAAGTGCTGAACCATTCAGACATCTGAACCATTAAAAGACTGATTCAAATGCTGTCAAACAACCCTAATAGAACTTTGCACTTTCTCTCCGGCTCCCCATGTTCTCTCTCCCACTTACTAATGATTAATGTTTTTCGCCCAAAAATGTTTCTTTGAGTTTCTTCTACCACAATGCCTCCTCGTTAGTTAATTGAGTGTCATTTCTTTTATACCTCCATGAAATATCACCTAATTATGTTAAAATAATAAGTAATTTAACAAATATCAAAATTACAAAAAATATGAGTCATGATGTCTTTCAGTCACCCTAGATTTTGCCATAGATAATTTAAGCAACATGTGTCCTATGCTCAATTGATATAATCTATGGCATGTGAAATTATGTATGGCTTGAATGCATAAATAAAATGTGTATGGTGCTTAAATACTCAACAATTACAATATATTTTTTAAGTTCTATGCTAGTTATTTGTAGTATTAGTTAATTAAGGTTATTGGGTTTAGATTCTTGAAAGTACAAAGTTAAGTGATATTTAGGTGTAAAAATAAGTACTTAAAAAATTTAATGAAAGTTATCGACTCCGGATACATTAGGAGATTTTGTTAGTTATTGTCATATAAATTGTTAGTATTATCATATTTTAAAATTATATATATATTAAACACCGTGAGACAAATTACTGTAGCTAACAGTACTTGTCTTTATGCGGAAGGTACAAGCGGCATCAGCATGGAAGGTAAAGATGCATGTGTTGCTAAAGAGATTTCTGTCGCCGCCCTTGGCCTGAACGGCATGTTCCCGCCTCCACCTTGTTGTCTCTCTTCTCCATATTCCATCGACCATCGTCGCTTTTCCCGTCATCCACCACCACCAAGCGCCGCCACCAATATCCAGCAACCGCCACCCACCAATCGCCGACAACTGCCACCACAACTCCAACCGTCTCCTGTCTCCTTCAACCCAATCGTTCAACTACGTTTCCTTTTCCGGTCATCCACCGCCGGCACCACAACCCCATTAGTCTCTTGTCATCTTCAATTACCGCCATCAAAACTGCCGCCACCAAAGTTGCCCCTATTCCTCCACCGGAAAGGATACGACACCACGTTCACCTTATCAAATCGCTAACCACCGCCATAGATATGCATGTGCAACAAGGGTTTCATTGTTTATTCAAACGATTTTCGCTTTTGACTTTTGAGACTAAAAAAATGAATTTTTAACCTCTCGATGCAGAGGTGCTTATACATATTTTTTTAAAGTTTTTTTTCTTAAATTAACCTCAAATTGTAAATATATTTATATATATATATATATAATAATAATATGGTTAAAATAAAATCTTCGAATATAGTATTTTGAAGTCTTCTTAGGGCCGCGGCGCATGCGCCATGAGGCCACGGTGAGCATTAGCACCGCCGCCGCCAACCGTACACACCGCAA
Source organism: Flaveria ramosissima (assembly GCA_025215565.1). NCBI lineage: Eukaryota > Viridiplantae > Streptophyta > Magnoliopsida > Asterales > Asteraceae > Flaveria > Flaveria ramosissima. The sequence goes on from CM046045.1 coordinate 1,195,401, forward strand.
ATTTTGTATGAACGGCGTGTTCTCGTCGTGGTTTTTTATTTTTGTTTGTATGTATGTGATATAGCGTTGTAGTATGGCATGGTATGACAACACCATCGCGACCAAATTTAAGTACGTGATGTTGTGTGGTGTAGTGTGACGTGTCAAATTGTGATCGATTGGTATGTGGTATAGCGTAGTTTGTATGGTATGGGTGCCCCCACCATTCTTCGAGACTTTAAAAAATAAATAAAATATCTTATGTTAATTTTTATTTTATATTAGATTAGATTCGTATATTCTAACTATCAATCTAAATATATATTATCCGGTTCTAATTCCCGACGTTTAATGTGAAATTACACTCACGTTTTGATATTTTAACTTTCGATACCGTTAATTTAATACGTTAATGTCACGTCTCTCCCGTAAAATGCTTTTCTCGCTGTTCCGGCCCCAACGCGCTGGGTACAGATACTAGTTTTATTATACTAGCATCTCAGGTTTTGAACTCCAACTCTATATTTGTGGTTATATATTTAATGTGGCTATTCTATCATATTGCCTCTATGTCACACTCGTTTCACTATTATTATATTTCCGTTGATCAATAAAGCTTAAGTTTCCAAAACATTACATTTTTATACTTTTTATTTAATCAAGTTTTAAAACACTAAACATAAACTCTCACTAGTATAAAATGAAAATTTTGAAGCACCGAAAATAAGGGTTTGAAGCACCAAAACTTGCAGGTTTCATATTTTATCTTCAAAAAATCCAGAATTCATCCTTTATCTACATAAATTGTTACAGGATAAATCCATTAAGCTACCTATTGTTAAATAATCTGTTGAATGATGTGTTAAATGACAAATTTATCCCATATTTTTATTCTACTTAACCTTTTAACTTTTTCTCTTATGATTATTATTATTGTTATTGTTATTGTTATTGTTATTGTTATTGTTATTGTTATTGTTATTGTTATTGTTATTGTTATTGTTATTGTTATTGTTATTGTTATTGTTATGTTATGTTATCGTTATCGTTATCGTTATCGTTATCGTTATCGTTATCGTTATCGTTATCGTTATCGTTATCGTTATCGTTATCGTTATCGTTATCGTTATCGTTATCGTTATCGTTATCGTTATCGTTATCGTTATCGTTATCGTTATCGTTATCGTTATCGTTATCGTTATCGTTATCGTTATCGTTATCGTTATCGTTATCGTTATCGTTATCGTTATCGTTATCGTTATCGTTATCGTTATCGTTATCGTTATCGTTATCGTTATCGTTATCGTTATCGTTATCGTTATCGTTATCGTTATCGTTATCGTTATCGTTATCGTTATCGTTATCGTTATCGTTATCGTTATCGTTATCGTTATCGTTATCGTTATCGTTATCGTTATCGTTATCGTTATCGTTATCGTTATCGTTATCGTTATCGTTATCGTTATCGTTATCGTTATCGTTATCGTTATCGTTATCGTTATCGTTATCGTTATCGTTATCGTTATCGTTATCGTTATCGTTATCGTTATCGTTATCGTTATCGTTATCGTTATCGTTATCGTTATCGTTATCGTTATCGTTATCGTTATCGTTATCGTTATCGTTATCGTTATCGTTATCGTTATCGTTATCGTTATCGTTATCGTTATCGTTATCGTTATCGTTATCGTTATCGTTATCGTTATCGTTATCGTTATCGTTATCGTTATCGTTATCGTTATCGTTATCGTTATCGTTATCGTTATCGTTATCGTTATCGTTATCGTTATCGTTATCGTTATCGTTATCGTTATCGTTATCGTTATCGTTATCGTTATCGTTATCGTTATCGTTATCGTTATCGTTATCGTTATCGTTATCGTTATCGTTATCGTTATCGTTATCGTTATCGTTATCGTTATCGTTATCGTTATCGTTATCGTTATCGTTATCGTTATCGTTATCGTTATCGTTATCGTTATCGTTATCGTTATCGTTATCGTTATCGTTATCGTTATTGTTATTGTTATTGTTATTGTTATTGTTATTGTTATTGTTATTGTTATTGTTATTGTTATTGTTATTGTTATTGTTATTGTTATTGTTATTGTTATTGTTATTGTTATTGTTATTGTTATTGTTATTGTTATTGTTATTGTTATTGTTATTGCTATTGTTATTGCTATTGTTATTGCTATTGTTATTGCTATTGTTATTGCTATTGTTATTGCTATTGTTATTGCTATTGTTATTGCTATTGTTATTGCTATTGTTATTGCTATTGTTATTGCTATTGTTATTGCTATTGTTATTGCTATTGTTATTGTTATTGTTATTATTATTATTATTATTATTATTATTATTATTATTATTATTATTATTATTATTATTTATTATTATTATTATTTTTATTATTATTATTTGTTGGATCTAGAAAGGCTGGTGCAACCAAAACCAAGTCACTTAGAAGATTTTGGTACAACAAATAAAGGACTTCCGAAGCTAAGTGTGGAACTTCCAAAGGAAAAAGGAGCTCTTCCGAAGACAAAGTGTAAAACTTACTTCCGAAGGAAAACTCCAACTTTCGAAGACAAAGAACCTACTTCCGAAGTTCAAGACTTAGAAAGAAAGATCTGAAGTCAACTTCCGAAGTACAGAAGTCATCAAGCCTCGGAAGTATAGAAGCCTCTTCCGAAGTATAAGTGGCTTCGGAAGAACTCGTTCTTCCGAAGCCAACTTACCTTCGGAAGACACTGCTATTATCTAGTGGACATAAGTATGGTCTCCCTGACACTCCGCTGCAAATCTCTGAGATATTGCATGGCGTTTTCTCAAAAGCCATGTAGTTGACCATACTTTAATCCACTGTTTACCTTTATGTTAGTACAGTTGCCATCTTTAGTTGGTGACAAAAGGTAAGTCATGGACATGTCATGACTACCATATCTTAGATTATACTTTATCTAAGATACCTTAACTTTAGCATTGTAGTATATGCTTTAGTCTTAGGTTTCCAGCTGGTATCAAAGTATATCCGGCTGTAGGATCTAGTATATATAGTTTCTCATTGTAACTCATATAATATGCTTGTAAGTGTCTTGTAATATCTTGAGTTGAGAAGTAATATATACAAGTGCCTTGAAAATTATCTCTGTGTGTTCCTTTGCTACTTATTATATTATTATCAACTCTTGTAAAAGACATTACTTCATCTGATTTGAGTGTTTCTATGAGTGAGTTAGAGAGAAATCCAAGTGTTTAAGTGACAAACCCGATCCTGCAATTGGTATCAGAGCTTTTTAGGCTCTTGATTGTGAGATCTTACCATCCTAATCAACCTATTTTTCACTCCTCCTTATACCTCACTCAAAATGGCCCTCAACAAATCTGAAGTAGAGATGGGGACGATGACCAAAGCACCCATCATCACCCCTGAAAACTTCAGGTCTTGGAGCAGAAGAATGGAAGGCTTCATCAGGTATCAAGACAGCAAGATGTGGCAATCCATTGTCAATGGCCCGTATAAGCCAAAAGTAGTTGGTGGAAACGGTGCCATGATCGAGAAAACTGTTGAAGATTATTCTGATGAGGACAGGAAGAAGCTTGACATCGACAGCAACGCTATGACTGTTCTCATGACTGCAATTCCAAACTCTATCATGGTGGGGTTTGAGCATTGCAAGTCTACCAAAGAACTGTTTGATGCGCTTGCTCAAATGTACTCAAGCTCAAATGACTCTAAGAAGGACTCACTGAAGCAGCAGTTCGAGAACTTCACCTATGTTGCTGGAGAGACCCTTAGCCAGCAATATTTCAGGTACATGGATCTCATTTCTTCCCTTCAATCTGTGGGAATTGCTCATGAACTCAGAGACCTTACAAGAAAGTTCATGAGTGCAATACCCAATGAGTGGACATTCTACTGTGTCTCTATCAAGAGAACAGAGAATCTGAATACACTCACCATGACCGAACTCTATGGGATCCTTGATGGATACCATTTGAAAATGGAAAGTAAGAGGGGTCATGAGACAAGCAGACCCTTGAGTCTTTCTGCTAGCAACGCCTTAATGGTTGCAGAATGCTCAGGAATCTCCCAGCCTCAACAATACCTGACTTACACCCAGCAGTCATCTTGTTCTTCTGGGCCATACATCATATTTCCTGAGACTCCAAGGTCTCAACAAGCTCAGTAAAGCTCCTTTCAGAACAGCTGTACTTTTGTCTCAGGAAGTGGACACTCAAATGACTATCAATACTGCTTTGATGATCTAGAGTGTTTCAGTCCGGATGACGTGGAATACGTGGACATAGTCCAACAAATGGCTCTTCTAACTTACAGAGCAAAGAAGTTCTTTAAGAGAACTGGAAGGCAATTTCCCCAGAACCCAATCAATAGCAAATTTGGGTTTGACAAAACCAAGGCCAAATGTTACAACTGTAACCAACTTGGTCATTTTGCAAGGGAATGCAAGGCTCCCAAGTCCAACCCGGGAACCGCACAGGCCTCCACACATCCCTCTACACCAATCCCACCGGAAAGTCAACTGAAACAGCTGCAATGGCTCAAGAAGTTGACTGGAGCTTCATGGTACAGGATGTGACTCCTGCTCAAGTACTCATGGCTGGAACATATGAAAATAAGGTATATGAACATCTCTATACTCCTGCCTGTATTGCTAAGGTTAAATTGTATCAGGACTACAATATGGAGATTAAATCTAATATTGAGTCTTTAAATGTTTGAAATCTGACTTTAAAATGGCTGAATCTGACTACCAAAGAAAAATTGAGGAGTTAGAGAAAACTGTGTCCCTATTAAAACATGAACACACAAACTATAAGACTCAGATAAAGGATTTAATATCCAAATTGACTAAGGCTCAAGCCCAGCTTGTCACAGCTGAGGCTCAAGCCAGGAAGTATGCTATTTCCGAGAAAAACTTCCAAGCCATTCTTGCATCATCCTCTCACTCAAAACTTTGTTACCAAAACAAAGGAGGGTTGAGAACCAATGAAATTGCTCCACCACACTCTTATGAGTCTATAAGACAACCAAGGTGTGGTACTGAAGAGCAAGAGGTTCCATCTGCTGACCCATCTTCTCATGAGTCAAAGAATGATGCAACTATGGAGACCATCACAGGGAAGAACCAAGTAATTATGTTCCCCCTGCCAATGATGATCAAACCCTGACCACCAAAGCCAGAAGAAGCAGAGCTAAGGCAGGCAGAAAAACTGCCACGAAAGTGGCTGAGTCCAAGCTAAAGATAGACCCAAAGCAAAAGGGTGTATTCATCTCAGCTGGATTCCAGGTGGTTGGGAACTCTGATTCAGGAAAGAGGTGTAGTACCAGTACTCCTGTCCTACCAAAGGATCAGAAGTTAAAGGGAAAGCTTGCTGATAAAGAGCAAAAAAACAAGAAACAACAATCCTCAAATCCCCAAAAGATTAACATTGCATGCATAATGTGTGGTCTGCAAAACCACATGGCCAAAGATTGTTACTACAATCCTGCTAGCACACATTATGCAAATAATGTTAAAAAGGAAGGAGTCAGGGAATGTTTCTCATTTGGACCATATTAGATGGTTCAAGTGATGAAAAAGGTAAAGCTTGTTTCCGAAGCAAGGCTGCTTTCGGAAGAAGATTCTTCTTCCGAAAGGAAAAAGACTTCGGAAGCTAAAGATGTCAAGACTCAGAAGAACAAAAGAGTCCCCTTGAAACCATCCCAGAAGAAGACTGCTTCGGAAGAAAAGGTGGTGAAGGCTTCTTCCGAAAAGAAAGAAGCTTCGGAAGAATGCCAAGCTACAAAAGCTTCAACAAGCTCATCCTTCATGATCAACCAAGGGATGGAATGGAAGATCAAGGAAGATGTTGTAGCCCAAACCTCTTTTTCAAAGACATCCATTGAACCCCCATGCATAAATTTTGGTTCAATTATGTCATTATCATTGGAAGAACCCAAGACCAATAAGGCTTGGTTTTCCAATCAAAATCTAATCATCTCATCTTATGTGTAGGGACATCCATATGACAAGAATAACAACATTTGGATTGTAGATAGTGGATGCTCCAGGCACATGACAGGGAACAGATCTCTCCTTTAATAATTTCAACATTATGATGGAGGTCCTGTCCAGTTTGGAGGTGAGGCCGGAGGATATATTTATGGCAGAGGAAGTATATCCAATGGAAAGTTAAAAGTTGACAAAGTTAACTTTGTCAAACAGCTTGAACACAACCTGTTAAGTGTTTCTTAATTCTGTGATCAAAAGCATCAAATGCTCTTCATAGAACATGAGTGCATTATCCTCAAACCTGGGATGACAATTCCTTAGGAATTGGTTCTTCTTAGATCTCTCAGAAAAGGGGATATGTACAAGCTGGATATGAACAATGCTTCCCTAATGGGAGAAGTATCATGCTTTCTTTCCAAAGCTGATGGTGATGAGTCAACACTATGGCATAAACGAATGTGTCATGTAAATTTTAAGACAATGAATAAATTGGCTAAAAATAACTTGGTACATGGTTTGCCTAAAAAGGAATTTTTCTCCAAAGATAACTGTGTTGCTTGCCTGAAAGGGAAACAACACAGGACATCTCATAAATCCAAAGCTGTTAACTCCATCACCACCCCATTACACTTATTACACATGGATCTATTTGGTTCCACAAGTATAATGAGCATTGGAAGGAAATCATATTGCCTTGTGATTGTTGATGATTTTACTAGATTTACATGGGTATTCTTTTTAAGAACCAAAGATGAAACTGCTGAAACTTTGAAATCTTTTATTCTTAAAATAGAAAATCAAGTTGATCACAAGGTTAAAACAATTAGAAGTGATCAAGGGACTGAGTTTAAGAACCTAGTTCTTGACTCATTTTGTAACTAAAAAGGGATTGCCAGACAATATAGTGCTCCCAGAACTCCTCAACAAAATGGTGTTGCTGAGAGGAGGAATAGGACACTTATTGAGTCTGCTCGGACTATGTTAGTTGTTTCAAAGCTGCCTCTAACATTCTGGGCAGAGGCAGTCAGCACTGCATGCTATGTGCATAACAGAGTTCTTGTAGTAAAGCCACATGGAAAAACCCCTTATGAGTTATGGAACAAGAGGCCACCGTTCATTGGCTTTCTAAGGTCCTTTGGCAGCAGGTGTACCATACTTAACACAAAAGACAATTTGATAAAATTTGCTGAAAAGTCGGATGATGCTATCTTTGTTGGATATTCATCTTACTCTAAAGCTTATAGAGTTTATAATATTAAAAATCAACAATTTGAGGAATCTTCTAACATTGTAGTCAATGAGCACACTCCTTGTGTTAGGGGGAATGGCCCTGATCATATCTTTGATTTAGAATTGTTTCCAAACTATTCTAAACCATCTTGTGAGAATGTTTCAGCGGGAACAAGTGCTCAAAGTGACTATGATGAAGATCAATTGTTTGAGCTTCCCAGACCTATTCCAAGTTCTCCAAGAGTTGCAGCAAATCAAGTTCCCACTATTGAAGGATCTGACAGCATAACCATCTCAAGAGATAGTGGTACTTCAACAAGGAGTTCACCTGCTGACTTTTAAATCTCTTCAGGTGACCCTGCACAACACCAAGCTGATGAGAGCAACATCTTGAAGGAACAGGTAATTGTTGATGATGATTCACAACAAACAAAAGATGATGTTTCTCTTTCATTCAGCTCATCCATGAGTTACAACAGCTAGTTAGAGTATTAAGCAGCTGAAAGTTTGCCTGATTTCTGGATTATGTCTTGGAATCTAGTCACGTCATCAGCGTGAACATCAGGGGAAGTCTCTGAAGGCGTGAGAACAAGAGGACAAACTCACAATGGGAATGTCTGTTTGTACTCATGCTTTTTATCCCAAATGGAACCCAAGAAGGTGGAAGATGCCTTGAAAGATAGTAGCTGGGTTGAATCAATGCAAGAGGAGCTGCTTCAATTCAAAAGACAAAAGGTTTGGAACCTATGTCCGCTACCATCTGGTCAAGTACCTATAGGCACTAAATGGGTTTTCAGAAACAAGAGAGATGATAGAGGCTTGATTATCAAGAACAAGGCAAGACTGGTGGTTCAAGGATACACTCAAGAGGAGGGAATCGATTATACTGATGTCTTTGCACCTGTTGCAAGACTTGAGGCAGTTAGGATCTTCCTTGCTTATGCTGCATCCAAGAATTTCACTGTCTACCAGCTTGATGTCAAGTGTGCCTTTCTATATGGGGATATAGATAGGGAAGTCTATGTATGCCAACCTCCAGGATTTGAAGATCCACAGCATCCCAACTATGTGTGCAAATTGGATAAAGCTCTATATGGGCTGCACCAAGCACCTAGGCTGTGGTATGAGACATTGTCTCAGTTTCTCCTGAAGAATGGTTACACTAGAGGTACCATTGATAAGACTCTTTTCATAAGAAAGTCTGGGAAGGACATCTTGCTCGTTCAAGTCTATGTTGATGATATCATATTTGGTTCTTCAAATGACCAAATGTGTAAAGACTTTGAGAGCATTATGAAGAAGAAGTTTGAGATGAGTTCCATGGGAAAATGGACTTTTTCCTTGGAATTCAGGTAAAGCAAATGAAGGAAGGGTTCTTTATCAATCAATCTAAGTATGTCAATGATATCTTAGAATGATTTGATATGAAAGATTGTAAAGCAGCAAAAACACCTATACCCAGAAACCACAATCTCTGCCCTGATTCTGAGGGGAGGATACTGATCAACATCAGTATAGAGCGATTATTGGTTCTCTGATGTATCTCACAGCAAGTAGACCTGATATCATGTTTGCAACTTGCATTTGTGCAAGATATCAGGCTGCTCCAAAGGTGTCTCACCTAATAGCTGCCAAGAGAATTCTTAGATACCTCAAAGGAGCACCTAAACTAGGTCTCTGGTATCCAAGAAATAGTGATTTCAATCTCTATGGTTACTCTGACAGTGATTATGGTGGCTGCAATATCAACAAGAAATCAACATCCGGTGGATGTCAATTTCTTGGTGGAAGGATCATCTCATGGCAATGCAAGAAGCAATCCTGTGTCTCTACATCAACTGCTGAAGCTGAATACATTGCTGCTGCTAGTTGCTGTGCTCAGCTGCTGTGGATTCAAAACCAGATGATAGACTACGGATTCAACTTCATGAGCACTCCTATCCACATTGACAACAACAGTGCTATATCCATTACTGAAAATCCAGTGAAGCACTCCAAGACTAAGCACATTGATATCAGGTATCATTTCATTAGAGATATTCATGAGAAAAATCTTATCAAGCTAATCAAAGTTGACTCAAATGAACAATATGCTGACTTGTTCACCAAAGCCTTTGATGAACAAAGATTTAAATATCTCATTACAGCTATTGGGATGATAAACCTTGATTAGTTGATCTCATTTGAAAACCTTTTAATGTGTAAAGTCTTATGTCAAAACAATCTAAGCCCTGTTACAAAAGATCTTTTTCTAAATTTTATCTAAGTATGAATTCTTCCGAAGAGAGAAATTAACCCTCGGAAGATATTTCACATATCTTCCGAAGCAAATTTCTCCCAGGATAATTTTCTTCTCGGAAGAGTGTTAAGTCTCGGAAGAAGCGATTGATTTCATATCAGATCTACTTCCGAAGCTTTTAACACACTCCATTGAAAAGCAACATATACTCTCGGAAGTAATCAATTTACCTTCGGAAGTAATTTGCCTTCGGAAGAACATTACCTTCGGAAATGCTTTATACTCGGAAGAAAGATTTTACTGTGTAACGGAAATCTTTTGGGCCCCACTCTGTAAAAAGTAAAGATTTTGTTAATGATGTCGGATTATTTAAATGGACTAACCTTACCGCCCATGTCACATCATCCACTGAAACCTCACATCGTCTTATCAAAAACCCCTTTAAACCGCCATTCCACCCATTTAAATACCTCCGGCTAATCACTTACATCCTTTTTACCAAATTACTGCCCTAAAAGCTTTCTTCATCTTCAATTTACCTTATTCCGAACTATCTTCTGTAACTTTCTTCAATGGCACTAACCCTCAGCACAACCAAGTCGCACTCCTTGACTCTTCAAGGGATGTTGACTTCTCAGACATCATCTCCTTTCTAACCCAATCTTCTTACTACACCGCTCTGACTGTAAACCCCACGATTTACTCAAACCATATGTCTGAATTTTGGGCAAATGGTCAGATTGAAACCCTAAATGGGGTTCGTGTCATTCGATCGAGCATCTGTGGCCAGGAGTTGGTCATTTCTGAACAGATCATCAGGGAGCATCTAGAGCTTCATGATGAGGGCGCTCCAACGGAATTCCCCAAAGCAGATTTGGACAATTCTTATATCCAAATGGGATATGGTGGAGATGTTAGCAGGTCAACTGTCTACAAATTTAACTTCTCTTACAAATGGAAGTTCCTGCTGCATGTGGTTCTTCACTGCTTGTCCAATAAATCTGGGGGATGGGATCAAATCCCATATGAACTTGGGTGCCTAGTTCATGGGTTGGTGAAAAGCCTCCGCTTCAACTACTCAAGATTTGTGCTGACTAACCTCATGGAAATCTTCAAAGGGACACATTCTTCATGTATCCCAGGTTTCTCCAGCACATAATCAATTGTGAGCTGGACCAGAGCAAGCTTGTCTGCGCAGCTGCTCTGACTGCTCCTCAAATGAGGCCGACCATCTTCAAGACTTTGAAGAGAGTGTCCACCAACTTCACCGGAAGAGATACTGCACTTCTTCCAGGTATGATTGAGCCAATGGCTCCTGGTGACATCCCTGTTAACCCCACAGGTGATGAACCCACACCAGCAACTACCCTCACTTTGCCAAATCTACCTTCTCCACCCATTACCTTTACTTATCAGAGACGTCCAAACGAACCCTTGTTCAATCTTCTCTGATTGAACAAGCTCCTCATGTTCTACCCAAAAGGCTAGAGTGGAACAAAGGGCTCCCACTCAGCCTGAGGTCCAACCATCCTTCACAATTGACCTCAATATGGGTCTTGAGTCTCCTCAGTCTCAGACCCATGAGCCCAAACCCAAGCTGAAAGCCCTCAGGGAGAGTCTCTATACTCCCCTGAGCAGCCAAAAAGGGACAGCCCTATCACAGGCTCAATGCCTTTAGACATTGATCAAAGTCCCGGGTCATTAGGTTTCACTTCCATATCCTTTACTGACCTTTTAATTGGAGCTGATGAAGAGATTATGTCTCTTAAGGGCAATGAAGTTGCACAACACCCTCTCAAGGATCAACAGAGCCAGAGAGATCTCTTATCTCTAGCCCCCATCAGCAAACCTTTACTGAGGTGAGTCCCACTGATGTGGAGGGGACTCATGTAGATTCAGCTGCCACTACTGAAGGAGCCTCAATGGATCCTCAGGACAGTGGTAACATCACTGAGACTGAATCTACGGCAACCATGCCCTTTGATGACTCTGAAAGAGACATCATTGAGCAAGGGAAACCAGGGCGCCAAGAAACCACATCTGGTGGTGAGGATGAACATACAAGGTATGTTACCTCATCTCCCCGTGATTCTTCAAAAGAAGATGAGGGAAGAATGCAACTCACCATTCAAGACCTACTTTCTAAAGTCTCAAATCTTGAATCCAAGGTTAGGACTTTAGAGGATAGGTCTGCCACTCAGCAACTTGAGATTGAAAACTCTCAAGGCCAAACTAGCTGAGAAACAGATTGAGAGGTCTGTTAGGCATGTACCAACTCAGGTCTCCTTGACCTCTTCCTCTAGCTCATCAAGCTCTCAGGATGATGCTACCAAAAAGGGGGAGAGTGTTCAGAGACAAAGTCAAAGACAAGAGGAAACCCAAAGTCAAGCTCTCACTTCCTTGAGCTCAAAGTATCCTGTGCAACAAGCTTCAATTTTCCCTGAGCCTCCTCCAGTTGTTTTTCAAGTGGATCAAAGGATGCTCCAAGATCTCAATAGGTTTTTTAACAAGTTCCTATTGGAATCTCTTATAGAACAGCCAAGTCCTGATATGTCTGTGATCTACTTCGGAGCTCAAGAGCTTCAGAGGTTAAATGCACCTTCTACCACTATTGAGGAAGTTGGTCAACCTAAGGTCCAAGTGGAACCTGAGATTAACTTCGAAGGGGAAACAAGGACTGATGGCCCAGCAACTGAAACAGTTGGGACAGATAGTGCATTTTCACAGACTTCCGAAGCACAATTCAAAGCCTCGGAAGAACAATTTCAAACTTCCGAAGCTGAGATTGCTGCTGCGGAAGGACTATTCTCATTATCCGATGATCTAATAGTCACAGATGCAATCCTGGAACTTGCATCTGAGGTTAATAGGGAGGATTTTCTCACCCAACCTTTAGCTCTAACATCAGCATTAACTCCAGCTTCCATCTCTACTACTCAACCTGAATCTTCCATCCAAGAACCCCCAAAGTCTAGTACTTCCGAAGACATCAAAGGAAAGAGGAAGATGACTTCGGAAGAGCTTCAGGAGGAAGAAAGGTTGGAGAAACTCAAAAGAAAAGGTAGGCTTCCAACTGGAAAACTGCTAGCTGCAAGTACCAAAGCAGCTGCAGCCAACCAGGAGGCAGTCAACACCGAAAAAGAGTAGAGATTATTGATAGACTTGTAGTCTAGGAGCTGCAACTGAAGATGTACTCCTGCTACCATTAGAGGAGTTAATAGAGCTGGAAAAGGCAACCTTGCTGCTAAAACAGCAAAAAGAAGAAGAAGCTGCAAGGTTGGCCTTAGAAGAAGAAAGGAGAGGAAAGAAAGAGAAGCTGATCTGCAGCTCAGGAGGGAAAGGATAACTTTCCTAACCTCCAGAGGTTTCTCTCAAGAAGAATTATCTCCACATAACAATGATACGATCTTATGGCTCTTCAACAAAGAGCAAGATCAAATGGAGAAAGAGAGAAAGAGAGCTGCAAGGGAAAGCTATTGCAGAAGAAGAAGAAGAAGAGAAGGAAGAGGAAGCAGGACTGACTGCTGCCAAGAAGATAGGTGAGAAGGCCTGGATGAAGAGCTATCTCAAGGCTCATGGCTCTGGCAGGCAGGTGGGTCCTATGTCAGAAAAGACTCTCCAGCGACATGTCAGTGACATTAAGGCTGACATTCGCGCGGGGAAGAGGAAGGAGATGTACAGAAGGGGACAGGGGATGACCTTCAAAGCAACCACTCAACCCAAACTCCAAACCCAACCACAACCTGAACCAATACCCTTTCCATTCCCCATCAAAACCGAACCAACCACTGAACCATACACCCCTGAACCTACACCATCACCCCTACCAACCTCTTCACCTCAACCACCTAAATACCCATCCTCCAACCCAAAACTCTAGCCAGAACCCAAACACCTCAACCTACCCATCAACCCTCAAACCATCCCCTCAGCCTTCTAAACATCTCTCCTTAGAAGAATTCAAGGCAGTCAAGACAAAGCTCATCAATTGCACAACTCTGAGCGATATCTCCTGTGAGGAGGATTCAGTCAATTTGACCTATGTTGATGGATCCTCAAGTTCCCTCACTAGAGATCAATTTCTTGATCTGCCCAGAGGAACATCCTTGGCCTCAATTCAGACACTTTGAACGAGGAAGAAAAGAAGTTAAGGAGAAGGCTGGTGACTCTACTGGATACCAAGAAAGGTGACCGGGTGCCAAGACAACCTCTTGCACCTAGAAAGAAGATCATCCAGTGGAGGTTCGAAGACTCTTCTCACAACTTTGTTGTTGAAAGAGAGAATGGAGAGCTCAACAGGCTAAGTGCCTCATCTCTGCTACACTTGAGCAGATTTGACATTGCTGAGTTAGCAGAGAAGCCATTCTCCAACCCTTCAAACTCTGATGTAGCTGCCCATATCAGAAATCATCTAGGCAGCCTTCATATGGCCGAGCTAACTGCTAGAAGCAAGGTTGAAGAAGAGTTGAAACTGAGAGAGGAGGAGGAAAGGAAGGGATCAGCAACCAAAGGCAAAGCCTTTCTACAAATGGTTGAAGGTCCTGAACTTGAATCCATAGTTAGATGGGAGTATGACTAAACTCCCGTCAACTAACTCTTTCAGGGGGACACAACAAAGGGTACATGTCATTCAGAGTGATAGACTGGATCTCCTATCCACCAATGACTTGTACAAGCTTCTCAGCACCACTTCAGGGAAGAACAAAGAGACAGACAAATATCTTTTGTCCCTGGTGCTGAAAGCTTTGAGAAGCAGAAATAAGTGAGGTTTTGGTAGCATCAGCCTAGGGGGAGTTTGTTGGATCTAGAAAGGCTGGTGCAACCAAAACCAAGCTTAGAAGATTTTGGTACAACAAATAAAGGACTTCCGAACGAAAAAGGAGCTCTTCCGAAGACAAAGTGTAAAACTTACTTCCGAAGGAAAACTCCAACTTCCGAAGACAAAGAACCTACTTCTGAAGTTCAAGACTTAGAAAATCTGAAGTCAACTTCCGAAGTACAGAAGTCCTCAAGCCTCGGAAGTATAGAAGCCTCTTCCGAAGTATAAGTGGCTTCGGAAGAACTTGTTCTTCCGAAGCCAACTTACCTTCGGAAGACACTGCTATTATCCAGTGGACATAAGTATGGTCTCTCTGACACTCCGCTGCAAATCTCTGAGATACTGCATGGCGTTTTCTCAAAAGCCATGTAGTTGACCATACTTTAATCCACTGTTTACCTTTTATGTTAGTACAGTTGCCATCTTTAGTTGGTGACAAAAGGTAAGTCATGGACATGTCATGACTACCATATCTTAGATAATACTTTATCTAAGATACCTTAACTTTAGCATTGTAGTATATGCTTTAGTCTTAGGTTTCCAGCTGGTATCAAAGTATATCCGGCTGTAGGATCTAGTATATATAGTTTCTCATTGTAACTCATGTATATGCTTGTAAGAGTCTTGTAATATCTTGAGTTGAGAAGTAATATATACAAGTGCCTTGAAAAATTATTTCTGTGTGTTCCTTGCTACTTATTATATTATTATCAACTCTTGTAAAAGACTTACTTCATCTGATTTGAGTGTTTCTATAAGTGAGTTTGAGAGAAATCCAAGTGTTTAAGTGACAAACCCGATTCCTGCAGTTTGTACTTTTGTTATTGATTCAGGGAGCTGTGACAATCTAGTTTCTGAAGTGGCTGTTAGAAAGTTGAATTGAAAACAGAGAACCATCCTAAGCCTTATAAGCTCCAATGGCTTAAGAAGGGAGGTGAGGTGCCAGTAACCAAGCGTTCCCTTGTTCCGTTTTCTGTTGGTAAAACATACAAGGACGAAGTCTGGTGTGATGTGGTTCCCAAGGATGCGTGCCATTTGTTGTTGGGTAGGCCTTGGGAATATGATCGCAAGGTAGAACACAATGGGTGGTTTAATACTTATAGTTTTTTGTTTGATAACGTGAAGATAACATTGTTACCCACTAAACCCAAGGAAGTGGCTTCCAAACCTACTGCTACTTTGTTGACTCTTTCTCAGTTTGAGAATGAGCTGGAGGCTGGGGATGATGTTTTTTTGCTGATAGGTAAAGAAGTGGTTGAGGGTGTTGATGTTCCTGATGCTATGGTTCCTCTACTTGAAGAATTTTCTGATGTTTTCCCCCTAAATTGCCTGATGGTTTGCCGCCTTTGCATGACATCCAACATCATTTTGATCTAGAACCTAGATCACAGTTGCTTAACAGGCCACATTACAGGATGAGCCCAGCAGAGCATGAGGAGTTGCGAAGACAGGTTGAGGAGTTGATATCTAAGGGCCATGTTCGTGAAAGTATGAGCCCTTGTGCTGTTCCTGCTTTGTTGACTCCAAAGAAAGATGGCACTTGGCGCATGTGTGTTGACAGTCGAGCTATCAACAAGATTACTATGAGGTATAGGTTTCCTATCCCTAGACTTGATGATTTGCTTGATCAGATTAGTGGTGCTACCATTTTCACAAAGTTGGATTTGAAGGGTGGGTATTACCACATTCGTCTTAGGCCTGCTGATGAATGGAAAACTGCCTTCAAAACTCGTGAAGGATTATAGTAGCTATTACAAATTGGCCAACTCCTACTACCATTACTGAAGTTCGTAGTTTTCATGGGGTTGCTTTTTTATAGAAGATTCATTCCACATTTCAGTTCTATTATGGCTCCAGTGTCGGACTGTATGAAGGAGAAGACGTTTGTATGGACCAAAGAGGCCGAGCTTGCTTTTCAAGTTATAAAAGCCAAGCTCACCACTGCACCTATTCTGGTATTGTCTGATTTTCTCAAGTATATGAACTTCATACTGATGCTTCAAAGGTCGGGATTGGTGGGTGCTTAGTCAAGGTGGTCGGCCTGTTGCTTACTTTAGTGAGAAATTGACAGGTCCAAAGTTGAGGTATAGTACTTATGATTTGGAGTTTTATGCAGTGGTCCAAGCTGTAAAGCATTGGCATCACTATCTATTTCACAAAGAGTTTGTTTTGTTCACTGATCATGGTTCTTTAAGGCATATTCGTACACAAGACAATGTGTCACATAAGCACGGGCGTTGGTTAACATTTCTTTAAAAGTTTACTTTTGTTGTTAAACACAAGACTGGAGTTTCAAACTGAGTTGCTGATGCCCTAAGCAGGAGGAGTAATCTGCTTGTGTCTATGAGGGTGGATGTGCCAGGCTTAGATGTCATTCGTGAGCAGTTATCCATTGATCCATATTTTTCAGTTATTATGCAGGATGTGCAGACTGGGCTGAGGTCAGATTTCTTTGTACAAGATGGTTTTCTGTTCAAAGAGTATCAACTATGTATTCCTGATTCTAGTCTGCGTTTACAGATTATTAAAGAGTTGCATGGGGAAGGGCACGTTGGTCGTGATCGTACTCTACAATTGGTACAAGCTTCTTATTTCTAGCCTACCATGAGGAAAGAAGTGGATCGTTATGTTAAGATGTGTCATATTTGTCAAGTTTCTAAGGGCACAGCTAGTAACGCGGGCCTCTACATGCCGTTGCGGTTCCTTTGCAGCCATGGGTTCATATTAGCATGGATTTTGTGTTGGGGTTGACATGTACACAAGGGGTAACGACTCTATCTTTGTTGTTGTTGACAGGTTTTCTAAGATGGTTCATTTTATTCCCTATAAGAGACAACTGATGTGTTAAGTGGACAATCTTTCGTGATGTGTTCGCTTACATGGATTGCCTTCTTCTATTGATCGGCTAGATGAGTGTCATCGTTTTACTATGTTAAGCACATTGAGTTGGCATGTGTATATGAGACTTGTCTGATGACAACGTTGTGAGGGATGGATAAGCAAGAGCGTTGTGTGCAAGTATGGTGACATGGCAACTTGAGTATGTGGAGTTTGTGAGTGGTAGAATAAATTTACAGGACTAATGAACAAGTGTGAATGAGACAAACTGAGTTGGTGTAAGTAATGTGTCGAATGTTAGATGTGAGTCATGCAGCAGAGGATGGTGTACCAACATAGTAGTGTTAGATCAAAAAGTGGACTAAAGTTGTCAGAAGTTCGATGTCTAGTTGTGATCATGTGAAACATAGAAACTATACCGCTGAGTTGTCCAATCATGCTGTTAATCGAAGTACCGGTTTAGTCCATTCAGGTGGTTTTTTCTTCTCAACCTCGAGGCCCGCTTGATTTAATGTAACTTCCTACATCTGGCTCAGTTCCCAAAAGGGTTCAAGATTTTGTGGAGGGATTGCATGAAGTTCATAAAGTTGTTCATCATAACTTGATCCAAGCGAATGCCAAGTACAAGAAAGCTGCTAATCAAAAACGGAGGCATGTTGATTTTGAAGAAGGTGACTTTGTTGGGCTGTGCTAACTAAAGATCGTTTTTCAGTGGGGGAGTACAACAAGTTGTCTGCCAAAAAGATTGGTCTGTTGAGATCGTGCAGAAGATAAATCCTAATACCTATCGACTAAAGTTGCCTAGCCATATTCGGTGTTCTGATGTGTTTAATGTGAAACATTTGCTGCCATATCATGGAGATTCTTCTGATGATGAGGCCGTTGGGAAATCGAGGGTGAATTTTGTCTACCTAGGGGGGAATGATGCGGGCCCAAGTGTGGATGAGCAAGCTTTAGCCTTTTTGGAGGCCCAATATCGCTTATCCAAAGGGGCTTCACTGAAACGGCCATTTGTTGGGCTAGATGTCTCCGTTTTGGGCCTGCGACCAGTCAAAACGACTGTCAGACCAAAAACGGCTTATTTTATGAGTTATTTACATTTTTGTCTTATTTTTATATATTGTTGAACTTTACATTTGGCCCAGTTTTTGGCCCGCTTATGTTTTGTGGCCCATTCGAATTTGGTTTTGTTTCTTTATATGTTTGTAAGAGATGGGTGAAAGAATTATTGAAGTTTATGAAAATCTGTTTTTCTCTCTATCACTGTGTGTGCGAGTGTAAACCCTGATTATTAGTATTCTTTGTGAATCAACGATAGTTAGAAGAAATGTTCCTGGTATTCTCATTGAATTAACAGGCTCAATTATCTATCTCTTGCATCAGTGGTATGGCCACATACATCATATACATACACATATATTTTAGTATTTTATTAACACATTTTACAAAATTATTACTTACCGATCTTTATGTTAGGATCTGGTATTTGAACGAAACACTAACTGATTAACGTGTAAACCAAACCAAATAGTGCGGAATCCTATTTGATTGGCGATCCAATCAGTGAAAACGCACGTAGAATCAATAGTATTGAATCAAACGTTAAGAATCGATTAGGAATCGATCTACAGCGTTCTATGAACTTGGAGTATGAACTTGGAGGATTCTGGAAGGCTAGGGTACGTCTGGAGTCGAAATAGAATGAATGCTTACGTTTTTCCACGAATTGGGTGGTATTTATAGGTTAGGTTGTTCATTCGGGCGACTGAACCATTAGTATGGTTCAGTCGTGCGATTGAACCATGCGGTTGATCCATCCGCACGACTGAGTGTTCAGTCGTGCGACTGAGCCAATCTCATGTTACAATCATACGACTGATCCAGTCTCCTGGTTAGTCGTGTGACTGAGTCATTCGCATGAAGTTATTCATGCGTATGGTCCATTCGCATGGGCCATTCGCATGAGAACTTCATTTTGTTAAGTTTGAATGTATTCATTAATATAACATTATGTGTATCAATTCAAACGATCACAAACCTATTTAACCAATTCAATATCAACTCATTAATGAAATATTAAACATTATAAATCACAAACAACCAATCTCATTTCATTAATATTCCAAACATTACATCAGTGTAAGACAAACAAGACCTATTACATTCATATCATGATCTAGGTACATATGTTTCAACAAATTCCCCCTTGGACTTAGATCTATCTAATGTCTTGTTTTCTGCATCACCTCCTATACTTCTTGTACTTTTCCTCTCTTGTGACTCCTGCGTGAATCTCAAACGCAAAGCAGAGTCTTATGACGTTCTGGAATTAGAGGGCTTGTACAATATCTTGCGTGTCATAGAACAGTGGCCACTTGTATAAGTGTAGACATCATTAGCAGACAAGTTAGTGAGCCACATTGGGTCAAACACCCTGATGGTATCCATTTGTCCCTCTTTATTTAGAACTATGACCGCTTCCCGGTTCTCCAGTCATAGTACCACCACTTAAAGTGTGGAGTGAAGTCCTGTGGCATTTCCCTGAGAGGGATTCTTGACATCGTTCTTGGAGGACTCCACTTCAGCACAATCTTGGGCTTATCAGTGATGGGATCAACTTCTAAATGTCTGATATACCTCGTAGGTTGTTGAGGCTTGAAGTTGACCCACCTGGTGTGGTACTCTTTCCTCAGGGCAGCCTCAAACCAGCCTGACATTTCCTTGGGTCAGCATATAGAAGCTTCAATTTTGCCAGCTGGTTGAGCTCAAAACCTGGTAGAGTCTTTAGATCATGTGGAAATCTAAAGTACTCTATGCCCTTCTCCCTCTTAATGGCATAAACGTTTAGATCCTCAAAATGTGCCCACGCTATAATCCTGCCCGACACCTTATGATGTTTCTTCACTCTGTAGAGTTTGGTGTAGACATTCTGTTTAGGAGCGGCGCGTTGGGCTCGGATTTCTTCAAAACAAGCAGCCCATTCAGCCTTTCTGATATCAACATCATCGTTTGAGGCTTGGGCCTTTCCTTCTGTCTTCTCAGATTCCTGCTCCATCTGGTCTAATACCTCAAATGTATCACTGACAAGGGATTCACCTAGATTGGGGACCACATTTCCCTCGTTGTCAGCATACTGAGGATAGTGCTCTGCTGTGACGTCTTCTATCTCTATCTCATCAATGTCATTTAGCTCTTCGTCACTGGTAGAGTCACATGTTGGAGCATCCTTAACGATCTCATCGGGATTTAGCTTGAATATCTCAGCTAGTTGCTCATTTTAAAGATCATGAATTATTTCCCCTTCTTCAGGGGTATAACTCACAGATCTCCTGACGATCCCTTGCAGATCAAGAATCATAGTTAATTGAGTCTTGACCTGCTGAAGGGAGCAACATCAAATTCATCCTTTGATAGTTTGGATCGGTTGATTTAAACATGTAACACATCAACCATTAGTTAATAATCAAGACAGAAATGCATTAATCTTAATATAACCATCAAATACATAAGTTTAAATACATGTTTCAAATACAAAATACATAAGTTTAAATACATGTTTCAAATACAAAAGTTATCAAATACATAGACATCTAATCATTACTTTTGTCTTGAATCGCTGGATCATCACTTTGTGAGGCAGATGAGGAAGCTCGTTGGTCTTGATTTCTCTTTGATCTCCTTTCTTGACCCTGAGCTGAGGCAGATGCAGCTGCATCTCCTCCTTCATCATCATCATCCTCATGCTTGTCCTCTGTCCTTTCTTCCTCAATCCCTTCAATCATCACTCTCTTCATCATCGTCCTCATCCTCATCCTCCTCATCATCATCACCATCATCACCATCTCCTTCCTTAATTTCAGAGGCTCATCTTTAGATCCCTTAAGCTTGAGCATGATGGTCTTTTTAGCATCCTCCAACTCCTCAATCTTCTTAGCTGATGTGACTCTATGCTCTTGAAGTTGGGCAATCTCGTGGCTCTGAGCAGCCATTTGCTGGGCCTGCTCCTCGATCAGCTGAGCCTGCTGAGAGATCTGCTAGGACTGCGCAGTAGTGAGATCTGCCAGCTGACGGATCTGCGCAGTCTTCTCTTCATCAGCGGCTAACAAACGCATCACCATACGGTTCACCGCTGAAAGCTGTTCCTCTACCCCAATGGGAGGTAGAGGTGATCTGTATAGATGTGAGGGATGTGATGATAGCCCGGCTTGGTGGCTAGTGGTGGTGGTGGTGGCAGTGGTGAAGATGGGGTTAGGTCTAGATGATAGTGGAGGTGATGTAGGTGTGAATGATATGGTGGTGGATGGTATATATGTGGTGGTGGGTGGTGTGGTGACAGTAGTAGGGGTGTGGTAGTGGTAGTGGTAGCTGTGGTGGTGGCTGTGGTGGTGGTGTGGCTGTAGAGGTGGTAGCTGAGGTGGTGATGAATGTGAGCCTACTTTTCTTCTTCATGCCGTGGGGCTGAGCCATCCTTTTCTTCCTCGATCCTGTCGAGGAGGATGCTCCCCCTAGAACACGACTCGACGGCTCAGGAGCATAGTTCGGGTCCGCAGCAGTCTCTCCCGATTCCCTGGGGCGTTCACCAACCGGCCGGAGTCCATGTTCTGTGCGAACAACTTTGCTTCCCACAGTCCTAGTCAATGGCTCCTCATCTGACTCTTCTTCCTCCTCACCAGTATAAAATCCTGGTGGAACCCAGCCGACTCTGCTATATCTCCTGTGGGGGCAGATACTGGAGGTATACTGTCTGTAGCCGTGCCCCTCGGTTGAGAGGGCATGGAATCTCCAGCATCCCTGCTATCATCATCGTCAGAGTCATGCTCTGGGAGCAATAGCTGCTCATCATCTGAGTCGCTGTCATCGTGACGCCACTTGCGTCTACCCAGTGCCACATACCTCTCATTGGCCAGATGGCCGATCAATCTCTTCACCTGGGGCTTTACTTGCTTACCCCGATACACTCTTACGACCCAGAGTCGTGTCATCCATGATCTCTAAGGCCACAACATCGTGACTCTCCTTGGGAAGTGATTGCAGCTTCTCATTGAAGATCAGCTGCAAGAATCTGGGGTACATACAAAAACCCTCCTTACCCTTGGCCTCCAGATTCTCCACCAGATACGAGAAGATCATGCTCGAGAAGCTGAAGGGGTGGTTCAACACCAGTGCCACATAGGCATTCTGAATCTGGTCTGACAGATCATCAAACCCACCCCTCTGAGAAGCAATGCACTTCAGAATAATATGTGCTAAGTACTTATACTGGGGACACAGGTTGCTCTTGTTGAGCACACCTGAGTTGATGTCCCCAGCGTACTTAATCCTCAGGAAGCAACCTCTGACTGTAAGCGGTGAAGTCTGGTGGGGTGATCAGTATCGTCCCCAAGACCAAGTACTCTCTGAATGTCAGCTGCTGTAATCTTAATATCCATACCACAAATGAAGCTCCGTATGCTGTATGGCTCACGTGAACGATCAACAGAGGCATTCTCCCAGAAGGCCTGATGTAAAGACCTGTAGGAGTACACGGTGTAGAGATGGCCTTGTGGATCCTAGAACGCCAAAGAAAGGCAATAATCTCTATAAACTCGGCACCATTCCGAGTCGTATGGTCCAGATGAGCACATATATTGTGCTTAGGGTTGATAGACCATCTATCAGCCATTTACCTGAAACACAAGACACAGAACCACTAGAAAGTCATACATCACAATTCAGTTCTAAGTATCTTGTTTAAATTCATTCTGATTCATTCATGCGAATGAATCATGCGACTGAGGTCAGTCGGTTGCCCTATCATGCGACTGAGTTCATTCGGGTGAATGAGACATGCGACTGAGTTCAATCTGTTGGCTGAGTCTGCGATTGGTTCAGTCGACCGACTGAGCTTATTCGCATGGTGCATTCGGCCATTGACCCAATCGCAAGATTCAATCGTGCGATCGGAGTTCATCCAGACGACCAGTCGCTTGTCCCACTGTTCAGTCGACTGTGGTTCGAATCTTGACCAAATCAAGTAATTTAACGTGGTTAAAGGTTCATTAGACTCGCCATCTCATCACTAATAACCTATTAGACTTAATTTTAACATGTTACTTAGTTTCAGTTGGTTATTAGGTCATTTAAGGTCTGGTTCTTGTTTCAATCAAATATCACAAATTAGGGCTCAATTTCTTCTGATTTCGGTGAGATTTCACTGTAGTATACCTGTATAAATGAAAACGCACGTCAGAAGATCAATAGGAATGTAGAAACAAGGTCTAAAGAAATTTCGGCAGAGTAACGGTACTATGTGCGAAATAGGAGCGATTGAGAGTGATGAGTAGAATGCGATCGACTATGGCCCTTTAAATACTGAAGCTGAGTTCAATCGGCCGACTGGCCTCATTCGCTCAGTTCATTCGGGCGACTGAAGCTCAGTCGTGCGACTGGCCCAGTCAGTCGCATTCAGTTGGCCGACTGAGGCTCAGTCGGTTGACTGACTCATTTGCACCCTTTCATTCGCACCTTTAGTTGACCGACTGAGGCTCAGTCGGTCGACTGACTCATTCGCACCCTTTCATTTGTCGAATGGATCAGTCTGATAAGCCATTCGGGTGAATGGTTCATTCTCATGTCCAGTCGTGCGAATGGGACCCATTCGCATGATTGGTCCATACTCATGGTCCAGTGTGCGAATGGGTTATACTTATGAAAATTTTTCCATTTTGACCATTTAACATTTAAACCTTTTTTTAACTGTTAAAATAACATTATGAGCATTTGACCATCTCAGACATGATCATTTTAACTTAAAAACTTTTGATCACCTCAAACGTGATCATTTTAAACAATTTGTCACCTCAGACGTGACCCATTTATCCTTTGAAAACACATGTGGTCATCTCAGACATGACCCTTTTTGGTGAGTTAATCCCATACTGAATCTTATGATGTAGTCCGACAAAAACAAACTGAAATGACTAAATAACTAGAAAATCAAACTAAAGTACAAAAATTAGAAATGTTTTTGACTTTTGTGAGAGAGGTAAATCCTAAGATAGAAATCTACTGGATTCGGTTCCGGAATAGGCAGCTTCTATTTAGTTCGACCATACTTGGACCAATTCAATTTTGGAATCATACAGGCAAGTCAAATCATTTGGGACTTGTTATCAAAACCTTTTGATGCTCAATTCTTGGTTTTCATCCAGAGTCGTTAGCAAATTTAGGAAATCATACTGGTACTATTAGATTCCACATTGATTTGAACTTTCAAGAATTGCAGCCACAATGATTGTCAGTATATATGTCCTCTTAAATCCATACACAGACTTTTGACACGGATTGGTGATAGTTAAGGTTTAATTATTTCAACCAACATTTGTGGATCCCACACTTATATGGTAATCAACATTCCTCAGAAGCTTTTGAGCGGTCTACGGGTATTTTGACAAGAAGAGACTATTCTTAGAGCTTTCAAAGAGAAGCCAATCCTCAGGTCAGTGCCATCGCACAGCAGAGAGGCGGAAAACAACAATGAATTCTAGAATATCTAGGTTATGCTTATCCTCAGGTCAGTGCCATTCGCACAGCAGAGAGGCACACAACCTATCTTCTTGTTAGAGCATCTTAACTTTCTTTTGCATATAATGTACCAACAACATAAGTTATTAGCTTGATAGCATTTGCCTTTCATTTTTTTTCGTGCTTTGCTCTATTTATGGTCATCCGCACACATTTGTTGCGTTTACATGCTCATTACCCCTTATTGGAATATTGTTGATTGTGTTAACCAGTGACAAGATGGGAGCCCACAGTCAGTTGAACAACTTAGTTTGATCTTGAGATCACCAGTCAGGTCTAATCATCTATTGTGTTGAATCTACCGACATATCATCTGTGGTCTAACAACCTCTAGGTCTACTTTCGTTGTGTTACCTTAGTAGTTACCAGTTTTTCTATCATCTTTCCTTTTATATTGCTCAGAATACACAGACGTATACTTTGAATTTTGCATCTTTTCTAAATTAAATTTTAAAGTCCCTCTTGATTTGTTCCTGTGTACTATCATTTTCTAAGAGTTTGAATCGGTATCACAGGTATGATTACCTATATCAGCTAGCCTCTCTTCTCCCTCGTTTTTTTTTAATGTTGTTACTAGCTGACCTATTCTCCCCCTAAAATTCTACAATCATAACGGATTTAATTATTTTAGGATTTTAATAGACAGCTAAATAACATGAATTTAATTTACAACAGAAAATAGAATAAATAAAGAAAATGAAAAAAAAAAAAATTAACTACACTACATCGGAGTACACATGATCATCATCAGGAATAACATCACTTGTCTTTTAAACACCGTTGACCTCTAACAAATATAAAAAACGTGGTTTGTCAAAAGCTTTCGTATAGAGGTCAGCGCGTTGAAAATCAGTATTAATCTTTACCACATCGATTAAGTTCTTTTCAAAACAGTCCCTTATAAAATGGTATTTAATACCGATGTGTTTGGTCTTTGGATGTTGTACTGGATTTTTAGTTACTGTAATTGCAGCAGAGTTATCAACAAAAATAGGAGTAGAAGAGAAATTTAAACCGTAGTCCCGTATTTGTTGTTGAATCCAAATGATTTGTGAACAACAACTTGCAGCAGCAACGTATTCGGCTTCACAGGTTGACAATGCAAACGAGGTCTGTTTCTTACACTGCCAGGTCACTTATCTCCTCCCAAAGAATTGACACCTGCTGATGTAGACTTGTAGTTCATCTTGCAGCCCCCGTAATCCGAGTCACTATACGCCGTGAGCTCAAAGTCATCATCATGAGAATACCTGTTGGACCAAAAGAACCAATGAGCCTGATCAGAAAAACCTCTAAGTCCCACAGACATTACAACTGCTGATGAAGATCACAACAGCTGAAGACATCAGCTGATTACAAAGGTCTGAAGACAAAGTCTGAAAGCAAAGAACTGAAGACAAAGTCTGAAAGCAAAGAACTGAAGACAAAGTCTGAAGATGAAGTGCTAAAGACAAAGACTGAAGACCAGAGTGATCAGCAGTTGTCACAACAGCTGAAGTTGTTAACTTCAATAGTTGTGATGGTTTTACTTTCAGTACTTGTAATTTTACTTTTCAGTAGTTTACTGTTTCAGTAGTTATTAGTCAGTAGTTTCATGTAATTGTACTTAGCATTCACTGAGATGTAATCAGTTGTTGAGAACATCTCAGTAGTTTGCATATTTCAGTTGTTTGTTAATTCTGTTAGATGTCACTGTCAAGTGACATTAGCAGACGTCACATTCCTCTATATAAGGGATGTTGACCTAGCTGTATTTTAACCGAAGCATTACGCGTGAATGAAAACATTCCTTTAACAGAAATATTCTCTCTATAATTGTGATTGATTGTCTTGCATATTCATTACCTTTCTTGCTTGAATTCGATCTTAATTCGTGATATTCCGCTGCATAATTCAAACCTAATTGATCCGATCCTATCAAATGGTATCAGAGCAGGTTAATCATTGATCGATCTAACAATTGATCATTGAAACTGTTCTTTTGATAGCAAAAGGTTGATCGAATTAGTAGTGTTGCAAGAATTGATTATAGAGATTGATTTTCTGTGCTTCCGGTTCTTTAATATTGATTCTAATTGTGTTTTATAAGTGTGTTGTTGAGTTTTCAACTAGACCGATTTTAATCTCCATGGATTCAATTGAATTAGTGAAAATGACTACCTCAATGAATGATCCTCACAATACTGGCTCCTCAACTAAGCCTCCAATGCTTGTTAGGAGTGAGTATAACATATGGCAACGCCGAATGCTCCATCACCTGTCTGTTAACAGTTCAGGTTGTTGGAAGTCTGTGGTTTATGGACCATACAAGCCTATGGTGAGTAATCCTGAAACCAAGGAGATGGTTCCTAAAAAGAAGGAACAATATTCTGATGAGGATTTAAAACTGTTTGAGATTGATGTTAAAGCCCATGGAATTCTGGCCATGGCACTGCCTAATGAAATCTATTCTGGGCTCATGCATCATGAAACTGCTTATGATCTCTGGGTTGCTCTGAAAGAACAATTTGGAGGAACTGATGAGGTCTTAGCAAACAACAGAGAAATCCTTGCCCAGCAATATGAGACATTCTCTCATAGGAAGGGTGAGACACTGACTCAACAGTTTGAGCGGTTTTCATGTTTAATTTCTGAGCTTAAAATGGTTCAACATGAATACACAAACAGCCAGATGAATAACAGATTCCTCAGATCCCTGCCTGAGAGATGGGATACTTACACCATTGTCCTACGCTCTAGTGCAAATCTGGATACTCTATCTCTCACCCAACTTCATGGGAAACTCTTAACATTTGAGAGAGAGATAGAACAGAAAAGGAAACTATCTTCATCTGGAAAGCTCACTGATGACTTTGTACCAGGTAATACTGCTCTGGTTGGTCATGAGTCTGAATATGCTTCATCTGAAAGTTCATATGATGAGCATATTGATTTCTCTTCAAACAGTGGAAATCATGCTTTTGTTGGAGTTGAGGGAAACTCAGGCTTTAGTGTTGATAATTTGTGTTTTATGATGGATGATTTGAAAGGAATTGCTGATGATGATGGAAGAGATGGATATTCTGAGCCAAATGGCATTGATTAATATCAGATCTCACAAGTTTTATAAGAGAACAAGCAGGAAATTTCCTGGTCTCTCTGGCAAAACCAAGGTTGGTTTTGACAAGAGTAAGTTGAGATGTCACAAGTGCCACAGACTTGGACATTTTGCTAGAGAGTGTAGATCATCTGGATCTAACTCATCTGCACCCTTTGTGACTTTTCCAAGTAATAATTCACAATCCAAAGGGCAACATCCTACCAGTTCTGATCATCATTCACAACATCAATCATCTCCTGCATACTTTGTCCCTCAAAGCCCCATGCCATATTATCCATGTTTTTACATGCCTCAGTCTGGTCAAGTTTTAGTACCAATGTGTTGGACCAAAAGAACCAATGAGCCGGATCAGAAAAACCTTTAAGTCCCACAGACGTCACAACAACTACTGAAGTCCACAACAGCTGAAGATAACACCTGAAGACAAAGTCTGAAGACACAAGTGCTGAAGACAAAGTCTGAAGACAAGTACTGAAGACAAAGTCTGAAGACAAGTGCTGAAGACAAAGTTTGAAGACACAAGTGCTGAAGACCAAATATCCGATGTTGTCATAACAGCTGAAAGAGGACTTCTTCAGTAGTTGTGACGGTTTACTTTTCAGTAGTTTTATGTTTTATCTTTCAGTAGTTTTGTAAAACGACTGAAGAGTTTGTTCTTCAGTCGTTGTAGTTTCAGTAGTTTCCTTTCAGTAGTTTCATGTTTTATACTTAGCACTCTGACATGTTCTCAGTAGTTGTGAACATTTCAGTAGTTTGTTAAGTGTTAGTTATTTTTGTACTAGATCTGCTAATTGTCACTATCCCGTGATTACAGCAGTGATTGCACTCTATATAAGGAGTGTCAACCTTATTGTAATATTCGAATGATTGAGCAATAATATTGGGCATTATTGAAACATTCCTTATCACAGAAATATATTCTCTCATATTTGTTTACAAATATCAAACTCTTGCTATAATTTGTCTAATTCTTGATCTCATTCCGCTGCATTACTCTCTAATACATCAAACTTGTGATCGCTGATCCTGACAAATGGTATCAGAGCTGGTTAATCATTGATCGATCTAATAATTGATCATTGAAACTGCTCTTCAAGATCCAAGTTTGATTGAATTAGCATTTTTGCAAGAAACGGTTATAGAGATTGATTTTTCTGTGTTTTAATCATTCATCCTGAGACTTATTCTTGGTTTTCATTGAGTGTGTTGTGGTCTGTCTAAAATCTTTTAAAAGCTTGAATAAAATTGTTTTTGGACCCAAAATGACTACTCCTTCCAATGATCCTCACAATACTGGTTCCTCAACCAAGCCTCCAATGCTGGTTAGGAATGAGTATAACATATGGCAACGACGTATGCTCCATCACCTGTCTGTTAACAGCTCAGGTTGTTGGACATCAGTGGTACATGGTCCACACAAGCCTATGGTGAATAACCCGGAAACCAATCAAATGGTTCCGAAGAGGAAGGATCAATACTCAGATGAGGATAAGAAATTGTTTGAGATTGATGCAAAAGCCCATGGAATTCTGGCCATGGCACTACCCAATGAAATCTATTCTGGGCTAATGCATTATGAATCTGCCCATGACCTCTGGAATGCCTTGAAAGAACAATTTGGAGGAACAGATAAGGTCTTGGCAAATAATAGAGAGATCCTTGCCCAACAATATGAGACATTCTCATAGGAAGGGTGAGACACTGACTCAACAGTTTGAGCGGTTCTCTTGTTTGATCTCTGAATTAAAAATGGTCAAACATGAGTACACTAATATCCAGATGAATAACAGATTTCTCAGATCACTGCCTGAGAGATGGGACACATATACTATTGTCCTACGCTCCAGTGCAAATTTGGACAAACTATCTCTCACCCAACTCCATGGGAAATTGCTCACATTTGAGAGAGAGATAGAACAAAAAAGAAAACTGTCCTCATCTGGTAAGCTCACTGAAGACTTTGTACCAGGCAACACTGCTCTGGTTAGTCATGAGTTAGAATATGCTTCATCTGAATGCCAGTATGATGAGCATATTGATTTCTCTTCAAACATTTCTGATTCAACATTTGTGAGTGTTGATAGTCAGTTCACTGGGTGTAATAATGACAATCTATGCTTCATCATGGATGATCTCAAGGGGATTGCTGATGATGACTTAGAAGAGATGGATATTTTGAGCCAAATGGCCTTGATAAATATCAGATCTCAGAAGTTCTACAAGAACTGAAGGAAGAAAGTTCCCAGAACTCTCTGGCAAAACCAAGTTGGTTTTGACAAGAGTAAGTTGAGGTGTCACAAATGCCAAAGGCTTGGACACTTTGCTAGAGAATGTAGATCATCTGGATCTAATTCCTCTGCACCTTTTGTGACTTTCCCTAGCAATAGTCAACAAAACAAAGGGCAACATCCTGTCAATTCTAGTCATCATTCTCATCTACAATCTCCTGCATATTTTGTTCCTCAGGGTCAAATGCCATATCCTTACCCTTGTTATTACATGCCACAAACCAGTCAAGTTCAAGCTCCTATGGTACCACAACCTCATGCACTTCCAGAACCTCAACCATCTCATCAACCTCCTCAACCTCAACAACATAGCTTCTTCACCCCTGAAGTTGTTGACTGGAGCAGCTTGCTAGATGACATGTCTGGTCATGAACAACTGTTCACAAGTGCTGATCAACATGGTGGTGATAGTCCTTTGGGAGTCTGGCACTTATGGCTCTGGAGTCAACTGAGGGTTCCTGCTCAACTGCATCATCTTCACAGGTAACTCAGGTATCTTCAGAGGCTAAAGCCAAGTTATGTTCTGAATCATGCATAGCTGCCTTTGTCTCTATTAGAGAGGCAAATGTAGCGTTAATAAATCAAAAACTTGAGTTTGAGAAAACCATTTCCAAAAGACAAGCTAGTATGAGTCTGCTCTTAATAGTAAAAATGATGAGATTTATAAGCTTAAATGCCAATTAAATGATGAAAAGGCTAAGCTAGAGGTTATTCTGGAAGACCAGAGAAGTCTCAAATAAACCCTTGCAGTCACCCAAGTAGAGTGTGATCGATGGGTACAATCATGCAAAGGTTTTGAAATGCTTCTTAGTAAGCAATCAGCTTCCAATGTGAAGTTTGGCATTGGTTATAATCACACAGCTCCTCCTACAGATTTTGCTCCAAGAGTAGAAGTGAAATCTGATGGAGGAGAAAGCAATAACCAATCCACCTCATCATGTGATTCACTTTTTGATAGAGCTTCATCAAAAGTAGAAGTCAGCACTAAGCCCTCTCAGAACCTATCAGCTGATGTTGATGGTTCAATTGCTGACACTCACATGATCAAAGAGTTGATCAACTCAGGAGTTATTTCTGAAAGTCCTAAAAGGACTGGAGAGCAAGATTTAACATCTGAAGTTCAAACTCCAACTACTGTCAGCACTGAAAAGAAGAAAACTGTCAGTAGAAAGAGTTTGAAGACTACTAAAGAGGAAGTCAAGAAAGCAAATAATGCTTCCAAAGTATTGAAGAGCAAGTCTTCAGTAGTTTCATCCTCTTTAGTTGATGATCAACATAAGATGAAAAAGAAACCATGTGAAGTATGTGGTTTGTTTAATCATCTTACAGATGATTGTTGGTACAAGAGGATCCAAACTCAAACATAAAGAGGAAATTAAAGAGAAAATGGTTAAAATGAAAAATGAGTTTGAAGCCATATTTGTACCAGCAACATCAAATCCTGTAACCCTTAAGTCCAAAAAGAAATCCAAAAAGGAAGGGGTTAAACAGGTAACAGCTGAGATTGCTCAAAAGAAGAAGGTGCAACATAAGAACTTATCAAACTCCAGTGCTAATGTGTCTGAAGAGCTGAAAGCTTTATCACAAAATCAGACTGGTTATGATGGTTCAACATCTATTGGGAAGAGTCAACCAATTAGATGTTCCTATGTTGAAACCACAGAAAAGGAGTTCCAAGCCAAAGGATTCCTTTACTCACCATCTTCTTCCTCTCAGGCTGTTATTTCCAACAAACCTGTTAAGTCTACCATCTGTTGATGTGAACAGGCCCAAAACCAAAAAGGTTTGGGTCTCAAAATCTAACTAATTTGTTTTGTTCTGCAGGGTTCTTCAACATGCCACAGAGGCATCTGGTATGTAGACAGTGAAGGATCCATGCATATGACAGGAAACAGATCACTTCTTAATGACTACTCTCAAGGAAGGAAGGGGTTTGTGTCTTTTGGCAATGATGCAAAGGGTTACATCATCGGCAAAGGCTTTGTTTCCAATGGGAAAATAAAGTTTGATGTTAACCATGTGGAAAATCTCAAGTACAACCTCTTGAATGTCAGTCAAATGTGTGACAAAGGCCATGTTGCTCTTTTCACAAGTCAGAACTGCCGGATTCTGTCATCCAAAGTTCTAAGTTTCATTGATAAGGTGTTGGATAAATACACTCTCCTTAAGGCCAACAGGACAGGAATAGTGTATGCCTTAGATCTTTCCAAGAAAATAGATCTCAAAGGCCATCCTTGCCTATTTTCCAAGGCTTCCCCTCAAGAATCTACACTATGGCATAGAAGGTTGGGTCATGTTAATCTTAAAAACATAAATCAGCTGATAAATCATGGTTTAGTAAGGGGATTGCCTATGAAGGAGTTCAAATGTGAAGATGATTGCACTGCTTGTTTAAAAGGAAAACAACACAAAGCTTCTTTTCCCTCCATAGAAGAACCTAAGTCCAATGCCTGCTTACAGCTTCTTCACATGGATCTCTTTGGTCCTGTGAGAGTGCTGAGTATGGCTAAGAAGAAATACTGTCTAGTAATTGTGGATGATTACTCCAGATTTGTATGGACTTTCTTCTTGCATTCAAAGGATGAAGCAACTCAGAAGATTATCAACTTTGTGTTGTATGTTGAGAAGCAGTATTCCCTCTCAGTCAAGTGTATTAGAAGTGATAATGGAACAGAATTTAGAAACAATACACTTGAGGAGTTCTACCTCTCAAAGGGAATCAAGAGGCATTTTAGCATTCCAAGAACTCCTGAACAAAATGGAGTAGTGGAGAGAAAGAACAGGACCCTCATTGAAGCTGCAAGGTCCATGTTGGCTGACTCTGGACTGCCAATGACTTTTTGGGCTGAAGCTATCAATACAGCTTGCTATGTACAAAATAGAGCTCTAGTAATAAGAGGTTGATGAAAACTCCATATGAAGTTCTTCATCATTTGGCCCCTCTAATTTCATTCTTCAGAGCTTTTGGATGTCCTTGTTTCATTCTCAACACACGGGATCAACTCCAAAAATTTGATTCTAAAGTGGATGCAGGGTACTTTGTTGGTTATTCATCAACTTGCAAAGCATACAGAGTCTTCAACTGTAGAACAAAGATGGTTGAAGAGACTCTACATGTTAAGTTTAATGAATCTCCAAAGGACAAGATTCCACAAAACCCTGTGGAGATATTTGATTTGGACATACTGCAATATGTTCCTCATCAAACTCCTGCTGTTGCTCCTGTCAACAGTTCACCACCTGGTGGTACTGCAGGTGCTGATGATGATGATAGTAGTACTCACCTCTTCAAGTTTAGTGATCAACTGCCTGATTCAGCTAGACCTGATGTTCCTGTAGCTCCAGCTGCACAATCCACAACAAATGCTGATGAGATTTCTACAACTTCAACTTCCTTAGAATTACCATCTACTGATTGGTTTCAAGAAAGTACTTCACCATCACCATCTGTTGCTGCTGAGCCTGCTACAAACACTTGCACTGATCTCATTGTGTACCAAGATCTGAAGAATCACCCTATGTCTCAAATCATTGGTGATATCACTGCTGGAGTATCAACAAGAAGTCAATTGTCAAATTTCTGCTTCTATGCTCTCTTCATCAGTCAGCAGGAGCCAAAGAATTATCACATTGCTTTAAAGGACAATGGATGGGTTGATGCCATGCAGCTTGAGCTTCTTCAGTTCAAGAAACAGCAAGTGTGGGAACTGGTTCCTCTACCTCCAGGTAAGTGCGCAATAGGCACTAAATGGGTGTTTAGGAACAAACTGATGAAAACGGGCTTATTGTTAAGAACAAGGCCAGACTGGTTGTTCAGGGGTTTGCACAAGAAGAAAGTATTGATTATGATGAAACCTTTGCCCCTGTAGCCAGACTGGAAGCAATTAGATTGTTTTTAGCTTATGCTGCTTATCAAAATCTTAAAGTTTTTCAAATGGATGTCAAAAGTGCATTTTTGTATGGGAAAATTAAAGAAGAGGTTTATGTATGTCAACCACCGGGTTTAAGGACAATAAGCATCCTAATTGGGTGTATAAGCTTGATAAGGCTCTTTATGGGTTGAAACAAGCTCCTAGAGCCTGGTATGAGACATTATCAAACTTTCTTCTTGAAAATAATTTCACTAGAGGTTCCATAGATAAAACTTTATTCATTAAGAAAGCTGGGCAGCATAATCTACTTGTTCAAATTTATGTAGATGATATTATTTTTGCATCTTCTGATCCACAGTTGTGTGATGCCTTTACAAAGTTGATGCAACAAAAGTTTGAAATGAGTGCCATGGGGGAATTACAATTCTTTCTGGGTTTGCAAATCAAACAAAAGGCTGATGGAATTTTCATTCATCAGTCCAAATACACAAAAAATCTTTTGGAAAAATTTGATTTACAAAATTGTAAACCCTGTTCTACTCCCATGTGCAACACCACACAACTGGATACAGATCAGAAAGGTAAAGTGGTTGATGAAACACTTTACAGATGTATGATTGGGTCCTTGATGTACTTAACAGCTTCTAGACCAGATATTATGTTTGCTACATGTGTTTGTGCTAGATTTCAGGCTGCACCTAAGGAGTCTCATTTGATTGCAGTCAAGAGGATCTTTAGATATCTGCAAGGCACTCCATCTCTAGGTTTATGGTATTCTACTAGACATTCTGGTAAATTAGTTGCTTTTTCTGACAGTGACTATGCAGGGTGTAAGTTGACCAGGAAATCAACTTCTGGTGGATGTCAATTCCTAGGAAACTGTTTGATTTCTTGGCAGAGTAAGAAACAAACCTCAATTGCTACATCAACTGCTGAAGCCGAGTACATTGCTGCTGCAAGTTGTACATCTCAGGTATTATGGCTTCAAAACCAATTATTGGATTATGGCATAACTGAGACTAAGACTCCATTGTTAATGGACAGCTCTTCAGCTCTTTGTATTGTCAAGAATCCTACCAGCACTCTAGGACTAAACATATTGAAATTAGACACCATTTTATTAGAGATTGTTTTGAAAAAGGTCTGATTGATCCAAAGTTGTTCCTAGTGCTGATGAGCTTGCAGACATTTTACTAAGCCTTTGGATAGTTCAACTTTCCACAACCTGGTGTTAAGGCTTGGTATGCTGCAGCTAGAATAGTGACAACTACTGATGATCTCAGTAAAAACTGATGATCATTGGTAACCATGTCATATATAAGTACTGATGAGTTCCTTTCCCCTCAGTAGTTTTATAACTACTGAAGGCTACATTTCTCACAAGTACTGAAGTACTTTATTTGTTAAAACAGCTGATGTAGTTACAACAGCTGATGAAATCACAACAGCTGATGTAGCTACAACTACTGATGTCAGAAATGCAGATAAGTACTGATGACCAATGAAACCTCTGAAACTCAGATGTAAGTCTGATGAGTAAGTGTGGAGGTCAGACTGAAACAGCTGAAAAGCTATGAATTGACGAAAACAGCTGATGAGTAATTTCTCTTCAGTTGTTTCTACAACTGCTGTTTCTAAACAACTGAAGCCAAACCTATGTCTTCAGTAGTTTCACCTACTAAAGACTAACACCAAGTCTTCAGCTGTTTACAACAACTGATGACAAAACCACTGTCTTCAGTAGTTTCACAACTACTGATGACAAACATCATGTCCTCAGTTGTTTTACTACTTGAAGTCAAAGTTGTCTTCAGTAGTTTTATAACTACTGAAGACTAAATCAAGACTTCAGTTGTTTCAACGTCTGACGGTTAAAACCAAGTCTTCAGTGTTTTATAATAACTGATGATCACACCAATACGGTCAGTCTTTCAAACCTCTGAAAGTAATGCCACGTCATCAGTAGTTTCAACGAATGTGACTAACACCAAAACCTTCAGTCGTTTTATAACCCTACCCTATAAATACCTTTACCACCTCAGAGTTTTTCTCACCTCTCCTCTCAAACCTAACGTCAAAAACTCTGAAACTTCTTCTTCATCCATGGCGACCATGCAACTAAAAACCACGACACAACTGTGTCGCTCAACCTTACCAAATCGCCCCTACGGCCCCAAGTTTCACAACGCCATAGATTTCATGGTCTTCCAGTCACCTTACCAAACAGCTTTTCTGTTAAACCCCACCATATATGCCGAATCTCTTGGCCAATTCTGGACAAACGTCACTCTTGTCTCTGAGGAGAATGACACAGAGTCTCTTCAAGCGTTTGTCAATAGTCAAAAGGTGGTCATCACTCCAGACATTCTTCGCCAAACCCTCAATCTGGATGATGCCACTTTCCCGACTAGTTATCCAAAGGGCACAACAGATCTATCATTTGCCCACCATGGATACGAAGGTAACCTGAGTGCCTCTACCATATTGAAGAAACATTTCCAGGATGCTGAACGGCTCATCTTTCATATGGTCAATGTCTGCCTGGCCCCCAAGACTTCATCATGGGATCAAATGTCCACAAGGTGGCAACAGGTATTGTACTCCATCCTTGAGCAACAACCTTTAAATTTTTCTGAAATACTATTTTAGAGCTCAAGGATATGGCCCAAAAACAACTTGCTAACCGTTGGATATTATATCCTCGGTTCATAATGGCCATAATTGAAAACCAGCTTCAAGCTGAGGGACTTGTTGGCCTGGGAGTCCCTGCTATGGCTGTATTGCCTGAAGTATACTCCCGGCACAACTCTGACCAATCACTCAAAATGGCTGCCAAGCTGCGCAAACCCACGCAGCTGGAACCCACAGCCACCACCACAAAATCCAAAGTCCCCACCAAACCAAAAACAAAACGAACCCAAAACAGCTATTCAGGGAGATGAGTCCCCTGAAGATGCTCCTGTACCACCAAGACAGGATATACTTGCTGGTGTAAACCCCCCAGTAGTATCAGAGACTCAACCAGCCACAGCCGCTCAGGATTCCTCTCAAAAGGAGCCTGAAGCAACCAAAGAAGGGGTACCCACAAATCTGGAATCTTCCTCATTTGAGGAGATTGCCATTGAAACGCACCATTCTCCCCAGGTGCATACTGATTTTACCCTATCTCCCCATGAAAATGCCCCCCAAAGTCCAACACTTATAATTGCAAACGTGCTGACTCAGCTGCATGCCTCTCCTCCTCCCCAACAACCACCAAAGGGGAAAACCACAGATATAGAGGAAGAGGATCAACATGCTTCTGACAACCACAGCACAGGGGTTTAAATGTTCTGTCTCCTAGTGTAGATAAGGAGATCAGAATATCTGGTGAGGCTGCCACCTCTTCTGCATCAGCACATGATCAGACTGAGGCTGGTAACATTGCTAAGACCTCATCAGAGGCAACAGCTGATGAAGGACATCGTCCTGAGGCTGGAAGTCCCCAGTTCCAAGAAAAAGGGGCACATGCTACAACTGGTCTACACCCAGGGCATGTACATCCTGCTACTAGCAGGAGGTCAGGTGATTCAGCATCTGCTGATGATGACCTGGGCTTCTTTTATGATGTTCTAGCCCAGAACACAATTCTTGAGGAAGAAGTCAGTAGACTACAAAGACTACTTGACCAATTCTCTCAAGAAGCAAGTCCATCTGACACCACATACACCCACAGATGGCACCTTCACCTGAAGGTCTCCTAAACACTCAGCCAATCAAAACTTACAACCCACCAGCCTCTACTTCTGGCACTGCTTCTCAGGGACAGAACCCCTCTGAGCAAACAGCTGCTATCTTCCAGAAATCCCTACCTCTCATCACCCCAATGATCACAGACATTGTGATCAAAACCATGGATGAGAGGCTTCCCTCAATCATACAGCCCCTGGTGGAGGAGATTGTGAGCACAAGGCTTTCTACTACTCAAACCCTTGCAACCAATGCAACCAAAAAGGGGAGAGTCAGTTAGTGAAAGCAAAGGGAAGAGCATACTGAAAGAACAGGAGATTGAGAAGGAAGAGGAGGTTGTGAAGGAGACTGAGAAGGAAGAAGAGTATGTGAAGGGAGCTGACACTGATCAAGTGAGTGAAAGTCACAAAGACTTTCATATCACATATAAGAAGAGGAAGATTGAAAGAAAAGAAAAAGAACTCCAAAAAGAACTCAAACTTGATGAGATGATCAAAATGGCGGATGCTACACATAGTAAATCTATGGACTCCATTATTGATCAACTGTATAGACAAGGGTTCGATACTGCACAGCTTGACTCAGAGATTAGAAGACTTGAAGTTGAAGAAATTAACTCAAGATGGGCAAGTTATGATGTGTTAGAAAGAGAAAGACTGGAGATCATGATCAGATTCATTGCAAAGTATCTTGGGAGATCATTGATAGAGATTAAGTCATGGACCAGGGACAGTATCTTGGCAATAACCACCAAGATCTGTACGTCTGAAGCATACACTAAGGGATTAGTGATTGAAGCACTAAATGAAGCAGGTGCTGGGAACAGAAATGAACTAGCAAAACACTCCAAAGCCTCACTCACTACAAGAATGCTAGAACAACCTGCAAAACCTACCACTTCAAAATCACCACTACCACAACCCATTAAACCAACTCCTTTACCCTCAAAACCAACAGCCGATGATGCATCCAAGAAGAAGAAGAGAAGGATGTTGAGGCTAGAAGAAGAAGAAGAAGAGGATGATGAGGAAGAAGATAGGCTGCCTCTTTCCGCAGTCCTAACTTTGCCTAAAGCCAAATCTATGCCCATCACTCCCACCTCACAGATGGAAACAGTGAGAGTAAGATTGAAGAAGAACAGCAGCAAAGGCTTCATGATGAGGAAATGCTGAAAAGCATAGACAAAACTTATGCTGCTTCTTCATCAATAATAAGTATGAAGAAAGAGGCTCTGAGATTGTACACCCTTGCCAACACATTTCAATATCAAAAGGAAAAGGTGAGGATATGGCCTGATCCTAGGGTGGCTCACAGAATTGTAAAGAAAGACATTCCTGCGAGATACAAGGGCCAGGTAAAAAGGATCGTAGATGAAGAGATCACTGTGGTCCTTGTAGTATCACCCTGGGAAATTGTAGAAGACTTCAAGAAGGCTTATGAGACTAAACAGCCACCCCAAAAGATGTTAGAGAACAGAGTTATTAAAAAGGGGTTGGTCTACAAGAAGCTTGAAAACTTCAAACAAAATGAGCTCAGTCTGTTACTTGAGGGTAATCACCCAGATGAGTTTGCATACAGACAGATCACAACAGTTGAGCTCAAAAATGGCAAACAGGCCAAGTACATCTCAGAGCTGTATGGGCGTGAAGGATTGTTTGATGGT
Source organism: Flaveria ramosissima (assembly GCA_025215565.1). Taxonomy (NCBI): domain Eukaryota; kingdom Viridiplantae; phylum Streptophyta; class Magnoliopsida; order Asterales; family Asteraceae; genus Flaveria; species Flaveria ramosissima. Next base: position 1,234,741 of record CM046045.1, read on the forward strand.
GAACCAGAGAATCTTACCATGGAAGAACAAATCATGTTTCTCAGAGCATACACCAGAGAATCCTACAGGCTTATACATGGGAAGTAAGTCTCATGGATGGGGGAACAGCTCAGTGTCCAATTCCCTAATACAGAGCTCCCATCCATACTTTGCCAACCAAATCATCAGAGACTTATTTCCAGGCCAGTGCTTATATGGGTCATCTTCTCAACTGATCAAGAAGGAAAAAGACCAACCATTTTGCCAACAATAAGTGGGACCTCAATAAAGTTAAAGGTTTTGGCTGCATTGGTTCAGGGGGAGTTGTTGGACCAAAAGAACCAATGAGCCGGATCAGAAAAACCTTTAAGTCCCACAGACGTCACAACAACTACTGAAGTCCACAAACAGCTGAAGATAACACTGAAGACAAAGTCTGAAGACACAAGTGCTGAAGACAAAGTCTGAAGACAAGTATGAAGACAAAGTCTGAAGACAAGTGCTGAAGACAAAGTCTGAAGACACAAGTGCTGAAGACCAAATATCAGATGTTGTCATAACAGCTGAAGAGGACTTCTTCAGTAGTTGTGACGGTTTACTTTTCAGTAGTTTATGTTTTATCTTTTCAGTAGTTTTGTAAAACGACTGAAGAGTTTGTTCTTCAGTCGTTGTAGTTTCAGTAGTTTCCTTTCAGTAGTTTCATGTTTTATACTTAGCACTCTGACATGTTCTCAGTAGTTGTGAACATTTCAGTAGTTTGTTAAGTGTTAGTTATTTTTGTACTAGATCTGCTAGTTGTCACTATCCGTGATTACAGCAGTGATTGCACTCTATATAAGGAGTGTCAACCTTATTGTATATTTGAATGATTGAGCAATAATATTGGGCATTATTGAAACATTCCTTATCACAGAAATATATTCTCTCGTATTTGTTTACAAATATAAAACTCTTGCTATAATTTGTCTAATTCTTGATCTCATTCCGCTGCATTACTCTCTAATACATCAAACTTGTGATCGCTGATCCTGACAATTATTATCACTATGTACGTATGATGTGTGAGCATGTACGAAAGTATAGTATGATTTGAAATAAAGTAAAGGACTTTTTACGTAAGTGAAGTATTTTATAATAAAAAAAACTTGAACTCACTCAGGGTCACTGACTTTTGTATGCATGATAGTTGGCAGGTATTTTGTTGATGCTGAGGAGTTGCAAGCATGGATGCATAAGCTACTAGGAGCGTTTTGAGGCTGGCATCCATATTTTGACATGTCATTGTTTTTTGAGATGAAAACGAATGTTGTAAATGAATGAAATGACATATTTTTAGTTATTAATGAAAGTTTTAAATTGTTGATGCATGTATGTCCCAAGATCATGATATGAAATGTAATAGATCTTGTTTGTCTGATTATGATGTAATTTGTATTGATTAATGAAATGACATGGATTGTTTGTTATTTGTAATGTTTAACATTTCATTAATGAGTCGTGATTGAATTGATTGGGTTTATGATTGTTTGAATGGTTACACATAATGTTATATTAATTAAAACATTAAAACTTAACTTAATGAAGTTCTCATGCGAATGGCCCATGCGAATGGACCACACGCATGAATAACTTCATACGATTGACTCAATCGCACGACTGAACCAGGAGACTGGATCAATCGTATGATTGACACATAAGATTGGCTCAGTCGCACGACTGAACACTCAGTCGTGCGGATGAATCAACCGCATGGTTCAATCGCACGACTGAACCATACTTATGGCCCAGTCGCACGATTGAACAATACTAACCTATAAATAGACCCAATTCGTGGAAAACGTAAGCATTCATACCATTACGATTCCAGACGTACCCTAGCCGTCCACAGACCTCCCAAATCGTTCTCCAAGTTCACAGAACACATTAGATCGATTCCTAATCGACTTCTAATGTTAGATTCAATTCTTGATTGATTCTTCGTGTGTTCTCACTGATTGGATCGCCAATCAAAAGGATTCCGCACTATTTGAGTTGGTTTAACACGCTAATCACTAGCTATTTTCGTTCAAATACCAGATCCTAACAAGTGGTATCAGAGCTTTGGCTCTTGATTACGTGTTGATTCAATCAAGATTGCATAAAAGTTTGTGTTTTTGCACTAAAAACGCAATCTTTGGTGTCAAAAGTGATCTTGGACGTTCCCTGCTCATCGAAGTTTGGTTTCTACGGACTTAGGCGATTAGGACTTGTGAAATTTCGAATTTTATATGGCTGAAACCCGTCAAACCTTGAAAATTTTGCAAACAGCAGCTTCAGTCGCACGAGTGACCCATTCGCACGACTGGACTCCATTCGCATTGCTCATTCGCACGATTGGACCTAGTCGCACCTTCATTCGGCCGACTGAACCGTTCGTTCGCATAGCTCATACGCACCAGATTCATTCGCACGACTGAACCAATCGCCCAGTTCAGCCGCACGATTGAACCAGTCGCAGAGTTCATACGCACGACTAGACCATTCGCAACCTTCAGTCGCATCAGTGAAAGTTTGTTTGATTAGACTTAAATTTATTCGCCATGGAAGATCAGATGTCAGCCTTTACTGCTGGGAAGGACTCGAGGATACAGAACCTGCTGCTGCTTGAGAGTGAGGTGGGTAATCACAATAAACCACCAAAGCTCTTGACTTTAGATGAGTTTCCCCACTGGAAACAACGTTTTGAGATCTACCTCAATGGAGTAGATCCTAATCTGTGGGAAGCCATTGAGATTGGGTTAGTACGCCGGTGGGAGCTGATGGAGTTAAGCTAGCGTTAGGTGGGATGACGGACGCACAGAAAGTCAAAGTACAATGCAGAGAAAAGGGTTTATGGATTGATTACTCAGTCTATCCCCAAAGACATATTCCACCAGTATTCAGAGAATAAGCAGAGCATCCAAGAAACTGTGGGATGAGCTAGAGAAGAGGTATGATGGGAATGCTTCGTTGAAGGCAATCAAGGCAAAGGAGTTAAAGAAGGAATTCGATAACTTCTCATCGATTGGCAACGAGAGTTTAGACGACGTCATAGATAGATTCTACCACTTGATGAGCGAACTGCATACACATGGAGTGGAAACGATCATGGAAGAGAAAGTGAGTAACTTCGCAGACGGATTGCCTGATAAGTGGGCTTCATTCGTGTCTAACCTGAGACAGAATGGAATGCTTGCAAAGCTGGATATTAATGACTTCATTCTTAGTTGCGAGAAGAAGCACTAAGGATGAAGTATAGAGCTCAGAAGTCTTCGTACACACAGAATCCAGCTTTGTACAACGCCACGCCTCAAGCTAAGACATCTGGAGCACCTCTCCAGACTGCTTTTGTGTCTAGCTCGTCAGGTCCTTCACATGCTTCTCCTTCTGGATCAGACACGTCAGGGTCGTCTTGTACCCACTATATTGGATCAGAAGCAAGTGCTACAAAACTGAAGACCGAGAACCTCGGTAATGTGACTGTGGAAGTAGCTCGACGCATATGGATCTTTTGCTGCAGTGGTTCATTCATATGATGGACTTGTTGCCGGGAAGATTGGAAACTGCCATCTGGCAGATGAGGACTACGAGCAGGTGGACGAAATGGAGCTTGAGAGGATGGATATAATGTGGGCCTTAGCTAGTGCTGTCCGGAGGGCGAAGAAGTTTGTTAAAAGACTGGACAGAACTAGGTAGCTACTAAGGATACCACATTTGGCTTTGACAAGAGCAAAGTGACCTGCTTCAACTATGGAGAGAAGGGGCACTTCAAAAGAGAATGTGTCAAGCCAAAGAAGACGGGTAATAGGAACCCGTTCTCGTCCTTTACTCGCCAAGACAAGCAAGCTTCCAGTTCTACTTCATCAAACAAGAATCCAAAAGCCTTGACTGCTCATGATGATGAAGGACAGGATTGGAGCTTTAGGTTTGTCTCACCAGGGAATCTAACATTGCCAGTGTAGAGGATATTGATGATGATTCTGCGAGTGAAGGTGATCTAGCAGTTGAGATAGCGATGTCACATAGTGAAGAAGCAACTGCAATCGAGGTCAGTTACAAGCAAAAGGAGGAGACTTCCACGTCAGAGACAGAGAAGACAGAATCACCAAACCAGAGACATCTGATGCTGCGTTGATGGCTAGCTCTTCTGAACCAACTCAGGTAAGTACTACTGACCAAATGTTTAATAATCATGCTTGTGCTGATTGTGATACTTTTAGGAATAGCATAGATGAAAAATTTGCTAGGTTATTAGATCATAATGATAACTTAGTAAAAGATTTGCAACTATGCACACAGGCTAATAGAGAAACAACATGAGCATAGTTATAAAGAAAAGATAGACCTATTGACTAAAAGCTTAGGGGAACTGAAGTAGTTGCCTTTAACCAAGCATATGACATTAGGTACTATCTAAACTCCCTAGAAGACACTAAGAAGCAAAAGGCTGTTCTAGAAGTAGAAGTAAATTCATTAAAATAGAAACTGCATAGTTGGACTAGTTCTTCACCATAGTTCAACACTTAGTGAGAGAAAGGAATAACGGGGAGGGATTAGGTTACAAAGTGTTCCACCACCACCTGAGACCTTGATGACACTAAGACTAGACCAGTAAATAATAACCCCATCAAGATCACGTGTTGTCTACTCCTCTTGTTAGTGATCCAGATACCTCATGTTCATCTACTGAATCTGGACACAAACAAAAGGAACTTCAAAGGCAAAGGGTAAATTGCCTTGTGTTAATCTGGAAAAGGAATTTGAAAAAGTTAACTTAAAGTCAGGGTCAAACAGAGTCAAATCAGAACCTAAAAAGACTTCAAATGTTAATTTTTTCACATGCTACAAGTCAAAACCAGTTAACCAAAAGAGAAAGATGTTAAACAGGTTAAAACAGTTAATTTTGTTAAACCAGAGAAAACATCAAACGCACAGAGTCAAAACCTAAAGTGATTATGTTACTAGAGTGTCACGCACCTCTCCACAAAGAAAGTCTACTCATAAAGTTGATAGCCGGTCATGCTACAACTGTGGAGAATATGGACACATTGCTTCCTATTGTCCTTTCTATCAGACACCTAGGAAGAAGATTGACCTCAGGACTCTAAGCCTAGGTCTTCTAAGAGGAGTTCTCTGACTCCACCTAGAAGAGCTAGTGAATCTAAAGTCCAACTGTAAGCCAGACTACTGTTTATCATAAACAGGCCTTGCACAAATCTGGCTTAAGGAAAGAGAAGTCATCCTGCGTGTCTGATACTGATGACAAGAAGGAACCTGAGCTACCCTCACCCTCTAAGGTCAATGGGTGGAGTTTATGATGTGTGATCCTCTGAAACCCAAGCCAGTAAAGGCTTGGGTTCCTAACCTAAACTAATACATTAACTTTGTATGTGCAGGGTGTTCGATACAGTGTGAGACTACACGTGGATTGTAGACAGCGGAGCATCCAGGCACATGACAGGAACAGGGCCCTTTTATCAACGTCAAGCAAATAAAAGGAGGGCATGTTTCCTTTGCTGGAAAAAAGGGAGGCTGTATCACAGCTCAGGGAGAAGTGGGAAATCAGAAAGTTAGTTTGATAAGGTGAACTATCTTCAACAACTTCAAAATAACTTACTTTCTGTTTCCCAAATCTGTGATAAGGATTTAAGGTCATCTTCGACGACAGAAGTGTTACGTGCTGAAGAAGACTACGTATGACCAGATGACCAAGTTCTGATGACTGCTTCAAGATATAAAGATCTTTATGTCTTGGATCTATCAACAGCTGCTACAACGGATCATGAGGTTCAGTGCTTTCTATCTAAAGCTACTGAGAAGGATTCCATCTCTGGCATAGAAATGGGACACTTAGTCAAAGGAAGATGAATCATCTGATTCAGAAGGATTTGGTGAGAGGATAATGTCAAGAACTTCCAACTTCTTGACTTTGTGTAGCTTGCAAGAAAGGCAAACAGACAAAGAAGTCTCATAAGGAAAAGAAAGTTCATTCAATAGAACTTCCTCTTGAACTTCTTCACATGGATCTGTTTGGTCCAGTCAGTACAAAAGCATTGCAGGCGACTTGTACTGTTTTGTGGTCACTGATGACTACTCAAGGTTCACTTGGGTAATGTTTCTGAAATCCAAATCAAAACATTGAGTCATTCAAGGAGTTAGTACCACACTGGAATCTCTCTACAAGCTAAAAGTTAGACAAGTACGCTCAGACAACGGACAGAATTCAAGAATCAATGGATGGAGGCATACTGCAAGGAAAAGGGAATTGTGCATCAATTCACTTCTGCCTACACGCCTCAGATGAATGGTGTTGCTGAGAGGAAGAACAGAAGCTTGATAGAGACAGCACACGGACTATGCTGGCAGACTCGAAACTGCCTATCCAATTCTGGAATGAGGCAGTGGCGAATGCATGTTATACACTGAATCGAGTCCTAATAGTCAAGCGCCACGGAAAGACATGTTACGAGCTACTACAAAGACGCAAACCGAATTTGGAGTATCTTGAACCTTTTGGCGCGCCGTGCACACTTCTGAAGAGAGACACAAGAAGGCAAATTCAGCGAGAAGGCGGATGAAGGAATCTTTCTAGGATACAACATACCGAACAAGCGAGTTTAAAACACTCAACGGGTCTTGTAGAAGTGTGGTGTAATGTCGACGTTCAGATATATACCACACACACCACCTACAGGCAAGGACCCGCATACTTCTTCGATTATGATGGATTCTTCAAGTCCTCACATCCCTCTCTCTCCCTCGGATGATGAGTTAGCTACTAGGATGATGTATGATATCCTGAATACACCATCTAGCACACAGGGAGAATCATCTACTCAGTCAGGGGAGTAGTCGATGACAGTGACTCCTCCTCTGAAGATGAAGCTGAAGCAGATGACCAGAACAGTCAGGAGGAACAGTTCCAGTTCCTGAAAGTCCACAAGCATCTACAAGTGATGCACCTTCGACTTCGGAACCTCAAACTCCAACTACCTCAGATGCAGAACCACATGTTCATAATCTAGGTTCTGAGGTGGCTGTTCCTACTACTCCAGGATCACGACTAAACGTCTATTATCCCCTTGACATGTTATTGGGGATGTCAGATCAGGATTACAAACCCGAAATCAGCTATACTCAGCTGATTACACCTCGGTTATGGAGAAGGGTACATTCATGATGGTGCTTATCGATGTTTGTCTCGCAGGTTGAGCCAAAATATGTCAGTGAGGCACTAAATGAATGAGGCGTGGGTGAGTGCCATGCAAAGAACTTCTGCAGTTCAAGAAGTTAGGTGTATGGACTCTTTGATAGACCTAAAGGTGCTAAAGTCATTGGCACCAAATGGTACTAAAATGCAAAAGATGACCAAGGGGTCATTATCAGGAACAAAGCTCGATTGGTGGTTCAAGGTTTTCGCCAAGTCGAGGGATTGACTACAATGAGGTGTTTGCACCCGTGGCAGGATGGAAGCATTTCGTATCTTCCTTGCCTATGCATCGTACTGAAGATTAAAGTCTATCAATTAGATGTTGAAGAGTGCATTCCTTCATGGGGAAATCAGGGAAACAGTCTATGTAAGTCAACCCGAGGGATTTGAAGATCCTATCATCGGGATAGAGTTTACAAGCTCGACAAGGATTTATAACGGGCTTCATCAAGCTCCTCCCGTGGTATGAGAAACTCTCGACTCATCTTGTGAAACACGGATTTCGCAGGGAGACATTGACTGCACGCTGTTTATTAAAGAAAAGGATGGCGACCTACTGCTTGTACAGATCTATGTTGATGACATAATCTTCGGTTCAAAGAACGAAGAGTTATGCAAAGAGTTTGAAAGCAGTGATGAAGAAAGAGTTTGAGATGAGTGCTATGGGGGAGATGAAGTTCTTTCTCGGGTTACAGTGGATCAGACACCAAATGGGATTTTTTCTACATCACCAAGTATGTAGGAGATTCTCAGTCGCTTTGACATGGAGAATGCTTCTGCTGCTGGACTCCACTGGCTACAAATCACGATATAGCAGCTGATGAGAATGGAGATCTTGTAGATGCCACGATGTATACCGAGGAATGATTGGATCCCTTATGTATCTCACTGCCTCAAGACTGATATTATGTATGCTACATGTCTATGTTTTTGATATCAGGCTAAACCTAAGGTCAACCATCTGATCGGGGTCAAGATGATTTTTCGTTATCTGAAGGGTAACACCCCACTGGATTGGGGTACCCTCACTGATGATGACTTTGAGCTTACCGCGTATAGTGACTCGGATTACGGGGGCTGCAAGATGACTACAAATCTACATCAGCAGGATGTCATTTCTTTGGGAAAGATTAGTTACCTGGCAGTGTAAGAAGCAGACATCGGTTGCATTGTCAACCTTGAAGCGAATATGTTGCTGCTACAAGTTGCTGTTCACAAATCATCTGGATTCAACAGCAAATGCGGGATTACGGTTTAAAATTCTCGTCTACTCCTATTTTTTGTTGATAACTCTGCTGCAATTGCAGTAACTAAAAATCCGGTTCAACATCCTAAGAGCAAACACATCGGTATTAAATACCATTTCATAAGAGATTGTTTTGAAAAGAACTTAATTGATGTGCTTAAATTAATACGTATTTCAACGCGCTGACCTCTATACTAAAGCCTTTGATAAACCACGGACGTTTTCAAATTGGCTAGAGGTCAACGGCGTTAAAAAGAAAGGTGAGGTTATTCCTGATGATGATAATGTGTAGTCCGATGTAGTTTAGTTTAAAGTTTTATTTTATTTTATTTTATTTTTTTTATTGTTTATTTTCGTCTGTTAAATTTAAACTCATGTTATTTGGGCTGTTTATTAAATCCTAAAATAATTAAACCAGTAATGATTTTAGTATTTTAGGGGGAGAATATGTCAGCAATTAACATTAAAAAAAAACGAGGGAGAAGGAGTGAAAGCTGATAAAGGTAGATCGTATCTGTGATACCGATTCAAAACCTTTGGAAAATGATAGTACACATGAACCAAGCAAGAGGGATTTTAAATTTAAGTTTTAAAAGATGCAAAAATTTAAAGTACAAGTCTGTGTAGTCTAGGCAATACAAAAGGAAGAGAGAGAAAACTGGTAACTCCTAAGGTAACACAAAGAAAGTAACCTAGAGGGGCTAGAAGACCACAATGATATGTCGGTAGATTCACACAATAGAGGATTAGATCTGACTGGTGAACTAAAGATCAAACTAAGTTGTTCACTGACTGTGGGCTTCCATCTTATCACTGGGTTAACACAATCAACAATATTCCAATACGGTAATGATCATGTAACGCCACACAATGTGTCCGGATGACCATATTAGAGCAAAAAAAAATGAAAGCAAATGCTATAAAGCTAATGACTTATGTTGTTGGTGCATTTTGTGCAAAATGAAAATGCTGCTCTAACAAGGAGATAGGTTGTGTGCCTCTCTGCTGTGCGATGGCACTGACCTGAGTAAGCATAACCTAATATTTTAGAATTCATTGTTGTTGCCGCCTCGCTGCTGGCGATGGCACTGACCTGAGGACTGGCTTCTCTTTGAAAGCTCTAAGAATAGTCTCTTCTTTGTAATAAAACCCGTACCGCTCAAAGGCTCCTGAGGAATGTTGATTACCATATAAGTGTGGGATCCACAAGTGTTAGTTGAAATAAATAAACCTAAATCAGCCACCAGTCTGTGTCAAAGTCTGTGTATGCATTTAAGTGGACAAACATATTGACAATCATTGTGCTACAATTCTCAAAAGTTCAAATCAATGTGACAATCTAAGAGTTCCAGTATGATTTCCTTAAGTTGCTAATGTCACGGATAGTGAAGTCACGGGATAGTGACAACTAGCAGATCTAGTACAAAAATAACTACCTTAACAAACTACTGAAATGTTCACAACTACTGAGAACATGTCAGAGTGCTAAGTATAAAACATGAAACTACTGAAAGGAAACTACTGAAACTACAACGACTGAAGAACAAACTCTTCAGTCGTTTTACAAAACTACTGAAAAGATAAACATAAAACTACTGAAAAGTAAACCGTCACAACTACTGAAGAAGTCCTCTTCAGCTGTTATGACAACATCTGATATTGGTCTTCAGCACTTGTGTCTTCAGACTTTGTCTTCACCCTTGTCTTCAGACTTTGTCTTCTACTTGTCTTCAGACTTTGTCTTCAGCACTTGTCTTCAGACTTTGTCTTCAGCACTTGTCTTCAGACTTTGTCTTCAGCACTTGTCTTCAGACTTTGTCTTCAGTGTTATCTTCAGCTGTTGTGGACTTCAGTAGTTGTTGTGACGTCTGTGGGACTTAAAGGTTTTTCTGATCCGGCTCATTGGTTCTTTTGGTCCAACAAACTCCCCCTGAACCAATGCAGCCAAAACCTTTAACTTTATTGAGGTCCCACTTATTGTTGGCAAAATGGTTGGTCTTTTTCCTTCTTGATCAGTTGAGAAGATGACCCATATAAGCACTGGCCTGGAATAAGTCTCTGATGATTTGGTTGGCAAAGTATGGATGGGAGCTCTGTATTAGGGAATTGGACACTGAGCTGTTCCCCCATCCATGAGACTTACTTCCCATGTATAAGCCTGTAGGATTCTCTGGTGTATGCTCTGAGAAACATGATTTGTTCTTCCATGGTAAGATTCTCTGGTTCACCATCAAACAATCCTTCACGCCCATACAGCTCTGAGATGTACTTGGCCTGTTTGCCATTTTTGAGCTCAACTGTTGTGATCTGTCTGTATGCAAACTCATCTGGGTGATTACCCTCAAGTAACAGACTGAGCTCATTTTGTTTGAAGTTTTCAAGCTTCTTGTAGACCAACCCTTTTTAATAACTCTGTTCTCTAACATCTTTTGGGTGGCTGTTTAGTCTCATAAGCCTTCTTGAAGTCTTCTACAATTTCCCAGGGTGATACTACAAGGACCACAGTGATCTCTTCATCTACGATCCTTTTCCTGGCCCTTGTATCTCGCAGGAATGTCTTTCTTTACAATTCTGTGAGCCCCCCTAGGATCAGGCCATATCCTCACCTTTTCCCTTTGATATTGAAATGTGTTGGCAAGGGTGTACAATCTCAGAGCCTCTTTCTTCATACTTATTATTGATGAAGAAGCAGCATAAGTTTTGTCTATGCTTTTCAGCATTTCCTCATCATGAAGCCTTTGCTGCTGTTCTTCTTCAATCTTTACTCTCACTGTTTCCATCTGTGAGGTGGGAGTGATGGGCATAGATTTGGCTTTAGGCAAAGTTAGGACTGCGGAAAGAGGCAGCCTATCTTCTTCCTCATCATCCTCTTCTTCTTCTTCTTCTAGCCTCAACATCCTTCTCTTTTTCTTCTTGGATGCATCATCGGCTGTTGGTTTTGAGGGTAAAGGAGTTGGTTTAATGGGTTGTGGTAGTGGTGATTTTGAAGTGGTAGGTTTTGCAGGTTGTTCTAGCATTCTTGTAGTGAGTGAGGCTTTGGAGTGTTTTGCTAGTTCATTTCTGTTCCCAGCACCTGCTTCATTTAGTGCTTCAATCACTAATCCCTTAGTGTATGCTTCAGACGTACAGATCTTGGTGGTTATTGCCAAGATACTGTCCCTGGTCCATGACTTAATCTCTATCAATGATCTCCCAAGATACTTTGCAATGAATCTGATCATGATCTCCAGTCTTTCTCTTCTAAACACATCATAACTTGCCCATCTTGAGTTAATTTCTTCAACTTCAAGTCTTCTAATCTCTGAGTCAAGCTGTGCAGTATCGAACCCTTGTCTATACAGTTGATCAATAATGGAGTCCATAGATTTACTATGTGTAGCATCCGCCATTTTGATCATCTCATCAAGTTTGAGTTCTTTTTGGAGTTCTTTTTCTTTTCTTTCAATCTTCCTCTTCTTATATGTGATATGAAAGTCTTTGTGACTTTCACTCACTTGATCAGTGTCAGCTCCCTTCACATACTCTTCTTCTTCTCTTCTCTCTCAGTCTCCTTCACAACCTCCTCTTCCTTCTCAATCTCCTGTTCTTTCAGTATGCTCTTCCCCTTTGCTTTCACTAACTGACTCTCCCCCTTTTTTGGTTGCATTGGTTGCAAGGGTTTGAGTAGTAGAAAGCCTTGTGCTCACAATCTCCTGCACCAGTGGCTGTATGATTGAGGGAGCCTCTCATCCATGGTTTTGATCACAATGTCTGTGATCATTGGGGTGATGAGAGGTAGGGATTCTGGAAGATAGCAGTTGTTTGCTCAGAGGGGTTCTGTCCCTGAGAAGCAGTGCCAGAAGTAGAGGCTGGTGGTTGTAAGTTTTGATTGGCTGAGTGTTTAGGAGACCTTCAGGTGAAGGTGCCATCTGTGGGTGTATGTTGGTGTCAGATGGACTTGCTTCTTGAGAGAATTGGTCAAGTAGTCTTTGTAGTCTACTGACTTCTTCCTCAAGAATTGTGTTCTGGGCTAGAACATCATAAAAGAAACCCAGGTCATCATCAGCAGATGCTGAATCACCTGACCTCCTGCTTGTAGCAGGATGTACATGCCCTGGGTGTAGACCAGTTGTAGCATGTGCCCCTTTTTCTTGGAACTGGGGACTTCCAGCCTCAGGACGATGTCCTTCATCAGCTGTTGCCTCTGATGAGGTCTTAGCAATGTTACCAGCCTCAGTCCGATCATGTGCTGATGCAGAAGAGGTGGCAGCCCTCACCAGATATTCTGATCTCCTTATCTACACTAGGAGACAGAACATTTAAACCCCTGTGCTGTGGGTTGTCAGAAGCATGTTGATCCTCTTCCTCTATATCTGTGGTTTTCCCCTTTGGTGGTTGTTGGGGAGGAGGAGAGGCATGCAGCTGAGTCAGCACGTTTGCAATTATAAGTGTTGGACTTTGTGGGGCATTTTCATGGGGAGATAGGGTAAAATCAGTATGCACCTGGGGAGAATGGTGCTTTCAATGGCAATCTCCTAAATGAGGAAGATTCCAGATTTGTGGGTACCCCTTCTTTGGTTGCTTCAGGCTCCTTTGAGAGGAATCCTGAGCGGCTGTGGCTGGTTGAGTCTCTGATACTACTGGGGGGTTTACACCAGCAAGTATATCCTGTCTTGGTGGTACTGGAGCATCTTCAGGGGACTCATCTTCCTGAATAGCTGTTTTGGTTCGTTTTGTTTTTGGTTTGGTGGGGACTTTGGATTTTGTGGTGGTGGCTGTGGGTTCCAGCTGCGTGGGTTTGCGCAGCTTGGCAGCCATTTTGAGTGATTGGTCAGAGTTGTGCCGGGAGTATACTTCAGGCAATACAGCCATAGCAAGGACTCCCAGGCCAACAAGTCCCTCAGCTTGAAGCTGGTTTTCAATTATGGCCATTATGAACCGAGGATATAATATCCAAACGTTAGCAAGTTGTTTTTCTTGGGCCATATTCTTGAGCTCTAAAAATAGTATTTCAGAAAAATTTAAAGGTTGTTGCTCAAGGATGGAGTACAATACCTGTTGCCACCTTGTGGACATTTGATCCCATGATGAAGTCTTGGGGGGCCAGGAAGACATTGACCATATGAAAGATGAGCGTTCAGCATCCTGGAAATGTTTCTTCAATATGGTAGAGGCACTCAGGTTACCTTTGTATCCATGGTGGGCAAATGATAGATCTGTTGTGCCCTTTGGATAACTAGTCGGGAAAGTGGCATCATCCAGATTGAGGGTTTTGGCGAAGAATGTGGAGTGGAGTGATGACCACCTTTTGACTATTGACAAACGCTTGAAGAGACTCTGTGACATTCTCCTCGAAGACAAGAGTGACGTTTGTCCAGAATGGCCAAGAGATTCGGCATATATGGTGGGGTTTAAAGAAAAGCTGTTTGGTAAGGTGACTGGACCATTAAATCAATGGCGTTGTGAAACTTGGTCCAGTATGGCGATTTGGTAAGGTGAGCGACACAGTTGGTTGTCGTGGTTTTAGTTGCATGGTCGCCATGGATGAAGAGAGGTTACAGAGTTTTTGAACGTTAGGTTTGAGAGGAGAGGTGAGGGAAAAACTCTGAAGGTGGGATAAGGTATTTATAGGGGGGTTAGAAAACGACTGAAGACAGTGGTTTTGTCATCAGTTGTTGTAAACAGCTGAAGACTTGGTGTGTTAGTTTCAGTAGTTGTAAACTACTGAAGACATAGGTTTGGCTTCAGTTGTTTAGAAACAGCAGTTGTAAAAAACAACTGAAGAGAAATACTCATCATTGGCTGTTTTCATCAATTCATAGCTTTCAGCTATTTCAGTCTGACCTCCACACTTACTCATCAGACTTGCATCTGAGTTTCAAAGGTTTCATTGGTCATCAGTACTTATCTGCATTTCTGACATCAGTAGTTGTAGCTACATCAGCTTGTTGTGATTTCATCAGCTGTTGTAACTACATCAGCTGTTTTAACAAATAAAGTACTTCAGTACTTGTGAGGAATGTAGCCTTCAGTAGTTATAAAAACTACTGAGGGGAAAGGAACTCATCAGTACTTATATATGACATGGTTACCAATGATCATCAGTATTTATTACTGAGATCATCAGTAGTTGTCACTTATTCTAGCTGCAGCATACCAAGCCTTAACACCATGGTTGTGGAAAGTTGAACTATCCAAAGGCTTAGTAAAAATGTCTGCAAGCTCATCAGCACTAGGAACAAACTTTGGATCAATCAGACCTTTTTCAAAACAATCTCTAATAAAATGGTGTCTAATTTCAATATGTTTAGTCCTAGAGTGCTGGACAGGATTCTTGACAATACAAAGAGCTGAAGAGCTGTCCATTAACAATGGAGTCTTAGTCTCAGTTATGCCATAATCCAATAATTGGTTTTGAAGCCATAATACCTGAGATGTACAACTTGCAGCAGCAATGTACTCGGCTTCAGCAGTTGATGTAGCAACTGAGGTTTGTTTCTTACTCTGCCAAGAAATCAAAAAGTTGCCTAGGAATTGACATCCACCAGAAGTTGATTTCCTGGTCAACTTACACCCTGCATAGTCACTGTCAGAAAAGCAACTAATTTACCAGAATGTCTAGTAGAATACCATAAACCTAGAGATGGAGTGCCTTGCAGATATCTAAAGATTCTCTTGACTGCAATCAAATGAGACTCCTTAGGTGCAGCCTGAAATCTAGCACAAACACATGTAGCAAACATAATATCTGGTCTAGAAGCTGCTAAGTACATCAAGGACCCAATCATACATCTGTAAAGTGTTTCATCAACCACTTTACCTTTCTGATATGTATCCAGTTGTGTGGTGTTGCACATGGGAGTAGAACAGGGTTTACAATTTTGTAAATCAAATTTTCCAAAAGATTTTTTTGTGTATTTGGACTGATGAATGAAAATTCCATCAGCCTTTTGTTTGATTTGCAAACCCAGAAAGAATTGTAATTCCCCCATGGCACTCATTTCAAACTTTGGTTGCATCAACTTTGTAGAGGCATCACACAACTGTGGATCAGAGAAGATGCAAAAATAATATCATCTACATAAATTGAACAAGTAGATTATGCTGCCCAGCTTTCTTAATGAATAAAGTTTTATCTATGGAACCTCTAGTAAAATTATTTTCAAGAAGAAAGTTTGATAATGTCTCATACCAGGCTCTAGGAGCTTGTTTTCAACCATAAAGAGCCTTATCAAGCTTATACACCCAATTAGGATGCTTATTGTCCTCAAAACCCAGTGGTTGACATACATAAACCTCTTCTTTAATTTTCCCATACAAAAAATGCACTTTTGACATCCATTTGAAAAACTTTAAGATTTTGATAAGCAGCATAAGCTAAAAACATCTAATTGCTTCCAGTCTGGCTACAGGGGCAAAGGTTTCATCATAATCAATACCTTCTTCTTGTGCAAACCCCTGAACAACCGGCCTGGCCTTGTTCTTAACAATAAGCCCATTTTCATCAGTTTTGTTCCTAAACACCATTTAGTGCCTATTGCACACTTACCTGGAGGTAGAGGGAACCAGTTCCCACACTTGCTGTTTCTTGAACTGAAGAAGCTCAAGCTGCATGGCATCAACCCATCCATTATCCTTTAAAGGAATGTGATAATTCTTGGCTCTTGCTGACTGATGAAGAGAGCATAGAAGCAGAAATTAATAATTGACTTCTTGTTGATACTCCAGCAGTGATATCACCAATGATTTGAGACATAGGGTGTGATTCTTCAGATCTTGGTACACAATGAGATCAGTGCAAGTGTTTGTAGCAGGCTCAGCAGCAAAAATGGTGATGGTGAAGTATTTCCTTGAAACCAATCAGTAGATGGTAATTCAAAGGAAGTTGAAGTTGTAGAAATCTCATCAGCATTTGTTGTGGATTGTGCAGCTGGAGCTACAGGAACATCAGGTCTAGCTGAATTAGGCAGTTGATCACTAAACTTGAAGAGGTGAGTACTACTATCATCATCATCAGCACCAGCAGTACCACCAGGTGGTGAACTGTTGACAGGAGCAACAGCAGGAGTTTGATGAGGAACATATTGCAGTATGTCCAAATCAAATATCTCCACAGGGTTTTGTGGAATCTTGTCCTTTGGAGATTCATTAAACTTAACATGTAGAGTCTCTTCAACCATCTTTGTTCTACAGTTGAAGACTCTGTATGCTTTGCAAGTTGATGAATAACAACAAAGTACCTTGCATCCACCTTAGAATCAAATTTTTGGAGTTGATCCCGTGTGTTGAGAATGAAACAAGGACATCCAAAAGCTCTGAAGAATGAAAGAGGGGGCCAAATGATGAAGAACTTCATATGGAGTTTTCATCAACCTCTTATTACTAGAGCTCTATTTTGTACATAGCAAGCTGTATTGATAGCTTCAGCCCAAAAAGTCATTGGCAGTCCAGAGTCAGCCAACATGGACCTTGCAGCTTCAATGAGGGTCCTGTTCTTTCTCTCCACTACTCCATTTTGTTCAGGAGTTCTTGGAATGCTAAAATGCCTCTTGATTCCCTTTGAGAGGTAGACCTCCTCAAGTGTATTGTTTCTAAATTCTGTTCCATTATCACTTCTAATACACTTGACTGGAGAGGGAATACTGCTTCTCAACATACAACACAAAGTTGATAATCTTCTGAGCTGCTTCATCCTTTGAATGCAAGAAGAAAGTCCATACAAATCTGGAGTAATCATCCACAATTACTAGACAGTATTTCTTCTTAGCCATACTCAGCACTCTCACAGGACCAAAGAGATCCATGTGAAGAAGCTGTAAGCAGGCATTGGACTTAGGTTCTTCTATGGAGGGAAAAGAAGCTTTGTGTTGTTTTCCTTTTAAACAAGCAGTGCAATCATCTTCACATTTGAACTCCTTCATAGGCAATCCCCTTACTAAACCATGATTTATCAGCTGATTATGTTTTTAAGATTAACATGACCCAACCTTCTATGCCATAGTGTATATTCTTGAGGGGAAGCCTTGGAAAATAGGCAAGGATGGCCGTTGAGATCTATTTTCTTAGAAAGATCTAAGGCATACACTCTTCCTGTCCTGTTGGCCTTAAGGAGAGTGTATTTATCAAACACCTTATCAATCAAACTTAGAACTTTGGATGACAGAATCCGGCAGTTCTGACTGTGTGAAAAGAGCAACATGGCCTTTGTCACACATTTGACTGACACTCAAGAGGTTGTACTTGAGATTTTCCACATGGTTAACATCATCAAACTTTATTTCCCCATTGGAAACAAAGCCTTTGCCGATGATGTAACCCTTTGCATCATTGCCAAAAGACACAAACCCCTTCCTTCCTTGAGAGTAGTCATTAAGAAGTGATCTGTTTCCTGTCATATGCATGGGATCCTCCACTGTCTACATACCAGATGCCTCTGTGGCATGTTAAAGAACCCTACAGAACAAACAAATTAGTTAGATTTTGAGACCCAACCTTTTTGGTTTTGGGTTTGGTTTTGCAACAGATGGTTGACTCAACAGGTTTGTTGGAAAATAACAGCCTGAGAGGAGAGGAGAGAAGGTGAGTAAAAGGAATCCTTGGCTTGGAACTCCTTTTCTGTGGTTTCAGCATAGGAACATCTAATTGGTTGACTCTTCCCAATAGATGTTGAACCATCAAACCAGCTGTGTCTGATTTTGTGATAAAGCTTTCAGCTCTTCAGACACGTTAGCACTGGAGTTTGATAAGTTCTTATGTTGCACCTTCTTCTTTTGAGCAATCTCAGCTGTTACCTGTTTAACCCCTTCCTTTTGGATTTCTTTTTGGACTTAAGGGTTACAGGATTTGATGTTACTGGTACAAATGTGGCTTCAAACTCATTTTTCATTTTAACCATTTTCTCTTTAATTTCCTCTTTATGTTTGAGTTTGGATCCTCTTTTGTACCAACAATCATCTGTAAGATGATTAAACAAACCACATACTTCACATGGTTTTTTTCATCTTATGTTGATCATCAACTAAAGAGAGGATGAAACTACTGAAGACTTGCTCTTCAGTACTTTGGAAGCATTATTTGCTTTCTTGACTTCCTCTTTAGTAGTCTTCAAACTCTTTCTACTGACAGTTTTCTTCTTTTCAGTGCTGACAGTAGTTGGAGTTTGAACTTCAGGTGTTAAATCTTGCTCTCCATTCTTTTCAGGACTTTCAGAAATAACTCCTGAGTTGATCAACTTTGATCATGTGAGTGTCAGCAATTGAACCATCAACATCAGCTGATAGGTTCTGAGAGGGCTTAGTGCTGACTTCTACTTTTGATGATGCTCTATCAAAAAGTGAATCACATGATGAGGTGGATTGGTTATTTCTTTCTCCATCAGATTTCACTTCTACTCTTGGAGCAAAATCTGTAAGAGGAGCTGTGTGATTATAACCAATGCCAAACTTCACATTGGAAGCTGATTGCTTACTAAGAAGCATTTCAAAACCTTTGCATGATTGTACCCATCGATCACACTCTACTTGGGTGACTGCAAGGGTTTCTTTGAGACTTCTCTGGTCTTCCAGAATAACCTCTAGCTTAGCCTTTTCATCATTTAATTGGCATTTAAGCTTATAAATCTTATCATTTTTACTATTAAGAGCAGACTCATACTCAGCTTGTTTTTTGGAAATGGTTTTCTCAAACTCAAGTTTTTGATTTATTAACGCTACATTTGCCTCTCTAATAGAGACAAAGGCAGCTATGCATGATTCAGAACATAACTTGGCTTTAGCCTCTGAAGATACCTGAGTTACCTGTGAAGATGATGCAGTGAGCAGGAACCCTCAGTTGACTCCAGAGCCATAAGTGCCAGATTCCCAAAGGACTATCACCACCATGTTGATCAGCACTTGTGAACAGTTGTTCATGACCAGACATGTCATCTGGCAAGCTGCTCTAGTCAACAACTTCAGGGGTGAAGAAGCTATGTTGTTGAGGTTGAGGAGGTTGATGAGATGGTTGAGGTTCTGGATGTGCATGAGGTTATGGTACCATGGGAGCTTGAACTTGACTGGTTTGTGGCATGTAATAACAAGGGTAAGGGTAAGGGTATGGCATTTGACCCTGAGGAGGAACAAAATATGCAGGATAGATTGTAGTTGAGAATGATGACTAGAATTGACAGGATGTTGCCCTTTGTTTTGTTGACTATTGCTAGGGAAAATCACAAAAGGTGCAGAGGAATTAGATCCAGATGATCTACATTCTCTAGCAAAGTGTCCAAGCCTTTGGCATTGTGACACCTCAACTTACTCTTGTCAAAACCAACTTTGGTTTTGCCAGAGAGTCCTGGGAACTTTCTTCCAGTTCTTTTGTAGAACTTCTGAGATCTGATATTTATCAAGGCCATTTGGCTCAAAATATCCATCTCTTCTAAGTCATCATCAGCAATCCCCTTGAGATCATCCATGATGAAGCATAGATTGTCATTATTACACCCAGTAAACTGACTATCAACACTCACAAATGCTGAATCAGAAATGTTTGAAGAGAAATAAATATGCTCATCATACTGGCATTCAGATGAAGCATATTCTGACTCATGACTAACCAGAGAAGTGTTGCCTGGTACAAAGTCTTCAGTGAGCTTACCAGATGAAGACAGTTTTCTTTTTGTTCTATCTCTCTCTCAAATGTGAGAGCAATTTCCCATGGAGTTGGGTGAGAGATAGTTTGTCCAAATTTGCACTGGAGTGTAGGACAATAGTATATGTGTCCCATCTCTCAGGCAGTGATCTGAGAAATCTGTTATTCATCTGGATATTAGTGTACTCATGTTTGACCATTTTTAATTCAGAGATCAAACAAGAGAAACCGCTCAAACTGTTGAGTCAGTGTCTCACCTTTCCTATGAGAGAATGTCTCATATTGTTGGGCAAGGATCTCTCTATTATTTGCCAAGACCTCATCTGTTCCTCCAAATTGTTCTTTCAAGGCATTCCAAAGGTCATGGGCAGATTCATAATGCATTAGCCCAGAATAGATTTCATTGGGTAGTGCCATGGCCAGAATTCCATGGGCTTTTGCATCAATCTCAAACAATTTCTTATCCTCATCTGATATGATCCTTCCTCTTCGGACCATTTGATTGGTTTCCGGGTTATTCACCATAGGCTTGTGTGGACCATGTACCATTGATGTCCACAACCTGAGCTGTTAACAGACAGGTGATGGAGCATACGTCGTTGCCATATGTTATACTCATTCCTAACCAGCATTGGAGGCTTGGTTGAGGAACCAGTATTGTGAGGATCATTGGAAGGAGTAGTCATTTTGGGTCCAAAAACAATTTTATTCAAGCTTTTAAAAGATTTAGACAGACCACAACACACTCAATGAAAACCAAGAATAAGTCTCAGGATAAATGATTAAAAACACAGAAAAATCAATCTTTATAACCGTTTCTTGCAAAAATGCTAATTCAATCAAACTTGGATCTTGAAGAGCAGTTTCAATGATCAATTATTAGATCGAGCAATGATTAACCAGCTCTGATACCATTTGTCAGGATCAGCGATCACAAGTTTGATGTATTAGAGAGTAATGCAGCGGAATGAGATCAAGAATTAGACAAATTATAGCAAGAGTTTGATATTTGTAAACAATACGAGAGAATATATTTCTGTGATAAGGAATGTTTCAATAATGCCCAATATTATTGCTCAATCATTCGAATATTACAATAAGGTTGACACTCCTTATATAGAGTGCAATCACTGCTGTAATCACGGGATAGTGACAACTAGCAGATCTAGTACAAAAATAACTAACACTTAACAAACTACTGAAATGTTCACAACTACTGAGAACATGTCAGAGTGCTAAGTATAAAACATGAAACTACTGAAAAGAAACTACTGAAACTACAACGACTGAAGAACAAACTCTTCAGTCGTTTTACAAAACTACTGAAAAGATAAAACATAAAACTACTGAAAAGTAAACCGTCACAACTACTGAAGAAGTCCTCTTCAGCTGTTATGACAACATCTGATATTTGGTCTTCAGCACTTGTGTCTTCAGACTTTGTCTTCAGCACTTGTCTTCAGACTTTGTCTTCAGTACTTGTCTTCAGACTTTGTCTTCAGCACTGTGTCTTCAGACTTTGTCTTCCGGTGTTATCTTCAGCTGTTGTGGACTTCAGTAGTTGTTTGTGACGTCTGTGGGACTTAAAGGTTTTTCTGATCCGGCTCATTGGTTCTTTTGGTCCAACAGTAGTACTACTGGGTTGACACCCCCACCCTCATTCGATGGTATACTAGTTGGTACCATCAGTGGCCAGGAACGGGCCCTTGGGTGAATATATGCCGACAATTTCTTTGTGTACGTCGCTAGGTTTGTTGTTGCAAAGCTCATGTCATGTGATTTTACTTGTGTATATAACTGTATTCACGGTATTCCATTACGCTTACTTATACAGCATCACTTACATTTTATTACATAAATCTGCGAGCTCACCAACAATTATGTTGACCGTTTAAGCATATCTTTTCAGGTGATCATGCAAGTCCAGGATATAGGGTGTTGCCTTAGTGGAGACCCTAGGATGCATTTTTGGGACTTAACATGTTTTGATAAACAATCTTTTGAAAAATGTTGATATGTGTAAACAATTATCATATTTTAAAACTTGTTCCGGGTTGTGGGAAATACATTTACAATTTCATCTTTATGTGATTATGTGTATCATTATCATGTTTCTTATGGCTATGTTGTCGTGAACACTGACTAAACACGACACAAGTCCCCTTGTTGTCGGGTGTCGTCATGACACGCTTGTCATCATTATTATATTGCAATCTCTATCGCTTACCATGTGTTATGACGATCCCGGTCTCGTTACATCCCCGTGTTTCCGCTTTTAGTGGGGGTGTGACAGATTGATATCAGAGCCATTGGTTATAGAGAATTAGGCAATACGCTTGACCAAGACTATAACCTAGGAACCTTCATGTAGATTTGCATGCTAGGACTCTGTATGCATATTATATCACGTGTATGTGTTCCTCGCTGCTTGATTTGTTCATCTATTTGTTATGTGATCTTTCCACCCTATGAGAGAGCCCTTGTGCTCACTCTTTTATGGGGATGCTTCTATTGGATCTTTCGTTCCCTCTGCGCGCCGAGTTAGTTTATCAGATCCGGGTATTAAACCCGAAGAGATCTTCACAAATCATGCTATTGCGCTTGACCTTGGACATTGAGATTAACCCTGAGGAGGCCATGTCTGAAACCTCGAAAGAGGAGAGGAATGGACAACCTCCGCTAGACTAAACATGATTGTATACATGGATTTACAACTGTTGTGATGGATTGGATTATCATTGAAACATTATCAATTCATGGTGTGAGAACTGCACGAATTGCATGCGATGTGTGGTGACAATAAGTGTGACATTAACATGAAATACTGGACATGATGAGTGTTATGGATATAACACTTTCAATTGATTTAAGCTTATGTGTTTACTTTTCTATGATTAGAACATGCCGCCTCGAAGAGTTACCCGCAGCAATAGTGGCGGGAGTGAAGAGCCCAAGGGGCAGAGGCAGAGGAGAGGCAGAGGCAGAGGCAGAGGCGGAGCACCAAGAACAAATGATGCTCCTGCAGTAACAGTCAAGGAACAGGGAACGCCGACATGGCAGCCCTGATCGCTCAGCAGTTGGCCGCACTGATTCCTACTATCGTGGCCCAAGTGAGCGACGAACTCCAACAACATCACCCTCACGGGGATGGTGGAAATGATGATGGAAGCCCAAGGTTGGATCGAAACTGAGACGGGAAAACGGAAACCCGACCGGAAACAAGAAGCAAACAGGAGACCGGAATAATGGTGGTACGTGCCGGTATCGAACTGGAGTTGTTAATGCTCGTCGGAGATGTTCGTACAAGGAGTTTGTGGCTTGTAAACTGAGGAATTCGACGGGAAGGGTGGGGCGATAGCCCTAACCAGGTGGCTGGAAAGATGGAGGCAGTGATTGATATTAGTGAGTGCCTCGACAGTCAAAGGATCAAGTATGCCACATGTTCACTACAGGGTAAGGCCCTAACCCTAACCTGGTGGAACACCCAGGTTCAAGCTCGAGGAAGAGAATCTGCGATGCAGATGTCATGGGATGAGTTCAAGGCGTTGATCACCGAGGAATACTGCCCTCTCAACGAGATGCAGAAGTTAGAGCATGAGTCTGGAATCATGCCATGGTGGGGGCCAGGGCATGCAGCTTATACTGATCGTTTTCATGAATTGGCAAGGTTGGTTCCGCATTTGGTCACGCCGAATCAAAGAGGATTGAAGATACATTTGGGGACTTGCGCCTCAAATTAGAGCAATGGTCACAGCAGTCGCCTCCTCCTACTATTCAGAGCGCAATTCTGAAAGCTGGCGCTTTGACTGATGAGATGGTTAGAACTGGGTTTTGGGCAGAGGAGCCGAGAAGCGAAAGGATGTTGGGGAATCGAGCCGGTCGAGTGCCGGGAAATTTGAGAAGAGGGCTAAACCACCAGGAATTTTGTGGCCGTGTCTCAGGCCAGGAGAGAGCATGTGGGGCCGCACCCCAAATATGACAGGTGCAACTATCATCATCCCCCAGGGACGCAGTGCCGGGTGTGCGCGAACTGTAGGCGCCCGGGTCATTTGGCGAGAGACTGTAGAACTGCGCCGAATCTGGTAGCACCCGTCAACGCGGTTAACCCCGCCGGGAATGCAAGGGCTTGCTTTGAGTGTGGGTGCCCTGATCATTACAGAAACATGTGCCCCAGGCTGAATCGGGCACCGGGCCAACAGGGCAACAACCAGCAGCAGGTGATGGCTATAGCTGGGAATCAAGGCCCGACTACTCAGGGGAATGCAGCTCGGGGACGTGCATTCGTCATTGGAGCCAATGATGCCGTCAGGACCCGAATGTTGTCACGGGTACGCACTTACTCAATCATCACTTCGCATCTATATTATTTGATACTGGAGCAGACAATAGTTTATATCTTCCGAGTTTGTGCAATTGCTTGATTTGAGTCCTAGTAGGCTAGAAACTAGCTACTCTGTAAAATGGCAATGGTAGGGTTGTTCAGGCCGATGAGATTATTAGGAAGTGGTTGTTGACATTGGAGGATCATGCTTTCGATATAGACTTGATACCCTTTGAGCTAGGAAGTTTTGATGTGATTGTGGGCATGGATTGTTTGTCGCAAATGGAGCAGAGATTGTCTGTCGAGACAAAGTAGTACGTATCCCTATGCCAAACAGGCAAGTACTCAAGGTTCAGGCAGAACGACCGGGAAAGAACTTAAAGCTTATTTCCTGCATGAAAGCACGCCAGAGTTTACGAAAGCAGTGCTACGTTTTTCTGGCTCATGTGGTTGAAAAGAAAGACGAAGAGAGGAAACTGGTGGATATTCCAATGGTACGGGATTACCCAGAGTATTTCCAGATGACTTGTCTGGTTTGCCTCCTCCACGACAGGTGGAATTCCGCATAGAGTTGGTTCCTGGAGCTACACCGGTAGCAAAAACGCATAATCGACTAGCGCCATCCAAGATGCAAGAGTTGTCTATTCAGTTACAGGAACTACTGGAGAAGGGTTTTATTCGACCGAGTCATTTCACCGTGGGGAGCGCCAGTACTATTTGTCAAGAGAAGGATGGATCGTTTCCGTATGTGCGTCGATTCTGTGAACTGAACTGAACAAGTTGACGGTGAAGAACCGATATCCCTCTCCTCAAATCGATGATTTATTTGATCACTGCAAGGAGCTTCGTATTTTCAAAGATCGATCTTCGTTCTGGTTATCATCAGCTAAGGGTTTTCGAGAACGACATACCGAAGACTGCGTTCAGGACTCGTTATGGGCACTATGAGTTCGTCTTGGTCATGCCGTTCGGATTGACTAACGCACCAGCTGTGTTCATGGATCTAATGAATCGGATGTGCAAACCTTACTTGGATAACTTCATGATCCTGTTTATAGACGATATACTTATCTACTCCCGATCAAAGGAGGATCATGAAGAACACCTTCGGGCAATTCTGGAGCTGCTACGGGAAGAAAAACTTTTCGCCAAGTTCTCGAAGTGTGAGTTTTGGTTGCGGGAAGTAAAGTTTTGGGTCATGTGGGTAATGAGGATGGGATTCATGTAGATCCCGGCAAGATCGAAGCGGTGAAGAAGTGGGATACGCCCCAGACACCATCTGAGATATGGCAATTCTTGGGATTGGCCGGTTACTATCGTCGCTTCATCGCGAACTTTTCAAAGATCGCTCAACCATTAACCCTGCTTACTCAGAAAGACAAGAAGTTTGATTGGGGATATGCACAAGAGCAAGCGTTCCAAACGTTGAAAGAGAAGTTATGCAACGCGCCTATATTGTCTCTCACAGACGGAACTGATGATTTTGTGGTATACTTCGATGCGTCACATCAAGGATTGGGGTGTGTACTAATGCAGAAGGATAAGGTGATTGCCTACGCTTCGCGACAACTTAAAGTGCACGAAAAGAACTACACAACTCATGATCTTGAGTTGGGCGCTGTAGTATTTGCACTCAAGATTTGGAGGCATTACCTGTATGGAACCAAATGCATCATCTTCACCGATCACAAGAGCCTTCAACATATTCTGGACCAGAAAGAACTTAATATGCGGCAACGACGTTGGGTTAGAGCTTCTTAGTGACTATGATTGTGAAATTCGGTACCATCCGGGGAAAGCTAACGTGGTGGCTGATGCCTTAAGCGTAAAAAGAACGCGTAAAACCACTGCGTGCACGAGCGTTGGGATTGACCATTCAAACCAACTTGAAAGCTCAGATTCAAATTGCACAGAGTGAGGCATTAAAAGAAGAAAACCTTGCGGGAGAAGAATTCTGAGGTTAGATAAACAGATGGTACGCAAGGATGACGGTATTCAGTACTTCATGGATCGCATATGGTACCCAAATGCCAATGACGTGTAGTGCATTTCGATGCTCGATATGGGTACCCAAATGAGGTGTTCGAACCTTAGTATGGATGAAGCCCACAAGACGCGATATTCTATTCATCATGGTGCAGACAAGAGTATCATGATCTCAAGGATCGTACTGGTGGCCAGGCATGAAGAAAGACATTTCTTATACGTCAGCAGATGCTTGACGTGTTCGGAAGAGTAAAGCTGAACAGCAGAACCCATCGGATTATTGCAGCAACCTGAAATTCCCGAATGGAAATGGGAGAAACATAGCTATGGATTTCATTACAAAATCCCAGAACAAGCAGCTGTCATGACTCGATATGGGTCATTGTAGATCGAATGACGAAGTCGCACACTTCTTGCCCATCCGAGGAAGACTACAGGATGGATAAATTGGCGAGATTGTACATCAAGGAGGTCGTGACACGGCACGGGGTGCCGGTGTCAATCATATCCGACCGTGGATAGCAGATTTACTTCACGATTTTGGCAGACACTACAGAAAGCGATGGGCACTTGATTAGACATGAGTACTGCCTATCACCCTCAAACAGATGGCCAAAGTGAACGAACTATACAGACGCTAGGAATAAGAGAAGACATGTTGAGAGCGTGTGTAATCGATTTTGGTGGTAGTTAGGATGCTATCTACCGTTGATTGAGTTCTCCTACAACAACAGCTACCATACAAGCATTGGATGTGTCCATTTGAAGCGCTATATGGAAGGAAATGCAGATTTCCCATTTGTTGGCTGAAATTGGTGAAAGTCAACTAACAGGCCCGAGATCATCCAAGAAACAACTGACATGATTTTCCAAATCAAAGATCGACTTAAAGCCGCGCGAGACCGGCAAAAGAGCTATGCCGACAACCGTCGGAAGCCTCTAGAATTCAACGTTGGAGATCGAGTCTTACTCAAAGTCTCCCCTTGGAAAGGAGTCGTCGATTCGAAAGAAAGGGAAGTTAGCCCCAAGATACGTTGGATCATTCGAGATCACTCAGAGAATCGGTCCAGAGGCTTACCGGTTAAGGTTGCCACAGAGCTTAGCGGGTGTACATGATACTTTTCACGTGTCAAACCTCAAGAAGTGTTTGGCCGATGAATCCCTTCACGTGCCAATCGAGGAAATCAAGATTGACGAAAGCTTCATTTTGTTGAGGAACCCATTGAGATCATGGATCGAAAGGTCAAGCAACTGAAGCGCAGTAGGATACCTATTGTTCGCGTAAGGTGGAATTCAAAACGAGGGCCAGAGTTTACATGGAACGAGAAGATCAGATGAAACTCAAATATCCACATCTTTTCGAGGATGACACTCTTGGACCTAACTCCAGCTGAATTTCGGGACGACGTTCTCTCAACTGGGGGATACTGTGACATCCGTCACCTTAAGAGTCCGTCAATTAACGTGATTGTCCGTTAACTGTTCTTTGATCGATCATTCCTCATCCTTATTGACTCTTTATGTGGATATCATGTGTGCATTATTATCGTTGTGTGTACATTCGTTATGATCCGATGTCAACCTTAAAAGACTTTTAAAACTTTCATTTTCGAAACCGTCAAATATATCATTTTATATATATTATTAAACGTTTTTAACATAACCATTTCTTAAGTCATAATAACATTAAATGTACTTTTACAATTAACATAAAACATCTATATAAAGTTGTTTTCAACCGAACCAAATTTGGGAAAACTCGGGGGTTAAGTGCAGGGACTAAACTTGTAATTTTGCAAACTTGGGTGGGTATAATACCCATACCAGCCCTAGAACTTCATTCTCACCATCTTCTTCATCTTCATCCTCTCTACACACACAAAATCTTCATTCTACACCGAATCCTACCCGAGTGGTCTTGTTTTCATCGTCTAGACTCCACCTGCAGCTTAGACTACTCGTTTCTAGCAGGTAGTCGACTTTGGTTGTCCATTTTCTAGCCTTTTCACGGCTGTCCAAAACTAGGGGTTTCGGGGTGGCGGGTTCACCCGAAACACACAAGGTCGTATGGGTGCGTGTGAGGTCTTTTGCTGTTGTTTCATGTTTGTGTATGTGTTTTGAGTGAGTGTTTCTGGAAGTCCTTGTGTGTAAAAACCCGTGTTTAGAGCAGCTTGGGGGCTGCTCAGCCCGACCACAGTCGCGATTCTGAGATCAGGCGACTGGGTCTATCATGCGATTGAGTCGTGCGACTGAGTGAGTCGTGCGACTGAATCATGCGTCTGAGTCAATCGTGGCGACTGAGTTGTGCGACTAGGCATGTCGTGCGATCTGAGTGTTGTTATGCGATCGAGTCATGCATGCGAATGAGTGTATGCGATGAGTCATGCGATTGAGTGATTGTGTGCGATTGAGTCAGGTTGACCGACTGAATGTGTGCGATTGTGCGTGATTCGCCCGACTGGAGTCCAATCGCCCGAATGAAGGTTCAATCGTACGAAAGTAGCTAATTCGCACCATTGAAGGTTGATTCGTGCGTATGGAGGTTGAGTCGTGCGATTGAGTGTTGTGTGGTACGACTGAATGCCAGTCATACGAATGAAGGTTCAATCATACGAATGAAGCTGATTCGCACGATTGAGGGTTGATTCGTACGAATGGAGGTTGAGTCGTGCGTCTGGTCTTGTCGTGCGACTGAAATTGTTTGTGTTTGATTTCCTTTGTGCGTGGTGTGAGTATGACGTGTGATGTTGAGGTAACATTAACACAATAGCCATTGTCGGCCATAAAGATTAAAGTCAAAGCGAGAAAAGGGCACAAATACTATTTAAACAAATTAAACTAACGTTTTACAACGATCAACCGACTTATAACTATGGACACATATTCAATATTTCTTCAATAACAATGAGACTTTTACTCAAATATCATCATCAATGGCGACAATGTCTTGTACTGGATCCACATAAGATCTAGTACGTGTGTCTGTTTATGTGTGTTACACGCGACCTATCCGATACGACCTGAACCGACCTATCATTATTACGCGCTTACATCATATCATTAATGCTTACAATAACTGTCAATAGGTGTTTGACTGTTTATCTGCATTCTACATTTGGATACATCGATCATACATACTTACCACTTAACAAGTGAGTTTCGTGGCCCCTTTTTACGCTTATACAATATTTCAATCATTTACAAATTGGGGAAAAGTATGCTTACTCATTTTCAATGTTGTACAACTTCCACACATTTTACATACAAGGAATCAACGTGATACTGTGTTGCAAGTACTATTTGATACATGCTTGGGTCTGCTGTGTGGTTCTATCTTTGCAACTATTTAATTCCAGTGTGGGAACCGACGGTTAGGTATTGGTAGTACTACTAGGTTGACACCCCACCCTCGTTCGATGGTATACTAGTTGGTACCATCAGTGGCCAGGAACGGGCCCTTGGGTGAATATATGCCGACAATTCTTTGTGTACGTCGCTAGGTTTGGTTGCAAAGCTCATGTCATGTGATTTACTTGTGTATATAACTGTATTCACGGTATTCCATTACGCTTACTTATACAGCATCACTTACATTTTATTACATAAACCTGCGAGCTCACCAACAATTATGTTAACCGTTTTAAGCATATCTTTTCAAGTGATCATGCAAGTCCAGGAATCTAGGTGTGCTGCCTTAGTGGAGACCCTAGGATGCATTTTTGGGACTTAACATGTTTTGATAAACAATCTTTTGAACAATGTTGATATGTGTAAACAATTATCATCTTTTAAACTTGTTCCCGGGTTGTGGGAAATAAATTTACAATTTCATCTTATGTGATTATGTGTATCATTATAATGTTGCTTATGGCTATGTTGTCGTGAACACTGACTAAACACGACACAAGTCCCCTTGTTGTCGGGTGTCGTCATGACACGCTTGTCATCATTTATTATGTTACAATCTCTATCGCTTACCATGTGTTATGACGATCCCGGTCTCGTTACATCCCCGTGTTTCCGCTTTTAGCGGGGGTGTGACACAAACCTTTCATGTTAAGCCGGTTTTACATGATACAAAGATGAAAATGACCAAAGGTTCAAAACCAAATTATTTTCCTTCCGGTCTTAAACAGAAAATGATTTCCAAATTTAATTCATTCAAATCCAAATTACTTGAACCGAAACAAATTTGGCAAATTAAAAAGAAGGATACAACAATCCCCGATTGTTTAAACGATTGTGCGCCCAAAGCAGTTTCTTATATTGATGATGAAAAGGAACTTCCGGGACTAGGATGGCCTGGGTTCCCCTTTCTAACTAATTTGTTAATGAGTGCAGGAACAATTCAGGAGGACTGTTAGTAATCCGGTTTACTAACAGAGATTGTTCCTAATTCAACTTTGAGGCGGAACAAACAGGTTAAGGTCATGGTATTTTATCCACAATCTGAATTTTTATCTGCATAATCACAGTTCTCACTTCACAATCCCTGCATATTCTTGATACTTCATTTTTATCTTCATATTAGTGTAGTTTGAAATACATTCTTTGGTAATTTTTTATTTTTGTACAATTTTATAAAAACAAAATAAAAAATATAAAAAAAAAACAAAAAACAAAAAAATAGGTTTACAAAAATAAAATTTAGGGGGAGAGTATATCAGTAATACATAAACAATAAAAAAACTGGGAACCTGATTCAATATGACTGAGAAATGATTGTATATCATCTTGAAATACTTGTTTTTGCATGACTTGCGTTTATAAAATGAGAAATGATAGTAACTGAAGCGGTTATTTGATTCATATCTTATTTTTAATTGCAAATAAAAGAAAAACAAACAGATTTTTAATTATATGCTTGGTAGACTCATCCTGAAGAATAAAGTAGACAGCATCATAATGATTTAAATTAAAATATATGCTTAAGGATGTATGGATTTACGCAATCATTATGGCCTGCACAAAAACTGAGTCTCGACAAAAATTGGATTGAGAATTGATCTTTCACCCACCATGATACAAATCATATAAGCCATATCTTTTGAGCCATGTTTGGTGTATTTATGTGTCTTGTGTTTGTGCTAATCTTCTCTGTTGTACGGAAGTACTGACCTGAAGTAATGATCTCCTTTGTTGTATGATAGTACTGACCTGGAGCTCTCATCGGCACATGATTAAATGGTCATCTCCTTTGTTATATATGAGTATAGACCTGAAGCTCTCACTATTTTGGTCTAAGTAGTGTCAAATCATCTAAATGGTGAATTCATCACAGAATGCAATATTCTATTGACAATCACTTGCACTCTAATGCACACGCCATGCTCTATAAAGATCGTAACAAAATTCAAGAAATCCTGAGGTTGGGTGAGGGTTTTTGCCAAATGATGTGGGGGGTAGCATTCTAAAGTATTTAATCGAACCTTAACGAATCATCTGTTGCTTCTTGAAAAAGATAGGGCATGGGTTTAAGTGGACAAACATATCAGCAATTGTTATTGATCTGTTTGAGAATTTCAAAATCATTCAAAGACTATGATTTGATTCAGTTATCAGTGTGATCACATTGCTTGTCGATGTTTAAATTCATCTTTGTGCTAAAGTATATCTGGAGGATGTGATCTCATAATCAATCCAGTTCTCGATTATAAAATAAAATAATAGATAAATAAATAAATAAATAAATATATATATATATATGTAATAAAATGTATATAATAAAAAAAATTAAAAAATTATAATAAAACTTCATTTCAAATTCTTTAGGTCTTCCATATTATGCTGATTACATTTTATCATTTTTCATGAATTTCATAGAAATGCGCACAAACGAATACGAGTTCGCTTGTTTTCACACACAGATAAACACGAGTTTATTTTGTTAAAGTGAAATAATCTAATTAGAAATGTTGAGATTGTGTTTGTGATTGTATTTCAGATTTTTGCTGTAAGTGATGGCAGATCATCAGTTGAGCAATGCACCTGATTAGAGATTCTGTTCCTCAAATTTGCAGAAGATACCGAGCTAGGAATGCTCCTCCTACATCTTCTGAAGCACTCAAGATTAGAGATTCGAGAAAGCTGTTCCAATACCATCTCAAATGATACACTCGAAAAGGGGAGAGCATATAAATAGGGGGAGCTTATGAGATGAATAATCTTTTTAATCAAATTCGGAAAGATTCAATTTGAAGATCTTTCTACTGTTGACTTCTCGGTGCTGATTTCGTTTGAAGACGTTGATAATGATAGACTAAGGGGGAGTATTGTTGGAGCTGTACAAGATAGTCTATATTATCAACATAGTCAAAGTCAACAAAAGTCAACGTCACGGTCAAAGTCAACGTAAAGTCAAGCCCGACACGTTCGAGACGAAGAACCGAGACGAGACGTTGAAGATTTAGATGACTAGGAGTTCTATTGTAATAGATATATTTTGTGTGAACAAAGTATATTTTATCTGTTTTAGTCATTTTAATGTTTAATATGTAATTTCCATTAATTAGCCTAAGTCTAAGGGGTTAAGTACAATTAGTGAATATTAGCCTAGACTATAAATAGGTTAATTGTCATTAGTGTTGACTAATGGTTGCATGACCAATAGATTGGGGAATTAGTTGCAAATATATTTTGCAATCTAATTGAAGATCAAAGGGGTTTTAGTGTGTTTATGTTAATTTGATCTATTATCTTCATGATTTGATTCAAGTGTGATTATCCTGGATTTACATTAACAGAAAAAAGATGTCTGAAAAGCCAATGACTTTGTCAACATGATAAAGGCCATTCTAGATCCTTCTCTTGCAGAACCACCCGTACCTTCTCCCACTGCTCAAGACCCAGCAGAATCTTCACAACCTCATCCACCATCAAACCCTTAAAGTACATAGGTTGTATAATCCTTAGGGGGAGTATTGTTGGACCCTGAAAGGATCATACATATCAATTCAAGTGGTGGGTTGATGGTTGTTTTGCTGGAAATCCCCCAAGTCCAAGAACCAATGCGGATGAAGAATCTGCAACAGAGAAGAAGACAAGTGTCGCCTATCCACATTTGTATATGCGGATGACCATAAAACAAATGCTAACAAGTATTTTTTCTTCCACATTGACAAATGCGGACAGCCGAACAATGCTGACAATGATTTGTGCATCCACATTAACTAATGTGGATGCTCAGCAACAAATGCGCCAAGTGTTGTTCATCCGCATTTCTCAATGCTGTTGACCAGACACTAATGCGATAAAAGAAACAAGAAACGCTGATGAAGATCAACACATCCGCATTAGTTAATTCGGATGAACAAAACAAATGCTGATGAAGACTTTTGTACTTAGACTAGTTTATAGTACAGAGGTAGTTTACTCTTTTTGTAAAGGCATCTTGTCAGCCTATAAATAGAATAAAAACCCCAGTTATGGGTTGACTTGACAATTAGAATATTTTGATAGTTGTTTGTTTCAGAAGATGTCTTGTTACTTTTTATTGCTAAAACCCTAGCACTCATTGTAACTTTTCACCACCATTAATACAAAAGCATTTATGACTATTTCAAGCATTCAATGTTCTGTGTTTATATACTTCCGCAATATAATCATTGACTCAATCATCATATTCAATCCTAGTTGATTTACATCAACTGAGAATATCATTCTGACACCCAGTCAGAAAGACTCATCACTACTGACTTTAGATAGAGAAAGATGAGACTTCTCCTGAAGAAGATGTTTTTGCAAATCCATCTTGTACATGTTCCTTTTTTAAGGAGCTCTGAGCAAAATATGCTCATGAGGAGTGACCACGCCATGCCTAAGAACAATGCACTCATGCTCAGTAAAGAGCATGTTATGACTCTGATCACAAAATTAAGATACAATCAGAAGATTGTATCCAAGCTCCTTGACAAAGTTTACCTTCTCAATGTTGAGCTTACCACTTATGACCCTGCCCCTTCCTGTTATGTAACCACCAGCATATCCTCCAAAAGCAACTGGCCCTCCATCAATTCTCTCAAATTTTTGGAGTAGTGACCTATTGCCTGTCATGTGCCTGGAACACCCACTATCAATGATCCATACATTTCTGTTTGTCTTGAAATGTTCTTGCACAAAGGAGATGGTTAGTTACATTTGGAAACCCAAGCCTTATTGGTCTTGGGCTCATCAATAGAAGTGAAGACAATGCAATAGTAATCGATCCAATAGTCATGTTTTGAGGATCATTTACTGATGTTAATGGAGAACTTTCAGTCACTTGGTCATTCTTTGTCTTCCACACCACCTTTGGATGCTTAGATTTGACCTTTAACACTTCAAAAGTTTTAATGACTTCGAAAGTTTTGATAACTGGACCTTCAGAAGTTTTTGCTAACATTGTAGCAGGCTTCAGTGCTTCGGTAGTATTCATTTCTTCCGATACCAAATTTTCTTCCGAAGGGAATTTTCCACTTGCATTTTCATTTTGGAGCTTCCTAAAGGAAGTATTCATTTCTTCCGATACCAAAATTTCTTAAACTACCTTTGGAGCTGGATGGTTCATGTTGTGTAGCAGTGACAAACAACTGATCAGCCATCTTCTTGTTGCTGGGATGAGTTGGACATGAACTAGAACTCCTGGTACTGGAGTTTAAGTTTGTGTCTTCAGTCTTAACCACTTCAAAACCAGCAGAGATAAAGACTTGTTTCTGCTTAGAATTAATAGTGGCCTTGATATTTTGAGCCTTTCTCACCTTTCTTTTGCTCTTCCTGGTCAAGTCCTTTCTCATTGACTTGGTCATCCCAACCTTCTTATTCTCCCCAGAAGGATAGTGACCCTTTTTAGAATGCTCTTCTTCACTCCTCTTAAAGGAATCCTTCACTATCTCTTCTTTATCCTCTTCAATCATGGGGTCTATAAGGGGAAGTTCATCTTCACAAGTTCCATACCTAGAAGATCTTACAGACAAGA
Source organism: Flaveria ramosissima (assembly GCA_025215565.1). Lineage (NCBI taxonomy): Eukaryota > Viridiplantae > Streptophyta > Magnoliopsida > Asterales > Asteraceae > Flaveria > Flaveria ramosissima. The sequence goes on from CM046045.1 coordinate 1,270,061, forward strand.
TTGTGTGTGGAGGAGCTATCTCACTAGATCCCAGTCCCTGCTTATTTTGATAACAAACTTTTACATGCAAGGTTGAAGATATTACGTTCTTGAAGGTCTCTTCTTCAAGAACACATTTCACAAGTTCCACACATGGCTTTGCTGATCACAAGCTCAGCCTGGCATTCAGTCAACTTAGTTATGAGATCTTGATCTGAGTCCTGTAGTTTATGTGCTCATGTTTAAGAGTTGAAATGGTTTTCTCTAAGTCCTCTATCTTTAACTTATAATCATTTTCAGCTCTTTTAAATCAGATTTTAAGATATTTAAGGACTCAAGATCAGATCTCATCTCTAAGTTATAGGACCTGTATCTGTTTATTTTAGCAATACATTCAGGTGAACAAAGATGTTCCTATACCTTTGCTTTATCATGATCAGCCATAAGTGCTTGGTTTGGAGATGCATCTTCCACCTGAAAGCTTCGGTCAAAGCCTCCTTCTTCAACAGCAAATGCAACTTGCTGCTTTGGCTTCTCATTCTAGGTAGCTCTATGAGTGTATTTTGGCCTGGCTAATGCTTGGCCACCATTTGTCTTTGGTGCCTTGCACTCCCTTGAAAAGTGACCCATTCGGATATAGTTGTAACACTTTACTTTGCTTTTATCCAGCCTAAACTTTCCACTCGCTACATTGCTTGAAAACTTCCTCCTTGTCCTCTTGTTGAAGTTCTTGGCTCTATGAGTAAGGAGAGCCATTCGCTGAACTATCTCCATGTATTCCAGATCATCAGGATGGATACATTCCAGATCTTCAAGGGTGAAGAGAAGGTTGCTTGTGCTTTCATCCGAATACACAAAGGCATGTGAAGATCTTGTCTCTTGAAATAGGCTTCCTTGAGTGTAGCTTTCTCTTGGTGTCTTCGGGAAGGTGATGAAAGGACCCTTTTATGAGTTGTCAAGGTAGCATATGAGATGATGTTGTGGTTCTATGCTTTCCTTTCAACCACATGTAGGGCTGAACTCAGTTGATTGTTGGAGTTACTAGATGAACCTTGCATGTTCATCTCCATCTGGTATCAACTGAGAATACCATACAACTCTGTCAAGATATGAGTCTTAACGTTCTTAGTTCTCTTGATAACAACACAATAATGTGTCCATTGTCTAGGAAGAGAGGATAAGGACTTCCTTACAATTTCCCTGTTCTCAAGAGTAACTCCAACATCCATTAGTGTATCCACAATTTCAACATATCTGAAGTATTTTTGACTCATGGTTTCACCTGTTTTAAAGGTGAATTTTTAATCTCCTGCTTTAGGAGATCCTTCTTGTTCTCCTTGGCTTCAGTTGACCCCTTATACATCAGCTTTAGTGCATCCCATAGTTGTTTTAGTTGTTTTGCACTTCTTGAAGCATTTGTATATGGAGTTTGGAAGAGCGGTTTGAAGGACTGTCATGGCTTTCTGATCAATCTCTATCTTCTCCTGTCTTCATCAAGAATAATAAGCCACAGCCTTTGGAATCATACCACCTCCAGCAGTAGCTGAAGAGGTGCTTGGTATGAAAAGGCCCTGAGATAACAGATTCCCACATCCAGGAGTCTTGTGACTTGATAAACCCTTCCATTTGTTGGCACAAGTGTCAAAGTCTTCAGGAGTGATCAGTGAAAACTTTGTCATGGTTCCAGTTTCCATATCAGCTTTATGATAGCTGCCATTTGAGATGTTAAGTATTTTATATGTGAGAGGGATCTTAAGATGGTGAGATCTTACAATCAAGAGCCTGGAATGCTCTGATACCAACTGCAGGACCGTTAAGAGGGGTTGGTCACTTACAACATAAAACACAATAAGGAGAGTTGTTTTAAAACACTTAACAGATCAAATAGAGAACAGGTAACACACAAGAATGATACTTAGAACACTAGCAAACAATGAGATAGAACCAAGAACAAACACACAAAGTATATTGTTTTCAAGGATGATGTATATGCTCTCAAGTTCTTTTACAAGTGTTACAAGCATAAAGAAAGTTACAAGACCTGAGATACTTTTAACTACATCCTACAGCCAGCCATACTTTGAAGGCCAACTGGATACATTTAAACTAAACAACAAAATCAAATGTAGAGTTAAAAGGCAGATTGCCTTTTGAATAGTGATTTTGAACATGCCATAGCTCACATCCTAATATATTACCAAAAGGGATAAAAGTACATAAAGTAGAAAGCACAGACTCAAGACCTCAATGTACAGTTTACCAAAAGCATGGACCTCTTCACACCAACATTGTGATAGTTGGTGATACTTACCAGAGGTTGCAGCGGAGGAAAGGTGGTCCAGCTTTATGATAAAGTACATCAGATAAAGCATGTATTCAAAAAGTCTTCGGAAGATAAGTTGTCTTCACTTCTTGGCTTCGGAAGACTTTGTCTTTGAAGCTTCGGAAGAACTTCACTTTTGGCTTCGGAGATATTTGTCTTGGCTTCGGAAATTTTACACTTAGAATATTTCAAGTGCATGGTGTAATACTTTCGAAGCATTTCTACTCTGCACTTCAGTGCATGCATGCAGGAAAGACTTTGAATGTTTTAGCTGCACAGCCTTACATAAAACCTCACACTCACCAATCTTTGTGTTGACACATTCAGCATTTTTCACAAGTCAACATCACGTTAAGGAGGTAAGTTGCATACTAAAGTAGAATGCTTTCACGAACATTAAAACTATTTTATTGACATCTCTACTATTTATGGGCACACATGTTTTTCAAATTTCTTTAAAAAATGGGTTTTTATTGTTTCTTTTACGCTTCTGTAACGTTTAATTTGAAACTGTATATTATTGATGATTGAATAAACAAATCATTTTATTTAAATTCATATGTGTTATTCGACATGACCAATGACTGAGATACCCGGGAGGTGAAATTTGGGAGTGTGACATTAACACTAACATTACTATAATAACCTTCAGACATTAGGACAATCTCAATTTTTATTGCCTTTAACGAACAATACGTATACATTCAATCCACAGCGCTGATGTTAGGTAAATTGAAGAACGAAGCTTATGTTTGTAAGTTCCAAGCATAATTTGTTGACTCAATGGGATAGTAAGGAGAAAGGAAAGGAAAATCACATGGTTATATGTGATCCATTATTTATTTTATTTATCGATTTGTAAGTTAAGACTCTTTTTAATCAATCGTACAAAATCGTACTGTGTAATTCGTTGTGTGTACCTCAAACTTGTGACCTTTGGAATCCAAATATTAATATGGAAACCATTAAAGTATTAAACCACTCATGATTGTTTAACAGATTATCGTTTCATACATAAATGTAGTGCTTCTTGATCGTGCTATACATGTTGAAAAACAAATTTATAAAAAATTATCAAAGCGCCTCTTTTGAACTTTGTCATCAACTCTCACATATCATAGGCTTTGTGAAGTTATCGAAAAATAGCGGAGCGTACCATATTAAAATAACGAACACTCATTATGTTAAGGATTGGATCTTATTTTAATTAATAAAAAAAGTTTCAACATAACCTTTTAAAATAATATCTCATTCCAAACCAATTAATTCAAAGCCTAGATCGAGAA